>JANXHW010000014.1:825000-1425000 GCA_026170595.1 Plestiodon gilberti rubricaudatus | reverse complement strand
TTTCCCTGAAAATAAGACAGTGTCTTATATTAATTTTGGCTCAAAAAAAATGCAGTAGGTCTTATTTTCAGGGAGGTCTTATTTTCCCAACCTGTGGCGCCTCCCCCCCCCCCCCGGGCACTTACTTTGACCGATTAAAGCTTCATTCTTTCCCGAGGGTGCAAGGCTCCTCAAGGCCTGGAAGGCCTGCACTTGAGTCCTCCACCATAGAGACGACATGCTAGAGAGGCTTGCAAGGAGGCTGCAACCTTGCAGTCTCTCTCTAGCACGTCGTCTCTATGGTTAAGTGCAGGTCTTCCAGAGCCTTGCACCCTCGGGAAAGAATGAAGCTTAAATCGGTCAAAGTAAGTGCCGGGGGGGGGGGGTGTCGTGTCTGTCTGGCTGATGATCCTAGCTAGGTCTTACTTTCAGGGAGGTCTTATATTTATGAGTGCCATCAAAAATCATGCAAAACTGACGGTAGGTCTTACTTTCAGGGGAGGTCTTATTTTAGGGGAAACGGTACACACACACACACACACACACACACACACACACACACACACACATACACGGCTGGTGGGTGGCCTGGAAGGCAGGCTGTCCTTCCTGCAAGAGGGATGGAGGCTGTGCCGCTGCCAGGTCACGGATGGTCACTGGTGTGTCGTTCAGCAGGCTGTCTGGCTGGTGTGCTTCACAAGTGGGCAAGTAGCCATTTCTCCGCCTCTAGGGGTCCCATTTCCGGTCAATCTGTGGGAGTTGAGAGTAGCACAGGGGGTCGGTGATAAGCCATGATGCTAGGAATGGAATCGCTGTGTCGAGAGGCTGATTCCCAGATACATCCTGGGACAAGGCTGGGAGGAGGGAAGAGCCTTAGTGTGACCCGGAAGTGGGTCGTTACGCTTGCAAAAGCCCTGTGGAGGCTTGAAAACAGCACGGTTTCAACGTTTAAAGGTAGAAATGGGGATGGGGGGGCTTTTTAACAGCTTTTTGAGTATGAACCCAGTGGATCCGGGTCTTGCGGTAAGTCAAATCCACGGATCCCAAATCTACAGATAGAAAAGGGTCTACTGTATTCCTATTCATGCCTATTGAATCTCTATAAATATTAGCAGCATGAGCAGCAGCTTGCTCAAATACAGCAATAAAATAATAGAAGAAAAGAAACAGGAAATAAAAGGCTTGCCTGCTCCTTTTTGCTGCTTGTTCTTGCCTGCACCACCTGGTGGTTGAATGCTGTATATGCAGCCAACAATTCAGAACAGCACTAATCAGAGACAAGGAACAGAAACAAAGCAACCAGCAACAACAGGACGGCCTTCGGAGCTCTTGGAGAGAGCTGTTCCAAGCAAGATCCCTTCCTGAAAAGTACCGGTGGATGGCTCAAAAGTAAGAAAAAGTGGTGCTATTTGGTGGAATGAAGGGTTTTCTGCGTTTAGAGCTAAAGATGGTTTTATTTAGCGTTTTGAGTCAAAATTAGCTTTGGTCACCAAACCCCACCCCCACCCCTATCTATGAGGTCTGAAGACAGGGCTGGCCTTTTTGGGTTCAAGCTACAGGGAAATTGGTTTAGAAGAGGCCTGAGGAGGAAGCCTTTCCTAACTGAGTGCGGCCTGGCACTGGAGCGGCCTGCCTCGTGCAGTGGGCGGCTGTCCCTCTTTGGAGGCTTCCAGACCGAGCCTGAATGGCCGCCTGTCAGGGATGCTGTGAGTGACTGTAGGTTTTCTCTGTGCCAGGTGCAGGGGAGTGGCAGCAGGAAACAGGATTTATCTTGTTGGCTGTGTGCTCCCTGAGGCATCTGGTGGGGCCACTGTGAGATACAGGAAGCTGGACTAGGTGGGCCTGTGGCCTGATCCAGCAGCTGGGCTCTTCTTATGTTCTTATGACTGCCTGCCTGCACTGAGCAGGGGGCTGGACTACATCACCTCTGGGCCCCTTCCAACGCAATCACTGCCTGACTCTGTGCCCAGGGATCTATCCTGCCAGGGACTCTGACGCTGGGCTGCTTCTCTCTGGGTTGCTGTGCTGCCGCCTGCCCTGGCCGTGTGGCTTCCTTGTGCCTCTTTCAAGGCTCGCTCAGCCCATCATCTCAAACCGCGCCCCTCAGGGCCAGCCCCAGGGTAGCAGTGGTGGTAGTATTAATAGGGGGCTGGGTGAGCAGTGGGCCTGGAAGGCAGCAAGCAGCTTTCAAAGCGCTGAGGACACAAGGGGCTAGGAGCAGAGGGGCTTAGTGGGGGGCCAGAGGAGGACCCAATCCGGGCAACCAGACACAGGCCTGCCTGGCCTGGAGGAGGAGGAGGAGGAGGAGGAGGGCAGGGTTGGGTCCTTCACCGCCCCCTCCCTCGAAGGCACTGCAGCCTGGCAGTGGGCCCGCTCTCTTCCTGCCCGGCCGGTGGCCCTTGTCCCCCTGACTGATGAGAGGCATCAGATGAGAGGCATCCTCTAACCCGGTCTGCCGGGTGACTTCTTGAAAGTCAGTGCAGAAGCAAAGAGAACCATCAGGGTTGGGTACTGGTACTGTTGGGCTTCTCCACTCGCCCCTCCTGACTTTGGGTCCAGGGCCCCTGGACCCTGACAGTCAGGGCCTTTGGGACCCTCCCCACCCCCGGTACCACAGTTCACCACTGGAACCTCCAGTGGTCTTTTTCAAATACATTCTCCCAACACAAAATGTGGGTCCATTAGTACCCCCAATGAGATGTCCATTAGCACCCCAAAATGTGGGTCCATTAGCACCCGCCCCTGAGGAGTAAAAAGCCAACAGTCCCTGAAGCGGAGAGTTGCAGAGGAACAGTGTGGCAGGGAGTTCCACTGCTCACTAAAAGACCCAGTGAAGTTGGCATGGAGCCAGCTGCCAATTCCCAGGCCTGTGGCCCATGCTTCCTTGAGGTTCCCTGCCCCGGAGCTTGTCGTAGCCTCCTCACCAGGGGAAACCGGGTCGCGTTCATGCAGGCACAGCACACTGAGGGTGGGGAGTGAGGCCCACAGCTGCCCACCCACCCTTGGAATGAAGCCGCCTTCTGGGATTAGAGGGTTCCTGGCTTTTCACAGGGTGAGGACCCCCTCCTCCCCCCACCCCAGTGGAGCTGTCAAATCTTCCCCTCCTTCACTGCTCAGAGGCTGCAGGAAGCTGCAAGCCAGGAGGCCAACAGGGCTCAAGCCCAGGGAGGCTCATTGGCAGGAGAGAGGCTCCCTCTCTCCCTCCCTCCCTCCCGCTCCCCTGCCAGAAGAGTCACGCTTGCGAGACTGAAGGGGGAAGGTGTTCTTGCACAGTAGTGTCAGTGCTTGTGTTGGGGTGTGGGTGCGAGTGAGCCTCATGCCTTTCACCAGGGAATGTAAAAACAGTGCCTGAGACTTGCAGACTCCCGCCACCAACCCGTAGGGGGCAGCTGTTGGTGTGGTGCTTTTCTGGCACCAGGGACATGTCTGTTGTCTGTGTGTGTGTGTGGGGGGGGAATGGCATGCTTCGACTATTCCCTCCCCCATCGTGCCCCAGCCTCCTCCCCATTCTGGCCTCTCTGCAGCGGAATTGTGCGGCTGTCTGGGCTACAACAGCACACCACTTTTGTTGCTTCTGTCAGTGGGCAGGGTGGTCACAGCACCAGCATACCTGGGGACCTGCTGCTGCTGCTGCTGCTGGTATAGCTAACGTAAAAAGGACTGCTAACGTACTGTCTCTGGACATGACATGAACAGGCCCCTAGGTCCATGTCTAAGTTTGTCTCCTGGTGAGAGAGGGGGGTGTAGTAGCCAAGAGGACCGGTGAGCTTTCAAGTCCCTAGTTCAAATCTCACCTCAGTTATAGTTGGCTGGGTGACAGGGTGGCCTTAGGCAAATCACTCTCGGCCTCAGTCAGTCATTGGGAACGTGGGGGGGGGGGGCAGGCGGTAATCCTGCCTTCCGAGGTTGTTGCAAGAATGACCATAATGACAGGCATGGCATTGTTTGAGCACTTGGGAGAAAAATGTGTTATGTGTGGGAAAGTGTTTGGTCCTGATAGTTAGGGAACATCCAAGACACTCCGAGCAAATGTGTGATCCATGTGCTCCAGGTCAACTGATTCCTGGGGAAGTCTGGAAACAGGACAATTCAAAATCTCACTCATCCTCCAGCCAAAGCTGCACATGTAACGGAATGGAGAGGGATTCCCCACTCCCCACATTCGAGCAACTCCCCTAAAATGGACTGGCAGGAGAGTCAGAGGAATATTTCAAATATTTGAAATATTTTCAAAAGGAAATATTTCTTCACCCAGTGCATAATTAATCTGTGGGACTCCTTGCCACAGGATTAATTTAACCAGCATGTAATTGGTTTGTGGAACTCCTTGCCACAGGATGTGGTGATGGAGCCTGGCCTGGATGCCTTTAAAAGGGAATTGGACAGATTTATGGAGGAAAAGTCCATCACAGCTTACAAGCCATGATGGGGATAAGCAACCTCCTGGCTTTGGAAGCAGGTTTTCTCTGTGCCAGGTGCAGGGGAGTGGCAGCAGGAAACAGGTTATCTTGTTGTCTTGTGTGCTCCCTGAGGCATCTGGTGGGGCCACTGTGGGCTGCAGGCAGCTGGACTAGATGGGCCTTTGGCCTGATCCAGCAGTCGGGCTCTTCTGATGTTCTTATGTTCTTAGGATGTGGTGATGATGGCACCTGGCCTGGATGCCTTTAAAGGGGGATTGGACAGGTTTATGGAGGAAAAGTCCATCACAGCTTACAAGCCATGATGGGGATAAGCAACCTCCTGGCTTTAGTACTATAGTAGGCTATCTCTGAATGCCAGCGACAGGATACAGGTATCTTGTTGACTGTGTGCTCCCTGAGGCATCTGGTGGGCCACTGTGAGATACAGGAAGTTGGACTAGGTGGGCCCTGGGCCTGATCCGGCAGCCAGCCGGGCTCTTCTGATGTTCTTAACCCACAGATAGGAAGGAGGAGATTTCTAGTGGCAGCCAGGAACATATCCTTTCAAGTTACTGTATATGTTTCCAAGCAGCATTATACAGTATTATAATGAAGACTTCTAGTGAGTCCAATACCATCACCTGCTTCCTATCAGAGGAGAAACCGGGTGAGTCTGTTGCAGCTGAAACAAGGAGTCTTGCAGCACGTTATAAACTAGCACACAGTCATTATTTCCTCAGAAGCTTTTGTGGTCCAGAGCCCGCTTCAGCAGATGCCTGCAGTCTCAGCCGTGGCTGCTCTCTCTCTCTCTCTCTCTCTCTCTCTCTCTCTCTCTCTCTCTCTCTCCCCTTAGGGGTCTCACAGAGACCCCCAACGGAAGCCGCTTCAGTGGTTATGGCTTCCTAAAGGCTCAGGAGGCTCCTCTGTTCACAGCCACCATGCCTGTGTTGGCAGCAGCAGCAGCAGCAGCATTGTGGCCATGTCCAGCAGCTGGCTGTATGCTGGCTGCCTTCTGCCCCCCCTCCCCCTGTGTCCCACTGGACATGGGACCTCCCAGAGCAGAGGAGTCGGGACTGCTGGGACAGCCTGCTGCAGGGGGGGGGGAAGCTGGCCGTAATGCAGAGCCGCTGGCCACGACCCAAGAGGAAGCACACGATTAATTGCAGCCGTCAAGGAGTAATGAGTGCCAGCAGTCTGCCGGGAGCAGGGCTGGGATGCCAGGCTTCAGCAGGGTCCAGGCTCCCTCCCTCCCTCCCTCCCCCAGGACTGACCCAGGCCAGGCCGGGAGGGTCAAAGCTCCCTGCTTCCATCCTGCCCCCAGCTCGGGCATTCAGAGTGGCCTGACTGATGCTGGGATTCAGTCCACATCAGAGTCAATTCAGGAGATGCAGGTTGGGGGGCGGGAGCTGGCAGGCCCAGGGGCCCCAGAGCATCTCAGCGGCGGCAGCCAGCCGGTGTTTCCAGCTTGGAAGGGGCAAGAGCTCTGCCCTTGTCCCGCCTGCCTAGTGCCTGTGTGTGGGGGAAGGGAGTCTTCTTCTCCTTGAGGAGGGTCAGGCCTGGTGTCTTGCCAGCAGCCCACCCCACACCTCTCAGTCCGTCAGCTGGCCTGGCTGGCTTCCATCATGTCCCAGTGAGTGAGTGAGTGAGTCAGAAAGGAGCTTATGGCTCATTGCTCAACGGAGGGGCACCGGGGCAGAGACCTGTCTGGAAGGTGGCCCTTGGACTCGGAATCCAGCCCCCTCGGTCCAAGCGGGAGGCTGTGGCATCCTGGCATTGGGGGGAAAGCTCCTGTTTCTGGACTGTATGCTCAGCGAGGACAGGCTACTACTTCTTGGTGCTTTGAGGGGCCTTGCTGAGGGAACACAGAAAGTGTGGGGCAGGATGATCTAGAGCCCCCAATCACGCAGGCGTCAGGGTCCTGCAGACAGTGTGTGGGCTCTGGAAGGACTGCTCAACCTGGTGTGTGTGTGTGTGTGTGTGTGTGTGTGTGTGTGTGTGTGTGTGTGTGTGTGTGAGAGAGAGAGAGAGAGAGAGAGAGAGAGAGAGAGAGAGAGGCCTTCCAGGCAGACCGGAGCCTGCCCTCTTAGCTCAGGGCCCCTTCCAGAAACCTTGTGGCGGGGGAGGAAAGGGGCTGTTGATGGGGTGGAATCCTTCCAGGGTGCGTCCGAAGGGCCAGGGCCGGAATCATGCATCGCAGGGGACTTGAACAAGAATTAACTGCGGTTGGAGAAGTGGGTGGTGGGTGCGCTGCGCGGCGGGTCTGTTCCACCTGTTTGCCCCACTGGGACGCAGGGGCCGGGGCTGCCCCCCCCCCCATCTGCACTTGGTGCGTTTAGCAGCTTCCCTGCGTGCCTCCCCGATCTTGCGCCATTTCTGTTCTCGGGTTCACTTTGCGTGTGCATCCATCGGAGCCAAATGATTACGCGTCATGGATCGCCGAGCCAGGGAGGGGGGGTAGAATTGGTCTTGAAGCCCCCTCCCCCTAACTCATTTCTTGGAGCCTTCTTCCGGCCCGGCCCCAGTCTCCGCTCTTCGCTTGGTGGGGGGGGGGGGAGAGGAGGAGACAGCCCCAAACGAGCCTGCATCAGAGCAGGCAGACGCGGAGGGGGGGGGAGCCGCAGTGCCAGCCCCCAAGATGCCCTAGTTCCTTCACCGCCGGCTCAGAGCTGCGCTACCCTCGGAGGTGGCGAGCGGCTAGGCGAACGCTCCTCGCCCCTCCTTTCCGCGCCCGCTCACACCGCTGCGCCCCCCAGCTCCCGCCCTCCGAGCCCGACGGGGAGATGCCTCCTGAATACACGATGAAGTGAAGAGGCTGAGCGCGAGGCGACCAGCTCTGCTCTGCTCTGCACTGCAGCGGCGGTGCGAGAGGCGAGGCGCGAAGGAGAGCAGAGCAGAGGCGGCGAGCGGAGGCAAGCGCGGCTTGGCTCGGAGGGAGCCAGGCTCGGAGCAGTAGCAGGCGGGCGGGCGGGCGCCATGCTGAACAACCTGACGGACTGCGAGGACGGTGACGGGGGGGCCAGCCAAGGTAAGGGGTCGTGGGGGAGAGAGAGCCGGCAGCAGCACCGCCAGCCTGGAGGCCCCGGTCCCGCGTTGGGGGGGGGCAGGTGGAGGCGCTCAGGGGCCAGGGGAGGCAGCGAACCTCGGCGCGGGGGCTGCTCGGGTCGCTCCAGAGGCTTTGCCTGCCCAGGGAAGAGCGGCTATTTTTATCCGTCGGAGCCCGGGCAGCTGAGCAGGCCCCCGCGGGTCCCGGAGCCAGAGCGCCGGAATGCACCGCCTCCGCAGCCGCTGTCCAGGGTGCTGGAATGCGTCGGTGCTGTCCCGGATCTCTCGCTGGCCAGCCAGCATCCCCCCCAGCCCGCTGATGCTCGAAAATGGCAACTCGCTCGGGAGACATTTTGGCGGTGTGCGACCGAGAGGGGGGGGTGCCTTGTCTTGTCTTTTGGGGCGAGGGCACATTGTCAGAGGGGGGGCTGTCCCGGGCCACACGCTACCATTCGAAGCGCGGAGGAAGTGCCCCTTTGCGTGGCCCGAAGACGCCCGACTGGGCCGTCTTGGAGCCGGGAAGAGCCCGCAGCACCGACTCCCCATCTCAAGGCGACACGAACACGTGCCCCCCCCCGCGCTTCATGCTCAGCTCTGTCCATGGTGCTGAAGTTTCCCGGCGGGCACCCTTGGATGCCGGGAATCGTGTGGCTGAGTCGGGAGACAGCCGTGTGTGGAGTGCCCAATGGCGGCCCTGTGTCCCTCAGTATGAGCTGATGTGCAGCACCCCCCCCCATGGTGCCTGAAAATGCTAGGTCTGGGGGGGTGTATTCTCTGCCTGCTGCTTGTGTGGTGGATCCTGTACTGCAGACTGGATGGTGCGCCAGCAGAGCCGCAATACTGCAAAGCCAAGAAGCCTCTGGACCGACCCCCCCCTGGCTTGCTGCAGACCCCCAGCCTGTTGCCTGCCCCCTTTGGCAGGGGACAAGAACAACTGTGACATTCTGGGGTCCTGGTGGGTGTTTGTCTGGCAATCCGAGGAGCTGGTGAGGCTGTCCTGTCTCTAGCGGGAAACGAGAGGGAGACGCAGCTCCCGAACCATTGGCAGAGCCAGCGGGCACAGTGCGGTTCGATGGTCTGCAGGTATCTTCCTGGGAATGTGCCAGGATGGCATAAGCCAAAGCAGATGCCAGCTGACTGGCAGTGGGGCCTCTGCCCCACTTTGCTCTTTGCAGCTGGTTTCTGGACACTGCCTTGTACTGCCCCCCCTCCCCTTTCCCACTCCGCTACAACCCCAACTCCTCCAGGCGGGGAGGGCGCTGAGTGCAGTGTCTTGCAGCACAGTTTGCAAGGTGGCCAACTACCGCAGGAGTCTGGCAGCTGCGTAGCCTCTGTGTGTGTGTGTTGTGTGTGTGTGCTGGGGTTAATATGCATACATCTCATTGCCTGTCACTGTTCATTTGGGCTGGAGGCTTCTTGTAGCCTTCCCACTCTAGGGTGGATTGGCCAGGCCAGGGCCAGGCCAGCCAGTGGGCCCTGTCTTGCCTGCCTGACAGCTCTCCCCCCCCCCCGGGGTCTTGCTTGGATCATGTGACACTACTAGGAACTTGTTGGGACCAGTCAAGGGGGGCACTGCAGGCAGGAGGAGAAGAGGCTGATGACTCTGTTTGGGGGCCATCCAGAGCCGCCTCCATGGAAGACAGCAGCAGCACAGTCTAAATGCTACGCCGTCAACCAGCCGGCAGTTCCTGACTGCTAATGCTACATGATGGTCATTGCAACAACATGCTCAAAGTCATGATCTCCCTGCAGGAATTAGGATGCTGCTGCCAACTGACAGCAAGAAAATGCTCTGGGCAGGATGGCTCCCTGGGAGGGGGAGGGGGAAGAGGCAGGTGCAAGATGAAGAAGCAGCCCCCCTCCCTCCCGGATAGTCTGTCCAGTGGTTGTCTGAGACACCGGCGGCCAGTATAGCCAATGGGATCCTTGAGAGATTTGGAAAAGAAAATATTTCTTTACCCAGTGTGTAATTCATCTGTGGAACTCCTTGCCACAGGATGTGGTGATGGCACCTGGCCTAGATGCCTTTAAAAGGGGTTTGGACAGATTCATGGAGGAAAAGACCATCACAGGTTACAAGCCATAAGCAACCTCCTGGTTTTAGAAGTAGGTTTTCTCTGTATGCCAGGTGCAAGGGAGTGACAACAGGAAACAGGTTATCTTGTTGGCTGTGTGCTCCCTGAGGCATCTGGTGGGGCCACTGTGTGATACAGGAAGCTGGACTAGATGGGCTTTTGGCCTGATCCAGCAGGGCTCTTCTTATGTTCTTATGGGCTCCGACCCATCCCTGCAAGGAGTTCCACATGCCCTGCCTCAGCTTCCCATGGGCCAACACAGGGACACCTACACCCAAGGGTGAGGAGCAGCAGCAGCAGGTCTAGATCTAGGGGGGCAGCCAGTAATTATGCCATTTGCCTGGGGTGCCTTGTCTGGGGATCCCACAGCAGCTGCTTGGGCTGCTCCAGCTTTGGCACAGACCTTCGATCCTCCTAGAGAAACGTCGGTCTGGGAGCCGCCGTGGAATCCGAACACCCAGTTAGGAAATTGGCCTCCGGGCAGCTCTCAGTTTAGACTAGCAGATGCTGCTGCATGGTGTTTCTTGGCATCAAACCCCCCCCCCCCACATGTTATCTTAGAAGTAAGTCTCATTGGGGCTCATTGCTTCCAGGTAAGAGAGCAAAGGATTGTGCTGTAGGAGAAGTAATGAACTAATCAAAAATATGGGGGGGGGGAGGCTAAAACCTTGACCAACCTTATAGAGCTGTTGTGCAGAGATGACAGACAGAAAGGGAGAGAAGGGCTTTGAGCATTTTAACTTGATGGTTACCATTGAGAAGAATCCTCTTTCCTGGAACAGATTTCTGGGTTCTTTGTGGAAACAAATGGAAAATTCCCAAGACCCGATCCTCTGTGAGCCTGTAGCCCACATGACATCACCTCTCCCACACCTGCAGGAAGAGATGCCTCTTTCTTGGGTGCAAAATCCTCCTCCTCATAATGTGTATACCTCTTTTCAACAAAAAGTTCACCAAGTGGTTTGCATAGAAAAATAAATGAAAAGAGGGTTCCTCGTCCCTAAGGGGGCTCCATCTACCATGGAGTTGGGGCTACTGGAAGCCAGGTGAGGCCGCACGCAATGCTTTTCACCCAATGAAAGAGCAGGCCTCTAGACTGAGCCATGAGATTCTATGACTGTTTTCTCTGTGCGTTGGGGGGGGGGCAGAGAGGGACTTGCATTTGGGGTATTGCTGTCATAGTCTTTAATTCCCCTTCTCAACCAAGTGCGGCCAAGAGCCAATCCTCACAGCCTGGAGGAGCAGGCAGGCAGCGGAGTCTGAGTGACGGAGAGGCAGGGCTGTTGTGGGAGGGAGGGAGGGAGCCCAATTCCGGCACACTGGTACATTTAGCAGTTCGGAGTGAGGGAGCAAGGTGACCACATGCCTGAGACTTGGGCATCAGAGGCTGCTTGCTCGTGAGGAGCACCCTGGTGTGCTCTCGCAGTCGAGCACCAGAAACCAACCCTTGATCATGAGTTTGTGGTGACGAGCGAGGCCCCAACTAGAGCCTGAAATGAGAGCTAGACAAATACTCCCAGCAATTTTGTACAGTGGCTTCCGTACTTTTATGGGCTGTAACTGACAGGTTTTGTGAATGAATGAATGAGCAAGGGAACCAAAGAGGTCACCAAGAAGTCACTACCAGGTCATCATCGCCCCCCAAGTAGTGCACCCCTCATCTTCCTGAAGCAAACTGCCTGGCTGGAGCTGTCCGTGCCCTACCCTGGTCCACCCTGCGGAGACCCCCATTCTGTCAAGGGCCTCCTTCAGCCTGCTGGACTTAGAGCCTGGCAGTCCACTCAGCAGGAGTTGCCAGTCGTGAGCTCCATCTACAGTGTGGCCTCCTGGGGAACATGCTGCTAGTCACCAGGAACAAGCTGGGGCCACCACTCTCCACCAGCAGGCTAGACCTAGATGACCCTCTTCTTCCCATAAGCCTGAGAAGTGCTCCCAAGGGGAGACCACACATAGGACAGGATCTCCACCATACCCACTGTCCAGACTGGTGCCAGAATGACTTGGTCTGCAGTCCCAGTGTCTGGAGGGGGGGGGGGAGCCAGACTGCATTGTAGTGGCTTTTTGGTGGCCCTCTTTTCCAACCACCAGCGCAGATGTCTAGTGGTGATTAATGGCAGGAACACCATCAGAATATTTCCTGAGTGTGTCCAAGGTGACCTCTTGCCTGAACAGACCCCAGACCCAGAACCCCCAGTGGCCCTGGCTGGCTGTGCTTTCGCAGCAGGAATGGACCAGACTGGGTGAGGGGAGGCCAGCCCCCCCTTGGGCCTTCCCTGGGCAGCACTGACCAACACCAGGAAGGGCTAGGGGGATACCCCCTGGGCATCCCATTCCAGGGAACCCATCCCATGCCCCCTGGGCTGCATCCTCTTGGCAGGCAGACGATCATCCAGGGGTGCCTCAGGCATCACTGTCTGCCAGGATGGGGCAGCAGCCGCCTCTCAGGGCCAGGTGCTGCTGGGCCCCCCTACCTGGACCCTGCTAGTCCTCAGACCGGACAGTGTAGGCTGGGGCAGAAGCCCTCCCCCCCCACCAGAGTGGGCCAGAAACAGAGGAAGCACCTGCTGCCCTCGAAATGGTCTCAGGCCCTTTCGACCAGATGAGCTGCACCCACTTCCAACTTTAGGTTCCGGCGATCGGGGCAGTGTTGTTGGGGCTGTCGGCAGGGAGGGTGGGGAGAAAAGCAGCTTGTTGCTGCCTCTGTGTACAACATCTCCCCCCCCCCTGCCGCCGTCCCGGTTTGAGGATTATCTGATCTTCGCACTGGGGCTGTTGTTTCCCTGCCAGCAGCCAGCCGCCAGCCGTGCCAGGCACCGCAGCAAATTAAAAGGCCAGTTCATGTTGAGTGATCCCTGGGGAGGGAGCTCTGAGCACAGATCGAAGAGAGATCTGCGCTGCTCTGTGGAGAAACCCCTGCGATTGCCTGGCCAGGGCCCCAGCAGAGCGGTCCTTGCCCGGACAGCTTCTCCCCTTGTCACTCCCGCTCCTGGCTCTGCAACATCCCTGGCCACCAGAGCCGGGAGATGAAACGGACTGCCCTGTGGGACTCCCCGCTACACCTCCGCTTCGCCACGCATCCCTTAGTTCCCAGCATCCAGGACGAGGCATTTGGAGCGGCTCCTCCAGCAGTTCTTGCCCCCTCTGCTGCCCTCTTGACAACAGGCCTGGGGGGCCTCACAAGTGCAGGGTCAGGAGCCTTCCCAGGGTTCTCTGGAGCCTCTTCCCTACGACCCCACCCTTCTAGATTCATTGCCCCCCCCCGCCACTGCCAGCCCCGCTGATCACAAATGGTACACACACCAAGTTTTGGGAGGAGCCCACACCACCCACCCTCTGTGGCAAAATGGACTCCAGCCAAACTCATCCATCATGCAGGACCCCACTGCGAGTGGCGCTTAACTCCTTCCTGCATGGAGGGCAATTGGGACTGCTCATGCTGTGCCTCAAGACCCCACTCCCAAACTGCCTCCTTCTGCTACCGAAAAGCTGATGTTCAGGCATAATAAGGCCAGCAGACTTAGCTGGTCTCGGCAGTAACTGCCCATGTGCAGGAAACCTCCCTGTGCCGGCTGCCCTGCTGCCTTGTGTGCATGTGAAGGCAAGGACTGGGAGGGGCCATCCCAGGCTGACAGCAGCACCCATCTGGGGAAAAAGCAGAACCCTGGCAGGCAGCTCGAGCTGCAGCCGCAGATGATTAACTGGCAGAGGACAGGAGAAGCTGCGGGGGTGGAGAAGGTGAGCAGGGATCAGGCCGTCCAAACAGACCCTATGCACACACCACCACCCCGCCTTCATCCATGATTGGAGTTCGAGCAAGGGCTGACCCTGAGGCGCCTTCCCTCTCTTTGTCCCTCCGCCGCTTGTTGCCTGTCTCAGGAGTAGACTTGCGTGGCAGCAGAGAACCAGCTCCTGGTGTGCACTCACTCACTCGCACTCTCTCTCTCTCTTTCTCTCTCACACACACAGAGTGGAAGAACTATGGCCCCCCCTGGTGGCTTGCATGAGAGCCTCAGGGTTTGGTTCCAAAGGACATCAAGTTCTTAGCTCTCACCACTGCAGATAAAGACCTAAAAACGTGTTGCTGTCGCCCCTCCTTGTTCCTGCTCTCTCCTCACCCCTAGTCCATTTTCTATGACCTGCATCCTACCTTTTCTAGTCTAAATGTAGCCACAGGACAATGGAGAAATCTGTCAAAAATGCAGAGCCAGGAAAAAAAAATCAGTCTAACAAATGCAAACTGTAAAGCACTTTTAATTCTCTGAAAAGGACATAGAAATGACTAAAAATCCTCATGAGATGCGCATCTTTGTGGTATGTATCAGCTTGTCAGATGGCAAAACCTGGGACGAGCTTCTTGTCCACTTTGCGTCGATAGAACGGGCCACAAGGCACCTTGGCCAGGCCAGGCTCTGAGCAACCCCAAGCCAACCTGCTGCAGGTGCTGTGGAGCCACGCGACTCCCCTGCGTGGGAAGGAGGGGATTGCTGAGATGGGGGCTGTGGTGTGAGGGGGGCGCTTGTAACCCTTTGCCCCCACCATGGTCCCTCCTGCTTCAGGGTCCATGGAGTACTGGTGCAGGCGGGAAGGGCGGGCGAAAAGACCATCCCAGCTCTGGAACAGGCCATCTACGGGGGGGGGGGGGGTCTGTGAGTGCCTGGCAGTTTTCAAGGAAAGGGAGGACAGGGGGCCCCTGCGAATGCCTTTGGGACAAGAAATGAGGCCATGGCTCAGATGATTGCTGGGGGGTGGGTGGGTCCTGCTCTGCATGCAGGAGACCCTGGTAGGCTCAGGCCCTGGCAGCATTTGGGGGGGGGGGCTGGGAAAGGCACTGCCTGAAACCCAGGAGTAGAGTCGGCAGTGGTGTGCTGGCATCTTCCTGCCAAGCCTTGTTTTAGGGCAGGTGTGTGTGGACTAAATCTGTGGTCCGAATGTGGCCTGCAAAGCCATTTAGAATGGTCAGCTGGCAGCCCTGCCAAATAGTCATGAAGATTAGGCGGAAAATACGTTTACAGTTTCACTTGTAAGTAAGTGAGAGTTATTGTCAAAAGCTCTGCGGGATCAAAATCATCTTGCTGTCAATATCACATCACATCTGTCTTTGGGTTTTAGGTGGAGCTTCTTGGCTGAGAGTTTCTGGGGCACTTCCGTGAGGAGCCCGTGAGTGGCGTTGAGTAATGCAACAGGAAATGCCGCCCATCCTCAGGCTATATTCTCAGTTCTGATAATGCAGTTGGGCCCCTGTATCCACCGTGGGGGATATGTTCCAGGGGGGCCCCTGCGGATACGTGAAAAACGCGGATAGGGGCGAATGCCCCCTGCGCCTCTACCTTTATTTCTTGCTTAAACAAACAGTTCTTGCTTAAACAGAACACTGTAAGCGGCAGTGTGCTGCTTATAGCACAGAGCCAGAATGATTGTGGCAAGCAACCTCGGGGCTAGAGAGGCTCTGAACGTTAACAGGGAGTGAGTGAATTTGCAGAAAAGCAGGTGTCTGCTGGGACCAGTGAATCAGAAAAGGGAGAGCCCCCCATTTTTTCCTCCCCACCCTCCACTGCCAACTAGAATTACATTTCAGGAGTGGATAGGAGGTGTGCCCTTCTGCCTCTTTGCCCTGGCGGTGTGGATCCAGGAGGTGGAGCCACAGCATGACTTTGCCCAGCGTAGCAGCATGCAGAGAAGATGGAAGTGGTGCGCCACCTGCCAGGAAAAAAATGGAGGAATTATTTTCAGCCCCTTTCCTTGTGCTTTGCAGTCATCAGCATTTGCCTTGACCGAGCAAGTGTGGCTCCATTTTGTCCCCTTCCAAAAGGCGACTCAACTTCTCCTGCACAGCCAACCAGCCTCCCTTTGGGAGCAGGAAGTGCACAGGAAGGAACCTGTCATCTCAAATGGCTCCGCCTCTTTACTGATCTCTCAGCACCTTGGCTAGTAATGAGGGTTCACTTTCTTTCATCCAGGCCACAGGTATAAGGTTCTGGGTGCTGCTGGGGTTGGGGCTGAGAGCGAGAGAGCGAGCTAGATATCACTCGGGCTTTGGCACAGACCCTGGGTGTGCCAGCCTGCTACACTGGGTTGCAGGGGAGGCAGCATTTGATCAGGGAGCTGGGTGTGGCATTATTCCTTCAAGGAAGACCTGCTGGTGGCAATGTGTCTCCCTTTGGATCCAGCTGAAGCAGGGCACATGGCACATCCCCTTCACCCCCACAAGCTGAAGCCAATTGAGGGGTTTCAGGGGGGAGCCATGACTAACCTTGCACAGCATCTCGGTGAGCGGGGGGGGCGTGGTTTAGTGGGAGTGCCCCTGCTCCACCCACACAGCCCCAGGCTTGGTCCCCAACAGCCGCAGCAGCTCTAGGGGCCAAGCAAGCGTCCTCCGGCAGGGCCTCTGAGAAGGGCGTTAAGAGGGTAATTTGTACCTGGGCCCAGGGCAAAAAATTGGTTAAAAAGAAGGCCCTGGAGCAAAAAAGAGGCCCCCAGGAGCCAAATTCATATGTAGGGAAGGGGCCCCACAGAAATTTTGTACCCCCTGATAAAATTCCTCTGAATGGTCCTATCCTCTGGTCCTGTGAGCAGATCAGGCTTCCAGCAAAACTAGAATATGAATGAGCTGCTGCTGTCGCCGCCTGTTCTTTGGAGCCAAGTTGTCCACTCAGCCCAGACGGAGACTGACCCTTTCCATCAACGGAGCCTGCAAAGGATAGCAAAGGAGTTTTAGTAGAGGTGCAAGACAGACACAGCCTTACTGGCATCCTAAGGCCCAGGATTGGGACGACGTGCCTTTGTGTGGAGCAGCATTGACAGAGTGCCCTTCAGCGCAACTCCGCATCGCTGTGCCTTTGACCACCTGCCTCGGGGTCTTTTCTCCCTTGTGCAACACCAGCTTTTTTTGTTCTCTTCTAAAATCCATGGAAGATCCTAGACTTAGTCCTTTTCTCTGTCAATAATGGGAAATGTCCCCGGGGAAACACAGAGGGTTTGCTTAGTACGTGTGTGCATGCGTGAGAGAGAAACTGGAAAAAGAATGGGGAGTGTTTTAGTTCAGCTGCTATAGGAAACACTTTCTTTTGCCTATAAATCTGTTTGTTAGAAAAGAAATTTGTGTTTGCAGAGAAGGATTCCAGAGTCCTCAGGCGAGGAAGGCCAAGGACAGAGAGCAGGTGCCTCTCTCTTAAAGCGCCCAGGTGCTGCTGGGTGGAGGTGGTGGTATAATAATAATAATAATAATAATAATAATAATAATAATAATAATAATAATAATAATACTGGAGCACTGGCCTGCTCTACAGCATGCTTGTAAGGATTATTTCTTTAGAGGCTGTTTTTCCAGCATCCAAGTCAGCACAGAGGTGCCACGGGCGCGTGGAGGGGTTTCTGCAAGCTTCGTTGGTGCCAGGCGGGCTCAGAATATTGCTAGCAGCCAAAGGCAGGATAGATTGATAGCGGGAGGGAGCCGCCCGCTGGGCCTGTGCTGCTGAGTGCACTTGCCGCCCCTCCCCACACAAACATGGCCGTCTAGGGCAGCTGGCTCCTCGAGCCTCGGCAACTTCGAGCTAGGGCTGCTGCTGCTGCTTCCCGGGGTCCCTGGCCCGGCCGGCCGGCGGGCGGGGGGCAGCGTGCACGGCCGGCCAGCTGGATGCTTACATAACAGCCTGGGGAGGAGCCAGGCGCCGGTCTCGGCTGCCATGGAAACCGACCGGGGGGGGGGGTCCGCCAGCCTTGCGATCTGGTCGGCTGGGGAAGGGTCGCTCTCTCGCCAGGCACGCAGCCCGTAGAGGCCGGTCTCGACCAGGGCAGCAGCGGGCAGCAGCCTGGCCCGGGAGACGACGAAGGGCCCAGAGCCGTGACCCGCCGAGCGGCAGGACTGGCGGCGGGCGGCTGCTTGACTTGCGGACTGAATGACGTCGCCGCTGAAGGGGGGGGGCAGTCGGCAGGAGAGGCTGCTGCATTGATTCTGGCGTGTGAGCGCAGGGCGGCGGTCGCCGCGCCCCCAACAACCCTGCGAGGGGCGCCCAAAGTGCCCCAGTGAACGTCATGGCCAAGCCGCAACTTGAACCCAGGGCACCCTTCCCTGGCCCTTGTTGGACACAGTAGCAAGCACTGCACCACCGTTCCTGTTTCCACACTGACTATTGCACGCTTTCCGTGGAGCACAGTGGAACTTACTTGTGAGTGAGGATTGCACTGTTTCCTCCACATGGCGTCTTCAGGGTGAGTTTGCCATATATGTGCATACAATTTTAACCAGTTAATTGATTTAGATTGTTTTACATTGTTGTTGTTGTTGTTCAGTCGTTAAGTCGTGTCCGACCCTTCGTGATCCCATGAACCATATCCCGCCAGGCCTTCCTGTCCTCCACTATCTTCCTGAGTTCGCTCATTTTCATGTTCGTTGCATCGGTGATGCTGTCTAACCATCTCATCCTTGGCCTTCCCCTTCTCCTTTTGCCTTCAATTTTTCCCAGCATTGTTTTACATGGGATCCATCTATATGTCAATTTAAACTTAATGTTAATTTTAAAATGTGTTAATTTTAAAGGCGAATGTGGGTTAAATTAATAATAATGTTAAGAAGTTAATTGACCAAGAAAGTTTTACATGTGATCTCTGTGTGATAGTGATGTACTCCTAGGATCTGTGTCGGCGGTTAAGTCTTAGATATATTGCAACGGCAGCGTTTCTGCAGGACAGCAGCAGATTGATTGGCCAAGCAGTTCATCTGTTTAAAACACAATCCTTTGACTTGTCCGATAGCCCAACCATAATATATTATTGTATTCATTTAATATTATATTGTCTGCTCTGCCAGCCTCAAGGGTTGACAGTGGGTACCAACAATAGAGGTTAGGCATGCGCGCATGCACGCAGCACGCAGGCGGCACACACACATTCTCAGTACAGTGTCGCGAACTGAGCACCGCAGGGACGCTGACGGTTGTCCCTCTGGTCCCTTGTCTCGCCCTCTGCCTGCTGCTCTTTCTCTGGGGGTTCCCATGGGGACAGCCTAGAAGACGAGGGATGTAGAGGTGGGACTCTTATCTGGGGCTAATTGTAGAGTTCAGGTTATTCCTTTATGAAAGAGCTTTACTGGCTACTAATAAAGCGCAGGTGTGTTGCCAAATGCAGCTCTGATTCAGCTGGGATTCAAATGTTGTCCAGGAAGCTTCAGGTACCAGTTTCTCCTGCAACTGTCATTGGAAAATTTGCATCTTTCAGAAGTTCCCCCTTCTAGCTAACTTTTACATGCACTGACAGCGCAATCCTATCCAACTTACACCACCGGTGTAACCAGTGGCGCAACGAGAACGGGAGGCCTCAGAATGGAAAGGGGATTCAAATCCCTTCCAAAGGGGGGTTCAAAAGGGATTTGAATCCCCTTTCCATTCTGGGGCCTCCCGTTCTCGCTGCAGCACTGGTTACACCGGTGGTGTAAGTTGGATAGGATTGCGCTGTGAGTCTGCCTGTCAGTGCTGTAAATTAATGTAAAACATTCCTGGCATTTTGCCATGTTCTTCTTAAAGGCTACAATGTTTGGGGCAATTGAGGGGCTGTGATTGAGGCTGATAAAATTCTGCATAATGTGGAAAGAGAGAGAGAGAGAGAGAGAGAGAGAGAGAGAGAGAGAGAGAGAGAGAGAGAGAGAGAGGTTTTTCCCTTCTTCCCCAGCATTAGAACCAGAGCTCATCCAAAGGGACTGATTGGCAAGGGACTTAGGATGGACAAAAGGAAGAATTTCACCCTGTGTGCAGTTAGTCTGTGGAACGTGTTGCCACAAGAGGGGCCATGGCAGGCCACTAGCTTGGATGGCTCTAAAGGGGGATTGAGCAAATTCTTGGAGGACCAGAGGTCTATCAATGGCTGCTCATTTTGATGGCCATGGGCCACCTCCATGACCAGCAGCGGCCTGCCTCTGAAGACCAGCTACTCTTTGCCGGAAGAACCTCAGAAGAGCCCGGCTGGCTGCGGGATCCGGCCCAGGCCCTGAATCTAGTCCAGCTTCCTGCATCTCACTGTAGTGACCCCAGCAGATGCCTCAGGGAGCACACAAGACAACAGGAGACCTGTATCCCGTGCATCTGGCATTAAGAGAGAGCTTACCACTAAAACTAGGAGGTTGCTTATCCCCATCACGCCTTGTAACCTGTGATGGACGTTTCCTCCATGAATCTGTCCAATCCCCTTTGAAAAACATCCAGGCCAGGTGCCATCACCGCCTCCTGTGGCAAGGAGTTCCACAGATTAGTTACATGCTGCGTAAATAAATATTTTGTTTTCTCTGTTCTAACTCTCCCTCCGCTCAATTTTAGTGCATGTCCCCTGGTTCTGGTGTTGTGCGAGAGGGAGAAGAATTTCCCTCTATCCACTCTCTCCAGCCCATGCATAATTTTATACGTCTCAATCATGTCTCAATCATGTCCCAGAACTGGACACAATACTCCAGATGTGGCCGCCTGTACCATCGATTTGTACAAGGGCAGAATACTATTGGCCGCTATTGGCCGCTTTCTTCTCAATCCCTTTGACCTTCCTCTCCTGCTTGTGGGCTTCCCAGATCCAGCTAATGGGCCCCTGTGGAAAACTAGACAGGCTTGTTGTGGCCTGATCCTGCTGTCAAGCGTTTCGTATGTTCTGAGTCTGCTGCAACCCCTGCCTGGGTAGTCGTCAAGGGTGGCTCCACACAGAATGCATTGCACCTCTATTGCTTTGCACTCAAAGCGAACGTGTGCTCTGCTTCTCTCTGTTTTACTGTCGCGCCACCACTGGTGTTTCCCGGGTAAAGTCTTCCTTGAGCGGTGTGGGGGAAGCTTGTCTGATGCCTCCAGATTTCTTGATGGTTCTTTCCATCTGGATCTCTGCCTTTGGCCTTCCTGGAGAGATCACAGCACACACAGCACCTTGCACTGGACCAAGACCAAGACAAGGGGGTCTTCCTGCCCCAATGGGGGAGGCTGTGTACTAATACCTTGAACAAGCATGCGCCCCGGCCGGCTGCCCCCCAGTCCCATGATACTCTGCTGCGTGTTTGGAGGAGTCTGGTTGCAGCCGACCAGATCAAAATGTCAGCTTGGTTGGCTCTTGTGCCTCTCATGACGCTTTCATCTCCTGAATCAGCAGGTGAACCTGCTGCCTCCTGCTGAGTCGGGGGCCCACTGACTGATGGTGGCGGCGGCAGCAGCCCCCCAGCGTTCTGGAGGGAGGGGGCTCTTTCCCCACCCTGCCTAGAGATGCTGTGGGGGGGGGGAATTGGGGAAGACCAACTGCTGGCAACTTCTTAAACTTACAGGTCAACGTCTCTCTGTCCTCTGTGAATTGCTGCTGAATGGCGAGAGGCTGATCGAAGCAGCGGCTGGTTCAAATGTTGACCGCTTGCTTGGCTATGAAGACGGTGGCAACCATCTTGGGTAGCAGGCACAGGGGGGGGGTCACGGGGCCCCTTCTGTAAGGCAAAATGAAGATGCAAGCAGAGACCCTTTATGTCAGAGAAGCAAATATGATCCATCCATTTTTGTCAAGTTGCTAACTACTCTTTCGGAATGAGCACGCTCAGCTTGCGCATTGCGCTCCGTGGTCACAGACCTGAGGGTGGTGCCAGCCCTTTGGAGATTTGCACCCAGCAGCTACTCCCACCCCCACAGACTCCCATCAGAACTGCAACCTGACTGGAGCTCGCTCCTGCTTGTCTTTGGCTGGGGGGGGGGGGGATTGTATCCTTTCTGAGCTGCCTGTCACCCTGCCTGGGTGGGGCAAGCGACCTGCCCCTCTCTGCCCCAGGCAGCCTGGAGGCAATGTGAGGATTCCAGCATCCCAGGCAGGCCTGGGGGATGCCGTGGCCCAGGACCAGACTCCTTTCCCACCTCCCTCTCAGCCCGTTCCTGCTGTCTTGCCTCCACCCTCCTCCTCGTGGTTGTGATCCGAGCAGTGGTGACGACGGGCTGTGCTGGTTGTGCTCTGTCCTGGGCACTGATGTGCCAGCCAGGTCCGGCTTGGCTGCTCCTCCCTCCCAGCCCAGCCTGGCCTCTGCTCTCGGGGGGGGGGGGCTGCCTGCCATGATCCCCCGGAGGAGGTGTTCTGAAGAATTAGACCAGGGATCCTCACCCACAGAGTCACAGCCCCCAGGTTCAGGAGCTTGCCCCAGCAGCTCCTCCCCCAACGGTGTTTGTCTGTTTCTTGTAAATTAAAGGAGAAGTTTGTTGGAGGTCGTGAAGACAATTGGAAAGGAAAAATGGAGCGTGTTGCATGGCGAAACAGAGCCGAAGCCCAGCTTCTCGCGGGCATGTTGTGTTGCTCCTGGTTGCTCTGGCGTGCCAGCCACGCGCAGAGTGCTGCGGCCAGGAGTCTCCGTCTGGGAGTGCAGGGAGCAGGGGTTTCAGGGCCTGCTTGCTTGAATCCCGGCTCAGACCATGGTGGTGCCGCCAGGTTCCCAGGGGCGACGTCGGAGGTCAGCCGGTGGGATACTGGTTGGACGCGGCCCCCACCCAGCCATCAGAGGACTCCCCCGCCCCCTGCGGGCTGCTGCCTGAGTCCAGTGCCATGGGGGGGAGCCCAGTGTAGGGCTTTGCCCCAGGCCTCCAACAGGTGCCCCGGCCTGCCCTGGGAAAATCGTCTGCCAGCCCCACAGCACTCCTACCCTTGGGGTCGAGTGAACACCTGGGCCCCAGTTTCTGCCCAGAGACCGTGCTGTCGCCCTCCCCTTTCCTATGTGAGCTAGCTTGCTTACACACACACACACACACACACACACACACACACACACACACACACACACACACACACAGCAGGACAAGGGCTGCTGCTGCTGCTGCCCTCTGGTCAACAGTCTGCTTGTCAGATGTTTGTCCATTAACATTTGGGAGGCTGATTTCAGGGCGCTCGTCTCCAGCCTCATGCCTGTGTGCAGCTCTGCTTCTCTGAAGTGTTCTTCCAACCCCCCCACCCCCCCGGGGGTGGATAGAACTTTCATATGCGGGGGGGGGGAGTCACTCATGTGGTCCTCCTGTTTCTCTGGCACACCTGTCCCTTTCAGACTGGTGTGTGAGATCTTGTGTGAGAGGAAAGGAGGCACATTTGGAAAGGCGGGGTGCCTCTAATATTGCAGGCAGGGGCCTGTGAAGGCAGGAGGCTTCTGGCACCCTCTCTGTAGGGATCATGGCCAGTTGGTGCCATGAGCTGGCAAGGAATAAAGCATTTTTACAGCACAGTCCTAACCATGTTTACTCAGAAGGAAATCCCACTCTTTTCCACAGGGCTTACTCCTTAGTAAGAAAGTTTAGGACTATAGCCTTAGACTGCAATCCTGTACTGTACGCACTTAGCTGGGAGTAAACCCACTGAACTCAAGGTTACTAACTTCTAAGTAAACATGCATAGGCTTGCATTATAGAGCCAGGATGGTGTAGTGGTTTGGGAGTCGGACTTAGACCTGGAAGATCCAGGTTCAAATCCCTGCTCAGCCACGAAGCTTCCTGGGTGACCTTGGGCCAGTCACTATCTCTCAGCCCCACCTACCTCACAGGGTTGTTGTGAGGACAAAAGGAAGGGAGGAAATATGTACACCACTCTGAGCTCCTTGGAGGAAGGGTGGTATAAAAATGTGAAAAATAAATAAATAAATAAATAAATAAAAATTATTAGCTGATTAATTAGCTTTAATCAACAAATTGACCGATTACATTTGAATAAATTCATCTACTGCAAAAGCTCAACAAAGCTGCCTTTTTCAACACTCTGAAGGAAGCACCGCAAACTGTGATAACTTGTGATTTAAGGCTGCTGCTCATTCCCAGAAGAAGAAGGGTGTATTTTCAGCACGTTCATGTTCCTCTGGGGCCAGGCGGAGATATTCTCCCGCATGGCAGGAGACCCTCCGAGGGCCCAGACACAGCCACTTCTGGATACTCTCAAGTTACCCCTGGGGACGAGGCTGAGCACGGCCTGCGTCTGTTTCCCGGGGTTCTCACACTTCGAAGGAAAGTCGCCGTAGCTGTCAGAAGGAGGGTCCTGCTGCTGCTGCTGCTACACAGAAACCAGCTTTTCTGTGCTCTTTTTGTGCAAAGGCCACCAGCCACGCCAGGTCTGCTGCTGACCTTTGGTCCAGCCCTCCTTTGGGCTACTACCGGTCCTTCTCCCTAAGCTGTTCACGGGCCCTTTGGGTAATCCAGAGCCCTCGAGTACAGGGTTCTCCTTGGGAACGGCAACTTGAAACAAAAGGACTTGTAAGGAAACCACTTTTACCAACAAAGGCTAATCCAGCGATTCTCAAACCCAGAAGTGACTTCCGTGAACCAGAAGTTCCATTCCAGTTGCTTCTGGAGGCCTGCAAAGGCCTCCGGAGTGAGTCTGTCCCAGGCCCGCCAGCGTAATGCAGGAGCAGCAGGACAAGGTGAGTCGCGGCTCCCGGTTGCTTCCGTTTGGCTCCAATTTGGAGCGGGTGGCTGAGCCCAACTCATGACCCACCTCAGCATCGGGCCGCGACCCACAGGTTGAGAAGTGCTGGGCTAATTGATAAACGGAAACGTTTCTGTGACATATTCCCATCCCGAAAAGACGTGAGGTGAGGACTTGCTGTACGTTCAGCTTCTCCCAGACAGGCTCCTGCTGCAGGGCAGGCAGCATCTCTGCCTGTAGTGACTCTCCATGTTTGCATGAGTAGCAGATGGAACGGGGCCTTCTCTGAGTGGTCCTGGGTGGGGGCCAGAAGCTGTCCCTCTGGAGAGCCAGGGGTTGCCTCATTGCGCGCTGTGTGTTTGCACTTGTCCTTGGGGTAACTAGCACACTGACTTGGGGCGCGCAAAGCTAACTGGGTTTTCCCATCGACGTACGTGGGTCCGATCCAGCTTGTGCTCTCCCACAAGCACTGTTTGCATGAAGAAGAAAAACCCTCTTCTTCGTCTGGATATTTTTGGTGCCTGGATAGTTTTGCACCTACCTGTAAGGGCCTGGCTGAAGCAGTACCTAGAGCCAAGATGCATTTTCCGTTTGTCGTCGTTTTTTCTATAGTGCCTAAACTATCCATGCCCTTCTGTGCTCTTTAAAACAAAGACTGCACAGACTGTACTGCTGTTTTCATTAGAAAGAGTTTCTGCTCCCTACCGTGTTTGCTGCTCTTGCTGGACTGAAGACGGAACGGGGTGCTGCTGCTGCTGCTGCAGCCGGTTTTCAGGGAGCTGTGTGGAGGAGCTCCGTCCACCTTGGAGGCCTCTCAGGGCTTTCTCCGTTGGAAGACAGACAGCTCGCAGCTCTCGGGGACAGCTGGCCCGGCCGTCATGCCTGACTGGTCTTCCCCTGTGCTGCTCAGTCACACAAGCAAGCTTTGGATGTGTTCAGGGGCACAGCAGCAGCAGCAGCAGCAGCACTTCCTCCTCCTGAGCGAAGGTAAGGCCCAGCGGTGTGCAGCGTATCCCACAACCCCTTGCTTCGCGGAGGGGTTGCAAGGCCAGTGCACTGGAGTTTTGTGGCCATTAGTAACACACATGTTTGAGGAGTGACTAGGAGTTTTGGAACGCCTAAAGTTAAGCCCAGCAATGGAGTATATTTGCCACCCAGTCCAAAATTACCCTGGTAGGGTTGTTTTGAGGTAGTCCCTAATTTGGGGTTTAAACTGGGCTTGTATTATTGCAGAATTTTAATTTGGGGTTCCATGTCGGCACTCAAGCTGATAAACAAGCTCTCCTGCAGGCAGAGAGTCCAGCCCCTGCTCAGCGCAGGCGACTGCAGCATCCCTGACAGACAGGCAGCCACCCAGCCAGCCTCGGCTCGGAAGCCTGCAAGGAGGGAGAGCAGCCCGTGCAGCAGCGAGGCCTGTCTTCCTCCCGTCTCGTCGAAATCCACCTCAACCCACTGGTCCCTCCCAGTCCTGCCCTCAGGAACCTCCACCCAAAGCAAGCCCGGCCCTCCTCCTGGGTGACGACACCCTTCAGATGCTTGAAGATGGCTCTTGGAGGTCTTCTCCAGGGGAAACGTACCAAGCTCTTTTCACCGTTCCTCCAGACCCGCCACCATCCCAGTTGTCCTTCTCTGAACGTGCTCTGGCTTATCAAGCCCCCCCCCCCCCGAAAACGTGGTGCCCAGAACTGGACGCAGTGTAGAGAGCCGGTGTGACTAGTGCAGTAGGGAGTGGAATTCTTGCCTCAGTCTCTCCATCTGGATCCTCTGCCTCTGCGAATGCATCCGCCTGACGCTGCCGGCTCACATTCAGCCTGTGGTCCACTAAGACACCTAGACTATTGCTGCTGCCAGGCCAGCTCTGCCTGTCCTATGCTTGTGCCTCTGCTTTCTCGTTCGTACACGGAGGGCCTTACACTGGTCTCCACTGAACGGCATCTTCTTGGTGGGGACCCATGGGGAACCTGTCTAGGTCATTCTGAATCCTGATTCAATCTTCAGGGTGGGTGTTAGCTATCCTCCCCCCCCCCGCCTTGTGTCACCTGCAGATCGGACAAGCATCCCCTCGACTCCCGCATCCGGGTGATACTACTACACAGCGCAGGGGGGGCTCCACTCGATCCCCCCTCCCGGCTGACGTCCAGCCACGTCGTCCAGCCAGCTTCACGCCACCTCGCAGGAGTGCCGTCCAGC
Source organism: Plestiodon gilberti rubricaudatus (assembly GCA_026170595.1). Lineage (NCBI taxonomy): Eukaryota > Metazoa > Chordata > Lepidosauria > Squamata > Scincidae > Plestiodon > Plestiodon gilberti. The sequence goes on along the minus strand of JANXHW010000014.1, from coordinate 1,398,932 downwards.
CCTCATTTCGCCACTTTCCCCACAGGGCTCTCACGGGAGACGCTGCCAGATGCTCTGCCGCAATCGAGGAGCGCCACGTCCACGGCATTTCCACGGTCTACCGGACTAGTCGTTCTATCCAAGAAGGAGATGAAATTCCTCTGGCCTGGCCTCCTCTTGACAACCCCCTGCTGGCTCCTCGAAATCACCCCATCATTTCCTATCTGCTCCCAGACTTTCCGCTTAATCTTCTGTTTCCGACACCTTCCAGGATTTGAGGTCAGGCTGACCGCTTTGTCGTTTCTGCAGGCCTTCCTTTGTGCAAGACAGAGGCATTTGCTCTCCTCCACTCCTCAGACTCCTCCTCGCCCTTTCTCCAGGAGCTCTCAAAGAGGACAGAGCGAGCCTCCAAGATCACATCTGGCAGCTCCGCCGTCAGTACCTTGGGGTGTCGCTCCTCTGGTCCTGGAGACGTAACTACATTTCAGCGGCTAACTCATTGTCCCTTTCCCAGCGCTTTGCCTCTCCTGAACTGTGATGCCCCCAGTTCTCCCCTCCTGCAAGTGCTGGGTTGGTCCCTTGTGGGAGGAGAAGAAGAGGGATGCAAGACCAGGACGGAGCAGCTCTGCCTTCTCTCCGCCCGCCGCCTGCTCCCCCTTCCCCATCTTCGCCACTCAGCAGGCCTCCCGTTGCCTTGACCTTCCTCTTCTTTTGGACATCACCCAAAAAACCCTGTTTTCAGAATCCTCGCCTCACCAGCCTCATCTCATTCTGTGCTGCCTCAGCCTTCCCGATACCTTTTTTACTGTTCCTTAGTTAACTGCCCTCCTTCCTCTTCTTATCTGTGTTTCACGTGCTCCTCGGTTTTTCCAAAAGCGCTTTCTGCAGCCACACTGGTTTCCTTAGACGTCTCCCAACTTTTCTTCTTCTGGGCCCTGTTTGCGATTGTGCCTTTGGCATCTCGCTTTTCAAAGAATTCCATCCTTCTTGGACCATTTTCTCCTTTAATCGTTCTAGCCATGGAAAACACATTTTTTTTTCTGAGCCCATTAAAATTGGTTTTCCTGAAATCCAGAGTATGTATCTCACTTTCCTTGTTAGCTTTCCGTTCCCTTGATATCTCCGAGGGGTCCACGGTCGCTTTTGCCCAAAGTCTCTGCCTCTCCCACTTCCTGGACCGGTTCTTCCCTGTTGATAAGCATTGCATGATCCAGGATCGCAGAGCCCCCCCTTGCTTCTTCCTCCCTCCACGCTCTGAATGAAGAAGTGGTCCGCAAGGCAAGAATTTATTGGAGTTCCCACCCTTAGCCCAGCTGGCGAGACTTGCAGCAGGCCGCCGTCAGGATTCCCCCCCCCCACGACCACAATGGCCGCTTGCCTCCCAGAAACGTTGTCTGTTTTAGGCAGGTGGTCTCTAGTAGACTCCTAAAATGGTTCCATTCTTCTTCTCTCCTTTTATTCTTACCAAGACACTTCCTATTTGGCTTCCAGGCTTGCAGTTCTGCCTGCCAGCCTGAAACACCTTTTTAGTCAAAGGGAAGGGGCAGTGAGAGGTTTATTTAATGGTATTGATTAACTCTTGCAGCCTTAATGATAACAGGAAACCAGAGGGGAGGGATTAAATGGCTGCATTGAAAACAGAATACAACATGTCCCTCCCATACCAGCAGGGTGCACGTGAGCTACTTTACCCCCTGTTGTTGTTCAGTCGTCAAGTCGTGTCCGACCCTTCGTGATCCCATGAACCATATCCCGCCAGGCCTTCCTATCCTCCACAATCTTCCTGAGTTCGCTCATTTTCATGTTCGTTGCATCGGTGATGCTGTCTAACCATCTCATCCTTGGCCTTCCCCTTCTCCTTTTGCCTTCAATCTTTCCCAGCATCAGAGTCTTCTCCAGAGACTCCTCTCTTCGCATTAGGTGGCCAAAATATTTGAGTTTCAGCCTTAGTACCTGTCCTTCCAGGGAACAGTCAGGCTTGATTTCATTTAGGATTGACTGATTTGATCTTTACCCCCTACCTGATCCATTTCTGGCATGCAGTAGGCATTAAAAAGGTCATTACAGACAAACTATTAAAACATGAACACAGCACCAGTGCGACACCGTTTTCTCCTAAAGAGAGATCTAGCGTGGAGCCTAGAAATTGCAGACCATTTAGTCTACTGGTAAATCTGTTCCAGATAAATTAGTGAGGGCATGTTAAAGCTATGGTTATTAGAGACATATGGAGGGACAAGCCTTGTTGAAGAACAATCAGAATGGCTTCTACAAAGTCCTGCCTGACCACTGTTTGGGATTTCTTTGAGAATGTCACAAGGATGCAAATGGGAGTGATTCAGTAATTATCCATTTGGCCAAAAGGTTTCTAAGGAAGTCTCATCAAAGACTGTTGAGTGAATTTAGTAGCCATTTGATAAATGGGTGAACTGTTTTAAAGAATAGGAAGTAGAGCAGCTCCCATAATGGAGGGAGGGGTCAGCAGAGGGTTCCCTCAAATATTTCATTTATTTGTTTTAAACATTTATATTCTGCCCTTCTATCCCTGCAGGATCACAAGGGCAGTGAGCAACACAATTTAAAAACAAACACACAGTAATAAAACACACAGGGCCTTGAGGTTCCCCACCTTGTCCAGCCCCGCCCCACCCACTCCCCCTATGTCGGCTGGCAAGGCTGCCCTGTATGAGTGGTGGCCCACTGCACCTCAGCAGACCTCTTGACCAAAATATGCAACTTGTCCCTTAAAACGGCCACTGTGCCAGAGGATTGGAGGATAGCTAATGTCACGCCAATCTTTAAAAAAGGAAGGAGGGGGGACCCGGGAAACTACAGGCCGGTCAGCCTAACCTCTGTTCCAGGGAAGATGGTGGAAAGTCTCATTAAGGATAAAATCTTAAAATACATAGAAGAACAAGCTCTGCTGAGGGAGAGTCAGCATGGCTTCTGCAAGGGGAAGTCTTGCCTCACAAACCTGTTAGAATTTTTTGAAAAGGTCAACAGGCATGTGGATGCGAGCGAACCCGTGGATATTATATATCTGGATTTTCAGAAGGCGTTTGACACGGTCCCTCATGAAAGGCTCCTGAGAAAACTCCACAGTCAGGGAATAAGAGGGCAGGTCCTCTTGTGGATTAGGAACTGGTTGAAGACCAGGAAACAGCGAGTGAGAGTCAATGGGAAATTTTCACAATGGTGAGAGGTGAAAAGCGGTGTGCCCCAAGGATCGGTCTTGGGACCGGTGCTTTTCAACTTATTCATAAATGACCTGGAGTCGGGGATAGGCAGTGAGGTGGCCAAGTTTGCAGATGACACTAAACTTTTCCGGGTGGTGAAGACCAGCAGGGATTGTGAAGAGCTCCAGAAGGACCTCTCCAAACTGGGAGAATGGGCAGCAAAATGGCAGATGCGCTTCAATGTAAGTAAGTGCAAAGTGATGCACATTGGGGCAAGAAACCAAAATTTCACATATACGCTAATGGGTTCTGAGTTGTCTGTGACGGATGAAGAGAGAGATCTTGGGGTGCTGGTGGACAGGTCGATGAAAGTGTCGACCCAGTGTGCGGCGGCTGTGAAGAAGGCCAATTCCATGCTCGGGATCATTAAAAAGGGGATTGAGAATAAAACGGCCAATATCATTCTGCCTTTGTACAAATCGATGGTAAGGCCACATCTAGAGTATTGTGTCCAGTTCTGGTCACCACACCTCAAAAAGGATATAGTTGAATTGGAAAAGGTGCAGAAAAGAGCGACCAGAATGATTCGTGGGTTAGAGCACCTCCCTTATGAGGAAAGGCTACAGCGTTTGGGGCTTTTCAGTCTAGAAAAAAGGCACCTGAGGGGGTACATGATTGAGACGTATAAAATTATGCATGGGATGGAGAGAGTGGATAGAGGGAAAGTCTTCTCCCTCTCTCACAACACCAGAACCAGGGGACATGCACTAAAATTGAGTGGAGGGTGAGTTAGAACGGATAAAAGAAAATATTTCTTTACCCAGCGTGTAATTCATCTGTGGAACTCCTTGCCACAGGATGTGGTGATGGCATCTGGCCTAGATGCCTTTAAAAGGGGTTTGGACAGATTCATGGAGGAAAAGACCATCACAGGTTACAAGCCATAAGCAACCTCCTGGTTTTAGAAGTAGGTTTTCTCTGTGCCAGGTGCAGGAGAGTGGCAGCAGGAAACAGGTTATCTTGTTGGCTGTGTGCTCCCTGAGGCATCTGGTGGGGCCACTGTGAGATACAGGAAGCTGGACTAGATGGGCCTTTGGCCTGATCCAGCAGGGCTCTTCTTATGTTCTTATGAGATATGAGAGCCATCTGCAAATATCTGAGGGGCTGTCACACAGAAGAAGGGGACAGCTTGTTTTTTGTTGCTCTCCCTCATGGGTTTTTTTCAAGCAGAGGCGAGATGGCCCTTTGTTAGGGATGCTGTACTCACCAGTGCTGAGCAGGGGGTTAGACTCACTCGATGACTGGAGGTTTGACTAGATGTGGGTGGAGAGGTTGAGGAACAGCAAGGTAACGACAGAGTAGGAATTGGGAGTGGGAGCATGATGGGACATGACAGCCGGACCAGCAGGACGAGAGGCTACGGAGATAAAAGCGCAATCAAGCAGCCCTACTTGGGGGACCTTTTATGCAAATGCCCAAAGTCTCCAAGCTAAGATGGGGAAATTGGAATGTTTGGTGGCCAGGGAAAACATTGGGCAGAATGGAAACCTAGTGGAATGTGGAGAACCAGTGAGATACCGCAATCCCAGGCTGTAAACTCTAGAGGGGCGTGCTGGAGGTGGGGTGGCCATCTATGTCAAAGAAGGGGGTAGAATCCAGCAGAGTAGAGACGGAAGGGGGGGTCCAACTCCACCATACAGTCATTGTGGATTAAATTACCAGGCTCAAGGAGCGATGTCATCGTGGGTGCAAACTATCGTCCTCCAGATCTAAAACCTGAAGGGGATCTTGAGATGAGGAAACAAATCAGGGAGGCATCAATGAGAGGCAGGGTTGTAGTCATGGGGGACTTCAATTGTCCTCACATCGAGTGGGTCAATTCAAGCTCTGATCATGAAAGAGAGACAGGATTTCTAGATATGCTAAATGACTGTGTATTAGAACAGCTAGTCACGGAGCCCACGAGAGGACAGACGACTCTCGATTTGATATTGTGTGGTACTCAGGACCTGGTCAGGATGTAAATGTTACCGAGCCATTGGGGAACAGCGACCATGCTGTGATCTGTTTCGCCATGCATGTCGGGGGGAGAATGCCAAGCAAATCTGACACAAAAAACTTTGACTTCCAAGGAGACTAGTTAGAAAGAAGCTAAAAGGAAAGGTAAAAAGAGTCCAATCTCTCCAGAGTGCATGGAGGTTGTTTCAAACAACAGTCATAGAGGCCCAGCTGGAGTGTATAGTGCAAAGGAGGAAGGGCTCGACCAGTGGCGTCACTGGCTGGCACGTCACCCCTGGTGGGAGGTCTTCCGCTTTGGCGCATCACCCCCTTGCCCCCCCGCTGCCGTGTCAACCCCCATGCCCCCCGATACGAACCGCTCGCCGTCTTCTTCGGAGACTCGGCAGCTTCTAACTAGGCCAAAACCAGCATTCTTCGCGCATGCGCACAACACCGCTTGAAGCCTTGCCCTCAGAAGGGCTGAACGAAGACGTGATTGGGTCCTCATTCAGCCCTTCTGAGGGCAAGGCTTCAGGCGGTGTTGTGCACATGTGAAGTACGCTGCTTGAAGCCTCCCTTTAGAAGTGGCCGAGCTGCCGAAGCAGACACGAGTGGCGTGTCACTCCCTCCCGGTGCGTCACCCCCAGCGGTCCGCCCCCCGCCACGCCCTAGCAACAGTACTGAGTTCGACTAAGTCCAGGAGGTTGCCGGCATGGCTGAGTTAAAGAGGCTATAAAGGACAAGGAAGATCCTTCCATAAATGGAAGACTTGCCCAGCCGCCTTGGTTGCCCTTGTGGGAGAAAGGCGGGGTATACATTCTATAAATAAATAAATAAAATAATGAGGAAAATAAGCAGGAACACAAACTGTGGCAAAAGAAATGTAAAAAGATGATATGGGAGGCCAGCCCTCTCCACTTCTGCTCCCCCTCACTAGGCCGCCTGCCCGCCCTCCGCCCAGGGACTGCCTGCTCTTTGCTCCTCAGCCACCTGCCTGCTGTTGCTGCCCCAGGGCCGCCCCAGAAGAGCTGCCTGCCTGCCCTCGACACTCTGGGCAGTGTCCGCCCACTAACTGGGCAATCTCTCCGTTCCCGTGCAACGGATCACCTTCTTCAGGGGGGTGGAACACACACACACACACACACACACACACTCGCTCTCGCTCACAAGTGGAGGTTGAGCACTGTTTCCTTTTCTGTTTGTGTGAAGTCAGTTAGAAGCCAAACTGCAGGTTTCCCTTCAAAACATTTCCCGTAAGTTAAAAAAGCGCAGGAAGGGTGGTTTGGTTTGAAAGCCCCTCCCAAATGGCCACCTGAAAGGGGGAGGAGCTAATAAGCAGCCCAGAGTGCATATAAGTAGGGCCAGCAGCAGCTCCAAGCCATTCAGGGTGGAAAGCAGGAGTTGGAGCTGAGACGGGGCTGAAATCGTGGAGCTGCACCACTGAACGGCAGGAGAGAGAGAGAGAGAGAGAGAGGCTCCCAAAGTGTCACAAAACCTGGTTTGATTTGAAGAGCTCTGTGGTTTCTCTCTACTGTAATCCTGCCCTAAGTTCTGGCAGGCCGGCGCCAGGTCACCGGAAGGGAAGCCAGACTGGGCTTGAGGAGGGAGAGAGAGTCCCTCGTCCTTCACTGCATTGCAGAGAGTGAGGCCCTGGTAGGCCAGGTCATGGTGGGAGCAGAAGAACAGGGTGGGTGGGGCAGGTCGCTGTCTCAGGAACCTGTGAGACCCCCCACGCCTCTCCAGAAGAGCTCCTGCTGTTGCTTCCCCCTTCTGCCGAGTGCTTTACTGCTGCTACTGCTGCTGCTGCTGCTGCTCTGGGGAGGGGGGGACTCTTGTTCCCCCAAACAGGGCACACATGTGTGTATGTGCATGCTTGCACATGTGCACACAGACATGCTGGAGCAATACAGTGTGCAGTGCAACTTTGAAGTTTTTTTTTGGGGGGGTGAAATTGGCAAAGGTCTTCCCTTCAGCCTTGCTAACCCCCTACCCAAAATTACAAGACTACGGCGGGTTTATTTTGGCCATGTCATGCGTGCAAATTCACTACAGAAGTCAATGATGCTGCCAGGAATTGTGAGTGGAACAAGAAGCAGGGGCAGGCAAAGAATACGCTGGCTCGACACCAAATACTGTACAAAGATGAACATCCAACCTTTGAAAGAAGCTGTGCTTGGAAGGGCAGCGTGGAGAGCTCTTGCCTATAAAGTCGCCAAGATTTGGACAGGACTGAAGGGATAAAGAAGAAGAAGAATCCCCCTACTGTTTGGGGGGGGGGGGAGAAGAGAAATGTGCAAACGGTCAATTTTATTTTATCCTCTTTTTTTAAGCATGATTCATCTCCAGCAGGGCCCTCGGCTCCCGGCGCACCAGAGTGGTGGGTCCGCATTGGAGGACGGAGAGCACGTGATGGTCAGGCCTGGCCTGGGGGAGAGAAGGCAGAACCCTTTGGTTCCAGCCTAGCCCACTCCCTGCACCCCTCCCCTACTTCATAGCACACTACCCTGGGAAGGGAGCAGGTTAGGAACACTCACAGCACAAGCATGCAAAGAGGGACCAACAAAGGCAACAAAATATCGTCCGAATCAGCCCAGGAACCCTGTGTCAGGTCAACTCTCAAATGATGGTGCTGCATCTGAGGCAAAAGCTTAAAAGCACCCCCCACACACACACACACACAACCCCCTGCAGCTTGAAACACCCAAACGGTCGAATGACACTGGAGTAAAAAAGGGAAACCAGCAGTTGAGAGAAAACCTGTCTGGATTCTCAGCAGCGACAATGGGAGCGGCGGATGTGAGTCCAGCAGGGAGGGAAGGGGCTTTGTTGCCGAGAGGTCAGGCCCCTGGGCGTTGCGCATGCAGGCGCAATTCATACGGGGGCTGGTCAAGAGGGTGGACTTGGGGGTGAAGACCAGAATTTCCAGGTTAGAAATGGTCATGACAGAGGACCCACAACCCAAACTCTGGAGGCTGTTTTGTATTTTTCTTGCCTGTTGCCACACTTGTTCAGACTGTGTCTCGGGTACGTGTCGAGTTGTGTCTGGGGCAGGGATCCCAAAGCGATTCTGGGGGACGTACACAGCTGCCTGGGGAATCTCTCTTCTGCAGTCCACTGACTAGCTAAGGCAGGGGGGGGCACACTGGTGTGTTTGGGGCTGCTGGCCAAGAGGAGTGGGGGGCTGCTGCCGTGAGGCTGGTATCCCCAAAGGCAAAGGGAGGCACCAAGGTGGCGGGGCTGTTGCTGCTGCTGCTGCTGCTGGAAAACAGGCCCACCAGTTGCATTTTGAGGCTCCTTCAAATCCGGGGGGGGGGGGGGAACAGCAGCAGCTCTTCTTGGCCAAGTCGCTTGCCTGGAAAGCAAAACCTGGGCAGAGGAGAGCCTGGGCTGGGGGGCGGACAGGAGAGATTCCTAAAGAATGCCTTAGTTTAGTCGTGGATGGGAAATCCACAACAGGCTGGCTGGATAAGGGAGAGTTGTTATCAGGAAGGGGTGGGGGGTGGGTGGGGGGGCTAGGACTGGAGATGGTCATTAACCAGTGGCAGGAAGTTGTTCTGCTTGTAACAGAGGGGGGTCAGGACTCAGGAGCATGGGGGCAGGCCACACTCCTCCCAAGTTGCAAGATGGCTGCTTCTATCCAGCATGGCAATGATGATGATGATGGGCTGGCCCATGCATGCAAATCGTTCAGTGGGACCCTTTCTTGATCCCGAACAAGCGGCCATCTCAGCCCTGCCAAAGTTGGAAGCCGCCTCCCCCCGCCCCGCCCCGGCCTTTCTGGAAGGACAGACTCAGCCCCTGTCCGCAGACTGTCCCCCTGGGCCAGCCAGCCCTTCTCTGCTCAAGCTGCTTCTTCTGGACTTCGCCGCCCCCCTTGCTTCGCTGGGCAATCTCTGTGTGGTGCATCACACACACACACACCCGCCACCTGTATAGGTTTCAGGTTTCACAAGGGTGTGTGCCAGGTGCAGGGGAGTGCACTAAACTTTTCCGGGTGGTGAAGACCAGCAGGGATTGTGAAGAGCTCCAGAAGGATCTCTCCAAACTGGGAGAATGGGCAGCAAAATGGCAGATGCGCTTCAATGTAAGTAAGTGCAAAGTGATGCACATTGGGGCAAGAAACCAAAATTTCACATATAAGCTAATGGGTTCTGAGTTGTCTGTGACGGATCAAGAGAGAGATCTTGGGGTACTGGCGGACAGGTCGATGAAAGTGTCGACCCAGTGTGCGGCAGCTGTGAAGAAGGCCAATTCCATGCTTGGGATCATTAAAAAAGGGATTGAGAATAAAACGGCCAATATATTATGCTGTTGTACAAATCGATGGTAAGGCCGCATCTGGAGTATTGCGTCCAGTTCTGGTCACCACATCTCAAAAAGGATATAGTGGAACTGGAAAAGGTGCAGAAGAGAGCGACCAAAATGATTAGTGGGCTGGGGCATCTACCTTATGAGGAAAGGTTACAGCGTTTGGGGCTCTTCAGTCTACTCTAGAAAAAAGGCGGTTGAGGGGGGACATTATTGAGACGTATAAAATTATGCATGGGATGGAGAGAGTGGATAGAGGGAAATTCTTCTCCCTCTCGCACAACACCAGAACCAGGGGACATGCACTAAAATTGAGTGGAGGGAGAGTTAGAACAGACAAAAGAAAATATTTCTTTACCCAGCGTGTAATTCATCTGTGGAACTCCTTGCCACAGGATGTGGTGATGGCACCTGGCCTAGATGCCTTTAAAAGGGGTTTGGACAGATTCATGGAGGAAAAGACCATCACAGGTTACAAGCCATAAGCAACCTCCTGGTTTTTAGAAGTGGATTTTCTCTGTGCCAGGTGCAAGGGAGTGACAACAGGAAACAGGTTATCTTGTTGTCTGTTGTGCTCCCTGAGGCCTCTGGTGGGGCCACTGTGTGATACAGGAAGCTGGACTAGAGGGGCCTTTGGCCTGATCCAGCAGCCGGGCTCTTATGTTCTTGTGTGTGTGTGTGTGTGTGTGTGTGTGTGTGTGTGTGTGTGTGTGTGTGTGTGCTGGGAGTCCTGTGCTGGGAGTCCAGTCCTGCAGCAGCCCCCCTCCCCCCGCCCTCATGACAGCCAGTGATGTGTGGGGTGGAACTGGCCTGCTGGGCTGAGCCTCCGGCTGGTGGTTGCTGGAGCAGCCCGTTCTGGTGCGACGAGGGCAGGGGTGGACGGACAGGGTCTGGGAAATGGCCGGCTCTGGCTGGCTCTCTGCCTCACTCCTGCTCTCCCCCCCCCCTCCAGGCGATGGCAACCCCAAGGAAAGCAGCCCTTTCATCAACAGCACTGACCTGGAGAAGGGGAAGGAGTATGACGGGAAGAACATGGCGCTGTTCGAGGTGAGCTCGGAATGGGGGGGCGGGGGGGAGAGGCAGCAGTGGAGAGGAGGGGGGCTGTGGGGGAGGAGCCCTGTGGCCCCAGGGGAAGCCCTCCCCCCTCACCTGCCCCTCTCGCCTTCTGCCCCACAGGAGGAGATGGACACCAGCCCCATGGTCTCCTCCCTGCTCAGCGGCCTGGCGAACTACACCAACCTGCCGCAGGGCAGCCGGGAGCACGAGGAGGCCGAGAACAACGATGGGCCGGCCAAGAGGAAGCCTGTCAAGGTGGGGGTGCATCTCTCAGAGCGGGGGGGCAGGGGGGAGCTGGCTTGAGTCGGGGGCTGCTGCTGGTGAGTCTCCGCTGCTGCAGTGGCCTGGTGGGGTGGGGGCTCTGCACCTTGTTCCCAGGTGCTGCTGAGCTGCATCTCGGAGAGCTTGGTGGGGGGCTCCTGTGATGCTCTGAGGACTTCTCCGTCATTGGGTCTTCCCTGCTGGGAGGGGGCGTGCAACCCTCCCCATCCCCGAGCAACGAAAGGCCCACCGTTCTGCAGTGCTGCCTGCCTGGGTCAGCCAGGCCTCTGCGGACCTGGTGGAGAAGAGGCGAAGATGGTCATGTCGTGGGTCACCTTCTGCAAGCCAGGCCGAAAGATTAGAAGGCGTGCAGGAACGTTTCTGCCCCTGCTGCGTTCTCCCCCTCAGGGTGGGGGAGACATGAAGCAGCCCTCTGGGGTGGGGTGGGGCGGGGGCTCAGAGTCAGGCAAGCCAGCCACCCAGAACGGCCTGGCTGCCCCTGCTCCCTCCCTCCCTCCCGGGGACATGACTTGCTCGCTTCCTTGCGGTCCAGCTCTCCCCCCCCCCCAGTTGCCTTGGAGCAGAGAAGCTCCTCCATCCTGATGCAGGTTGCAAGAGTGCAGGGAGTCCGTCCCGTCCCCCCTCCCTCCCCCCGGCTGTGTGGATCGGCCTGCTGCCCGAGGAGGAGGAGAGGATTCCAGCTCCTTTCCTTGGATGGGCGTCCGTCTTGCGGAGGGGCGGAAGCGACAGGCTGTGCTGCTTCTCTCCACAGGCCACCCGGATGGGCACTTTTATGGGCGTCTACCTGCCCTGCCTGCAGAACATCTTTGGGGTGATCCTCTTCCTCCGCCTCACCTGGGTCGTGGGCATCTCTGGGATCCTGGAGTCCTTCTGCATGGTCTTGCTGTGCTGCTCCTGTGTGAGTAGTCAGGCTCCCCTTGGGAGGGGTAGGAGGGCAGGGGGAGCGGGGGGGGGGGTCCCAGAGGCCGCCCCCCGCAGGGTTGTCGCTCTGCCTGGGAACTTTCCAACGGACAGCAGCAGCACTCAGCTGAGTCGAGAGAGAGAGCCCCCCTGCTGCCTCGCCAAGACCCCCCTCCGTGGCAGTGGTCCAGGCCCTGGTCTGGCCACCAAGGCCTGGACACCCCAGCATGGCTGTAGGGCTGCAGGGGGAGTCCCCATTGAAGCAAATGTGTGGGCTTCAGGCCAGGACGGAGCCGGCTGCCGATGCTGGGGATGGATACACCTGCCTGGGTGGGCAGCGGTGCAGAGAGACCGAGCACCAGGCAGGGCTGATGAATCGCAGCCGGTCGCCTGGGCATGCCAGCTGCAGCTGCAGCTTGGCCCAGAGGCCCCTTTCAGCCCGTCCGTCTTGTGCCGGCAGTTCTCGGAGTGCTGCAGCCTCCTCGCCACAAGACGCGGAGCCGCTGCTCAGAGGCTGAGCCTCAGCACCCTGTTCCCGGCTAGTGTCGTTCCCCCCCCCCCCGGACCCTTTACGGGCAGGAACAGAGTCAGGGGCAGAGCACCTCCTGTTCTGCATGCAGAAGGTCTGAGTTCAACCCCTGGCAGGCAGGCAGGCAGGCAGCTCCAGGTAAGAGAATTCGGGACCAGGAGTCCACTTCCTGCCTGAGACCTACCTGGGGAGCTGCTGCCAAACAGGGCAGGCATTTTGCAGAGCCAGGTGGAGGTCTGACACTGAGTGCAGGGCGTGGCAGTGCCAGGCAGCTGGGGCAAAGCCCTGCCCCGGCCCCTATGATGGCACACTGGCCTTTACCACTGCCACCTGGGGGCACTGAGGGCTCAGCAGTTGGCCAGACCAGGTGAGCCCTTGGCCTGTGCCCCCCCCCCCCGTCCAGCCCCGGCCTGAACATTATCATTTCCGTATGTTTGTGTGCTGTCACCCAGAGAGCCCGGCCAACCAGCACGGCCCTGGCATTCCTGGCTCAGCAGAGGAGGGGGGAAGCTAGCAGGGCATGGCTCACGTTGGGTAGGCAGCAGGCTGCTCAAGTATGGAAATGCCTGCTGAAGATGTAATACTGAGCCGCTGAGCTAAAAGACTTGTCAGGCGGTGTAGTGAGGGCCCTGTGGGGCTTGATCTCCCACCGGCATTTCCAAGCGGCCTTGGCCAAGGGACCCAGCCCCCCCCCAGCTGTTTTGGAAGCCAGCGATGATGGAGATGCCAGTGGTGAGTGAGCTTGTGGTGGTGGGCATGTGGCAGACCACGTCTTGGGCTCTTTGCACATCTGGGCCATCGGTGTGTACAAAGTGCCCTCAGCCAGAAGACTGGCCCTGTGCATGAGAGAGAGAGAGAGAGAGAGAGAGAGAGAGAGAGAGAGAGAGAGAGAGCGCGAGAGCAAAGGTTGGAAGGAGCCGGGCACCAGCAGCAATGACCTGGCAGAGCCACACGGGGGCAGCAGGGACACCTCCTTCCAGGGCAGATGCAGGCTGGCACAGTGCTATCTCCAGCAGGGGTGGGTGGGTGCTCTTCTGGCCCAAAGACAGATCCCAGCTGCTCCGTCCAGGAGGGTGTGCCCCCCCCCGTCCAAGGGGCAGCCAGGAGCCCTTGTCTGTGCAGGAGGGCACACTCTGCCTGCCCCTTTAGTCCCCCCGGACATCCCCAGCTGTGACCTTCTGCTGCCCCACTCCAGCCCCGGTCTTCAGTGGTCTGGCTGCTGGTTTTTACATGGGGGAGGGAAACCTTGTGTTGCCGCCTCCCCAGGCAACAGAGCCCCCTCCCCGCCTATCCCTTCCTGGCGTTCTCTGTGCTCCAGTCACCCAGGAGTTGGCCGAAGGGAGGAAGGAAGGAAGGAAGGAAGGAAGGAAGCAGACAGGCAGCTGCTGCAGGAGTCGGGGGAGAGAGAAGCCTGCAGCAGGACGGCTGGTGCCCTGCGGTTTTTTTTTGGGGGGGGCTGATGGCTGCCTCTGCTTTTGCTCCCACAGACGATGCTGACTGCCATCTCCATGAGTGCCATTGCGACCAACGGCGTGGTGCCAGGTGCGTGAAGGGGTGCCGGGGTGGGCCTTGGAGCCACGGTGCTGTGGGGGGCTTCAAGCGAGCTCCCTGCTCCCCAGCGAAGGATCCCTGTGTCGCCCCGCTGGCAGAGTGGCACTGGGAAGGGGCCGCCTGATGACACTGCTTCAGTGTGAAGCGCCCCGGGGGGCGTGTGCCCCCCCCCCACGTTCCCTGTAGGGAAGCTAGCAGTGGGGACCCCTGGAGTCCCTGGCTGTTGTACTGGCCAGCAGGGACCATCAGAGCGTAAGACTCAGAATCCGCACCCAGAGCCGCTGAAGAAGAAATTCCCTTTTCCAGAGCAGCACTTACCCTGTGAAGGAGCAACTCCAGTCGGGCTTCTGTCTAGTTCCAGGGTTTCTTGAATTAGAAATGCCGGGGGTGGGGTGGATCTCCCCCCCCCCCCCGGTAACTGCACACCACCCAGCTGTCGTGAGCACCAACCGGGCAGGCAGAGAGGTGCCATTGCCTTTGCCCCGTAGTGGGCAGCCTGACCCCCCCCTTTCCACAGCCACTGCATCTTTCAGCAGCTGGCTGCCTTGACCAGGTGAGGGCTGGGGGGGGATTGCAGTGCAGCCTGGGGGCCAGGCAACCACAGGCCCTCTTCCTTCTCCCAGCAGATGGGTGTTTAGCTTGAGGAGCTCCCGGCTGCCCTTGTTGCCCCTGCGTCCCCTCAAGAGCTGGCGTTAGGTGCTGGCATCTTACTCTGGGAGACCCTCTTGACCAGACCTGTGTCAGAAGGCACTTTGGGTGGGATTTCCTGCAGTGGGTGTCGGTCAGGGAGTAGGGGGGTCAGGCGCTGGCAGAGGGCCCACAGCCATCAGAAGGGTCGCCTGGCTGGGCTGACCCTGGTGGAGAAGGGCACCATGGGGAGCCCCCCCCCCCCGTGCAGGGCTTCACACTGGGGCCGCTTCCCAGGAGCCCGGCCCTGGGGCTGTGTGTGCGCATCCATGCTCACCCCCCCTTCTGTGTGTCTCCAGCTGGCGGATCCTACTACATGATCTCTCGCTCACTGGGCCCTGAGTTTGGAGGGGCTGTGGGGCTGTGCTTCTACCTGGGCACCACCTTTGCAGGCGCCATGTACATCCTGGGGACGATTGAGATTCTGCTGGTGAGTGTGGATGTCGGGGGGGGGCAGGCGGGGGGAGCCGCTCCGTCCTTGGTGGCAGTCAGGCAACAGCTGCATTGGGAAACGTGTGTTTTCTTCTTTTCAAAAAGACCGAAGCTCTTTTGACTGTGGAGATGAGCCTGCAGAGGTGTGAGCTGTCTGTCTCACAAAATTTCCAAAGCCAGTAGAGGTGGGGCGGGGGGCCGACTCTGTGCATGCGACTTTGTGACTTTGCATGAGCCTTTCCTCCCCCTCCGTCTGCGGTATTTGTAGTAGACCACGGGGTTCTTAGAGCAGAATAAATTATGCAGAAGTAGCAAACATCAGCATGCTTTTCTCATTTTGCAAAATACGGCTTTTCTTGATGAGGGTTTTAGTTTTTTTGCTTGCCCATGGGAGGCACAGGAAAAACAGCACAGAAACACACAAAAGGTACAAGCACTGACAAGGTGGTCAAACTCTCTCAACATGATTTGGCCGCCAGGCGGCGGCAAGACGTCCTCACTCCAGGGCAGGGCCATGGTCTGAGCCAACCTGCCGATCGCCTGTTTCCACTTCTCAGATAGCCATGAGAAACCGTCGCCTTTCAGGACACAGGAGGAGTCTTGAAGATCACATTTTTACAAACATGGAGGACACGGCTTTTCAAAGAGGGGAGGGTCATAAATGGCCAGCTGCTCAGACCCAAACCATGAGGCTGAGGACAGCTACTGTACCTCACGGGCTAGAAGCAGGTCGTCCCTGGCTAGAATAGCCAAGGATTCTGGGCCCTTCCCACAAAGACTCCTTGCCTTTCCTTTGACCTCCAGGGGGGGGGCTTTTCCTCAGAATGAAGAGGGCCACCTTGTGGCCCCCACAGCCTGGCTCACTTGGGCCTGGTTCTCTCTCCAGAAGGGGCAGCCTGGCAGGAGGGGGCTGGACCAGCACAGCTGGAGGTCTCCTGTGGGGGGAGGAAGGTGTCCCAGTGCTGCAGCCGGCCCCGTCCATATTCGTGCCTTATCGACCGATAGTTGTGTTTTCCTTTCCAGCCATCATGGCTCTCAGGGCGTTAACAGCAATAATGCAGCCATACAAATATTAGCAATTAAAGCAACACATCTTTGTTGTGCCCCTTGGTGCCGCTTTGGTGGATGCTGCTGCCTGATGACAGCCAGCAAGGACGGACCTCGCTGCCCCCCCCCCGCTCCCTTGCCGGAGAGGTCTTCCTTGCTTGGGAGCTGCTGGCCAGGGCCCTGGAGTCTGGGCTGGGGGCTCTGTGGGGAGGGAGTCGGGCTCCTGCTGGGCAGCCTGGCATTATTCCATGGATGGTCCATTTTATAAATCATTTCCTGTCTGCCGCCAGCTGCTCTGGTAGCCCCTGTCTGTGGGGGCAGAATGCTGCAGGGTGCCTGGCTGGGAATTGGCAACAAATCCCCCCCCCCCTCAGATCTTTCCAGCGATGAAGTCCCAAGACTTTGAACAGTGTCTTCCAGTGGTTCTCCATCAGACCTCTTTTCTAGGCAGCAGTTTGGTCCCTTGTTTTGTTTATAGACCTATACAATAATAATAATAATAATAATAATAATAATAATAATAATAATAATAATAATAATAATAATAATGTTTGTTTTTCTTAAATGGAGATTTATGCAGCATTGTAACAATGAGCCAGCCTGATGACAGTCTTTCCAGCTGTTGCTTCTGGGTGGGGTCCAAAGAGCACCGTAGGCCCAAAGGCTGGAGGTCTGATGATGTCCTCAGACCACATCACACACACACACACACACACACACACTGTGGAGAATCTGAGCAGCAGCAGGTTGTGATGCGCCCTGAGGACCTGCCATTAGAGAGGCAGAAGAAGGCAAAGGTTCTGCAGGCAGGCAGGACATCGGCGTCATTGCGTGATGTTGAGGATTGTGACTTTGCCATTGTAATCATTCCCCACAGGAAAGGCAGCACATGTGCAAAACGAGATGGGATAATTTCACCACCTTCTCACAACACGTTCATACCTGTTGTGGGTTTCCACAATGTCTTTCCTGTTTGTGAGTTGGGGCAGCTGCCCTTCCATTTGTTCCCAGTCCTTACACTCGGCCCTGATTGAACCACGTGAGGACAGAGTCGTCCTCGTCGTCCCCCCCCCCCATGCACACCTCCTCCGGTAGCCCAATCGTATGGTTTTCCCCACTATAGCGTGCAGCCACGCCAAAACGGGTTGCACTGCATGCTATGGGGGGGGCACACACAGATTGGGTGGCTTGGGAGAGGTGAGGGAACATATTTTCCCTTACTTCCCTGTAACCTCCTGATTACCAGTGGGTCATCTCCTCGGACCTGTGCCGTCTCGTTAGCTGGCATAAGAACATAAGAAGAGTCCAGCTGCTGGATCAGGCCAAAGGCCCATCTAGTTCAGCTTCCTGTATCACACAGTGGCCCCACCAGATGCCTCAGGGAGCACACAAGACAAGAAGATAACCTGTTTCCTGCTGCCACTCCCCTGCACCTGGCACAGAGAAAACCTACTTCCAAAGCCAGGAGGTTGCTTATGGCTTGTAACCTGTGATGGTCTTTTCCTCCATGAATCTGTCCAAACCCCTTTTAAAGGCATCTAGGCCAGGTGCCATCACCACATCCTGTGGCAAGGAATTTCACAGATGAATTACACGCTGGGTAAAGAAATATTTTCTTTTGTCCGTTCTAACTCTCCCTCCACTCAATATTAGTGCATGTCCCCTCTGGTTCTGGTGTGCGAAAGGGAGAAGAACTTCCCTCTATCCACTCTCTCCATCCCATGCATAATTTTATACGTCTCAATCATGTCCCCCCTCAGGCGCCTTTTTTCTAGGCTGAAAAGCCCCAGACGCTGTAGCCTTTCCTCATAAGGGAGGTGCTCCGGCCCACGAATCATTCTGGTCGCTCTTTTCTGCACCTTTTCCAATTCTACTATATCCTTTTTGAGGTGTGGTGACCAGAACTGGACACAATACTCCAGATGTGGCCTTACCATCGATTTGTACAAAGGCGTAATGATATGGGCCGTTTTATTCTCAATCCCTTTTTTAATGATCCCAAGCATGGAATTGGCCTTCTTCACAGCCGCCGCACACTGGGTTGACACTTTCATCGACCTGTCCACCAGCACCCCAAGATCTCTCTCTTGATCCGTCACAGACAACTCAGAACCCATTAGCGTATTTGTGAAATTTTGGTTTCTTGCCCCAATGTGCATCACTTTGCACTTACTTACATTGAAGCGCATCTGCCATTTTGCTGCCCATTCTCCCAGTTTGGAGAGATCCTTCTGGAGCTCTTCACAATCCCTGCTGGTCTTCACCACCCGGAAAAGTTTAGTGTCATCCGCAAACATGGCCACCTTGCTGCTTATCCCCAACTCCAGGTCATTTATGAATAAGATGAAAAGGAGCCCCGCCCCACCCCCTGAGCCCTGCACCCTATGCCCTGGGGCCCACCGCCCCCGCCCCCTATCAGGCAACGCCTCTGCCTGTTGACCTTTTCAAAAAATTCTAACAGGTTTGTGAAGCAAGACTTCCCCTTGCAGAAGCCATGCTGACTCTCCCTCAGCAGAGCTTGTTCTTCTATGTGTTTTAAGATTTTATCCTTAATGAGACTTTCCACCATTTCCCGGGTCCCCCCTCCTTCCTTTTTGAAAGATTGGCGTGACATTAGCTATCCTCCAATCCTCTGGCACAGTGTCCGTTTTAAGGGACAAGTTGCATATTTGGGTCAAGAGGTCAGCAACTTCATTCTTGAGTTCCTTCAGAACTCTTGGGTGGATGCCATCCGGGCCTGGTGATTTATTGATCTTTATTTTGTCAATTAAGTCATAAGAACATAAGAAGAGCCCTGCTGGATCAGGCCAAAGGCCCATCCAGTCCAGCTTCCTGTATCACGACAGATGCAAAGAACTCATTTAATTTCTCTGCAGTCTCCAAGTCCCCTTTTATTGCCCCTTTCTCTCCCTCACCATCCAGCGGACCAACCGTTTCCCTGGAAGGTTTCCTGCTTCTAATACATTTGAAGAAGCTTTTGTTATTCCCTTTTATGTTGCCTGCCATACGTTCCTTTATGTTGCCTGCCATACGTTCCATGGCGCAGGTCCGAGGAGAGAAAGAGGGCGTGTCGCGAGGCAAGGAAAGGGATAGCATCTGATGCAAGTCACCTGTGCCAGGTGCCCCCCTCCCGCCTCTGGCATGCTTCCCTTCCTCCCCCCATTCCGCCCACCCCGCTGCCTCGCCTCCTTCGCCCTGCCGCCGCACACATGGGGCCTCCGTGTTGTCTCTTGCGCCGGGCCAGAAGCACATGGCTACGCGTGCTTCTGGATCACCGTTTATGATGGCCGGAAAGCGTGTTCCGCTGCAGGAGCACTAGTTCCGGTGGCTGATCGCTACAGTAGGATTGGGCCCTAAGTTTTCCCAAGCCCTGGCACCTTGTCGGTGCTGCAAGAGTACCACCCTTTCCCTTGTTGTGTGCAGCTCAGCTGTGTGTTGTTCTCTTGGATGGCCGAGAAGACGGAGTTCGGCGGGGGGGGGGGGGGGTTGGCCTGCTGTCTCTGATGCTGATTCTCTGATTCCCCTCCCTCCCTCCCTCCCTCCCAGGCCTACATTTTCCCACCCATGGCCATCTTCAAGGCAGAGGACGCCAGCGGGGAGGCAGCCGCCTTGCTGAACAACATGCGGGTCTACGGGACGTGTGTGCTCACCTGCATGGCCACGGTGGTCTTTGTGGGCGTCAAGTACGTCAACAAGTTCGCCCTGGTCTTCCTGGGCTGCGTCATCCTCTCCATCCTGGCCATCTATGCCGGTGTCATCAAGTCCGCCTTTGACCCGCCCACCTTTCCGTGAGTGCCTGCAGGATCCGGCGGGGGGGGGGAGAAATCTGATCTCGCGGCAAGAAAGGGAGGGCTGGGGGGGCTGTTTCTCTTCCCTGTGGAAGACACCCGGACAGTCCCCGTTGGTTTCTTTTCCGCATAGGTCAGGGCGGCCCAGGTCACCCGAGGGTCTCCCTGCAGCCTCCCTTCTTGCGCCTCTCTCTCTTCCTCATTGTCCTGATTCGCCCTGTATGAACGCATGAAGCCGCCCTTGGCCCGTCTCCGGACTGGGCTGGCAGCGTCTCTCCAGGTCTCGGGCAGGCAGTTCTGCCAGCCCCGGAGACCGAGGGCGCCTGGGACCCCCTGCCTGCCTGCCAGCCTGCCTACCAGGCAGACTGGCTCTCGCAGGGAGCTGCAGCGGTGCCTGCCTTCCTCCCTCAGGCTGCGGCTTGCTCTTGTGGGGATCATCGCAGGCAGGCGTGTTTCGTTGCTCACACGACTGTGCAGTGTGCAGTTTCGCCCCCCAACCAACTAGTCTTCTTGACCCTGTGGCCAGAGCAAAGGGGGAGGACCTTGAAGCACAGCCAGAGCTGGGCAAGGTCAGAAAGGCCCCTCCTCTCTCCTCTCCCTCCTCACCACGGAAACAGGGATCCGGGATCCGGAGGGATCAGTAGGTGGCATATCAGGAGGGCTGGTTGAATCTGGGCACATTCACTCTCAAAGCAGGGCAATGGGGCCTGAGGAGAAGAAGGGGGGAGTGGGCGTGGAAGGGGCTGTAGCCGAGTGATCCCCCCCCCCCCGGCCCAGGGGCTCAGTCCCTGACTGGCAGCAGCAGCGTCTCCAGGGAGGACTGGGTAAGACCTCCTCTGCCGGAGGCCCTGCCCAGCCGCTGCCCAGCCGCTGCCCATCAGCACCGCCAAGACTGAGCAGAGGCGGAGCCCCGCCGGCCTGAGGCGGGACAAGGCTGCTTCCATGCTGCGCTGCTCCAGAGGGAGGAAAGGCTCTGGTCCTCATTGAGGAGGCCTGAGAGGGGTCAGGCAGAAGATGCCCAATGGCAGCAGGTTGATTACCCGTGGCATGGAAGGGTACCCCCCTCCCGCTTTTAGCCAGAGGAAATACGCTGGAGAGATCCAGTTCCTGCCCCCCCCCCCCAGCCCAGGCAAGGTTTGGCCCTAGGTAGCAAGTCGAGCTCTATGCCAGGAAGGCTGCAGGAAGAGCACCAGGGGCTGCAGGGGCTTCCTCCGCTCTTCCTGCGGTGCAGACCTGCTTGGAGAGGTGGGGGGGCACCTTTAGGCCCCCTGAGTACTATGGATACTCAGCGAAGCAGCTGACTGTGGAGGAGCCAACGCCAGAATTCATGGCTCTGCTCCTGAAAGGCGTTCAGGCGCCACCCTTGGCGAGCCCACGGGAAGGCAGGACCACTGCAGTTGCCAAGAGGTCTGGTGGTCGACTGAGCCTGCTGATTGGGAAGGAAACGGAGACACGGCACCTGGAGAGTGGGGGAGGCCTCTTGCCGGCAGCAGGGGACCAAGAGGGACAGTCGCTCGCTCTCTCCCTGTTCCGTGTAAGCCAGCTCTTTAGGAGCACTACAGTGGGCAGGAGAGGAGGGGATAGGGCCAGACTGGCAGCCAGGAAGGTACAGTGCTTCACCAGGGTAACCTTACGGGAGTGGGGAAAGCCCCCCACCCGACCTCCCCGTTCTTTGAAACTGGCGGGGGGAGGGAGGGGCGCCCGTCGTCCTTCAGTTTGCAGGGGGCCTCCCTCCCACGCTTTCCTGCCCTGTTCCTGTTCCTGCCAGGATCTGCTTGCTGGGCAACCGGACGCTGTCCCGCCACGGCTTCGACGTGTGCACCAAGGTGGTCCAGGTGGGCAACGAGACGCTGGGCTCCCAGCTGTGGGAGCTCTTCTGCACCTCCCGCTTCCTCAACGCCTCCTGCGACGAGTACTTCGCCCAGAACAACGTGACGGAGGTCCAGGGCATCCCTGGGGCGGCTTCTGGCCTCATTCAAGGTACGCTGGACCGGAAGTCGCCGCCCCCCCCGGCACCTGTGTGAACCAGAGGAGCCAGGAAGGGGTGGGGGCTTTGCTGACGGGGGGGGCGGTGGCAAGGCGGCTGCTTCCAGAAGGGGATTCGATGACGAGAGATGGCGTGAGCCTGGGCCTGTCCTGCCCCAGCAGCAGCAGCAGCAGCAGCAGCAGCAGCAGCAGCAGCACACTGCAACCAGGGATCCCCCCTCCCCACCCCGGTCTTCTGCCCTCAGATCAGCCCTGCATAGACACGAGCAGCAGCTCCTCCCTCCTGCTGTGTGAATGTGCCCCCCCACTGCGGCCCAGAGGGTCTCCAGGCCCCCTGCTGGGATGATGTAGTAGCGCCTTCCAGGAAGCAAGAGACACTCCTTTTTTTTCTCGTATATATTTATATTTTATTGATATATTACAAGCATGAAGCAATACATCCTACTAGCATACTATTCACCATTTTCTACATATAATATCCAACTAAGCCAAAATAACACCCACATTCTATTCATTAAATCCGCATATCATCACATCGTTCCTCTCTCTCTCTTACAAAATCGATAAATGGTTTCCAGTTATTCTCGAAAAGGTTAACTGACTTTTCCTTAATTAAAATTGTAAGTTTATCCATTTCAGCATAGTCCAAAACTTTCAGCCACCAATCTTCCAGCGAAGGTATCTCCAAATTCTTCCAATATTGTGCACACAGAAGCCCGCCACCGGCCTGCAGCCGTGGGGCCTGTTGCCAGTCCTTGTCCACCCCCCATGGATGGGAATAATATTGGGGTTATATACCATCTATACATCATTTTATACATATTTTCTTTAATATTAACATTTAACGTAAATTCCAACTGCTTTAACCATAGTTGTTCCCATTGGTCCATTAAAATAACATGGCCTACATTTTTCGCCCAATGAATCGTACATTCTTTAACCTGTTCTTCTTCTGTCTCAAACTTCAAAAGCAATTTATACATTTTTTAGATTACCTGGTCTTCAGATTTTAATTGTACCTCCAATCTTGATTCTTCCTCTACAAATCCATATGTCTTCTTGTCCACTTTAACTCTCTCCAAAATTTGAGCATATACAAACCATTGGCAATTAAAGTCTTCTTCCATTAATTTTTCTCTTGACTTCATTGTACAGTCTCCTTGTGAAAAATGTAATAAATTTCTGTATAGTAGTCCTTTCTCTTTTGGCACGCTTCCACCAAAGTGCGCTTCATATGGTGCAACCCATAATGGTATTTTCTCATAAAGCCTCATTTTATATCTATTCCAAATTCTCCATAATGCATGTCTAACATAGTGATTTTTAAATTCTAAATTTGCTTTCACTTTATCATACCACAAATACCCAATGCCAACCAAATCTCAAGTCAGAGCCTTCTAACTCCAATAATCTTCTATTTTGTAAATACACCCTTTCAACCATACAAAACAACATGCTGCATAATATACTTTCAATTCCAGTAGTCCTAATCCTCCTCTCTCCTTTGCATCTTGAAGCAAGAGACACTCCTGTCCAGCGGGGGGGGGGGGGGGGGGGGCTCAGTACTGGTGCGAGGTCTGGAGCACAGAGATCTCCTCCCTCCTCTGCTGCTTAGATGAGAGCAGAATGGGGGGGGGCAGAGCAGAGGGGGCCGTTGTGTACTGGCAACTGATGGGGCCTGTCTGTCCATGTCTGTGCCATGTCTGTGCCTCTGGTCGAAGAAGGGAGCGAGCGCCAATGTGACTGGGGCTGCCATGGTGGCGGGGGGGGACACGACACAACCCTTCTCATGGGCAGCCAGGAATGTTCCATCTGGCTCTGCCAGGGCCTTTGTGGGGAGCCTTTGTGGCCCCAGCGGAGCTGCCTGGCCCTGGCTGGGCGCCTCTTGCACGTGGGGAGGGGGAGCCGCCCCCTCGGCCTTCTGTTCCCACACAGAGCACACAGGGCAGGGGTGTGGCTGGGCAAAGGCCCCCACATGCTCTGGCTGCAGAAGGGAGGGAGCTGTGGGGGCCTGCGTCTGGGGGGCGGGGCAAAGCTCCACTTGGCAGCCCCTCAACCTCAGCCGGGGAAGAGCACGTGTTGCAGCAGAGGAAGCTGGCTAGCAAGGGGGACACTGAAGAGTGTTGGGAAAGGGAGTCCGCCTGCTCCTGTGCTAGCCAGGGCGGGGAGAAGGGCTGGTGGAGGCCGGCAGTCCTGCCTCGCGGAGGGTCCTGGTCGCAGCAAGAGCTTCACGACTCCTCCTCTCTTCACAGAAAACCTCTGGAGCAGCTATTTGCCCAAAGGGGTGATCATCGAGAGGACGGGCATGACCTCCGTGCCCCCCTCCGACCCGGTTCTCGACATGGACCAGCCGTATGTTTTCAGCGACATGACCTCTTACTTCACCCTCCTGGTTGGCATCTATTTTCCATCCGTTACAGGTAAACGCCCCCCCCCAACAATGCTGCTCAGGTGAGGTGCCTGGTTGGCACCTGCCTGGCTTCAGGGAGCCAACCTGAGCAGGAAGCGGTGTGTCTGCTGGGGGGGCCGACCCTCCCCTGGCCGAGAGGGGCAGCAAGCGGAGCGCCTGAGGCTCCGGAGGCCACCTGCGCCCACCTGCACAGGCAGCCTTGAGGACCCTCGGCAGCCCCCTCCCCAGGCTCTGGAGGGCAAGCCGCAGGGCAAGACCAGCACTGTCCGCCTCCCTGCAGGGAGCTGGCTGGGAGGAGGGGAGCCACAGAAGAAGCCCCTGTCCTAGCAGGAAGGGTCGGGGGCAGAAGCTCCTCCTTTGTCCCCCCAGCCTGCCCCAAATTCTTTCATGACGCACACACTATATGAAAGGAAAAAACCAGACTGGCTGTGATTCCCATCCATGGCGGGTGGACGAGGACTGGCAACAGGCCCCCCTCTGCTGCAGGCCGGTGGCGGGAACCCCAGATGGGCTTCTGGGTGGGTGGGTGGGTGCCTGCTGCCTCCCCCCCCCTTCATAGTCCAGGTCCACCCTCTTCTACCGGGGTGGGGGGCTCCCATTCAGCTGGCGCTCCTTGGACCCTGGAGAGAAAAGACTCTCCTTGCCGGCCCTCCCTGCTGATAATAACTAAGGGCCTGAACAGAGCGGCACGAATATTCGGGAGCAAGACCAAAGTCTCTAGGCCCTTGCTGGCTCGCCTGCGCCTGAGAGGGAAGCCGGGACGTGCCAGGACAGACAGGGGCATGGCAGTGGGGCAGGGGCGGAGGCCAGGCGGGGGATCTAGTGCGGAGAAGCCGGCCTGCTTGTTGGCTTTCAGCCCCGGGGGGGGGGGGCTTCTGCTTCACGCAGTGGTCACCAGAAACACCCCCAGCCCGCCCCTGGCCACTGCTGCAGCCGCCTGCCTGGCACTCAGGGACCTGCCTGCCACACGCCCTGCTGCCGCCCGCCTGCCTGCCAGGCCCTGGGGAGCAGCCTCTCCCTCTTCCCCAGGGAAAGACCCGCCGTGGAGGCAGAGTGGGGGTCCTCCCTCATCGCTGAGCCTCCTTCTGTTCTGCCTCCTTCCAGGGATCATGGCTGGTTCCAACCGGTCTGGAGATCTGCGTGATGCCCAGAAGTCGATCCCCACTGGCACCATCCTGGCCATCGCCACCACCTCAGCAGTCTGTATCCTGGCTTGGGATGGAAAGGCCTGGCAGTGCGGGGGGGAGGGGCCACCTGCCAGTCCGCTCCCGTTTCAAGGGGAGGCAGTGGGGCGGGCGGGGAGGGAGGCGGCGGCTGCTTCACCCCAGCCTTTGCAGGGGGCTCCAAGCGGTGCTGAGGCTGCCTGCCTGGCAGGCACACATGCTGCTGTTTAGCACCCAGAATGCAGTGGGTGCCCCCCCCCCCCCGTGCTTTGATAGTGGAAAGCCAGCCATGCAGCGGAGGACGGGATGGCTCCCTGGAGGAGTGTTTGGCCAGGTGAGCAGAGCCTCCTGGGCCACTGAAGTTGCTGCTGCTGCTGGATCCAGCACAGCTGCTCTGCCTCTGCAGCGGCGACTCGTGCTGCCCATGCGGCAGAGCTGCTCTGCCTGCTACTGCGGCTGCGCAAAAGGGCCCTAGGCAGCAGGAGTTCAAGAAGGCTGGGGGGTGGGGGGCAAATGTCTTGTCAAACAGCGGGAGCAAGCACCGCCTGCTGGCCACGGGGGGGGGGGGCTTCCTCCCTGCCTTCCTTCCCAGCAGCCCTTCCCAGTCCCAAGTGCCCTCGGGTTTCCAGCAGGCGGCCTGCTGCTGCTGCTGCTCCCTGGGGTTGACTCAGGCCTGACCTGCTGCCACCAGCCTCCTCTCCCCCCTTCCTTGACGCTCTTCTTGCAGACATCAGCTCCGTGATCCTCTTTGGGGCCTGCATCGAGGGTGTTGTGCTCCGGGACAAGTAAGTCTCCCGCCGCTGCTGTGCTGTCCATTCTTGCGGACAGCAACAGGCCAGGTCTCCTTCCTTCCCCCAGACCAGAGTGAGGCTTCTGGAGCCCCTGTCGGACCTCGAGGGTGGAGGCCTCATCCTGACTGCGTTCGTTTTTCGGCTCGAAAATAGCCGGAAGTGATGTCGCTAGCAGGCCTCTAGCATGCTTCCAGCACGGTTAATTTACAAGCGGAAGCGAAACTGCCGTCGAACCGACATGGTGCTTTCTTTTGTGGCTTTAAGTACTTATTAAAGCTGGATGCAGGTGCGGAATCTGAAGATGCCAAAGTGGTGTTGCAAACCCCCTTAGCTGTTTCAACTGAATATCCTGTCGACATAAGCCTGGCCGAAAGACCACTCTTATTTCCTCGTCCCTCGCACTACATCTCCCAAGCTCCTTTGCAGCCGAAGAGCCTTCCTATTGGTGCATGAGGCTGCCAAGTCTAATAGCTTCGAGCTGGCAAAAGTGAGAGAAGCTGAAAAACGAACGCAGCCCCTGTCTGCCCCCTGCTGGATCTCTCTCCACCTCCACCCTGGAGCGTGAAGGGTGCTGCTGCTGCTTGCCTGGGTGGCCGCCTGGCAGCCAGAATGGGGAGAGGGGGGTTCCCCGTGGCTACAGCACCCATGGAGCTGCAGCTGACATTTTTGAGTCATGTCCCATTAGCCCAATTTGTTCTGACCCAAACTCCACTCTTAGGAGTTACTTTTGTTCCCTTTAACAATTTCCCTCTGAAATGCTTTCCCAGTGCCCACTTAGACTGATTAGCACCTCTCCCTTCTCAAATAGTTATAACGCTACGTGCAAAAAAGGCTACTTTACTCCAGACAGGCAATTAACAAAATGTATTGCTTTACAAGCAACCTTTATCTCTAACATCCGTACATTCTCCCCAAAGCAGAAACTCTTCTGCAAAGCAGTCCTCACAACAGAAATAGTCTCCCTCCAAAAATCCCCCCCAACCAGTCTTTTTCAGCAAGTGTCCAGCTGAGTTTTCTCCACGGCTGGTGGTAGAATGCCTCTGGCTCCTTTCTCCACTCCAAGGTCCTTGGCTCTGTAGTCAATCCAGCAGAGGTTCCCCATCTGAGCAGAGTTGTCATCGTCGCCACCACAGCTCAGCAATCTGACAGCATGTCCCCATGGCGAGCTGGCAAAGTGCCTTCCTGCTCCTATTGCTGCCGCTTTTATACTCTTAGTCCTTATCAACTCTTTATTGATTGCAGCTGTGTGTTTGCAACCTCTGCCCTCATTATTGCCCACAGCTGTGCAAGTCCTAATTAGTGCTAATTGAGTGCAGCTGCGAGCCACACCCACTGCATTCAAAGTCCTCTTAACTATGCACACCTGTGAAGCCACGCCCACTTGCTTTCAGGTGTACCTCCACCCACACAGTCCTGGGTGTGAACCCCTGGCTGCCCAGTCCTGTCAAAGTCCAAGTCTTTATCTGTTAACTCCTTGCTGCCCGGATCTGTCAACAAGGGTCCACTGCTGACACCACCCTTGGCTCCTGCCAGTCTGCTGGATCTTCTTCCACTACAAGTCACTAGTGCGCCACAAGTGCTGCAGGGTTGCCAGGACACCATGGGGGGTCACTTGGGGAAGAAAGGAAGGAACAGGGCAGGGGTTTCTTTAGATCTGAGCACCGCGTCTGTAGGACCCATATGCAGGTAGGCACAGGAGAAGCAGAGAACTCGCGCCCACGGCTGCTGGCCCGCACTCGCGCCCACCTGTGTGTGTGTGTGTGTGTGCGGGGGGGGGGCGGGAGAAGCTTGCTTCTTCGCTGTAACTGGTGTCCTGTGCGTGGGCATCGATCTCTTCACTCACACCGACAGGTTGGCCGGCCAGGGGTGCTGCAGGCGCTGGCAGCGAGACTGGTGGCTTTGGCTCTTTTCCGCTGCTGGTTCCAATTCCGCCGCTGCCCTTTCAGGTTTGGCGAGGCCGTCAGCGGGAACCTGGTCGTGGGCACCCTGGCCTGGCCCTCCCCCTGGGTGATCGTCTTTGGCTCTTTCTTCTCGACCTGTGGAGCTGGGCTGCAGAGTCTGACCGGCGCCCCTCGCCTGCTGCAGGCCATCGCCCGGGATGGCATCGTGCCCTTTCTGAGGGTGAGTCGCTGCCTGGAGGGCACTGGGGCACTGGGGGAGGGGAGAGCACATTCAGGAAGGTGCATACAGGTGAGCAGGTCTTGCAGGTCGTTGCCTAGAAGAACAGGTGGTGGAGGTGGTGGTGGGTGGGCCCCACTGAAGGCAGACCAGCTGGAGGGGGGGAGGTGCCCAGGAGGCCACGGTTTGGGTGTGGGCACTTCTTCCGTGGCACCAGTCACTCCTTGCAGAGTCCCACTGCAAGCAGCTGGGGAAGGGGCAGCCTTGACCTGGCCCCTCGGTGAGCTTCCCTGGGCAAGAGCTTCTTCCTTAGGCCAAGCAGCTTTGGCTGAGGGCTTCATGTGTCCAGAGCTTCAGCACAGCTGGTAGTGGCCTGTGCCAGCCTCTGCAAAGCGACGGCCCCCTTTCGCCTCCCTGGGGGGGACCAGAGCCGACCCCCCCAGCCCTGCTGCTGCTGCTGCTGCTGTGTCCGCTTCAGGGACAGGCCCTGCTGGTGAATAGGAGGAGATGTCGCCGTTCTCCACCCCACATGCAGAGACGACCTGCCCAGGGCACCTCAGCTGTCCTTTTGCTCAGGAAGCGCCTTCTTTTGAAGCCCCTCCTCAAGGCCTGCGGTCCACCACCACCACCACCCCCGCAAACGCACACAGCTGCAGAGTCTCAGAGGAGTGTTGCTGGAACAGGCAAAATGGCCTCGTCAAAACTGGTTGGGGAGAAAGGTGCCCTACCCCAGAGCAACGTCACATGCCAGAGGAGGCCGGAGCGGCCCGGCCCAGTGTATGGTGGGATGGGAGCTGCCTGCTGGAGGATTCGGAGTAGAAGTCAACTCCAATAATGAGCAACTGCACAACAGAGAGCCCAGCGGGAAGCAGCATCCTGGAAAGAGCAAGAACAGCAGAACGGCTTCCAGCGGGGGTCCCCACGGGGGGCCGGAAGCGACAGCTGTCCACTTTGTCCACAGCCTCTAGTGCCCAGGGACACGCGTCGCCAGGTGTGCCTTGTGGATCCAGATGGGCACAGGGGCTCCCACACCTGAGGCAGCCACCCATTGCCTCCATCGTCCCAGGCAGACCCCATTTCCCCCTCCGTGCTTCGGACCACTCACCATCCCTTGGGAAGCGAACGGCTGTTCTGAGCGGTTCCGCCGCCTTTGGGTCCTTCCCTGGTGCCTTCTCTCCGTCTCCTACGTTCACTTGAGGAAATACTTGCAGGAGGGAAGTACGTTGCTGCCGCTCTGCTGCGGAATGCAGAGGGTCCCCAGCTGGCGCCCTGCAGGCAGAGGAGGCTCTCCAGGGACAGCTGCTGCCTCCTCCGGCTCCGAAGCTGCTCACTGGCTGCCTGTCAACTTGCCTCTTGAGCCTCTCCCAGTCCATACTTTGCCCTTCAGGTGTCCACTTACAGTCACAACAACAACAACAACAACAACAATCACCACCAGTATTTCTATTCCGCCTTTCTTGGTCATCAGATTTCTCCTCCAACTTTATTTCAAGGCAGTTCACATAGGCAGGCTTTCTAACCCCCCCAAAGGGGATTTTACAATACAATACAATGTTCTAATCTTGCATAGGACGCTTCATACCAGATGGTCTCCTTCACAGTCTGGCCTCTCTCTGGCATTCGCCTCCCACGCTCAGAGCAACCCTGCCTCCCACTCAGAGTGCTCTGCGTTTTTCCTCTCTCTCACCGAGGGCTTCTGCAGAACGTCAGCGGTGTGTCGACAGCTCACTTCCGGGCATCTCGAACTGGTGTGCCTCAGATCCTCAGGCACATGAGATGGCAGCTCTACCACTACGCCAGACCTCCACAGCAACCAGATGTGTCAGCAATTGCAGCTTCTGTCCTATCTGCCCAGTCTGGTCCTCCACCAGCGTCTACAGTCCACTGATGGCTTCACAAGAACGCAAGAAGAGCCCAGCTGCTGGATGAGGCCCAGGGCCCATCTAGTTCTGCTGCCTGCATCCCACAGCGCCCCCCCCCCCCAGATGCCTCAGGGAGCACACAAGACAGCAAGGTACCTGTATCCTGTCGCCGCTCCTTTGCATCCGGCATGCAGAGATAGGCAACCTCTAAAACCCAGACATTGCGTATAGCCATTGTGGCTTGAAACCTGAAACGTGATGGACGTTTCCTCCGTACATCTGTCCAATCCCCTTTTGAAGGCCTCTGGGCAGGTGCCAACATCCTGTGGCAAAGAGTTCCACAGAGAAATTACGTGCACAGTGAAGAAATATTTCCTTTTGTCTGTTCTAACTCTCCCGCCAGTCAGTTTTAGGCCACACATTGATTTGCCAGTTCCTTCCCCAAATGACACGGAGGGACGATTGCCGATGGTCCCCTTCTAGGGCCAGCAAGTGGGACGGGCGGCAGCACAGACAGCCCCATCTCTTTGTTTGTTTAAAAGATTTATATACCACCTTTCCTATGTTCAAAGTGGCATACAATAAAAAATAAACATGATACAACAAATAAAAACATAAACAAAACATTAAAAAACAATATAGGATTAAACGATACAGATAAAAATATAAAAACAGCAGCAACGTAAAAGCCATGGCAGAAGATAAAAAGGGTCTCTAGGAGATTCCTCCTCAAAAGCCAAACAAACTAAATACGATTTTAACCCCCTCCGGAAACCATACAAAGAGGGGGCTGTTCTCAATATTCCCGTAGCTGGTACCACAGACATGGTACCACAACAGAAAAGGCCCTGCATCTTGCTCCCACCCCCTTGGCTTCGGATGGTGGCAGTATCCTAAGCACAGCCCTATCTGATTATTGTAGGGGAAGTGCAGGATTATATGGGGGAAGGTGGTCCTTGATGTCATATGGGGCTTTAAAGGTCATCACCACCACCTTGAACTGCGCTTGAAAACGAAACCTATATTGTTCCTAAAGGCTGATTCACACTAGCTCTTCCGTGCACGTTTGCTCTACTCTAGCGTCTGTACGTGCGTCTAGCAGTTCTCTGAACGTTTGCCCGCCTTCTTGAAGAAAGCGCAGCTGTGATTGGGTGAAGAGAAATGCGCTTCTCTGATTGGTGAGCTGCCTAGCACCGGGAGCATACACGCTAGCTTAAACGCGAGCGCAGCAAAAAGATAAACCGAAACCATCTCTCCTGGCTGCGTCGTAAGCTCATGCTGCGTCAGACGCAAGCATGAAAAACGCACGAAAAGACCAAACGCTAAGCCAAAACGCGCACGGAAAGGGCTAGTGTGAATCAGCCTTTAGGAGGAAAGGCGACACAGCATTTGAGGCTCTTCAGTCTAGAAAAAAGGTGCCTGAGGGGGGACATGATGGTTGTTGTTGTTGTTCAGTCGTTAAGTTGTGTCTGACCCTTCGTGATCCCATGAACCATATCCCGCCAGGCCTTCCTGTCCTCCACTATCTTCCTGAGTTCGCTCATTTTCATGTTTGTTGCATCGGTGATGCTGTCTAACCATCTCATCCTTTGCCTTCCCCTTCTCCTTTTGCCTTCAATTTTTCCCAGCATCAGAGTCTTCTCCAGAGAGTCCTCTCTTCACATTAGGTGGCCAAAATATTTGAGTTTCAGCCTTAGTACCTGTCCTTCCAGGGAACAGTCAGGGTTGATTTCATTTAGGATTGACTGATTTGATCTCCTAGCAGTCCAAGGGACTCTCAGGAGTCTTCTCCAGCACCACGGTTCAAAAGCATCTATTCTTCGGCGCTCAGCCTTCCTTATGGTCCAACTCTCGCAACCATACATTGCTACTGGGAACACCATCGCCCTGACTATACGAACTTTTGTTGGTATGGTGATATCTCTGCTTTTTACTATGCTATCTAAATTGACCATAGCTTTCCTTCCAAGGAGTAAGCGTCTTTTAATTTCATGGCTTCTGTCTCCGTCTGCAGTGATCTTGGAACCCAAAAAAGTAAAATCTGTTACTGCTTCCATTTCTGCCCCTTCTATTTGCCAGGAATTGATGGGCCCAGATGCCATGATCTTAGTTTTATTAATGTTGAGTTTCAAGCCAACTTTTGCGCTCTCCTCTTTCACTCTCATCAAGAGGCTCTTTAGTTCTTCTTCACTTTCTGCCATTAGGGTGGTATCGTCTGCATATCTGAGGTTGTTGATGTTTCTCCCGGCAATCTTGATTCCGGCTTGCGATTCATTCAGCCCTGCATTTCTCATAATGTACTCTGCATATAAGTTAAATAGGCAGGGTGACAATATACAGCCTTGCCGTACTCCCTTCCCAATTTTGAACCAGTCGGTTGTTCCATGGCCGGTCCGAACTGTTGCTTCTTGACCCGCATACAGGTTTCTCAGGAGACAGGTAAGGTGGTCTGGTACCCCCATCTCTTTAAGAATTTGCCACAGTTTGTTGTGATCCACACAATCAAAGGCTTTTGCGTAGTCAATGAAGCAGAAGTAGGTGTTTTTTTGGAACTCTCGGGCTTTCTCCATGATCCAGCGCGTGTTGGCAATTTGATCTCTAGTTCCTCTGCCTCTTCGAAACCCAGCTTGTACGTCCGGTAGTTCTCGGTTCACATACTGCTGAAGCCTAGCTTCATGATGGACATGATGGACATGATGGAGACGTATAAAATTATGCTTGGGATGGAGTGGATAGAGGGACGTTCTTTTCCCTCTCGCAGAACACCAGAACTAGGGGAGATCCACTAAAATTGCGTGGCAGGAGAATTAGAATGGACAAAAGGAAATATTTCTTCACCCAGTGTGTAATTCATCTGAGGAACTCCTTGCCACAGGATGTGGTGATGGCACCTGGCCTGGATGTCCTTCAAAAGGGATTGGACGGATTGATGGAGGAAACATCCATCACAGGCTACGAGCCATGACGGGGGTATATGCAACCTCCTGGTCTTAGTAAGAGGCCTCTCTGAATGCCAGCTGCAAGGGAGTGGCGACAGATTACAGATCCCTTGTTGTCTTGTGTGCTCCCTGAGGCATCTGGTGGGCCACTGTGGGATACAGGAAGCTGGACTAGAGAGGCCTTTGGCTGGATCCAGCAGCCGGGCTCTTCTGAGGTTCTAAATTGGCAGCCAGTGTAGCCCCCAGAGCGACGGCATGGCTGGCTCATGTGACCAACTGGGCTGCTGCATCCTGCACTAGCTCTAGCTGCAGCTTCCGAACCATCCTGCTTACACCTCCATCCTGCTTTTCTCATCCGGGGGGGGGGGGCACTGACCGCCTCCAAACCTCTTGTGCGCCTGCATCCGGTGTCCTCTGCCCACGGGCGTCACTGGGGCGTGGCGGGGGGGCGGGCCGCCAGGGGGTGACGCGCGTCATGGGGTGACGCGCGCACCCCCTCGCGCGTCACCTCCATGACGCGCGTCGCCCTCCGGACGCTCTGAGGCCGGCCCGGGAGCCGGCCTCGGAGCGTCCGACCCCGTCGGCGCTCCAGGGCCTTCTGAACGAAGGCCCAGGCAGCGCGTCAATCCGGGTGTTTCCCGGATTTTCGCGCATGCCCAGACCTGTTTTGAGGGCAAAAAGCCCTCAAAAAGGGTCTGCGCATGCGCGAAAATCCGGAAAATACCCGGATTGACGCGCTGCTTGGGCCTTCTTTCAGAAGGCCCTGGAGCGCCGACGGGGTCGGACGCTCCGAGGCCGGCTCCCGGGCCGGCCTCAGAGCGTCCGGAGGGGGGCGACGCGATGCGGGGGGGGGAGCCGGGTGGCCCCCTCCCCCCGCGCCTATATCGTCGCGCCCCTAGGGGGGGTGACGCGCGTCTAGTGACGCCACTGCCTCCGCCCCTGCCTTGGCATGGCTGCCGGGGGGGATGGCCGTGTCTGCCGGGAGGCTGCAACTGGCCCCTTTCCTTTCTCCACTGGGATCGGAAGTGGAGGAGGAGGAGCAGTGGTGGCGGTGGCAGGAGACCTTCCCCGACCGACCGACCGACAGGAGCGTTTTTGTACAGGCAGGCCGGCCGGCTGGCCCCCCTTTTGGTTTGGCCCTGCCCTGGAACCAGCCTCCGCAGGGTGATGGTGGTGCTTCCTCTCCAGGGGGTGGGCACCTGGTTTGCCTTTTCCTGCCTCAGTGCTGGGCTGGCACCATTGTGCCCAGTGGGCTTCCACACTGATTGCCCTGTCCTGAAAAGGGGGGGTGGAGGGGGGACCTGGAGACAGAATTGTCAAGTGCCCAAGTGCCAGTTTGTGTGCCAGAAACTAGGAGGCCGCCTTAGCAAGGTGCTTCGGTGAAGACACAGTGGACTCCAGCTCTGCTTTTTCATTCCTGTTTAAAAATCCAAATAGCTCACTTTCTCTTTCCCAAATAACCTCAAAATGGCTAACATATCAACTCATTCAAAAATGCACAGGTTTTTTTTTTACAAACAGCTGGGGTGATGGAGCAGACGGGGTGGGATGGGGGGTGGATCAGTGGCCAGGCAGAGGGAGGGACTGTGGAAATGCTCAGACCCTGCAGTGCAGCACCAGCTTTTGCCCAGCAGGGGGAGTGTGTGCAGTGGCGCACACACACACACACACACACACACACACACACACACACACACACACACACACACACACCCTTGTGTGAGTGAAGACTTCAAGTACATGAGGGCTGCCACACAGGAGGGAGGGAGGGAGGGAGGGAGGGAGGGAGGAGGACTCATTTGTGCTCTGTGGCTCCTGAGGAAAGGCCTGGAGCCAGTGGGTTGAAACTGCAGGGAAGTCGACTGAGGCTAGATGATGAGCTGCCTGGCACTGGAACAGTCTGCTCCTTGCTTGCAGTGGTGGACTCTCTTCTTGTTGCGTATTTGCAAGCAGAGGCTAGAGGGCCACCTGTCAGGGATGCTGTAGCAGCTGCCTGCACTGAGCAGGGGGTTGGACTGGATGGCCTCCAAGGATCCCTTCAGCTCTAACATTCCATGGTTTTGTGTCATGAACAACCTGGCTCTCTCTCTCTCTCTCTCTCTCTCTCTCTCTCTCTCTCTCTCTCCCCCCCCCCCTGCAGGTCTTTGGCCACGGCAAGGCCAATGGCGAACCCACCTGGGCTCTCCTGCTTACAGCCTGTATCTGTGAGATCGGCATCCTCATTGCGTCCCTGGATGAGGTGGCCCCCATTCTCTCCATGTACGCCCCACACACCCCTCCTGGCATCGCCAGCATGGAAAGGGCATGCAGAGGCTTGGCACAGGGGTCTCAGCTAATTGCAGACTGACTTGCTCGGGGCCAGGGAGCTCCCCAGAAGTGGGGTGCGATGCTGCCTCCGTCCTGGGCAGATCTCAGGCGGAGACAGCTCCCCTCTTCTGGGCTGGTGCTGCCTGCCTGGTGGTGCCCTGAGCCTGCTGGGGAGACACTGGGCATCAATCAGGGCTGGGGAGGCTTTTGCCCTGTGAGCCATGGTGGTGGGACAACACTGCCAACAGCTTGGCAAAGCAGACGCCCGACGCCCTTTCCGGGTCGTTCTGATGCCTCCTGTGTGACTGGGACGTCTCTTCCAGGTGTGGATGAGCGGCTGTCTTTCCAGGGCAGGAGGGGCACCTTTCTCTCTCCCCCACCCCGTTCAGGCCCTCTCTCTCTCTCTCTCTCTCTCTCTTGCCCCCCCTCCCCCAGGTTCTTCTTGATGTGCTACATGTTTGTCAATCTCGCCTGTGCAGTGCAGACACTGCTGAGGACGCCAAACTGGCGCCCGCGGTTTCGCTACTACCACTGGTGAGTGTCGTCTGCTCACCAGCAGCTGGGCAGCTCTCTCTGACCCAAGCGCCTCCTGCCTGGGCGCACTGGGGTGTGTGTGTGAGTGCGGTAAGGGCCTTCCACGGAGGGCTGGGGAGGGGGAAGGAGGGGAGAGGGCTGCCTGTGCTTCTGCCCGCCCTGGTTCTCAGCTCTCCCCCGGCCTCTGCAGGACCCTCTCCTTCCTGGGCATGAGCCTCTGCCTGGCACTGATGTTCATCTGCTCCTGGTACTATGCGCTGGTGGCCATGCTGATAGCCGGACTCATCTACAAGTATATCGAGTATCGCGGGTGAGCAGGAGAGGGAGGGAGGGAGGGGCGAAGAGGCTCCTGCAGACTCAGCAGCCAGCCCAGAGCGTGCAGGATCCGCTCCACTCGGATTCATGAGTCTGGCTGCCTGCAGGCAAGTGTGCCTGGCTCCGGCGAGGCCTGACGTCGGCTGACCAGCCGTGAATGCCATCCGCCTCACAAGCCTGGCTGGGGCCAGAGTGAGACAGGGCCCTGGGGCCAGGCTGGTGGCTTCCGTCCCGTTGCCACCACATGTGTCTTCCTCACCACGCTGCTCCCTCTTCTTCCAGGGCAGAGAAGGAGTGGGGGGACGGGATACGAGGCCTCTCCCTCAGTGCAGCCCGCTACGCACTCTTACGCTTGGAGGAGGGCCCCCCCCACACGAAGAACTGGAGG
Organism: Plestiodon gilberti rubricaudatus; assembly: GCA_026170595.1. Lineage (NCBI taxonomy): Eukaryota > Metazoa > Chordata > Lepidosauria > Squamata > Scincidae > Plestiodon > Plestiodon gilberti. The sequence continues at coordinate 1,362,386 of JANXHW010000014.1, read as the reverse complement.
TATGTCGTGAACTGGAGGTGTCAGCTTGGGGTGGGGGGGAAGGTGAGGGAGTCACTGGACCGAGTGGTGTGTGTGTGTTTAATTAATTAATTAAAATGGATTTGTAAGTCAGGTCTACTTGCCTATTAGGTTTACTTATGTGCTACTAATGAGCCCTGCCAGCTCATCCCTGCCTTCCTCTACACCAGGGGTGGGGAACCTCCGGACCGCGGGACGATCCGGTCCGGTCTGCACTGGACCGGCCTGATCCGGCCCGTGACCGGAGGCTCCGCCACCGCCCGCTGCTGCCACCGTCTTCCCGCGCCGCTTCCTTGTAAAATCGCCCTTCCTGGACCTGCGCAGAGCGCGATGCCGGCCAAGAGGGCAATCTTGGCCTCAGCTGCGCTCTGCGCAGGTCCAGGAAGGCCGATTTTAAAAGGAGGAGGTGCCGAGGTGACGCATCACTTAGCTCCGCAAGCTACACTATCTGGATGGTTCTGCTGCTGCTGCTGCTGCTGCCTGTAAAGATCAGAAAGGCAGATAAGGACCAACCTGCACTTACCACCAGAGGGCATTGAAAGTACCACCGGTGGGACGTGTACCACAGGTTGGGAAACTCTGTTGTAGGGTATTGCGAGAGAGGCTGTGTCATTGTCGTGAGCCCTGGAGAGAGGGGAGCAAGGCCGCCCACCCACCCCTGCTGCCGCAGGAGGTGTGCTGGCTGGGCCAAGCCCCGGAGGGTGACTGATGCCGGCTCCTCCTCTTTCTCAGGCCGCAGCTGCTTGTGCTGGTCCGTGTGGATCAGGAGCAGAACGTCGTTCACCCGCAGCTGCTGTCGTTCACCAACCAGCTGAAGGCCGGCAAGGGACTGACTATCGTGGGCTCTGTGCTGGAGGGCACCTTCCTGGACAACCACCCGCAGGTCCAGCGTGCCGAGGAGGTAAGCAGAAGCTCACTCCCTTTGGCCCAACCCACCTCGCAGGGCGGTTGTGAGCGTCAGCGACTGCCCTGAGTTCCTTGGCAAAAGGGTGGGGTGCAAATGCAGCACAGGAGGGAGGAATCCTGGAGCCGAATGCCGGACTGCAGGGATATTTGGGGGGGAAGGGCCATTCCTGTGGGCAGCAGGCTCACCCTCCAACCTCTCCCCCCCCCCAGTCAATCCGGCGGCTGATGGAGGCCGAGAAGGTGAAAGGGTTCTGCCAGGTGGTGACCTCCTCCAATGTGCGCGACAGCATGTCCCACCTCATCCAGTCCAGCGGGCTCGGAGGCCTGCAGCACAACACGGTGCTTGTCGGCTGGCCACGCAACTGGCGCAACAAAGAGGACCACCAGACGTGGAGGAACTTCATTGGTACGGGAGGTGGGGCCTGAAGGGGAGGACCTGGGATGATGGGGAGGACCCCAAAAGCATGACCCACAGATCATCTGGGCCTTTTCTGACCAGGGCAGATTCAGGGGAGCAGACCAGGGGGTGGAGCTGAGCCCTCCAGCTCCCCGGCATTCCCAGGCTGGAAGGACTCCTCCCCCAAGCGTGTCCATGTCCCGCACTGCTTGTGAGGCTCCCTTGGAGCGGAAAGGAGCGGTGCCCCTGCAGAGGCTGCCTTGGCCCTCCTTCTCCCCTGCCACACACCTGTCCACAAGTGGGGGCTTTTCCAGACGGGGGGGCTGGTCTCACTGCTTGCCGATTCACATCCCCTTCTGAGAAGCGGCCAGAGGAGCCAGGGGCCTCGTGGGGGGGGGGAAGAGCCCCCCCCCCCGCTAGTGCTGCTCAGAGACCCTGCTGGCTGAAGCTTCTTTCCCTTCCACATGTCCACAGAGTTGGTGCGAGAGACCACGGCCGGGCACATGGCGTTGCTAGTGGCCAAGAACGTGGCCATGTTCCCCGCCAACACGGAGCGCTTCTCCGAGGGCCACATTGATGTCTGGTGGATTGTGCATGACGGAGGGATGTTGATGCTGCTTCCCTTCCTGCTACGCCAGCACAAGGTACGCCGGGGGGGAGCGGAGAGGGAAGGAGGTGGCGCTCCCAGCAGAGCGCTTCCTGGGCTGGGCGTGTGCCACTCAGGCCTGGTGAGGTGGCTCTGGGCTCCCTCTAACATGACGCTTTCTCTGGTCCAGGTTTGGCGCAAGTGCAAGATGCGGATCTTCACCGTCGCACAGATGGACGACAACAGCATCCAGATGAAAAAGGACTTGACGACCTTCTTGTACCATTTGCGCATCACTGCTGAAGTGGAAGTTGTGGAGATGGTGAGGGACACACACACACACACACACACACACACACACGTGCGTGCGTGCGTGCGTGCGTGTGTGTGTGCAGAAGCCCCTCCGTCCTCCTTGCCGGTCTCTGGAGGCCAGGGGCTTGTGGGAGAGTCCAGCAGCCCGGCTCCTGAGGCTGTGCTCTGGGGGAGCCGGCCCTGTCCTGGCTGGCTTTGCGCCTGTCCTCCTCCCCCAGCACAGACAGAAGGTGCACTGCCACTCCGAGGGCCAAGGAGCTGCAGTCCAGCCGCTGCTGGCTGGCAGGCAGGCAGGCAGGCAGGCAGGCAGGAGTCGGCAGCGGGCGGGGAGCCTCCCCAGCGCCGGCCTTCCTGTCCAGACCTCTCTCCGTGGGATGTGCTGCTGCGCCCGGCCTGGCCTGGCTCCAGCCCTGGTTTCAACCCCTCCCGGGCAAGGGGGGGTGAGCCATCCCATGTCCACCCAGAGGTTTGTAGCAGCCTCCGGTGGGGGGCCCTGGGGGATCCCCGCTAGCTGCCCACCCCTCCCTGAGGCTGTCTTGCTTTGACTCGCTTGAGGTAGGATTCACAGCTGCAAATGCTCAGCCTCACAGTGGCCCCACCGGATTCCTCAGGGAGCACACGAGACAAGATACCTGTATCCTGTCGCCACTCCCCTGCACCTGGCACAGAGAAAACCTACTTCTAAAGCCAGGAGGTTGCTTATGGCTTGTAACCTGTGATGCTCTTTTCCTCCATGAATCTGTCCAAACCCCTTTGAAAGGCATCTAGGCCAGGTGCCATCACCACATCCTGTGGCAAGGAGTTCCGCAGATGAATTGCATGCTGGGTAAAGAAATATTGTCTTTGGTCTGTTCTAACTCTCCCGCCTAATTCTTGCTGGCGTCCCAGAAGGCAGAGCCGATGTGCTTTGGTGCCAGCCTCTGTGATGTGGATGAGGTGGGCAGGGTCCTGGGCTGAGAGGAGGGGTGCTGCCCCCGACAACGGGAGGGCCCAACCATGTGCCCCAGATGCTTTCTCACGAGGCCCACACAGCTGCTCCAGAGCTGGCCTGGCAGTGCGACATGCTGACAACCCCCCTTTGGTCCACAGCACGAGAGCGACATCTCTGCCTACACCTACGAGAAGACGCTGGTGATGGAGCAGCGGTCTCAGATCCTCAAGCAGATGCACCTCACCAAGACGGAGCGCGAGTGCGAGGTACGGCTGGCTCGTGCATGCTGGGGCGCAGCGACTGGGCACCCGCTGACCTGCGGGGGCTCCTGCGTTGCTTCCCCGTCTCCAGGCCCTGTCCTCGGTCTTGGTCCCGGTGCGGGGCCCTGCTGAGCTCCGAGAGACCCGGGGGCGGGTCTTGATGGCCTCAAGGCTAGCTGGGAGCAGAGCTGTGCTTGAGCCGCCAAACGAAATCACATCCCATTCCTGGAGCACAGCCCTGGAGGAACGTAGCGTCCTGACACCCCCACCCCCCAAGCTGCTGCCACACTGGGGGGGGGGTCGAGTTGGTTAGTGCACTGCCAAGCCACACTCCGTGTGAAGAATGAAGAGGGTGTTTTTGCACACCATAGCAGGATGCCTGCAGAGCAGGGCTCCATGCGACACCTGCACCACCGCCAGTAGGTTCAGTGCGAAAGGTGGTATCTGTTGGAATTCCCTTGGGGGGGTAGCTATTCGTCGCTCCGTTCCCCTCTCCCTTACTCTGTTTTACTCCCCACCCATGTGGCAGACTTGCTTAGCTTTACTTGGCTAAAGAAAACACACTAGGCATAGTTGATTGAAGTTGCAAAAAGAAGTTTACTTACAGTTTTCATTCATATCTACAACGTCTGATTCACATCAGAGGATACACTAAACTTGAAAGGACAGAACCCTCCTAAAGCTAGGGCTCTCTGCATGGAGGCATGCTGGAAAGATGGCGCTGGGCTGCTGGAGGGCAGCTTGCCACGTCTTCCCTGGTCAGTGGTCAGATGCAGAAGAGATTGAGAGTAGGGTGAAGAAGAAGGAAACTGGGTCTGGGGCCACGCCCCTTCCTTAAGACAACGAGGGGTCAAAGACAAGAGGGTCTGCCTAGGTGATCATATAACATGCATACACCCCCCCCCCCCCCAGTGTCCAGCATACGGAATTTGCCCATTATTTCCAACAGTATCAATGCGTGCAGAGGACTAGAACCTTGCTTTTCATGACAAGCATCACACAACAGAAGAAAAACCAAGATGGGGGGGGGGGATCAGTGAGCCTATCTGGTTGACCAAATGCACCTGTTGGCGTTTGCGCAGCAGCAGCAGCAGCAGCAGCAGCAGCAGCAGCGCCTCTCCCCTGGCCCCCCAGCCCAGCTGCTGCCCCCTTCCGGTCCTCTTTCCAGCTCACGTCTCTGTCATGTTGCGACTTCTGGCTTCTCCACCTGTGGAGGGGGGGGGGGGCTATTCTTGTTTCCTCCCTAGAGGTTGGCCAGACTGGACAGGATCGGGGACGGAGCCTCCAGGAGGAAAGCCTGGGCACGGCTGCAGCCAGGGTGGCCGGGGTGCTGTGGATCAGCCCCCCTTTCCTCCCCCCCCTGGCGTCCGTCGCCTGCCCAGGACAGAGGAGAAGGGACCTCTCTTCCCTCCTGGCCTCAGGGCTCAATCCTATCCTTCACCCCCCCTGCCGCTGCATCCTGTGGGAGGGGGCAGACCTGGCGGTCTCCTCTGGGCAAGGGAACATTTGCTCCTTACCCGGGGGTAAGCCTCGGACGCCAGGGTGGTGTACTTGGCCCTGCGCCAGAGATTTCGCTGGCACAAGTCTGCATGAACCCGGGAAGGCAGATCGAGTCCTGGAAGGGGGGTAGGATATCGGTGGCGCTGCTGCTGCCTATACCACCCCCTTCCAGGCCTCGATCCGCCCCATTATGCCCATGTCTCCTCCCTGTTCCACCCACACTTCACCCCGTTGCCCTCTGCCCCCTATGCTGACTAACTGGCACCAGGGGACATGACAGCTTGCGACATGCGGTGGTGGGTTGTGTTGTGTTTGCAACCGCCTTAGTGCTGTATGTTGCCAAAAGGTGAGTTCTGGCGGCCTACGGACTGGATAGGAATGGTCTGCTAATCACATCCCGCCCTACACTTTTTCCCAGGCTCAAAAGCACCCAACACAAGCCTGTCCCTGAACCTGGGCCGAACCCATCAGGTTGGCTGCCCTCTTCTGCACCTTTGCCAGCTCTGCAGTGTCCTCCTTGTGGGGTCGTGACCAAAACTGGACACAGCATCATTCCAGTGTGGCCACACCAGAGATTTGTACAGTCCAGAGCAACAGAATAGTTGCAGTCTTCTTGTTTGAATGCACATGTGTGGCTTCCTGTAACCCTTTTCCGTTTGGAGGAGTAGGCTGGTCAGGCCCCCCCTTGCCTCTTGGTGCACCTTTGGGGGGAAGAGGGGGGTTATTATTTGTGGAGAATATCGATATACCACTTTTAAGGAAAAGATCCTCAAGCAGTTTGCGTAGCCAAGCAGTGAGTTAGATGGTTCCCTGCTGCCCCGAAAGCAAGTTAGGAAAGAACAGAGGGAGGGGAGGCAGGCAGTGGAGTTGGAGGAAGGGGGTCCTGCATGCCTGCGCCGCCTCGGAGGGCTTTTTCAAAGGCGCCAGCAGCCGGCACCCACCCACCCACCCTCCCTCCCTCCCCGGTGCGGCAGCTCCCTCGCTCTCTTTCCCCAGGTGGGGCAAGATGGAGTGCTGCTGTGGCTGGGTGGGGAGAGCAGAAGGACCGGTGCCGCTTGGGCAACAGCTGAGGGAGGCCCAAAGAGCCGTGCTGGGGCTGCCCTGACTGCGCTCGGCTGACCGGACTGCTCCCTGTCGGAGGCCATCCCGGGTCCGGCCTCCCTTGGCGCTGCAGCGGACCTGAGAGTCCAGGGAGAGTCGGTCTCCTCACTGGCCCAGGACATTTGGGCAGTGGTGTGGGGAGTATGCGTGAGCGTGCGTGCGAGCGAGTGAGCGAGCGCAGGTATGAGATAATAAGCAACAATTGTGTGGTGCGTTTTATATTCTACTTTAAAAAAAATGTGACCTTGTCTTTCCTGAGCCTAAGGAATAAGGTGAGCTGGAAGAGTGGGGAGCCGAGTGATGGGAGGCCGGCCGTTCTGAGCCCCGCTGCGCTGTGGCTGCCGACGGTCTGTTGCCCTGTGTCACCCGCTGCTTCTTCTCCTGCTGCTGCTTCCCAGATCCAGAGCATCACAGATGAGTCGCGCGGTTCTATTCGGCGCAAGAACCCGGCTAACACCTGCCTGAAGCTCAGTGTCCCAGAGGAGCAGGTGGGGGACGACACCGAGAAGCCTGAAGAAGAGGTACGGCGATCAGGGGGGTGGACTTGGGAGCCCCTCTTCTGTCTCCTGGCCATTGACTTCCGGCTGCCTCCGTGGCTGCTCCATTCCTTGGCTTGCCCCCCCCCCCCAGACTGTCACATTCCCTCATGACACTGGCTGCAGCTGGCTGGGACTGGAGTACCCAGGAAGGACGTGGGGGCGGAAGGTGTCAGCAAGGCTTGCATGTCTTGGCACCCCAAGAATCTTTCGCAGGAAAAAAGGGGCCCCCGGATCCTCAGGGCAGAGCCGCGAAGGAAGCCTGGCGGAGGACGTGAGCCTGGCGGAGGAACGGGGCTGGGCTTGTGAGGACCGGGGCGAGTGCGCCAAGAGGACCCAGGCCGGGAGGGGCACACGTCACCCCAGTGCTGTCTCTGTGACAGGTGCAGCTGATCCACGACAAAAACGCCACCACCTTCTCAGGCAGCTCTCAGTCCCCAGGGGACGAGCCGGAGCCGGAGCCGGAGCCGGAGGCAGCCCCCGAAAAGGTGCATCTCACCTGGACCAAGGAGAAGGTGGCCGAGAAGAACAAGGCCAAGAGTCCCGTCAGCCCTGAAAGCATCAAGGATTTCTTCAGCATGAAGCCGTGAGTCCCCGTCCCCCCCCCGGCGCTGCCCACGCTCACTGCCAGCTCCATCGTGCCTGACCGGGGCACCTGTTGGGCACCTGCTGGGGGGCTGCTTGGTTGAGGAGGGGAAGCTGGCCCTGGAGGAGCCTGGCGCCCGCAGGAGAAGGTGTTGGTGGGCCCAGGCAGTGAATGACCTGCTCTCTTTCTTCCTCCCTTTGCTTGCCGCTGCCAGGGAGTGGGAGACCCTGTAAGTGATGGCTGCTGCGTGCTGCTCTGCTCCCTGGTGCGGGGGGGGGGGCTGGGGGGGCTGCCACGGCCTCTAGAGCGACGCCTTCTCCTGCCACTTGCCCCTTCTTGAAGGGAGCGGCAGTGGAGGGCAGGACCGTCCTGTGCCAGTGGGCAGAGGACTGCTGGGCCCCCTCCTGCGACCCCCCTGCTGCCCCTTGCCTCCTGCAGGAACCAGTCTAACGTGAGGAGGATGCACACCGCGGTGAGGCTGAACGAGGTGATTGTGAAGAAGTCTCAGGAGGCCAAGCTTGTCTTGCTCAACATGCCGGGGCCCCCTCGGAACCGCAAGGGGGACGAAAACTGTATCCTTTCTGGCACGCTTCTTGCCAAAGCTCGCAGCAGGACCTGGAAGAGGGGCAGAAGCGGGGGGGGGGGGCACTTGCTGCAGTGCTGAAGACCTTCTGAGACTGGTTGCGTTTGGGGGGCGAAGGAGCAGGAGGCAACGGTTCACCCAGATTGTCAACTAGGATCTTTGCCTTTAAGTACTGTTTGAGGAGACGGATGGAGTTCGAAGCTCCTGTCAGTGGATTTGACCACGTGTTCAGACCACATGAAGGGAGATGTCCCTCCCCTGATCTGCGAGTGCAGAGGGCCAGATGAGTTTGGGACTGACAGGTGAGGAAGGGGCAGGAGCACCATTCAGCGGGGATAGAACGCCGTCATCAACCACAAATCATTGCCAGAGGCCACATTAGATGCCAACCCCCAGGTGCTCTTGTGACCATGGGGGGGGGGGGAGTTAACAGCTGATTCATGGGGCCTGGGCAAGCCAGCCTGGGGGTGCTATCCTCACCGGGACGTGTGCCAGTAAGCGGCAACTTCTCTGAAAAGCGCAGGCCCAAGAGGGAGGGAGCGGGGCCGCTCTGCAGTCGTGGAGTCATGCTTCATCTGGCAATCGGTGTGCCAAGGGGAGCTGCTGCTTCCGCCATAGCCACCAGGGCAGGCGGTGCCAGGTGGGTGCAGGCGGCCACGGGCTTCACACAGGCTGCTTTCTGCGCCTGAGCGCCCATTCCCCCCGGGTGAGGCTCTGGGGAGTTCCCCTGTTGCTCTGCTTTCTGGGGAGGAAGCCCTCCTCGCTTGGGTGACCCTGAGAAGGGGCAGAACGCGCAAGTCTGCCGTCCCGTTGGCAAAGAGTCCGGATGGCATGATCTGCTTTCAAGGCCCCCCCCCCAGCAAGGACTGTGAGGAGCCACAAGCTCTTGGTGGGGCTGGACGGCGTGGGTCTCTTGCTGTCGGTCTGCTGAGCCTGAACTGCTCCACCCAGACATGGAGTTCCTGGAGGTGCTGACCGAACACCTGGACCGGGTTCTGCTGGTGCGCGGTGGCGGCCGAGAGGTCATCACTATCTACTCCTGAGAAGGTGGCCGAGGCCCTTGCCTGCAGGTTTGTGCCCCCCGCCTCCCCCTTCCCTGTGCACCCACCTCCAGAGAGCAAGAAGGGAGCACCCACCTGCTGCTGCTGCCCACCCTGCACCGGAACGGCGGCATCCGCCCGGTGCAGCCAAGCACTGAGCCAGCTGCTGCCTCTTGCCCAGCGGCACTGCTGTTGTCGACCACAGACGCCGGCCCTGGGACGGATGCTGGCGACGGAGCGGAGCACCACCTGCTGCAGCCCAGCCGCGCCAGACCTGTCCCGGACCTCCTCCTGCACCACGTCCCACTGCTGCTCCCCTCAGCCCTGGCCGCCTCCTCCCGGGGAGGGGAGAGAGCCCAGCGAGGCCACCAGCATGCGCCCCCCGCCAGTGCTGGCTGCTCGCCCCCTCTGCCTAAGGGCCTGTTCTGCAGCAGCTGGGACCTGCCCCTGGCCCGGACTGGCGCCCTGGTTGGTTCTTTGGCCAGGGGAGGGGCTGGAGGCTGAGTGGGGGGTTGGTGTTCTTGGTCAGGCGGTCAGCATTGCCCTTGGCCTCCGAATGCCGCCTGCCCCAGGCCTAAGCTGTGCTGGAGGACGGGGTCCGCTGGGAGCAGCCCGCTCTGCCCTTCTGCGCCCATGCTGCTGGGGAGGGTCTCCGCGGCTCTTCCTTCCTGGAGCCACTTTGCACACGGAGGAGCTCCCATCTCGTCCACGCAGACTCGGGCCGAGGTTCCACGGCACAGACACGGGTCTGTCCCCATCCTGGACCACCAAACATGACCCTCTGGGCCTGTCCACAAGCTTCTTTCCCAATGGCTGAGCTGGGGAGAAGCCACTCCCCAGCCACAGGTTGGGACCTCCGCCGGTCCACAGGCCCTCTGCACTTTAAGACTTGGTCCTCCGGCCCCCAGGCTGGGCCGCCCGACGCCTACAATGGGTATGAGTCCCTGAGGGAGTCCTGAGCCCCCTCTTGCCCCCTGCCCCCCTCCATGCACCACAACATGACGCCTCCCCCTGCTCACCCAAGGAACCTCCCCCTCTGGGGCACGAGGCAGCCTGGAGGAAGCCCACCGCCTCCATCCGCTCAGGTGAGATGGTTTGAGTGATGCTGCCACTCCCCCCCCCCTCCATACAGCAAACCATGACCAGACGTTTTGCATGTGAGGTCTTGGGGCTACTGACCACTCCCTCCTCCCACAGCGTCTACTGTAACAGGGAAACTCTGGCGCTTTTAACCAATGTGAATAGTTCTCAGCAACCAGTAGGCCGCTGCCCCTGCTGCGGGGCTGTATATAATGTATATAGCACAGGACATGTATTTTTAAAGTGGTTGTATTTGTGTGAAGAGACACCAGATGCCATCTATACTGAGAGAGAGCTATCTAGGGATGAGACATCAATCCCCCCCCCCGTCAGTCTGAGGGGGTGCGTGATTGTGTGCGTGTGCGTGAGTGTGTGTGTGTGGGGGTGAGAGAGAGATGGTGATTTCCCCCCCCCCCCCGCCAGGTGGGGCCAGTGGCCAGTGGCGAACTTGTTTCTCCGGCCTCAAGTGCTTCTCAGCAAGTGTTTCTGGAGACTTTGCTTCAGTGCAGCAGGAGGGGGGTGGCGGCGGCGGCGGCGGCGGCGGCGGCGGCAGCAGCAGCAGAGCCTCCTTCTGGGCACCTGTTTCTCCTCCTGCCTGCAGATGTTCTTCTCTTCGTAGCTTAGGGTTCTTAACAGGGCAAAGGGCCTGTTTCTGATCGGAGCTCCCCCTCAACGCACAGCCTGCTAAGCCTCACGCCCTTGGCCCGGGGGGGGGGCAGTCCGTGGCCACGCAGCTCAGCCCCCCCCCCCTCTGCTTTTTGCAATATCCCTTCTCAGCCAGAGGCTGGGGCATCGCCACATAAGCTTCTCCGAGCCACGACTCCTCTTGACACCTGGTGGCCTGGGAGGAAGGCGCTGCTCCCCCTCCTCTAGCGCTCTACGCCGGGGAGGGGCCCCAGCCCCCCTGCCATGTGTTCACACAGTAGCCCCTTGCTTGCTTGTGCTTCCCAAGAGCAGCAGCCCCTCACCCTACACATGCCTTGATTGACTCTTCCAGTGCAGCTTGACTGGGCACCACCCTCTCCCCATTTCCCCCTCTCACTGTGGGGAAACAAATATGCACCCCAGCCGCTGCCGCCGCTGCCTCCCAGGGTTTTGTTCACCAACACCTGGAGTCCTGCGAGATTTGGTCGCAGAGCACTCCCGTCCGTGGCCAGACGCCGCCTCCCTCTTCCCTGCGCACTGCTGACTCCTGCATGGCCCACCCTCTCCTGGCACTCTCTGGCTCTGGAGGGTAGCAAGTGGCACTGCATGCTGGTTCAACCCCCCCCCCACTTCTGACCTCTGGGAGTGCGCTGTGGTCTGGCAGCTCCTTCTGCAGGCCCACCTGTGGAGGACAGTAGGACGTGTGCCCCCACTGGAGTGGGCAGCTTGCGCAGGAGGGGTGAGGTTCTGGGGCCTGTTTGGAGAAGCACAAATGGGCCCCGAGCCACAGGTCTGGCCCGTCCTCCACCCCCACCAGCAGCCCCGGCAGTGTGGCAAGTGCAAGCCAGGGGAGGCCTCTGCAGCCCCGCCAGCTGGTTGCACTGCTCCCCCCCCCCCCGCAAAGAGGGGCTGACTCGAGAATGACTCGAGAATGGTGGGGGATCCTGCTGGGGTGCCACCGAGGGACTGCTGAGCAAGCCCGCCGCTTGGACTCTGAACGAGGCCTGGAACCCAGCCAGGGCAGAAGGCCCCCGAGACCCTCGTTTGTGTTGGTCAAACACAGTTTTTCTGTGCTCCATGTGCAATATCTTTGTTCTGAATGTTCCCACCAAAGTCTGCTCATGAAGTAACCCTTTATAACCAACCACTGTAGTTAATCTGACGCCCATCCAAGTGACTTTGATACAAGTGCAATATTTTGGTAGTTGTTGTGAGCTCATAGGCTTTATGTTCTAGGGAATCCATGTGCAACGCAATGCCAGTCCGTTTCCTCCGTGTAAAGAAACCAGTTTCCGGTCCAAAGGAGTGTGCATTAGGCCTGCACTTACTTTGTGCGAGTGTTTTCCCTGTGGCCCGCTAGGCTGCCTGGGATGGTTCCCCCCCCCCCCCCGCTGTTCTCTGTGCTGATAGATCTCTCCTTGGGGCTGCGGCTCCGTTTTTGTTGATTGCTCATGTTGATGCTTTACAGCGCCCCCTGTATTTTTTTAGATCCTGTCTGCACAAAATGCAATAAAATGACTTTATGACACCCTCCAGTTACTGGCCCTGGCAGCATTTGTCCTCCTTGAGAACGGCACCCCCCCCACCCCACCGAGGAGGGCATTGGCGCATAGTGAGCACTGCAGCCCCCAAGGGAGCCATCAGTCCAGACCAGAAGACTCAGGTTGGCCACAGTTTGCAGACGAGCTGCACGTGGACCAAGATGGACCCTGCTCTCCGGGAACGGAGGCTTTGGCCCCCGCGCTGCCGCTCCCGCCTAGCTGCCAGGCAGGCAGCGCTTGCTTTGCAGCTGACAAACCCACTTCTCTTAGGCAAGGGCTATGCCCTCAGGGTGGCAGGGGCGGGAGGGACACTGGGCTAGCCACGGAGGGGTGGGGGTGGGCACGTGCCATGGTCCGTTCCTGGAGGCGGTTCTTCATGAGAATGTGTCTTGTGCTCCCTCAGAAAGCCAGGCGGCCTGTCAGGCGGGGCTCTTGGCTTGAGTTCTACGCAACCCTTTTCCCTGACCCCCCCCTCCAATGGACCCACTCCTCTTGCTCAGGAAGCGACGCCAACTGCAGTGCCATTTAAGAAGACGCCTCTTTGCACTTCCCGCACCAGCCCCCCCCCCCAGACACCAGCAAGAGGGCCTCCCCTGAAGATCTTGGGGAAGGAAGGAAGGCAGCTCTCCAGGAAACTGGGTTCCAAGCTGTTGAGGGCGTTTAAGGCCCTGGAACAACCAAGACGGTCGGACAGCAGCGTCAGAGCCTTCTTGTCCGCATTGGCACCCAGCAGCACTTTCACATGTTGGCCCAGCGGAAGAGTCTGTTGCGTCTTCCGGGGCAGTCTCATGTAGACAGCGATGCTGTCCAGCAAAGAAGAAGGGACCAAAGCGGCCCTGGCCGAGGCAGAATCACTCGCCCTCACTGGCCAGCAGAACCTCCGTCTTCCTCGGAACAGCGGAGTGCGCTGGCTGATGCACGGTCCAACCCAAGTGTTTCTGTAGGGCCTGGCGCAGTGTGAGAGGGGACGTTGGTTGGCCCAGCTTGCCTTGGCACAGGCTGGCAGCAGGCCTTGCTGCTGCTGGGGTGACACCAGGCTCTCTTGTGCAGGGAGCATAGGCCCTTGGGGGCCAGACAGAAGAGACCATCGCCGCCCGCAGGTGCTGCTTTCAGTCCGCTTTCTGGTTCTCGCCACCACAGCTGCCATTACAACTGCTCCTGCAGTCCAACGCGTTGATGGTTCCGTCCACAGGACCTGCGGTCTGGCAGAGTCACTACTGACCATGCAGAAGTCTCCAGCCTTCTCATCATCACCACCTATCCAGGCTGCTCTAGCCGGCCTCCCTTGCGCTGTCCAGTCCACAGCTCTACAATGACCTGACCTTTAGGGGCCCACCTGGCCGCAGCTCCCTGGGGGCTCACCCTGCCCTACAGGGCGATTCCGCCAGGGACCCTCTGCCTGCCAAGCAGGGATGCTGCTGCCACGGAGCCTGGGCCCATCCCCTCCCCCCTCCCGGGCCCGTGCACTGCCGCTCTCAGTGCTTTAGCATGTCCTGGAGTAGAGGCAGCCGGGGGGGGGGGGCGGGCGCTACTGGCTGCGGCCCACCTGGACCCTCAGTGCTGCTGGTGGAACAGGGAGCACGGAACGGGCCACCACTGTGGCGGCTGTGCGGGCAGTGGGCGTGGCCAAGAGTGCCCCAACTGCATCCTCTGGCGGAGGGTGGGGCACTGGGATGGCCGCTCCCTTGGCAAGGGCCATATGACCAGTCTATTCTGTCCTTACGCAGGGTCCAGGAAGAGCACCGCAGCCACTGGCCAGACGGTCCTTTCTGGGAGCCAGGAAGCTCCAGCCTGGCACTCAGCCAGCTTCTGGGCCCGACTGAAGGTTTCGGCGTGGACCTAGCCTGCAAAGGCCTGGACCCAGGCAGGCAGGCAAGCAGCTCTCCCCTCCCTGCTGCCTGAACCCATCTGGCTTTGACATTTGGAGCCCATCATTCACAGGCGCCAGAGCGACATTGATCAGGCACATGCCTAGCCCACTCCTTGCAGCCCCCCCCCCACTGTTAAGGGGCCGGTAAGACCTTTTTTCTTTGCAAGGTTGTGTGTGCTGCCAGCCGGCAGGCAGCCCCAAGCTGTGGCTCTGCCCCCCGCTGTCGCTCCTTTGCTGCTAACATCGGTCCCACTAGCTGGTCAGAGGTCACTGTGGAAGCACTGCCTCTTTTTCCTCCTGAGTAGGGGAAGAGCAGCAGCCCCCCTTCAGCCCAGGCCAGCTCCCCTCTTTGGTGTTAGGAGCCCTTTCTCTGGGGACAGGGAAGCGCCGTCTCACTCCTCCGGCGCCGTAAACTGCTTGGAGAACGTTTGTGCTCAAAGGCAGCAGAAAAACAGTCGGAAGAGGACATGAGTCAGGATGCTGCCCTTGAAGCCATTTTATGCTCAAGATGATTTAAGCAAGGCTGGGGGTTGTGTCTATTACTCTCTCTCACACACACACACACACCCCGGTGCCCTGTGAACAGCAATCTCAGCCTTGCTCTCCACAGCCGCCTCTTGTCAGGCTTGGCTCCCTCTTGCTGCCGCTGCCCCACTGCAAATCCAGCCCCTGCAGCGACTGCCCAGCGCTGCCCATCGGTACGTTTCTACAGAATTACAACTCTAGCCAAGGGTCAGACTGCTACGTAGTCCGACACCGGCCTGAAAAGGGGACTTTGGCAAAAGCACTTTCAAAACACGACCTGCCCACTAAGACCCTCGCTAGTTTCTCCTGGCTTCTGAACAACTGTGTGCGCATCATTCCCAGACAGGGGCAGGCATGGCAGGGGTGCACACCGCCCTTCTTCGCCAGTCTTACATGTCAGGATGCCTTCTCCCACCTCAGACCGCCCTGGTCCCATCAAGCTCCATACTGTCCCCCCCCCCACACACACGCTGATAGCAGCTCTACTCCAGGGTTTCAGCCACAGAGTCCTTCCCAGCCCTACCTTGCTGGGACCGACTGCATGGAGGGCTCTGCCCTGGAGCTCCGCCCCACCCCAAGGAAGGACCTGAGCCACCATTTCTACAGTCAGAGAGTGGAGCTCCTTCACCGACACCGACTTGGTCAGTTCTAAATCATCGCACCACCACTTGCAGGGGACAAGTCCGATGGCAGCGCATTGGGGCAGGACCCACCATCCTCAGTTTGACTGAATTTCAACTTTCCTACGCCTGTTCTTGTCACACACCCAACAAGCCTTCTGCCTGTCTGGCTAGTTCCCTCTCTTTTCTTTTAAAATAGTACGTTTAGTGGTATCTTTAGCACCTGTTCTTCAAAACACCTCCTGCTGACAAAATATACACTCCATTTGCCAAACGTCCATTTGTCTTTTTTGTTATGCTTCAGCTTTTTAAAAACATAGTTGCATATGTTTTATTATGGCTTTCTACGAAGAGTCTCTCGCCTGCCTTCCTGAGGCAATTTGACTCTCCTACTTGTGCAGCTGTTTTCTGAACCACCTATACTCCAACAGGTTCCTAAAAATATAATCCATTTTAAAGAGACATTTGATAAATAAAACCTCTGCATGGAAAATGCTAGTCTTCAGATTTTGTAATTTTGTTTCTCGACTTATTTGGATGATATATCTTGAATTGTATGTACATTCAAAACTCTCTTATGCAGAAATTAAAATAAAATTCCATGGAATGAACCCTCCCTGCTTCGAGTACAGTAATAACAGAGAGCTGGTAAAAAAAAACATGAGACTTCCAAACGTGTATAAATTACTGATACAACATAACCCAGAACTGGAAAAAGTTTGATGGTAAAATAGACACAAGACATGAGAGACAGGAATACTACGAGCATTTGGGGAGGTTATGCAGTATGAAATGCCAATTTTCTTTCACTATGAACCTGTGGGGAAATTGCTATTCAAGATGGTAAACCATCACAGATAAAAAAAAAAAAAAAGGTTTACAGCCCCTTTTGCTAGAAGGGTCAAAATGGACAAGGAGACTGTTAACATATGGTGGAGTGACCTTGTTACAAAACAGACCTGGAGGAAAATGAAAATAATAAAGAATAAAGTATCTTTGCTTATGTGATTTATACTAGATCCTCCTCCTCATTATTATTAACAATAATAAATGACACACAGTCACGGCAGCCAGAGTTCTTTATGCAGAATACGGGAGACCTTCTGTTGTCACTGGCGTGTTCGTTTTGCCACGTGTAATGGCCACGTTGACAGGCTGTCAGCCCAATCCTAGCCGGGGCTGATGCCGACGCATCTAACGTTGGTCTGCCAGGACTGACAGCAGGGGGCGGGCCCTGGCCAGCAACACAAACAGCCGGAGGCCAGACCCAGGCGACAGCAGCCTGCTGAACCTCCTCTGTCCCCCGCTGGCCAGCAGCAGGGGCAGATCGGGAAGCTCACAGCAGCGCACACAAAGACCCCACCCCCTTCCCAGCCTGGACCCGCCCCCAGGAGTCTCCTCGGAATTATGCCCATGGGAGGGCCAGGCTGCCTCTGGAGTGGTAAGTACACAAGATTTTTACGTCCCTCTCCTGGGCTGTCCTGCCCCCCTCCGCATTGCATGCAGCACATGTTCTGTCAGCAGTGCTGCGTCGGCTGGGCTGGCAGGGGATAGGATTGGGCCCTGTGTTGCTAAGAGGCAAAACCGGAATCCGTCCCCTCTGCCTGCCTTCTGGACAAGGACCTCTTCGTTACAAGGCTTGCCGGCTTTCTTTCTGCCACTGATTGTACTCTTTGGGGTTATTTGCCTGTTTGGGATGAACTGACTGACTGACGGGGGGACGCTGCTGTCTATATGCAAACGACAGCCGTTCCTTTAAAAAAAAAGCTCTGCAGGGCTCCCTATCGAGTTGGCGAGCCAGAGGCTCTTCTGGGCGGCTCCTGAATCTGATCTGCTCGGAGTGGAGAGCGGCAAGGAGCAGACTGGGGGCGTTTCCACTTTTAACCCCACCCCCGCCCTCCTTGCGCCCATTCCCTGTCTCGGCTCGACTGCAGAGCCAGTGTTGTTTGGGAAGCCGAGAGGTGTCCGAGGCAGGCCTGCCGCTCGGTGGTCCTGCTGCAACACTTGAAACAGCCCACAAAGAGCCATACCAGGTAGGACGGTTTTATATGTATTATATATATATATATATATATATATATATTCATTTTTTTTAATTAAAAAGTTAACAGTAGAGAGGACTCTACATGACAAAACCATTCAAAACCAAAACATCTACGGTTCCAGGACTGGGGCGAAGCCGCCTGGCCCACCAGAACAGCCTCGGAGGGAGCAGGCAGAAAAACCAACATTCAAGTTTGTACAAATTCAATTTAGGGGGGCCTCCGCAACAGCCCGCAAGTGAACACAGAAAGCAGCACAGAAAGAGGCGTCCTCTCGTCGCCACCTCAGAGAAGGCTCCAGCTGCATCACGGGCCCGGAGCAGCAGCACAAAAGCAAGGGGCCCCCGCTCCTGGGCAGGCCCCCGGCCGGCACTTGGCAAGGACGAAGAGCCTCTTCCTTTGGCTGCTGGGGGGGGGGGATCTCCGACCCTCAGAAGGGAGAGCAGCCCATCTACGCAGAGGCGGAGGGGCTGCAGAGCACAGGCCTTTTAGCAAGGAGGCGGCGTGGGAAGGGGACCGGCACAACCCAGGGCGCTTGGGACCGCGAGCCGGAGGGGCCCGGAGCCACTGGCACTAGTAATGCCTCTGGTAGGAGCCCAAGGGCTGCTGGCTGGGGGGCACTGCCCGGGCCTGGCCGACGGTCTGGCTGACCAGGTGGGAGAGGGCCGGGCCGCTCTGGATCAGGGTGTCCAGGGCCTTCTGCACGCTGGGATTGTCAAAGTTGATCCCAGAAGAAGGCGCTGGCCTGGTGGCGGAGGCAGCGGTGCTGGGGGCAGGGGGCCGGCTCTGGTACATCGGCTGGGAGGGCTGCGGGGCTGAAGCTCTCGGGCCGGCGCCCCTGGCAGAGCCAGGATGGTTGGGGAATTGGGGGCCTTGGGCTGGCGCCCTCTGCTGGGACTGGGGCACACCGAGCTGGGCAGCCCGGCCCGAAGTGTTGGAGACGGTGGCAAAGCTGGGGTTCTGCGTGGCTCCCACAGCTGAGCTGCTGTTCGCCACTGCAGCCACCGCGGCTGCGGCCGCCCCACTGTTGAACAGGCTGAGGATCTTGGCCTGCAGCTCCTGCTGGGGATTAGAGGCCCCCGCAGCCGAGGCAGCAGCGGGCGGCAGAGCCTGACTGCTCTGGTGGCCTTGGGAGCTGGGCAGACCGGCGGAGCTGGCCAGCGAGGACCCCGACGGGGCACTGAGAGCCTGCCTGGGAAGCGAAGCTGCAGGAAGAGAAGAGCAGGCAAGAGTCAGCCCAGACCCTCCTCTGTTGGTCGCCCCCACCCTCCAGAACAGACGGGCCGGACGGCCTGCCGCGGCGGCGGCGGCGGACTCACCAGGAAGAGACTCCGCACTGGTGCGCAGCTGCCGCTCCTTGCGCTCCCTCAAGTAGTTGATGATCTTGTCCGTCTCTTCGGCGGTCAAATAGCGGTTGTCTGCCAGCAGGTTCAGGAGCGCTTGGATGCCGGCTGGATGGCCTCCGCGGAGCCCCTCCTCCACAGACGTGGGGCGCTCTCGCTCCTGCAGAATCGTCTCGTCAGCCATCTTGGCGGCCTGCCTAGCAATCTCCTCCCGCTCCTTCTCCCGGACCTCGGTCTTGTAGCGCTCGTAGTTCCTGGCCACCAGCACCATGGCATCAGCTTGTGGCATATTGCGGTGCTCTGGGGCAGGAGAGATGAGAGAAGGCAGGGGTGGTCAATTCATTTTCCTAAGGGGCCACATGAGAAACTGGGACTGTTGTGGAGGGCCAGACCAATAGGCCATCCGCAGCGCCCGGAGGCCGCCTGTCTCTTACCTTCATTAGCTGCTCCATGTCTTCCTTGCAACAGACGCTATAAGCAGCACCATGCTGCTTATAGCATCTGTTGAAGGAAGACATGGAGCAGCTAATGAAGATAAGAGAACGGCCAGGGGGAGGGGCGGCATTATTTTATTTTCATTAGCTGCTCTGTGTCTGCCTTTAAGCCTTACGTGGGGGGGGCAGGCGGTCAGGGACAGCCAAAGGGCCGAATGTGGCCCTGGGGCCGTACAATGCCCAGGTCTGATATAAGGCGATGCCAGGTTGCCTGATCCCTACCAGCAGCCCCACAACATGCCTTAGGGCCGGGGTCAGGAGGCCCTTAGCAAAGGGCAGGACAACCCCTGGCTGAAAGGCCTAGTTTCTCAGGAACTCCACTCCCTGCAGCTGGAAATCTTCCCTGCTCTTCTGAAGGGCTCCAGGCAATTGAAAGCTGCACGAAGCCCTGCTGCTGCTGCTAGAGCAGAGGGAGAGCCTCCCTCAAGGAACGCTGTGATGTGAAGCAGGAGGGCAGAGCGACAGAGGCCGCTGGGCAAAATGTGCTCTGCACCAGCAACAACGACCTGGATGCGCAAAAGCAGTCCCAGGGCGAGCACCGGCTGCTGCACGGAGAGGGGTGCAGGAGCCCAGGCATAGGCCCACACACGAGGTCTGTGGCTCCACACTCTGAAGACTCCCATTAGAAAATCCAAAAGCAAACCACCTGACCTGGGTCCGGTGGGGGGGGGGGAGAAGAAGAGAGAGACTCAGCTTTGAAAGAGGAAGGTGCTCCTAATCAGTAAAGCCGCCAGAGGCCGAGAGCGGGAGCCGGGTTGCAGCCCCCTCTGCTTCCGGAGCAGGGAGCTGAACTGCACAGATGGGTTCAAGTGATCAATACCCCCAAAGGCCTGGAAGCCACACAAGGCCTGACAGGCAGCGTCCCGCAACACTCCTCGTCCCTGCTCCTGCCGCACCAATTCTCCACACTCTGCAGCAGGGGAAGGCCACCGCCGCCAGCAACGCTCTCGCCCGCGTACCTTGGGGGGTGCCAAACATGATGTTGACCGTGCAGGAGTGGTGCACTTGGTGCTGCTGGGTGATGACAATGGCAAAAGGAGACCCCCCTCGGCTCACGTCATCCAGGGCCTGCTGCAAAGACATCTCCGAGTTGAGAAAGATCAGGTCCACCATCATGCCCAGGTCACGCACCTTCCGGCCCACCGACTCGGCATACTCCCTGCACGAGACAAAAGCCACAGCAAGCCAGAAGCCGTGAGTGCATGGAAGGCCTGGGCTTGCCCCGCCCCCTGCCTGCCTCGCCCGACTGACCACAGCCACGGGGAGCAGAGCTGACCGGGCCCCAAGCGCTGCCTCCTCCCCAGCCACGGGTGGCCTCAGCCAGCCTCACAAGCGCTTACTTGGTCTGCTTGTTGACCACAACCACAGAACAGTCCACAGGCCGCTCCGCATCAATGCGCCTCTTGATGTCCTCAAAGAACTGGCGGTACAGCTCCTCCCGGCGCCGCTCCTCCCGCTTCATGCGCTCTGAGCAGAAGAACCAGCAGAATCACCGGGAAAGGTTCTGCCCGCCCTGGCTTGCCTAAACGCCTCTCCCCACAGCCCCCACCCCCGCCACCCTGTACCACAGCAAAGGGGTCCGTCTGACCCCACTGACCTTCGGTACTCAAGGGGGGCCTCTCCAAGCGATCCCGGTAACGCTCAAGATACGGCTCATCCCGCCTTCGGTAATAGTCCTCGGCTCGCGCGTAGCGGTCATAGCCCTCTTCTCGTCTACAGAGCGGACAGTTAGTGACCTGGCAGCAGGGCTACAGCGCCCCCTCCACTCCCTCTCCACGCAGTTCCAAGGGGCCCCCAGAATTCTCTCCCACTCCCTGCTGCCGAGAGGTACCTGTAGGGAGGCTCCCGTGCATCCCGGTAGCGGTCATAGAGGGGATCTCGCAAATCTCGAGGATCCCTCAGGTCTCTGGAGTCTCGCGCATCTCGGGGGTCCTGGAAGTCTCGGGGACCACGCACATCTCTCACTCGCATGTCCCGGCCATCTCGGGCGTCTCGGCCATTTCGACCATCCCGAGCTTCTCTCCGTGGACTGCCCCGGTTAGGAGAGCGATCGCGCCTGGCCTCTCTCTCTCCATATGCAAAGGTTTCTCTAGAAGAGGCAGCAGGAAAACCCTTTTAGGTTGGCATGGTCAGTGGGTGGCTCTGAACTGTTGGCCAAGGCCCCTTCTGGTCTCCGACTGAAGCAAACCGCTCAGAGGTCAAGGGAGCGCTGTGGAGCCAGCTGCCGGATGCCAAGTGGCTTCTGCCTCGTCCTTGCTGAGAACGGTCAATCTGTGCCTATGCCGGACCATGCCAGGCTGCGGGGGGGGGGCTCCCATGGCTGAACAGCCTGCTGGACCAAAAGGGGCCGTCTCTACATGCCAGAAGAAAACTGGCCTAGAAACCACACCCCCAACAGAATCGTTTTCTACTTGCAGGGAGGAGTTGTACATTCAGGCATTGGACCCCCTGCAGTCTGAAGCGCTACAGTCCCAACTCATTCTGAGCCCCCAAATCCAATGCTGGCAAAGGCAAGCAACCTCGGAAGTATTCCCCCCCCAGTCCCCTATGGGGGCGGATTAACGAAAAAACAGCCTCCCCCCCCCAGTGTTGAAATGGGATCTGCCATCTTCACCATTGGATCGGGGTCAGCACTGCTCAGAGAAAGCAGTTCACTCCGACTCTGCCTTCGGGGATCTCCACATCACCCGCATCCAAGACCAGCCCCTGAAGAAAAGTCGTGTTGCCACCAGAAATGGGCTGTGGAAAGGCCCAAGCATGCCGCAGGAGTGGGGGCCTCCCCGAGGAGGGATAGGTGCTCCACTCCCACGACCCAGAACAGGGCTCCTGAACGAGTCCCGGAAAGACTGCCAGAGCCTTCCAGCAGGCTTAGCAAACGAAAGGGGGGCACAGGAGCCCTGCAGCAGAGGACGCAGACGCCTGCCGAGCAGCACCCCAGGGGCAGCCCTGGTCGACCCTCCACCAGTCACTCTGCCAGGCTCAAACTCGGAAGACCGCAGAGGACCCAGGCAGTGCTGGGGGGCTCTCTCCTTCGCTTCTAAACCCCCGCCCCGGTCCCAGGCTCAGCGTAGAAGTACACGCTTTTCATCTTTCTTCAGGCTCGAACAGGATCTCACCAAGCCCAGTTGAGCGGCACATTTGATCCCAGAACAGCCCCAGAGGCAGGGAAGGCCAGCGGGAGGGAAACAGCGCACAGGCCCCGCCTTCAGTCCTGTGCCACTAGGACCCGGCAGGATGCGGCATACGCCCCCAGGCTCCGCTCCTCCTTCCCACTTACGCTCTGGCCACCTGGTGCCCGCGTGCGCTCTGCCCACAGCGCTCAAGGCAAGGCAATGCCCTGGCGCCCGCTTGCGCTCTGGCCACGGGCATCTGGAGTGATGCACTGGAGCCCGCTCGCGCTCTGGCCCCCCCCCAGCAATGGCAGAAGTGGCAGCCAGGTGTGGGGCTTGGGCACACCCCGTCCACACACGCCTGCCTGCCTGCCTGCGGGGAAGGGCTTCTCTGCAGCCGGCCCTTCGCTGCCAGGGCCGTCGCGGCCCACTTCGCTCAGCAGATCCCGAAGGATGCGCGAGGCTCTTCGGTGGTCTCCAGGGACACTCCAGAGGAGGCAGGCAGACCCTCCCGCCTCGGCCCAGCAGCAAACGAAGTTTGCCAGCTGCTGCTGCTGCTGCCGCCGGAGTCCCGCCGAGATGCACTTCCACAGAGAAGGTCCACCAGGAGCTGCGGACGGGGCCTGGCTGCCCCAACGGGTGCTGCAGGGTACGTTACCTTCGCGATGGGCTGGACCTTGGGGGAGCCTTATTCATATTTCTTCTTTCCGCTGCTTTATTAATATCTGAAAAGAATAATCAACCCGTCTGTTCAATGCTACGAAACAAAGAAAAGATCATCAACACACATTGAAAGACAGCATCAAAGTACAAGGCACTCAGGCGACCTTTATTACATCCGCGAGACAGTCCGGCGCAACCGTGGGCGGAAGACGGCCTCCGAGGCCAGGCTCAGGGCGCAGTCAGCAGGGGGCCAGGCCTGCCCCAGACGCAGCTGCCTTCTCCTGGAACTGACAGGCTGGGGCCACAAGAGAAAAGGCCGAGCCAGGCTGGCAGGTGGCAAGTCAGCCCCGCGGCCACAACGAACCAGGCTGGCATCCTGCCGGCTCCCAAAGCAGCCAGCAGGTTCCCCTGGCATGCAGCTGCCGAGAAAAAGAAATCCAATGGTGGTGGTGGTGGGGTTTTTTGGCGCAAGTGACTCCAGACCGTCAACCCCCCTCCAGCCCCCATGGCAGGTGAAGAGGAGGAGGAGCAGGACCAGCTGGAACATCCCCCCCCCCGCCTGCTGCCGCTGCCCAGTCCAAGCGCTCGCCAGCGAGAGTCTGACCCCCACCTACATCAAGGCCACAACAGCTGCTGCTTGATCACCTGCAGGCAGGGACCTGTTCGCTCCGTCCCAACGTTCCCGATGGGTTGATCTCCAACTGAAGGACGGCGAGCAGCTCTCGTGAGAAATATCCCCCCCCCCTTGCCAGACCGTTGCCCTGTCCCCAGAGACTCTGCTGCCAACACGGCTGCCACTTGGCTTCCCAGGGCTTCAGCCCCCAAACCCGCAACCAGAGACAGACACAACAGGGCAAGGCACCAGACTGGGAGACACTTTCAATGGGGCCCCGCCTCTCTTTCAATGGCACCGTAGGAGGAGCCAAGGGCACCCCACCCCAGCACAAACAACTGTACAAAAAAGAAGAGACTCTGCACTCAGACTCCTCGACAGACCAAGTCACAAAGAATGGCGGGAAACTGTCACAGTCACCTCAAGCTGGGACTGTCACACGTCTTTCAAAACATTACTGACTGCCTTTCTATCCAAGTACTACAAGCACGTGTGGGTTACCCTAGGCGAACAGGGAAAAAGCCCACAATTCCAGTAATCCGTTCTCAAGAGAAGCCTCTCCCCCCCCCCCCACGGCTTCCCTGCTCCCAGGGGGGAGTACAGGGCTGCAGCCTCCCCTACACAAAACTCATTCAGCCCGCTCTGTCTTACCTAAGGCTGGAACTACACTGCAACGATTTCCGGCGATTTCCACGCTTCGCACGGAGATGTAAATGCAGTCTAGTTGGAATTGCGGAAGCAACTGCGATCTCACGATTTCTGGCGCGTGCAGAAAGTCGATTGCCCATGTTTTCAGGGGTCACTTTGTGGTGCTACTGCAGCCTCCAATGAGATGAGAGAGAGAGGAGAGGGGTTGCATGCCAATCAGAACTACTTCCAATCACCGTGGAGGTTTCTTCCAAGAGGATTAATTGTAACAAGAAAGAGTAGGTACAATCAGAGAGATTTGTGAGCGTGTGTGTGTGGGAGAAGCGTTTCGGCGCTCGCAAGGTGCTCACTGTGTTGTGTGTGCACAGGCAGAGCAGAACAATATTTCCACTGCAGACCGATTTGATGCTTATGGATTGAAAGCAAAATATTGCTTACGACTGCTCCTTGTACCATGTTGACTCATTCAGAGATGCACGGGAAGTTGAGTAGTACCGGAACCCCCCCCCCAAAAAAAACGTGTGTGTTAAAACGAAATAGAGAGAAACGTGAAGCTTGTGGGTGATTTTGTCTCGGCTGCCTTTGCGACTACGTAAAGATGCATACGGTAGGGTTGTTAAAAAGTAAAAACCGGCAACGAACTTGACAACGGCCCCTCTGTGAAGAACAGACCTGCAAGGTTTTCAGCCAATCAGAGCGCGCTTGTGTTTAGCCAATCACAGCTGCGCTTTCTTAAGAAGGCGGGACAACATTGCGGGAAGACACTCCTACAGCAAGCTCAGCGAGTGGCCAGACGCGCTGGAAATCGCCGGAAATCGTTGCAGTGTAGTTCCAACCTAACAGTTTGGTAATTGCTTTCCTGCAACTACCGTATTTCTTCTATTCTAAGATGCACCTTTTTTCCCAGATAAGCATCTCTAAAAATGGGGTGCGTCTTAGAATCGATGGCCTCCTTTTTTGTGGGATTTTTCTCTGCATTTTACCTCGCCATTTTGACCCCTCTGTTCAGCGGCGCTCTCCCATGGCTGCTAGCCCGATCCGCTCTCTTCCTGAACTTGAGAGCTCGCCCCAGCCCCAGCATGCCCCCTGCTGCAGCTGACGAATCAGAGAAGATCACACTCGTCAGCGAGGGCTGGCAGGGCGTGCTGGGGAGAGTTCCTCTGCTTGAAGTGTCTGCTCCGCGCTCCTATTGACGATTAAAGCCTGCATGCCTTTCCTGCAAAGATGATCAAAGCCTGCAATGCCTTTCCGATCCTCAGCTGGAATGCGAGGCAGGCGCTTCAGCGACGAACTCTCCCCAGGACTAGGAACCTCTTCCTAAAGGGGGAGGGATGCTACTTCTGCTGCCGCCACCGCTCCAACCGACTTGCGCCCAGCCTGGAAAGCGCCCTGGCTCTCCACCCCACGAGTGTGCGTGCCCCCAGTCCCCCCTCCGCCTTCCACCAGCTGCTGCCAGCTCTCGCCAGCCTTTGCAGCCTCCAGTCCTTAGTACTTGTCAGCACAGGCGTGTGGGGCGTACTGAGGAGAGTTGTCTGCCTGCCCCGCACCCCAGCTGACGAATGAAGGCGCTTGCCAAGTGGATGTGTCAATGAGGATCCAAATTTACCGCGCCACTTTCACCCCTCTGCTCAGCGGTGCTGCAGCTGATGAGGATCTTTCCAATGAGGATCCAAATTTACCGCGCCACTTTCGCCCCAGAGGGGGCAAAATGGCGTGGTAAAAATCAGATCGGCGAAATGGAGCGGCAGGCAAGCTGGGGAAAGAGCAGACAAATTGAAGGAAGGAGGTGCGTCTTGCAATCGACGGTTTGTTTGTTTTTTCTGCTGGTGTTCCTGAAATTAAGATGCGCCTTAGAATCGATGGCGCCTTAGACTCGAAGAAATACGGTATATCCAAGATGATGCTAGCTTGACGATTCGACAACGGTGGGCCTGCTCATTGGTGCCAGTATCGAGCAAAAACAAACTTAGCAGCTCCCAATACAGTCTATATAGTAACTGGAAAAAACCTGCAAAGCGTCTTCAAGAAATAATCCTCATCCATCCTATCATTTGAATGTGTTTTCAACCCCATTAATCAAAGAGGTCCAGTAAAGGGGGGGGGGGGAATGTCTGCGCTTTCTGTTTGACAGTTCCAAAATCTGAACACACTAATTCAGGGGTGGTGAACCTATTTGCGGTGGGGGGCCATTTTCCTGTAGGGAAAATTTGAATCCCCCCCACCCGCGAATTTACATCCCTCCCACCCACCCACCGCTCGCTCGCTCGCTCTCCCGGCCTCAGTGGCGCTGTGCGCAAGTCCAGGAAGGCCGCTTTTAAAAGGAGTAGGCGCGCGGCGGCGGAGCCTCCGGTCCGGTCCTGCCCCGTGCGGGCCGGGTCGGATCGTCCCGCGGGCCGGAGGTTCCCCATGCCTGCACTAATTGGATAGATTTTATTCATATGAGTCAGCGATAGGCTCCTTCCACGCACTCAAGGCAGCTGCCATCAAAAACGAACCCCCTCCGGCCCGGCCCCAGGCTTCAGGCCGGTGGTGGGACAGGAACGGAGGCGCTGCTACTATCAGCGGAGGGGAAGAATCATGGCCTGCTTTTCCCACGCAACCCTAGGCAGGGCTTCTCCGAAGCCAGTTGCAATGGGGTGTAGAACACTCGCAGGGAACTGTGTACAGCAGTGGTTCTTAACCTTTTTGGGGGGGGGGCACAGACCCCTTTGAGAATCTGAGGAAAGCTCTGGGCCTGTAGGACTCCTTGGGCCCAGGACGCTGTGATGGCACCAGGAGGCCTTTCCAAGAGAACAGGAGGAAATGTCGTCCGCCACAGGTTTCAAGCCACGCCGACTACAGGCAGCCTCCGGGTTTTAAAGGGAGTCAGTGTCGGAGTGCCAGGTGCCAGGGAGTGGCGACAGGATGCTGGGGTCTTGTGCTCCCTGAGGCGTCTGGTGGGGCCACTACAGTGAGATGCAGGAAGTGGGGCTAGGTGGGCCTGGGCCTGATCCAGCAGCCAGGCTCTTCGGATGCTCTTATAGTCCCCCCTCCCCAGAAAAAGGCACACACAACGTTTGCACCTGGTTCGTGGGCCCCCTGGTGTGCAGGGCTGCAACCAACATATCCTGGCCCAAGTCACTTAGGGCTTTAAAGGCAACAAGCAGCACTTCAGGGGTTGTGGAAAGAGACAGACCAGCAGTCCAGGCAGCAGAGCACCCTTGGCCCAAGACCCAGCTCCATCCAAGTCCTCTGGCAGGGCAGCTGCATTTCGGGCCAGGGGAGTTTCTACATTGCTTGCTCTCTGACAAGGCAAGTCTACTTAGACTGCATGACGACCGTCATCCAATCTTGATCTAGTTTAAAGCCAGCACTCCCAACGCCTGGAAATCCAGCAGCAAGGCAGGTTCAGAAACACCCCCAAGGCGAGGACCCAATTCTTCAAACGAAATGCAACTCTACCCCCCCCAGGGGGACCCCCTATTACGCAGCACCACTTCTGTCTTGCCAACATCAAGTTTATTTATTTAAAGAATTTACATCTCCCCTTTCTCCCGATAAGGGTCATCCAGTTGTCAGGCCAACTCCTCTGTGATCCTAGAGAGGTCCTTCAATTCTCCTCCTCATTTCAAAGTGAAGATCTGACAGCTGGCTGCTCAGCGGAGAATCAGCAGAGGCCTTCAAAGCGACGGCCAGGATGGGACCGTGGCTGGAGGGGAACATGGGCACTGCAGCTTCTCTCAGCAGTGCCTGCAGCTCTGCGGCCAACTCAGACACCGGCAGCCTGGGTCGCAGACAGAGCCAAGAACAGAGCATACAGATGGGGGAAAATGGCGAGACTGAAACAGGGCTTCCCTCGCTCCGCCCCATGTGGGGGAAATTGGAAAAAACATCCTCCGACACCACATTTTCCATTTCAGAACAATCAGCGATATGTTAAGAGCAACTTTTAAAATCCTGAATTCTACCGGTAGTAAGAATTCAATACAAAAGGTACTGTACGTCACAAAGACCCTGCAGCAGCACTTCTCAACCACCCGCCCACTCCATGTGGCTCCAAACTGGAGCCAAACAGAAGCAATGGGAGGACACTGCCAGGTCTGGAAGCCGCTCCCGTGTTGCACCAGGTCGCGGGCCTCAGAACACCTCTGGAAGGGACTTCCGGTTTCGCGAACGCAACTTCCGGTCGCATCCAGAGGCGTTTCCGAGGCCCGTGGAGGCCGTTCCGGGCACAGTGCTATGCAGGAGTGGTCTCCGAAGGTGGGTCGCGACTCCAGCGCTGGAGGACGAGGTGGGCCGCCGCTCTGGTAAGTTTGAGAACCACTGCCCTACGTAAACATGCAGTGCCTGCATGCGCTCTCAAGCAGGGGAGGAACATGCTCCACTGGGGATGAGGAGTAAAACGGAAGCAGGAGTGCAAGGCAGACGGAATTTCAAGACAGCGGCCAGATTCTCAGCAGGCCCTCGACCGGTCCATCTCATCCTGGCCACTGGTAGCCAAGTTGTAGGCCACATGAATGCAGGGATTCAGCATCATTCCGACTACAAGAGACCCTTGTGACACAACGCTGTATCTCCCCACCACAATTGCCCAATTGACTCCAGCAGGCCACGTCCCTCTCCCTCCTCACTCCCTGGGTTCTGCTGCTGTTTTGTCCCAACTGCTGCTTCAAGCATTACAGCAAGTCCTCACTTAAAGTGGTTTCCTTATAAGTCATTTCGTTTTAAAGTTGTTGAGAAAAAAACCCGATTCCCAGCAGGGGCCACTGCCTGTGTAGAGTTTGAACATTCTCCCCACGTCTGCATGGGTTTTCTCTGGCCCAGAAAGCTCACGTTTATTTCAATGTTTTATATTAGAGGTGTTTGGGGTCTTTATTTAGACATTTGGAGAGGTTTTTGTGACCAGAAATACACATAAACAAGGGTTAGGGTTAGGGTTATAAACAAGGGTTTATGGCATATCAATTAGCCTACGGTAAAATTGGTTTCGTTATGTCGCTTCGCTTAAAGTTGCCGTTTCCAAGACCCAGTTGAGTTTTTGCTGTACGTGGCTTGTGGGGCATCACATGTGGGGATGAGAGGGGGTTCTTTTCGCTTACGAACTTATCTACCGTACATCTGCATACCAAGGGAGTCTCCCCAAGTGCCCAGAAATCAGCACCCTGCCTGTGGGTGGCCCCATTTTGCATACAAAATGATAGACACCCAAGTACCCGAGTCTGCAATTAGTATATAGATTAAAAATATTTATATACCATTTTTCAAAACAAAAAAGGCACAATTTGTTCACACAGCAGAAGAAAAAATGGTTCCCGATTCCAAACACAGGGAGATTTCAGCAAACAGCCCCAGAACAGTCCTGGGATGGACAACCGCTCTCCCCCCCCCCCCCCGTGCGCCATAGTCAAGCACCTTGGGGCCCCTCTGCCATTGGCATCGCATCTCAGCAGGGAACGACAGAGAGGGTTTGTTTCACTGCTGCCGGTCAAACGAAAGACAGGGGGGCCAGGTGTCCGAAAGGAGGTGGCCAGGCAGCAGGCGGCCACGACATCCACAGCAGCAGGACAGCCGTTTGGGAAGCCGCCACCGCCCTATTCAGAGGAGCTGGGCAGCACCGCCCAGAAGGCCAGGCGGAGGGTTCAGCCTCCAATCTGCTCGGGTCCCTCTTCCCCTTCATTTCCACAAGGTCTTCATACAACAGAGAGCAATTGGAGAATGAAAAAGCACCGTTCTGCTCCCTCGGGCCTGATCACCCACTGCAGTTGTCCAAAGACTTTTTCCCAACTGCCAGCTGACTTGGGGGGCGAGGACGTACTTTCCAAGCACAGCCCTGGGCCCGTCTATGCAGAAGTGCAGTGGGACTGCCTCCCACGTCAGCGCGGACAGGACTGCGGCCTGGGACCACCGTCCGATACTGGACGATATAGTAAAGATGATATCTTTATTAATTTATATCAATTTATTCTTTTTGCCCCTCCATCAAAGCCATTCACAAAGATGTTGAAGAGAACCAGGCCCAAGACAGAGCCTTGCGGGGGGGGGGGGGGTCCTGCACTCGAAACAGCCCTCCAGGAAGATGAGGAGGGAAGACTTGGGAAACCAAAGTCCATTCCTAAGTTGTAAGTAGGAGGTGACCCTAAGTCTTGAAAGACTGCTGTAGGTTTCTTGCTACCTCAAGATATTGGTTTAATTTTTCAGTTTGTATCTAAAGTATGAAATCTCACATTGAAACACACATTTCTTTATGCAACCAAGAATCACATTTCCATTACGGTATTCATACCATCCAGCATTTCATTTGTCGTCTATTAAGCAAGAAATGCCTTTACATATTAAACACATCAACCCAATTTGACCACAACTATCTTGGTGCTGAAAAAATCCTACCCTTGCTCAGTGCAATCCGAACTCGAATAGGAAAGCCGCTGAGTCGACTTCCAGGGATCCGTGCGTGCGACTGCGCTCTGAGCGTGTGGCCGGCAAGAGCCGTGTTCTGCTCTCAGCTCCCTGTTAGGCCACATTCCTCCCAGAGAGCTTCCAAAAGTCTGCCGAAAGTAGCACTGGGTGACCTGTGGCTGGAAACAAGCTCGATCCTACTTGCTTGGAAGAGGAAGGCTCTAACTAGGGGGGCCAGAGAGGCTCAGGCTGACTGGGGGGCCAGAGGGGAAAGGCACAGCCCCCCCCCAAAAAGGGGGGAGGTCAACTGACAGGGAAAAAAACACCCTTTGTCAGACTGTCACATTTCCACTCGCCCAGCTGAAGCACATTCTTCTCCCCCGGTTGCCTGGGGTGCCCAGGCAGGTACTCAAAGACAAGGCTGCCATGAAGACCAACAAATAGGTCTTCACATCTTTTTGGAGGAACGTGGCCACCCCCCTAACCTCAGAGAGAGGGGTACTAGGAGGAGGGCAGCGGCTGTGCAACGGAGCGTCCAGGCAGGTTCACGCGGCAGTAAGAGGTCCTCCTCCTCCCAACGATGCCTCTTTATGGGACGCATCTGCACGCTAAACTGTGCCCACAAGCAAACCATTCTGTGCTCAGTGGACGTTTCTGAGAAGTCTTCAACGGGTGTGGAGCGCACTTCAGCCGCCTACTTTGGGGGCGACATGGCATGGATAGGAGTGGCAAGGCGGCCATCCCTCCCCAGAAGGCCGCAACAGGTACACCAGCAGCAGCAGCTAGCCAAGTCGCTTGGGCCTCCCTGGCAATGCTGGACCCAGCAGCACCAGCTGTTGAACTTGACCCTGCAGTGGGAGTGTGTGTGCCCCCCCCCCCATCAAGAACAGGCTGCGGAGGAGGAGGAGGAGCTCCCTCCCACGATCGGGCACTCGTGCGGGTGGGTGGGTGGTTTGTCAGGCACGACACCCCAAGGCAGCAGGGGGGGGCCCTAGGAGAAGGGGAGCCCTTCACCAGCGATCCTAGCCCTCTCTCCAAACGGGAGACCTGACACGTCTTATCGTTGTCCTTTTAAATGCTCTCATCCCAATTGAAGAGAAGCTTAATCTTGAATTTTGAAGGGCATTTCAACTCGCGGACAGCCCAGCCTTTGGGCCACGATCCACATGCCAGCAGCAATTACAACGCCAGGCTGCAGCATCGGCGAAATACAGAGTAGTTCAAACAACGACGACGACGAGTAAATGCTGTGAATTTATTTGCCGGACTGGCTCAGCTTGAAGAAGGGACACGGACAATGCGGCGACGCCGACAACATCTGCTCCAAGAACATGTTTCGGGCTGGCGGAGCTGCCCAAACTACCGGGCGGGCGCCGCGCGCGCGAACTTCGCCGCCGCCGCGAAGCCCTCCTCCTCCTCCTCCTCCCACCCTCCACGGAGGCAGCGGCCGCCACCTCCTCCGCACACACTGCGCAACCGCAGAAGCGCCCCGTCCCCCCATTCTCCTCCGGGTGAGAAAGGGGGCGGGGCGCTACGGAGCGCGCGCACGAGCCCAGACGCGGACACGCATTCCTCCCTCCCTCCCTCCCTCCCTGGCGCGCGCACAAACGCACGCGAATGAGCGGGGGGGGGGCGCCCACCGCCCCCCAGGTCTGCCTAGTCCGACGAGCAACGCGGCCCTGCCCAGATGCGCGACCGAGCAAAAGAAGGAAGGAAACAGATCGGCCGGGACGGGGCGCCGCACTCACCGGGACCTGCTCGTGCTCGGGATCCTCCGCTGAGGCGGCGGCAGCGGCGACGACAAAAGGCGCCAACCGCAGCCAACGGTCTCTCGCACTCACGGCGCTGACGCAGGGAGGGGCGTGGCCTCACTAAACGTCCTGGCTTGCGTCTCGAATAACGTGCTGCAGCACGCTGGGAGTTGTAGTCCTCCGTTGATCGCTCCACTGAATTCCTTAAAAGCGTCTTGCTCCAGCCAATCGTCCTTTCGCACAGACAGGACCAGCCAATCATACCTGTCCTGTAGACTGCCGCAGCAGTGCTTCTGGGTGCAGGGAGGATGTTTGAGAGAGCTTAGAGTGCGGGCCTATCTGCGCCCTATGCCGGTGAACTGTGCTAGGCGCTGCCCTGGCAGGCGCAGCCTCTCCGCTGGGCGTAGTAGTAGCTAGATTATTTTGACAACACCCCGCACACGATTTATTTATTTGAATGATACAGTTAATTATTTAATAATTAATTAACAATTATTTATTACATTTCTAGGCATCCTATGAAAACTGCAGATTTACTGCTGTTTTATGTAAAAAGAAAAGAGAAGGGTCAAGAAGCCCCTCAGCGACATTGAGACTAGACTACTGCAACATACTCTAAGGGGGCTGCCCTTGAAGATGGTTCAGAAATTGCAGTTGGCCCGTGTAATTGCAATAGCTTGGTGATTCAACTCTGTTGGACCATTGCTTCAAGCAGCTACATTGGCTGTTGGTTCATTGGCTAACTGGGTAAGAGGCACTTTTTCAATTGGTGCTCCTCTTGTATTTAGCAGGGGGAGAGTAACTGCCCCCCTTTCACCCCAGCACAGTGTTTTTCTGGTGGCTGTTTGCTGGTGGTGTTCTGCATCTTTTTTAGATTGTGAGCCCTCTTGTGTGGCGCCATGCCGTGCAGAGCACAGGTTTCCAGGGCTGGAAAGGGCCGTCCTGCCTGCCCTTGCCCCCTTATTTTCTGAGCTCTGGCACTGCTGGAAGTGGTGATGACATCATCGCCACTTACTTCAGGTGGTACTCCGGCAGACACGGAGGTGGTACACCGCACGGAAGGGGTTGAGAACCTCTGATTTAGAGCCTTCATGGCTTGGGGACCGCGTGTCCGAAGGCCCACCTTCTCCCATAGAGACCAGCTTGTACCCTAATAGCTTTAGAGAGGGCACACAAAGGTGTGCCCCCCCCTTGACTGAAGCAAGGGGGCAGCAGTGAAAGGGAGTTTTTTCTCGGTGTTAAGCAGGGGTGGGGAAACCTATTTGCGGCGGGGGGCCATTTTCCCATAGGGAAAACTTGCTGCGGGCCGGCCAATTCCCCCCCCCGCAAATTTACCCCCCCTGCAAATTTACCTCCCACCCACCGCTCTCCCACCCACCCACCCACCACTCCTCTCTCCCTCCCACCCATCCACCGACCGCTCGCTCTCCCGCGGACCGGATCGCTCCGGGGTCCGGGTCTGGATCCGGCCCATGGGCCGCCGGGCTCGCGCGGACCGGATCGCTCTCAGGCTCGCGCGGACCGGATCGCTCCGGGGTCCGGGTCTGGATCCGGCCCATGGGCCGCCGGTTCCCCACCCTTGGTGTTAAGGGTAAGGTAAAGGTGACCCCTGACAATTAAGTCCAGTCGTGTCCGACTCTAGGGTGTGGTGCTCATCCCCATTTCAAAGCTGAAGAGCCAGCGTTGTCCGAAGACGCCTCCGTGGTCATGTGGCCGGCATGACTGTCCTTGCCGCAGCGTGTAGCATGCGGCTGGAACATGGAGCGCTGTTTACCTTCCCGCAAGCGGTACCTATTTATCTACTCGCATTAACATGCTTTGGAACTGCTAGGTTGGCAGGAGCTGGCCAAGCAACGAGAGCTCACCCCGTCGCAGATTCGAACTGCCGACCTTTTGATCGACAGCTCATGGTTCAGCGGTTTAACCCACTGCGCTGTTGGCACCCCCAAATATAGAAATTATTGGATTTCCAAATATGGAATTTCAAATACTAATTTTCCCTTCCATTAAACTCACAATCAGCCCCCGACACTTTCCGATGGCGTTGAATAAGCTTTTAAAAAAAAATTTCAATTGGCTTTTGGTGGTGGGTGCCAACCGTCTTCGGACAATGCTGGCTCTTCGGCTTTGAAATGTGGATGAGCACCACACCCTACAGTTGGACACGACTGGACTTAATTGTCAGGGGTCACCTTTACCTTACCTAGGGTGGGACAGCTGATAAGTGGGGATATTGGGAGGGGTCTGCTGGAATTTTTATCATCTGTTGTTTATCTCTTTCTGCTTTTATGTTTTAGCTGCTGTTTTTAGGTCTCTTATTTATGGCTACTGTGGGTTTGAGTACAGATCCTGTGTTTTTATTGTGCGTGTTATAAACTGCCTTGGGCGCCAGGATTTGTTTCCTAGGGAAAGGTGGTATATAAATCTGCAAATAATAAATAAATAAAACAGAGAGGAGATTGGGGCGTGACCTGGAAAGGGCAAAGAGCCAGCGGCATAGACCATATCCCCTCACCCACGCCAGAAAAATGCTATGCTACCAACAGAGCTGACATAGGTAGGAGGAACTCCATAAGGAACAATGAAAAAACTTCAGAAAATGTCACCTCCTGCCACCCCCGTCCCTTGCCCTGCCTACTTCCCTACAAGGGAGCACAGGATGCAGACTATGTATGGCAGCCAGTCACAGCACACCCACCCCATATGAAAGAGCACAGATGCTCTCTGGTCTTCCAATGATAGGTCTGATGACAGGTCTGCGGCAACGTTGGGTGGGGAAGGCGCCGCCAGGCCGTTCGCAAAGGCTTTCAGGCTTTCTTGAGGGGATGAGCTAAGGCAGTAAAGTGCCCGACTACCTGTGGCCAGGAAGGCTCTTGGTTTGGGATAGTACAGCGAGGCATTTGCATGGTGCTCGCAGAGTCTAGTAATGTGTGGCCAAGACTCTGCCCGTCTACACAGGAATCTTGGAGGGCAAACACTGGCCTTTGGCCATTTCATTCATATGGAGTCAGAGACCTGGGCAAGAGCAGGCAGCAAATTCCTCCCCCGTTGGCCTCTCCTGCAGCTGCTGCTGCTGCTGCTGCTGCTGCTTCCTCGCCTGCCTGCCTGCAAGGTTTTAGACTGTAAGCTTCTCCCGGCAGGGACCTGACATTTCCTCATTAGCAAGTAAAAAGTACCAGTCATGGCGGGGGTGGTGGTGCTGGTGGTGCTGGAGCAGGGATAGCAACAGAAGAAACAGCCCAGAAATCCCAGGAGAAGGAAGCGCATCTGCCCTGCTGCACAGAGCATGCTCAGATCTTCGAACGAAAGCTGTTATGACCGGCAACAATGTTCAAAGAAAGAGGTAGCACGGGTAGCCCGGTCATGTTAAAAAGTAGCGATCCAGCTGAAAATAACGATCTCAAACTACTTGGTATGGGCTTATTCACCCAGAAATCCAAATAGAAAAAAATGTTAAAAACAAATTCTGGAACTCAAGGACCCAACGTTTCGTGTCTTTATCCAGACATATCCTCAGGGGTATTTTCCAAAGTTCATTGGTAGATGTTAGTGAAAGCGTCCTGCTTCATCCTTTTTATTTTCAAAAAAGGGCGGGAACTTTCCTAGACAGTGCAACTGCTTGTAAAGTGACTTGCACAAAGGCAGTGATCCTGCAAAAACTAAGTGGGGCACGCATCTGAGTTGTTAAACACTTACAGATCCCCCACAACCTTAATGTATTTTACATATTATATATGCTTGATCCACAGTCTATTACCCACGAATAATGGGAAGCCAGATGCGATTGGCCAGGCTCAGTTCTTGTTGCCTGTTCAGAAGAGCACCTGGCATTCTTTTACTTATTTCCAACGCCTCCAAATTTTTCAATATGCTTAATTTGCTCTCAGTTTTCAAGACACACGTATCTTTAAATTGAATGGAATGTCCTGAGGTCATCACATGTTCTGCTAATGCAGAGAGCTGTGGATGTTCCAGCCTCACCGACCTCTCATGTTCTTTTAACCTGGTACCAATCGAGCGTTGTGTAAGGCCGATATATTCTTTACCACAGGTTCCACATGGGATACAGTAAATTCCCGGGTTTGAGAGTGGAGGTCTTTTGTCCTTTGGATTATTAAGCAGTTCCTCAATTTTTTTGGTAGGTTTGAAAATTGTCTTGATATTTCCTTGTTTGAGTACCTTGGCAATCCTATCTGTTGTTCCCTTAATAAATGGTAAAACTGTCCAGATCTTCTCCTCCTTATTCTCTTCTGTTATCCTATTAACATCCTCAGTATTAGTATTAGTACCAATGTTATTCCTCCCTTTTCTCTCCTTCTGAATTTTATTATACTGTACATTCCATCCTTTGTTAATTTGTGTCTCCGGGTATCCATTTGTTCTCAACGTGTCAAAAAGTATCTGTTTTTCTTTTTCAATTGATTCTGTGTCACAAATTTTGATTGCCCTGTAGGCCAAGGAATTTATAACTGATCCTTTTTGTATTGGGTGATGATTTGAATTATAGTTCAAATATCTCCCTGTATTCGTGGGCTTTCTATATACTGAGTGGTTAAATGTTAAGTCCTCCCTTCTGGTTACTAGTACATCTAAGAAGGCCAATGATTTATTATTTTCTTTTTCGATGGTAAATTGAACCTCCTTACAAAAATTGTTTAAGTGTATCAAGAATTTTTGTAACTCCTTTTCCCCATGGGACCATATGCAAAAGACGTCATCAACGTAGCGCCACCAAACATCTGGTTTTCTTTGAGCTGTTTGCAGCACTTGTTGCTCAAGGTATTCCATATATAAATTAGCAACTAACGGGCTTAGGGGATTCCCCATCGCCACCCCATCTTTCTGTTCATAATATGTCCCTTCCCAAACAAAATAAGTAGAAGTCAAACAATGTTTAAACAGTGGTACTAATTCTTTGGGGATTG
Source organism: Plestiodon gilberti rubricaudatus (assembly GCA_026170595.1). NCBI lineage: Eukaryota > Metazoa > Chordata > Lepidosauria > Squamata > Scincidae > Plestiodon > Plestiodon gilberti. The sequence goes on along the minus strand of JANXHW010000014.1, from coordinate 1,325,385 downwards.
TAAGGTTCTCTATTAATCTTAGCACTTCCTTGAGGGGGACTTTTGTAAACAAGGAAACTACATCAAAACTAACTAAAACAGAACTAGGAGACAAAGTAACCCATTGTAGTTTCTCAATAAAATCATATGAATTTTTAATATAGGAGGGAGTATTGCCTATAAGAGGGTTCTGTTCTGTTCTGTTTTAGTTAGTTTTGATGTAGTTTCCTTGTTTACAAAAGTCCCCCTCAAGGAAGTGCTAAGATTAATAGAGAACCTTACAATCCCCAAAGAATTAGTACCACTGTTTAAACATTGTTTGACTTCTACTTATTTTGTTTGGGAAGGGACATATTATGAACAGAAAGATGGGGTGGCGATGGGGAATCCCCTAAGCCCGTTAGTTGCTAATTTATATATGGAATACCTTGAGCAACAAGTGCTGCAAACAGCTCAAAGAAAACCAGATGTTTGGTGGCGCTACGTTGATGACGTCTTTTGCATATGGTCCCATGGGGAAAAGGAGTTACAAAAATTCTTGATACACTTAAACAATTTTTGTAAGGAGGTTCAATTTACCATCGAAAAAGAAAATAATAAATCATTGGCCTTCTTAGATGTACTAGTAACCAGAAGGGAGGACTTAACATTTAACCACTCAGTATATAGAAAGCCCACGAATACAGGGAGATATTTGAACTATAATTCAAATCATCACCCAATACAAAAAGGATCAGTTATAAATTCCTTGGCCTACAGGGCAATCAAAATTTGTGACACAGAATCAATTGAAAAAGAAAAACAGATACTTTTTGACACGTTGAGAACAAATGGATACCCGGAGACACAAATTAACAAAGGATGGAATGTACAGTATAATAAAATTCAGAAGGAGAGAAAAGGGAGGAATAACATTGGTACTAATACTAATACTGAGGATGTTAATAGGATAACAGAAGAGAATAAGGAGGAGAAGATCTGGACAGTTTTACCATTTATTAAGGGAACAACAGATAGGATTGCCAAGGTACTCAAACAAGGAAATATCAAGACAATTTTCAAACCTACCAAAAAAATTGAGGAACTGCTTAATAATCCAAAGGACAAAAGACCTCCACTCTCAAACCCGGGAATTTACTGTATCCCATGTGGAACCTGTGGTAAAGAATATATCGGCCTTACACAACGCTCGATTGGTACCAGGTTAAAAGAACATGAGAGGTCGGTGAGGCTGGAACATCCACAGCTCTCTGCATTAGCAGAACATGTGATGACCTCAGGACATTCCATTCAATTTAAAGATACGTGTGTCTTGAAAACTGAGAGCAAATTAAGCATATTGAAAAATTTGGAGGCGTTGGAAATAAGTAAAAGAATGCCAGGTGCTCTTCTGAACAGGCAACAAGAACTGAGCCTGGCCAATCGCATCTGGCTTCCCATTATTCGTGGGTAATAGACTGTGGATCAAGCATATATAATATGTAAAATACATTAAGGTTGTGGGGGATCTGTAAGTGTTTAACAACTCAGATGCGTGCCCCACTTAGTTTTTGCAGGATCACTGCCTTTGTGCAAGTCACTTTACAAGCAGTTGCACTGTCTAGGAAAGTTCCCGCCCTTTTTTGAAAATAAAAAGGATGAAGCAGGACGCTTTCACTAACATCTACCAATGAACTTTGGAAAATACCCCTGAGGATATGTCTGGATAAAGACACGAAACGTTGGGTCCTTGAGTTCCAGAATTTGTTTTTAACATTTTTTTCTATTTGGATTTCTGGGTGAATAAGCCCATACCAAGTAGTTTGAGATCGTTATTTTCAGCTGGATCGCTACTTTTTAACATGACCGGGCTACCCGTGCTACCTCTTTCTTTGAACATGCTCAGATCCTTTCCCTTTGCAGGTGGAAGAGCAGCAAGGGAGGATTTTCCAAGGGAGGGGGCTGAGCCAGTAGCGTCACTAGGACGCGCGTCACCCTAGTGACGCTCTGACATCGCGGCGCGGGGGGGACGACCCGGCTCCTCCCCCCACGTTGCCCTCCGGACGCTCCGAGGCCGGCCCGGGAGCCGGCCTCGGAGCGTACGACCCCGTCAGCGCTCCATGCAGCGCGTTCATCCGGGTATTTTTCAATTTTTTGCACATGCGCAGACCGTTTTGAGGGCAAAAGGCCCTCAAAACGGTCTCTGCGCATAAGCAAAAATTAAAAAAATACCCGGATGAACGCGCTGCATGGGCCTTCTTTCAGAAGGCCCTGGAGCGCCAACGGGGTCAGATGCTCCGAGGCCGGCTCCCGGGCCGGCCTCGGAGCGTCCGAAGGGTGGCGCACGTCACGGAGGTGACGCGCGCGGGGGTGCGCGCGTCACCCCGTGGCGCGCGTCACCCCCTGGAGGCCCACCCCCCCCCCCGCCACGCTCCAGCGACGCCTCTGGGCTGAGCCGCTCCTCCTCCAGCCATTCCTCTGCTTAAACTGGCAGCCCCCCATAACAGTGGTGTTGCTGACGAGAGGCCGTGGGCAGGGCAATGATGCGTTTCACGTCACTGCCCTGCCCCGCGTCACTCAGTCGCTCCCGGAAAGGCTCCACTTGGAGCCTTACAGGGCCGAGGGCGCTGTGCATCTCTCGCCCTGAAATCGGCCAGAATGGCAAAAGCAGCAGTTGCTCATCACAAGGAGACCCCGGGCAGCACCCGGGACCCTGTACCCTGGCCTCGGCTTAGCTACGCTACATGCACAAACAGCGAATGGCCTCCTGGAACAAAGTGCCAAGGTAAGAAGGTAAGAGGTAAGGAGACACTGTGAGTTGAGCAGCTGTGCGAGAAGGTAAGTGAACCCTCTCATTTGTCTAACTTTAACATAATCTTTAAATTTAACTACATTTTAACTGAATTTAATTTAATCCAACCCTCTTAAACTTAGTTAAAGCTACCTTAAACTTAAGCTAGAACTAAATCTAACTAAGTTAGAACTAAATCTAACCTGAGGAGGGGAATTTCGAGGTCTAGTAGCTAGGACACAGGCACAGAAGTTAGGTGGGGAAATTAAACAGATACAAATAAACTGGACAAGTGAAGCCTGGGTGCTGATTCTAAAGATAATTGCAGCCCAATACTCAATAGGTCTACTCTGAGTAGGACCATGGTTTAGTTGAGAGTAAGAGCCCAGGGAAGAGAAATATCAACAACCTCAGATATGCAGACGGTACCACCCTAATGGCAGAAAGTGAAGAAGAACTAAAGAGCCTCTTGATGAGAGTGAAAGAGGAGAGTGCAAATGTTGGCTTGAAACTCAACATTAATAAAACTAAGATCATGGCATCTGGGCCCATCAATTCCTGGCAAATAGAAGGGGCAGAAATGGAAGCAGTAACAGATTTTACTTTTTTGGGCTCCAAGATCACTGCAGACGGAGACAGCAGCCATGAAATTAAAAGATGCTTACTCCTTGGAAGGAAAGCTATGGCAAATTTAGATAGCATAATAAAAAGCAGAGATATCACCATGCCAACAACAGTTCGTATAGTCAGGGCGATGGTGTTCCCAGTAGCAATGTATGGCTGCGAGAATTGGACCATAAGGAAGGCTGAGCGCCGAAGAATAGATGCTTTTGAACTGTGGTGCTGGAGAAGACTCCTGAGAGTTCCTTGGACTGCTAGGAGATCAAATCAGTCAATCCTAAATGAAATCAACCCTGACTGTTCCCTGGAAGGACAGGTACTGAGGCTGAAGCTCAAATATTTTGGCCACCTAATACGAAGAGAGGACTCTCTGGAGAAGACTCTGATGCTGGGAAAGATTGAAGACAAAAGGAGAAGGGGAAGGCAAAGGATGAGATGGTTAGACAGCATCACAGATGCAACAAACATGAAAATGAGCAAACTCGGGAAGGTAGTGGAGGACGGGAAGGCCTGGAGGGATGTGGTTCATGGGATCATGACTTAAGGACTGAACAACAACAACAACAAGAGCTCAGGGCAGACACCAGTCTACTTTAGAGTAGGAGCCCAAAACAGAGGAGGATAAAAGAAGGGGGATAAGAAAGCAGGCTTAAAAATTAGCAGAGTTAAACTTAAACAGAATTTAAAACTTCAAGTGTTTAAGTACTGCCTGTAGGACTCCAAAGCCAGTTTAACGTTAAAGACAAGTATATACAAAGATTGCTTAAAAACAGGTTTAAAAGCCATGTAAAAAATATTTTTAAGAAAGATCTTTATGTATTAAAAACCAGAATAAAAACAAGTTTAAAACACACACTGGGTCCACTAGGTTTCTTTTAATTCCATTAATTTCATCAGGTGAACAAGCAAAAAGCTGCAAGCATGTTAGTACTGCAAGCAAACCGCAGCTATTTTATAGAGAAGGCTGAAACAGAAAGCAGCATTGTGCCAGCAATTAGGAATTAGTGTGCCAGCAGGCAGGCTGCAAATCACCCAGAAGGTGCTGCAGGTAAAACCTGGCCAGGACTAGCCTTATTTACTGTTGCAAGTAAAACATGACTTAAACTTGTATTTATTCTTCTTTTTAATAGATAAAGATCTTTCTTAAAAATAATGTTTTACATGGCTTTAAAACCCGTTTTTAAGCAATCTTAGTACTGTATACACTGGCTGGCCAGGAGAGTTTCAGATTGTCTTTAAAGACAAGCTTTGGTGAGTTTAAGAGGGCCAGAACCAGAGGAACAACTAGCAGGAAGCAGCAGCCTTGCAGCTCCTGGGGATTTAATCAGCCACCTATTGTCCTCTACTCCCTTCAGGTCCCACCCTTAGAGGCCAGACTTTTCAAGCAGTCAGGTAGGCAGGGGAAGGAGCTATATAAAACTAGGACCTGTTTGTGAGAGCCCTTTCACGAACAGCGAGTGGTCGGGGCTCTTCAGTCTAGAAAAAAGGCGTCTGAGGGGGGGACATGATTGAGATGTATAAAATTATGCATGGGATGGAAAGAGTGGATAGAGGGAAATTCTTCTCCCTCTCACACAACACCAGAACCAGGGGACATGCACTAAAATTGAGTGGAGGGAGAGTTAGAACAGACAAAAGAAAATATTTCTTTACCCAGCGTGTAATTCATCTGTGGAACTCCTTGCCACTGGATGTGGTGATGGCACCTGGCCTAGATGCCTTTAAAAGGGGTTTGGATAGATTCATGGAGGTTACAAGCCATAAACAACCTCCTAGTTTTACAAGTAGGTTTTCTCTGTATGCCAGGTGCAAGGGAGTGACAACAGGAAACAGGTTATCCTGTTGTCTGTGTGCTCCCTGAGGCATCTGGTGGGGCCACTACAGTGAGATGCAGGAAGCTGGACCATTTCTTTACACAGTGTGTAATTGATTTGTGGAACTCCTTGCCACAGGAGGTGGTGATGGCACCTGGCCTGGATGCCTTTAAAAGGGGATTGGACAGATTTATGGAGGAAAAGTCCATCACAGCTTACAAGCCATGATGGGGATAAGCAACCTCCTGGTTGTAGGAGTAGGTTTTCTTTGTGCCAGGTGCAAGGGAGTGGCGACAGGATACAAGTAGTATCTTGTTGTCTTGTGCTCCCTGAGGCATCTGGTGGGGCCACTGTGTGATACAGGAAGCTGGACTAGATGGGCCTTTGGCCTGATCCAGCAGGGCTCTTCTTATGTTCTTATGTTCTTAATTTCTCTGCTGTCTCCAAGTCCCCTTTTATCACCCCTTTCTCTCCCTCACCATCCAGCGGACCAACCATTTCTCTGGCAGATTTCCTGCTTCTAACATATTTGAAGAAGCTTTTATTATTCCCTTTTATGTTGACTGCCATACGTTCCTCAAAGTCTTTCTTGGCATCCCGTATCATCTTTTTACATTTCTTTTGCCAAAGTTTGTGCTCCTGTTTATTTTCCTAATTAGGGCAAGACTTCCATTTATGGAAGGAAGCTTCCTTGCATTTTATAGCCTCTTTAACTGCGCTTGTTAGCCATGCCGGCACCCTCCTGGACTTAGTCGAGCCCTTCCTCCTTTGTGGGATACACTCCTGCTGGGCCTCTATGACTGTTGTTTTAAAATTTAAACAGTCTCCATGCATTCTGCAGTGATTGGACTCTTTTTACCTTCCCTTTCAGTTTTTTTCAAACTAGTCTCCTCATTTTGGGGAAGTCTGCCCTTCAAAGGTCAAGGGTTTTTGTGTCAGATTTGCTTGGCACTCTCCCCCCGACATGCACGGCGAAACAGATCGCAGCATGGTCACTGTTCCCCAATGGTGTAGTAACATTTACTTCCCTGGCCAGATCTTGAGTGCCACACAATATCAAATCCAGAGTCACCTGTCCTCTGGTCGGCTCCATGACTAGCTGCTCTAAGGCAGTCATTTACAGTAGCATATCCAGAAATCTAGTCTCTCTTTCATGACCAGAGCATGAATTGACCCACTCGAACTCTACTCTGGTGGATTCTACCCCTTCTTTGACATAGATGGCCACCCCACCTCCAGCACGCCCCTCTAGAGTTTATAGCCTGTGATTGCGGTATCCCACTGCTTCTCTGCATTCCACCAGGTTTAGAAGTAGGTTTTCTCTGTGCCAGGTTCAGGGGAGTGGCAGCAGGAAACAGGTTATCTTGTTGGCTGAGTGCTCCCTGAGGCATCTGGTGGGGCCACTGTGTGATACAGGAAGCTGGACTAGATGGGCCTTTGGCCTGATCCAGCAGGGCTCTTCTTATGTTCTTATGTAGGCTTCTGTTATACCTACTATGTCAATGTTTTTCCTAGCCACCAAACATTCCAGTTCGCCCATCTTTGCTCGGAGACTTCGGGCACTTATATACCAGGTCCACCAAGGAGGGCTGCGTGTTTGCACCTTTATCCCTGCAGACTTCTGTCCTGCTGGACTGGCTGTCACGTCCCATCACGCTACCAGTCCTAATTCCTACTCTGTTATTACTTGGCTGTTACCAAACCTCTCCACCCTCATTCCCTAGAGATGAGGAGTCCCGAACCGGATGCCCCTCGGCTCCTGTCGGCTTTCTCCCAGGGGTCAGTTTAAAAGCTGCTCTGCCACCTTCTTAATGTTACGTGCCAGCAGTCTGGTTCCGTTTTGGTTCAAGTGAAGCCCATCCCTCTTGTACAGGCCCGGCTTGTCTCAAAATATTCTCCAGTGCCTAACAAACCTAAACCCCTCCTCCTGACACCAGTGTCTCATCCACGCATTGAGACCCCTGAGCTCCGCCTGCCCAGCTGGCTTTCCGCGTGGAACAGGTAGCTCTTCTGAGAACGCTACCCTTGGTGTCCTGGATTTGAGCTTCCTACCTAGCAACCTAAATTTGGCCTCCAGGACCGCCCGGCTACATTTCCCCACGTCGTTGGTGTCAACATGCACCACAACCGCTACCTCCTCTCCAGCACTCTCTACCAGCCTTTCTAGACGAGACGTGACATCCGTAACCTTCACACCAGGCAGGCAAGTCACCATGCGGTCCTCACATCCATCACAGACCCCCCCCTAACTATAGAGTCACCCACTACAAGGAGCCCCCTTCCTCCCCTCCCCAGAGGAATATCCATAGTGCGACTGGATACGGGTCCATCACCTGAAGAAGGGGTCTCCATTGGGGGATTTTTCCCCCTTTTTTCCAGGGCGACGTCCTCCAGCCCTGAGACTCCCTTCCCTGGCAGCTGAGGAGCTGCCCAATGGAGGGTGAGACGCCACCTCCACGTCTCTAGAAGTCTCACCCTGGTTCCTCTCTACCTGTCTCTGCTTCTTCAGGTCAGCAACCATGGCTTCAAGGGAGCAAACCTGTTCCCTGAGAGCCTGGAGCTCTTTGCACCGAGCACACACCCATGACTGACGCCCAAGAGGCAGATAGTCATACATGTGACACTCGGCGCAAAACACTGGATAGCCCCCACCCCTCTGCTGGCTGGCTGACTGCATAGCTTTTGTGTGTAAGTTATGGGTTTATCTAAGTTTGGGAACCTTAAAATAGTTGGAGCTGGGGCCTGGCTTCCTCGCCCTGCTGCTGAACTCACACAGCTGCTCAACTCGCTGAGTCTTTTCTTACCTTGGCACTTGGTCCCAATGAGGCACTGGGTCCCAGGAGGCCACTTGCTGCTCATGAAAAAAAGCCTAGTTAGTACCCACTTCTAATATATTTCTACAACCATACTGGAAGTTACAACACGATTTTAAAACGGGTAAAGATGCCATGTCAATTTATTACATACTCCTTCAATAAATTAAAGCAGTGAAGCCAACGTTTTGGTCCAATCCTGGACCATTTTCAGAGGCAAGATCATAAGATCCCAGATGGAATTAACTTGGAGTTCGGAAGCCTTCAGTTAAACTGTCGCAGAGCGCCTGAAGCCGAAATAGCACCAGCTGCTGCGCTGACCGCAGTTAACCTCACTTGGTGAACGTTTTATTCCCTGTTCCTTGCGAGCTCTGTTTAAAGGACCTGTGTATAATGGGGAACCAGATTTTATTGATGAAATTTAAATCCTGTTGTTTATTCATCAGCTCCCCCACCGGTCTCTTACTGATCTCCAAAGCCTCAAAGCCTTGTTGCACCCTACATCACTGAGCAGCATTTGCTGTCTTTGAGGCACGGTCAAGTTGCTGACCTGTAGTTACTTTATGGTGGATCAAGACTGGCATATTTTCTCTTCTGTCATTTGCAGTTAACGAGTTCCTAGGTGAGAACAAAGTGCTTATTTTCTGGTCATCACCAGCTTAATGACATCACGTCCAGCCCTAGGTGTTTGGTGGGTCCCAAGAGATTGTCGTGTGGGTCCTGGTGCTTAAAACGTTTGCTCGCTAGAGCATTGGGCAGCAGCACAGCCTTCTTGGCAGGCCTGGCCAGCCAGTCAGAAGAGCAGCACCTCCAGAGAGGGCTGTGGTTTTGCAGAGAATGAGGAGGAAGGAAGTGGGGGGAAATTTTGCCTGGAGGAATTTTGCAGCCTGGGGAAGGGGGAACAGGCAGGGGCTCTCCTTCCGTGGGTTTCACTGAAAGTGTGTCATCCCCCCTGGGAGACAGGCCATGTGGGGAAATCTAGGCCTGGCTGAGAGCACCCCCAGCATGAGGCCCCTGCTTCTGCTTTCCTGCAGGCGGAGGCGGTGATGCGTCCCCAGTGATGCTGCTTCCCAGAGCTGCCACATCATCAGCACCAAAACCACAGCCAGAGCAGAACCCAGGTGCTTCTGCAGCCAGAGCAGCATTTCCACTGCAGGGAGGTTGCTGGCTTTCCAGGCGACGCTCTGAAGCCAAGGGAAAACCTGGCCAAGCAGGCCCAGGCCCAGGCCCCTTCTCGTCTGCTCCCAAGCCAGGCTCAGCTTAGGCTGACAGATTGACGCTAGAGGGAGGAGGGAGCGCACACGCGTGCGGGGGGGGGGGCTTTGTGACCTCCAAGGGGTGGCCCAAGGAGAGCCTGCCTATCCGAGGCTGGCTCACGCCTCCAAAGGGGAGACACTTGCTGACTGCCACCTCAACTTGGTGCAAGCAAGTGGGTCAGGGCAGCAGGTTGGCCGAAAATATTCCAGAGGGGCTGAGAGTACACTCTGTGTGTGTGTGGGGGGGGGGGCGTCATTATAACCAACGTGCAGCAGTAATGCCCTCGTTACCTGCTGCCCCTGATATGCTCCCTTCCTTCCTCCCTTCCTTCCTGTGTTTCATGGGCTGGGCTGCAGTGTCATCCCTAAGGGTCATCCCTAAGGCCTCCACAGGTCCGTCCTCCTCGGACAGGCAGGCAGGCAGCAAGGTCTGGTGGGGCCCCTGTGGCCCCCTCTCCAGCTGACCTCTGCTCTGCTGGAAGTGTAGGTAGCCTGCCTGAGGGCGGATCATGCATTTCCTGCTCCTCCATTCATGAGCTGGGGGGGGGGGATAGACATGGGTAGCAGCGTGGCGCCCCCATCATTTATCATCATCCTTATCTTCACAAGGGCCCTGTGAAGTAGGCTGGGCAGCAGAACAATGACTCCATCTAATGTGGAGCAGAACAGTGAGTGACAGCAGCAGGCAACAGCCAGTGCAGTGGCAGCACAGGAGCCGCTCTCTGCGGGGCTGCCTGGCTCTCTTCTCCGCAAAGAGGCAGCCAGCGGGAGCTTCTGCAAAAGGCACGGACTGGGAGGGAGCGGCTGGGGTTTGCGTGACACACCAACTGCGGTAACTGTGATCGGCGGGCGGGAGAGACCCCAACAGCCACCATCTGGAGTTCTGCACGCACCTCGTTGGCCCTGCAAACCATCTGCAGTTTGTCAGCCTCGTGTATAGTCCAGAATTCTGCTGCAGGATCAAGAACGGGGTTCATGGCTGCTTGCGAGTCGTCATTCAGTTTGAGGCCCTCCTCTGCCGCCCAAGCGCGGGACAAAAACAAACAGGGGAGCGGGAGCCGTTTCGGAGCCTTCCGTGGTGTATTCATGGGCGCGCGCGTGTAACCACACACACACACACACACACACACACTGACTGAGACCCCAAGGTAACAACAGCTAGAGGTCGGGGGCGGGCGGGCTTCCCATCTTACGAGGAAGGCCAGTCCAGGGCCCCCCTGCTTTGCCCACCCCCCCCCGCCTGGGCAGAGCTGCCCCCCTTGCCATGCAGCTCTTGCGCGAGCCCTTGTGACCGATCCAGAGCCGAGCGGGCTGCTGGCCTGCTGCTGGCCCCCCTTTGGCTGCCTTCCTCACTAGAAAGAGGCCGGCTCCCTTTGTCCACGCTCAGAGGCACCCGTGCCTTGGGACGACGACGACCTGCGGGCGGCCGCTCTTCAGCCCGGCAGCCGCGCGCCACTCCAGTTCGACCCGCCGAGGTTGGCGTCGTGATGGGCCGGGCCGCCCCCACCTCTGTCCCTCCGGACTGGCTCGCTCGGGTCCCGAGCTGGTTTGCCCCGCCCCGGGGCTGGCCACCCCGAGCCGGCCCTTATAAAAGGCGACCCGCCCGCGGAGGGCCGCGAAGAGCACGGCAGCAGCAGCAGCAGCAGGATGGTGAGCGGCTGGCTGCTGGCGGGGTGGGGCTGTTGCGCCTTTCTTGCGGTGAGTTTCGCTTTCGCTTTTGCTTGGGGGGGGACTGCCCTTCGTCCCTTCGTCCCTTCCGATCAGCCTTCTGGACTCTCGTCTGGTGGAGGGGCTCCTCGCCGGGCGGCTCTTCGCAGGGCAGGGAGGGCCCGCGCTGTGGGGCTGCTGCAGCCCGCCGGCCGTGGGAAGCCCCTCGCGAGCGCCAGTTCCTCTTTCTGCGCGGGCCTGGGAACCCCCCGCGGAGCAGCCGCCCTGCCTTGCGCTGCCGCGTCCAGCCCAGCCCGGGGTCCCGCATGGCGGGGCGGCCAGAAAGCAGCGGCGCGGAGGGTTGGGACGGGACCGGTATCCGAGAAACTGCGCGGGATCGGGCTGCTAGCCCGGCGCGTCGTCGGCTAACAGAGCTGGGCGCGGGTCTTCTTCGGGGCCCCCTCCCCGGAAAGGGGCAGCCTGCCTCTCCTTCGTCGCGCTTCTTTGGGCGTTCACGCGGCGGGAGGGGAGGCGGCTCCCCCCCCCCATCCGCAAGGGCAGATTAGCTGCGGGAGCAGCTATTTTTTGCTAGTTTTATTGGGGGGCACCGGGGGGGCCGCCCCAACCTGCTCCGGGCGCAGCAGTCCCTCTCTCCTTGACACCCAGAATTTGCTTCCCTGCTTGTGTCGCCTTCTGTGGGCGTCAGCTCCCCCCCTTCCCTGGCTCCATCCTCTCTACCCTGTTGCCCCCGTCTGCCTTTGCAGGGCAGGAGGGCTTCATGGTTCTCCCAGGGAGAGTCCAGGGCTGGTTTGGATGAATGCCAGGGTAGTGGGGGGGGGCAGGTGCCCGTGGCCTGCTGCCCATCCCACCTTCTCCAGGGCAGGCCTCCCTCTTGACAACTCTGCCTGGTGCTGAGCTGCGGTCCTTGGAGCAGCAGACTCCCCCCAAAGAGCCCAGTCTTGGGTCCCTGTTTCATGTGCGCGCAGTTGGCTCCCCTGAGCTCTGGGGCTCCCTTCTGTCTCGGTCCTGCTGCTGCTGCTGCTGCTCTCCCACCAGGGCTAGGAGGCGGGGTGCCAGCGTGTGCTGTCTTGCCACTGGCTGGCACAGCTTTGAGTGATGTTCCGACAGGCCCACAGCTTTGCTTCCTCCTGCTTCAGGCCTTTCTGGAGGAGAAGGCGGCTCCGTCAGTCCTGACCCCTGTGCTTGGACTCTGACTGCATCATTCAGCCTGCAGGGGTGTCTTGCGGCCCAGGCAGGCGGCACCTCCGTCCCAAGGGGAGATTTGGCCCTCTTGCTTTTCCCTCTCACTTCCTTTTTACTAGTCCCTCGTTTTTGAGCAGCCCCTTCCTGTGAAGTCAGATCAGGTCTTGTCATTGGAAAGGTCCAAGAAAGTCCTGCCGTGATGGGCTGGGCGGCCCTTGGGTCAGTGGTCCCTCCCCTTTGGTTCCGGGACACTTGCATCCCTCCCTTAGGCGTTGTATAGGGGCGCCTCCTCTCTGTCATGGCCGGAACAGGAACTGGCCCCGTCTCTGTGGAGGTCATGGAAGTCCAGGGACCGTTCTTTGCACACCCTCTGCCTTGCCTGACGCCCTGCTGCTTCTCTTTTTTTATATATATATTTATATTTTATTAATATATTAAAACATGAAAACATGAAAACAATACATATTTCATAAAGTTAAAGCAAGCACGAAGCAATACATCCTTGTTGTTGTTGTTCAGTCGTTAAGTCGTGTCCGACCCTTCGTGATCCCATGAACCATATCCCGCCAGGCCTTCCTGTCCTCCACTATCTTCCCGAGTTTAAGTTTAACTCTGCTAATTTTTAAGCCTGCTTTCTTATCCCCTTTCTTTTATCCTCCTCTGTTTTGGGCTCCTACTCTAAAGTAGACTGGTGTCTGCCCTGAGCTCTTGTTGTTGTTGTTGTTCAGTCCTTAAGTCATGATCCCATGAACCACATCCCTCCAGGCCTTCCTGTCCTCCACTATCTTCCCGAGTTTGCTCATTTTCATGTTTGTTGCATCTGTGATGCTGTCTAACCATCTCATCCTTTGCCTTCCCCTTCTCCTTTTGCCTTCAATTTTTCCCAGCATCAGAGTCTTCTCCAGAGAGTCCTCTCTTCGCATTAGGTGGCCAAAATATTTGAGTTTCAGCCTTAGTACCTGTCCTTCCAGGGAACAGTCAGGGTTGATTTCATTTAGGATTGACTGATTTGATCTCCTAGCAGTCCAAGGGACTCTCAGGAGTCTTCTCCAGCACCACAGTTCGAAAGCATCTATTCTTCGGCGCTCAGCCTTCCTTATGGTCCAACTCTCGCAACCATACATTGCTACTGGGAACACCATCGCCCTGACTATGCGAACTTTTGTTGGCATGGTGATATCTCTGCTTTTTATTATGCTGTCTAAGTTTGCCATAGCTTTCCTTCCAAGGAGTAAGCGTCTTTTAATTTCATGGCTGCTGTCTCCGTCTGCAGTGATCTTGGAACCCAGAAAAGTAAAATCTGTTACTGCTTCCATTTCTGCCCCTTCTATTTGCCAGGAATTGATGGGCCCAGATGCCATGATCTTAGTTTTATTAATGTTGAGTTTCAAGCCAACTTTTGCACTCTCCTCTTTCACTCTCATCAAGAGGCTCTTTAGTTCTTCTTCACTTTCTGCCATTAGGGTGGTATCGTCTGCATATCTGAGGTTGTTGATATTTCTCCCGGCAATCTTGATTCCGGCTTGCGATTCATTCAGCCCTGCATTTCTCATAATGTACTCTGCATATAAGTTAAATAAGCAGGGTGACAATATACAGCCTTGCCGTACTCCCTTCCCAATTTTGAACCAATCAGTTGTTCCATGGCCGGTTCGAACTGTTGCTTCTTGACCCGCATACAGGTTTCTCAGGAGACAGGTAAGGTGGTCTGGTACCCCCATCTCTTTAAGAATTTGCCACAGTTTGTTGTGATCCACACAATCAAAGGCTTTTGCGTAGTCAATGAAGCAGAAGTAGGTGTTTTTTGGAACTCTCGTGCTTTCTCCATGATCCACCGCATGTTGGCAATTTGATCTCTAGTTCCTCTGCCTCTTCGAAACCCAGCTTGTACGTCCGGTAGTTCTCGGTCCACGTACTGCTGAAGCCTAGCTTGTAGGATTTTGAGCATAACCTTGCTAGCATGTGTAATGAGTGCAATTGTACGGTAGTTTGAACACTCTTTGGCACTGCCCTTCTTTGGAATTGTAACGTAAACTGACCTTTTCCAATCCTTTGGCCACTGCTGAGTTTTCCAAATTTGTTGGCATATTGAGTGCAGCACTTTCACAGCATCATCATTTAGGATTTTAAGTAGCTCAGCTGGGATATTATCATCTCCACTAGTTAGTAATGCTACCTAAGGCCCACTTGACTTCACTCTCTAGGATGTCCGGCTCTGGGTCAGTGACCACATCAGCGTGGTCATCAGGAACATTAAGATCTTTCTTGTATAGTTCTTCTGTGTATTCTTGCCATCTCTTCTTAATCTCTTCTGCTTCTGTTAGGTCCTTGCCTTGTTTGTCCTTTATCATGCCCATCTTTGCACAAAACGTTCCCTTGATATCTCCAATTTTCTTGAAGAGATCTCTAGTCCTCCCCATTCTGTTGTTTTCCTCGATTTCCTTGCATTGTTCATTTAAGAAGGCCTTCTTATCTCTCCTTGCTATTCTCTGGAACTCTGCATTCAGTTGTTTATATCTTTCCCTTTCACCCTTGCTTTTTGCATTCCTTCTTTCCACAGCTATTTGTAAAGCCTCATCTGACAGCCACTTTGCTTTCTTGCATTTCTTTTTCTTTGGGATGGTTTTCGTTGCTGCCTCCTGTACAATGTTACGAACTTCCGTCCGTAGTTCTTCAGGCACTCTGTCTACCAGGTCTAATGCCCTAAATCTATTCTTCACCTCCACTGTATACTCATAAGGGATATGGTTTAGGTCATATCTGACTGGTCTAGTGGTGTTCCCTACATTCTTCAGTTTAAGTCTGAATTTTGCAATAAGAAGCTCATGATCTGAGCCACAGTCAGCTCCAGGTCTTGTTTTTACTGATTGTATAGAGCTTCTCCATCTTTGGCTGCAAAGCACATAATCTATCTGGTTTCGGTATTGACCATCTGGTGATGTCCATGTGTAGAGTCGCCTCTTGTGTTGTTACATCCTACTTGTGTTGTGTTGTGTGTGTACATCCTACATCTTGTGTTGTTACAATACATCCTACTAGCATACTATTCACTATTTTCTGCATATAATATCCAACTAAGCCAAAATAACACCCACATTCTATTCATTAAATCTGCATATCATCACATCGTTGTTCTCTCTCTCTCTTAAAAAATCAATAAATGGTTTCCAGTTATTCTCGAAAAGGTTAACTGACTTTTCCTTAATTAAAATTGTAAGTTTATCCATTTCAGCATAGTCCAAAACTTTCAGCCACCAATCTTCCAGCGAAGGTATCTCCGAATTCTTCCAATATTGTGCATATAAAATTCTTGCCGCAGCTATCATATATAAAAACAAAGTTTGAAATTTTTCGCCTACATGATCATCCCACAAACCCAACAAAAAGGTTTCCGGTTTCATTTGAACCTTAATCTTTAAAATCAACTCAATCTGTTTATGAATCTGAGTCTAATACTTCTTTGCTTGTTGGGGGCATGTCCACCACATATGGTAAAAAGTTCCTTCTTGCTTTTTACATTTCCAACAGCTATTTGTCACCTTCTCATACATTTTTGCTAATTTGCTTGGGGTTATATACCATCTATACATCATTTTATACATATTTTCTTTAATATTAACATTTAACGTAAATTTCAACTGCTTTAACCATAGTTGTTCCCATTGTTCCATTAAAATAACATGACCTACATTTTTCGCCCAATGAATCGTACATTCTTTAACCTGTTCTTCTTCTGTCTCGAACTTCAAAAGCAATTTATACATCTTTGAGATTACCTGGTCTTCAGATTTTAATTGTACCTCCTTCTTCTCGAAGGCCAGAGCACCCGTAGCATTTTGAGCAGGGGGGGTTGATAGTCCGTCCCTTGAGCGGGAGTATTATTTGGGCCTAGCATTTCTGCTCGCATGTCTCTGATCCGCCTAAATGACCCTCCTGGTTTGTGGGCGTCTGTCCCGTCTCCCACAGAGAGCGGTGTCGCCACCCTCAGTAGGCTCCCCTGTCCTCTTAGTAGAGTGTCTATCCTGACCTCCACCATGTCTTTCATTGGACATTTGTCTTGGATGCGCCTGGCATTTGCATTTGCATGACGCTGGTGTCCTGTTGCGTGCCTTTGGCCCCTTGACCAGTCGACCTGCCGGTGCTTGTTTCCAGACTGCACTCCTGGGTGTTTGAGGGCATTTATTTGTCCCCTCGTCTGTTCAGGGGAGCTCTTGCAGGTGTCGCCCTCCTCGCGGGTGAGGCAGGCTGGCACCGTCTCAGGTCACCGCAGCTGCCTCAAGACCGCTCCTGCTGGGGGTCACTAAAGGCTCCCTCTGGCCTGGCCTGTTTTCGCCAGCTGCTTTCCATGGGAGAAAGGCAGGGTGGAGATCTCTGGAACAAATCTAGCTGCCTTTGGTGTTGTGTTTTAAATGGGGGGGGGTAGAATCTCCCTGGTAGATTTTCACCTGGAGGGCAACATGTAAACTGTGGGGACACGTGGGCTGGGCTTGTGAACTCCCGTCCCCTCCAGCAGGGTGGCAGGCAGCCTCAAAGCAGGTTGCCTGGTGGTGAGGCTGTCGTCGCGCTGCCAGAACCCACTTGAAAGGAAGTTGTGGCCACTGTAGGCGCTGCTGCTGCTGCTCAGCGCCCTTGTGGTTTTGGGGAGAGACACAGGGCGGGGTGGGGGGTGGGGAGCAAGGCTGGGTGACTGCGGCGGCTCATCTCCACTCTCTCCTGCGCAGTGCTTGGCTGTGGACCCGGGG
This sequence comes from Plestiodon gilberti rubricaudatus, assembly GCA_026170595.1. NCBI lineage: Eukaryota > Metazoa > Chordata > Lepidosauria > Squamata > Scincidae > Plestiodon > Plestiodon gilberti. The sequence continues at coordinate 1,308,540 of JANXHW010000014.1, read as the reverse complement.
CAGCAGCAGAAGTGCAACTCCACGCAATACGAGCGCCATGGCAGGTGCTGCAACAAATGCTCGCCAGGTAAACCTCTCGCCCCCCCCCTTTTCCCTGCTCGGCTCAAGGCTCCCTCTGAGCTCCGCCTGCAGCAGCCAGTGCAGTCTCCAAACCCACTTTGGAACAATCCCCGGCACGGTTGGCTGCGTCGCTGTAGCGGGGAAGGGCCAGGTCTGCCCGCAGTTGGCACAGATGTCCGGGGGCCACTTGTGTCTTGAACGAAGCCAGCCTGTGGCTCAGGTCTGTGGCTTGCAGCGCCCTGCTTTTCGTGGCAGTTCAGCAGAGGCTTGTCGGTCCAAGAGGAGGTTTCAGAGCAACGGACTGGAAAGAGCTGGATTCCCCCCCCCCCCTTGCAGGCTGGCTGTGGCTCTCGCAGTGCTTCCAGCAGAGGCTTCTTCCCAGCCTGGCTCTCCAGGAGCCTCTCGACTGGAGCGGAGGTCGGCTCAGAGCCTCTCAGAGCCTGTTGCTGGTAGGGGGGGGGGACAGTTCTCCCGGCACAGGCGGCAGCCTCTCCCCCCCCACACACACCTTGTGTGATATGCTGTGTTGCAGGCCACAAGGTGAGGACTGAATGTGCTGGGGAGGCGAATACCGTTTGTGACCCCTGCGAGCCCCACCACTTCCAAGGCAGCTGGACCAAGGAGACGCACTGCACTCCGCACCGAGACTGCGACGCGAGTAGGTGGCTGGCTGGCTAGCCGAGGGCGGGTCTCCTCCTTGTGACGCTGGGCTTGACTCCAGCCACCTCACCCTGCGTGTCTCTCTCCTCCCACCAGATGCCGGCTTGGTGGTGCAAATACCTGGAAACGCAACTCGGAACGCCGTGTGCCGGTGCAAGGAGGGCACACACTGCTCCAGCCAGGAGTGCCAGACGTGCCGGACCAACAAGCCCTGTGGTGCGGGTGAAGGTGTTCTGCAGGAAGGTGAGATGCCGGGGGGTCTTGGCTCGCAGGGACAGGGGGCGACCCGTGGCCTGAAGCAGGATGTTGCCTGTCCTATCCTGGAGGTTTTGCTCTTTCATCCTGATTTACTGGGTTGGGCTGAAGCTAATCTGCAGTGTGATAGGAAAGCGTCTTTGCTAGAAGGCCGAGGATGCGGGTCTCCATTGCATGTGGACGTGGCAATCGGCGCTTGCCCAGCTGTGGGATGTCTTCCAGGCACCCTGCACTTGGTGGCTGGACCACGCGAGCGTGGGGCGCCGCCACGTCACTCATGCACAAGAGACTGGGGGGGGCTTGCTCCTCTGGCCCCAGCCCCCCTGCTCCCAGGTGTGACGGCAGTCTCGTTCTTGACGTGCTCGTTCTCATCCCCCTGTTGCAGGCAACGGTGCAAATGACACTATCTGCGTGGAGTGTTCCCACGGCTACTTCTCCAATCACTCGTCTGCCACGGCTCGGTGCCAGCCATGGAGCAGGTACGTGGCATGCAGGGCAGCAGCCTGAGGGTCCTGACGGGCCCTGTGTGACCCCCCTGCAGTCTGGCAGAGCCTCTCGTGGGGTGTTTTGGGGCCACAGTTCTCTCCGCAGGCTAGGAGGGGGCCCAAGCTTGGTAGAACTGGGAGGGCCCTTGTGTTAGGTGAACACTCGAAGCATTCGCAAGTGCCCGGAGCAAACCCCAGGTGCCCTTTGAAGCAGACTGGCTGTGGGAGGGGGGCTCTGAAGGGAAGATGCACAGCTGGCCCTACTGCCTCCGCTCCCGTCCCGTCCCCCCCCACACACGCACATAAGGTCGTGAATCTGTCAGCTACTTGCATGTTGCTGACCGTAAGTGTTGGCTCTCTCTCTCTGCAGCTGTGAGGCCAAACAGCTGGTCAAGAAAGCAAATGGAACCCGTGTGTCGGATGTTGCTTGTGGTAAGCGATCTCCCAGATGAAGCCAAGGACTTAACCGGTGGGGTGGGGTGGGGCTGGCTGGACTCCGCTCTCGCTTGCATTCGATGTGACCTCATTCTTTTGTCCACTGCTTCTGCTTTGTGTGTGTGTGGGGGGCTAGCCTCTACAGTCCTTCCCATGTGCTGAAGGTATGGGATGGGGGGGGGGGTTTCCTTCTAGCACCACCACCCTGGACACAACGACCTCTACTGCAGAAGAGATCTTTGCTTGAGGTGCTTGGTGGAAAAGGGAGGGCGCTCCGAGAATCATCACCATGGTTTCTTTGCAGCAACGGAGTAGAGTTCTGCACATGCACAGAGTTGGCCTCTGTTGTGCAGCGTTCGGCCCTTGTGCTTGAGAGGGGAGACGCAGGCAGCTGTGCACAGGATCAGGGCAGGTGATCCTGTGCTGAGGCAGGCCGTGCTCCAAGGGTTGCTTTCCTTCCCTCCGCAAATTTTTAACTTTATGGTACGTGGGTGTGGGTGACCTGGGTTCATTGTCGGGTGACCTGGGTTCCACTGCTGTGGGGCAAAACAGCAGCCACTGTTGTGGGGCAAAACTCCCACGGATTGGCTCATCCGTGTCCCCTGCCTGCCTGGGAGAGTGGCCACCTGGACACCCTGTCAAAATTTCTCCAGGCAGACGGGGACCTTTGCCTCGGGCCTGTTCCATGGGAGGTGGTCCTCGGACCCCAGCAGCTCTCCCGTGCAGCCTGCTGCCATTACACACCTCCTGCGCCACTGACAGGTGGCACCCTGTGCACAGAGGCATTCTGTGCCGCCGCCACCACCAGTCTGCTCTGAGCACGTGGCCAGTACCATGGATCCGTTTTTAAAAAGAAGGGCACAACATCTGCTCGAGGTCAGATCAGAAAACCTTTTCTGAGCCCTAATCCAACCCCCGCCTTGAGAGTGAAACTGTTCACACTGCCAGCCTCTGGGCCAAGGTGAGATCTTGCTTGCCTCCGAGGTGGTCCTCCCTCCAGATGCCATCCGGGACCCCTGAGATTGGGCATTCGAAGAGCAGACACTGTCTCAGAGGGGGAAATCCGTGAAAACCGGATCCCTGTTGGGCCGTCAATGCCGATCTCTGACACCAAGCTGAGAAGCAGAGAGACCTCACAGTGGGCCCCTGTTTGACTTTGAGCGTCGACGTCACCATTCGAATAGCCGGTGGCGGTGCTCTAGGTGGGGTGGAGCTCTAAGTTCTGCTGCGCTCCGACCCACCGTTACACGCCCGCACAAGGTTACCTTCGCTGCCCTGAAAGGCTCCGAAGGCCTCCTTGTGCGGGCGTGTAACGGTGGGTCGGAGCACAGCGGAACTTAGAGCTCCACCCCACCTACAGTGACGCCACTGTGAATAGCTGTCCAGGCGCTGAAGAGCCCTGCATTGCTCGGATTGGTCTCCTGCCCGTTGCCTTTGCCGCACTGAATGGCTGCGCCGGCGAGGGGCCGGGCCCCTTTGTAACGGAGAGTCAACGGGGACTAGGACGGGGTGGAACTTACACTACTTCCCCCACCGTAGCAACGCCTCTGGGAGCACCCTTGACTCTCCCCTTTCAGAGTTGGAGACCTCCACCTCCAACCCTTCACTGGACCACCAGGTGGAACCCAGGAGTCTCCCACAAAGGACCTAAAATCGTACAAGGAGAATAAGATCAGTGGCTTGAACGAGCAGCGTCTGTGAGGGTGTTGGTGTTCCCCTTTCTGTGCATGTGGAGGCCTGGATCCCAGCAGTCCTCGTGTTGCTTGTGGGGGAGGAGGGGGCATCGTTGTGTACTTAAGAAGGGCCAACAAGGGCCCCCCACCGAGGAGGAAACCAGCCCAGGGAAGGGCGCAGGCTAGCCAGCACTGCTGTCTTTGAGTGTCCAGGGCCTAAGCCTCAGTCTCTCATACACAGATCTTGGTGTCTGCAACAGCTGTATCAGAACACCTGTAAGATCTGAATGCTACAACTGGCATTGCCTCGCCTTGGTTTGCGATGCAGTCCTGTCCCCTGACTGTGCCGGCACAGTCCTGCTGCGCTGGCCTAGGGTGTCGCAAACGTGCTGTGAAGCGCATTTGTGGCGCCCGGAAAGCAAGCCAAGCCAGCAAGATGGCCTGCACCATTCCGCAGGCCCTGCAGCCTGGATCCCTGTACGCTGAAGCAGGTAAGGCCGGGCAGGGCAGGGGGTGGGTGGATCAGGCGACACGCCATACCCTATCCTCCCTCCCAGGCCCTTTCCCCTGACAGAGCTGGTGGAAACTGAGTAGCCCCATAGCGCAGGTTGGGGCTTTACCCGGGGAAAGCGGACAAATAAATGTCTGCTTCCCCTGAGGAGACCTCCAGCCCATCCCTTTCCAGCGCTGGATAGAGTGTGTGCCTGGCGTGTGCTGCGCTGGCGCTGGATAGGATTGGGCCTCGTGAGAGCATCTAAAGGCTCATGGAATTCCAAGTGTCTGTACAAATTCCAAGGTCGATCAATGGCCGTCGACAGGATGGGCTCTGCCCTCGGCTTGGCGCACCATCTCTTCCATCAGCAGGCATCTTCAGTTGCTCCTCGGGTGGATACGATTGACTCTTCTCCAAGACGTTGCCACTGAACCAGTGCCGCATAGTCAAAATCACTGGGAGTTCTACTCGAGAGGCTTCCTGGTGGTACCAGAGAGATGGTGGCTCCATCCCATGGGAGATCGAAGGGATGCCTGTTTTTAGACAACACAAATCCCTACCCTCTCCGTACTGAGCTGGCAGCTGTGTATGTGAGGAGGGATCCTCTTTCCATCTATGCCCACAGCAGTGCCAGTACCTGCGCTTCTCCGTTAGCACGGAGTGCTTTCTAGGCGGAGTCTTCGTCTCCAGCACCTCCACTGTATGGAGGGTCTTCCCATTCCGTTGCAGTTGGACCCTGGTTTGTCCTTGCCTGGACAGTTGGCTTATAGTGGTGAATTCCAAGCAGCCACTACTAAACTCCTGGACTTCACGGAAGCCTTAACATCTCTGGGCCTGTCAGCCACAAGCCATCTCGGCTGGAGGAGCCCTGTTGGATTCCAGGCACTGTCCCGTTGGTTGCCTGGGACGGAGGTGTTGCACCATAATGTCCCTTGATGGAATTTTGGGCACCACCAGCTGCTCGTTGCGTATCCAGTATCCTCTTCTGGGCCAGGCAGTGTTGGGCGCGGCAGTTCTTGCCTCGGTATTCTACCCAAAAGGCCTTCCTGAGCTCCGGTTGGTGGCTGGGCCCCCAGTACATCGCCAAGACAAACAGCTCTTCGTTCTGGACCACGCCTTGCATTAAAGTGGCAATGTCTCTTGGTTGGGATGGAAGGACAGGTCCTCTCAGGTGCCCTTTCCCAGGTGTAGGGATGGGGAGCTCACTGGCTCCTTTCGAGTCACCGCAGTGAGGAAGGTTCACATCGGTTCTGGGAACTGCTAATCCTTGCCAAGGACTGTGTGCGAGACTTGAAGGACCAGGTTGTGCCCACGCTAATGGGTCGCAAAATGGCCACATACTACGTGAGCGAAGTAGGGCAGCATTGTATCAAGCACCCTTTACAGATCAGCACGCACTATTTGGGAAGGGTACGTGCATCGCTTAGCTGGGGTAGCCAAAAGCTTGGCAGATGACGACAGAGTCAAGTGACGAACTAATTCCACATGGGGGGGGGGGGGAGACACAGTATTGCAGAACCCCCAGCCACAATGCTATGAGCCAAAAGCTTTGCAGCTGAGTTGAACATGATTCCTGCTCAAAAGGGAATGCGCTTTCTTAGATCCCTGAGAAGGAGGGGACTAGTCTTTGTGTCTCCCCCCCCTCCTGCGCGCACCCCTGGCCATCAACAGGATATGCAAGTTCAACACCAACTGCATCCTGATGACGCCATAGTGTTGAGTAGTGTCCAGACAGATGCATCCGGTTTGTGCCTCTGCTCAGATGGGCAAAGGTGGAGAGTGGGATGCTGACTGCTGCTTCCAGACTAGCCAAGGTGGTGCTGGTGTGGAGGCTCCAGCCGTTGCCTGCCCTGAGGGGCAACTGAAGCCAGGGCCTCCTAGCTCGCTCACTTGGATGCTTCAGAAACACAGAAGCCGCTTCCGCCCAAGGGGTGCAGGATCTCGCCCTTCTCCCCCCCCCCCGGGTTCTCTGCCTTCACCCACTGGTCAGACCCCCACTGTGGGGGTCTGTCCAACAAGTACCCTGTGGCGAACCCTCCAGCTTTGTTGCGGAGAGAGTTTGTCCCCACTTATGGGCAAGCCCTTCAGATGGATCCCTGGCCACTGTGCTCCATCAGGCTTCATCCTGATGGAGCAATGCTGAGACGAGACGTGGCCTTCTTGCCTCCTCCAGTGGCCCCCACACGTCCTATTACTCGGCAGTTAACACTGCCTGTCTTTCAAAAAAGTTGGGCTTCGCAGGCTGGAAAAGCGCTGCGCACGTTATGTCAAGCAAACTCTATCATATCAAAGCAGAGAGCAAATTCTTCATATACTGCCAGGAAGCCTGCAAGGCCAAAACGTTCCCCCCCCCCCCAGCGCCTGGGTGACCGAGGCACTCTCCCTGACCTGCTAGTTAGCCAAGAAGGAGCTCGCCGCCGCCTCCACCAGAGCCATGGCATCTTCTGCCGCCAGCCTGAGAGGCGCTCAGCTCCCAGCGCTCTGCAGAGCAGCAGCACTGACGGTTTCTGGAGCAAAAGTATGCCTGACCACGAGGTCAAGAGCGATGCTTTGTGGAAGCAGAAGGTTGACTGACTGGCAGCCACAGGTCTCTAGGACACGTGTGGAGACCACGAAGGGGGGTTGTAATTTGTTTGTGGAACTCCTTGCCACAGGAGGTGGTGATGGCACCTGGCCTGGATGCCTTTAAAAGGGGGTTGGACAGATTCATGGAGGAAAAGACCATCACAGGTTACCAGCCCTAAGCAACCTCCTGGTTTTAGAAGTAGGTTTTCTCTGTGCCAGGTGCAAGGGAGTGTCAACGGGAAACAGGTTATCTTGTTGTCTTGTGTGCTCCCTGAGGCATCTGGTGGGGCCACTGTGTGATACATGGAGCTGGACTAGATCCAGGGCCTTTGGCCTGATCCAGCAGCTGGGCTCTTCTGAGGTTCTTATGTTGCTTACCTGCAACTGTTGGTCTTGGAGCAGCCATCAGGCAAGACACCCAATGGCCCTCTGCAGGTCTGGCTCCAGAGGTTGGAGCTCCTCTGAAGTAGGGCTATTGATTGGGCCATGGGGCAGCCCACCTAGGAGTGGAGGGGTTGGGCATTCTGCCAGCGCTCGAGGCCCACAAGGGTAAATGGGACCTCCCCACTCAGGCAGGGGCAGAATGCTCAGCTCTGTGCATGTGCAGAACGCCGCTCCCCCTGTGTACACTTGAAGAGCCGCTGTTACTTGTCAGCTGCCCGTCCTCCTCTGGAATGGAGGGAATGGCATTGCCTATCTTGAGACTTGCTCGGGGTCTGACTTCTTTCTGCTCCCTCCAGGGGACGTCCAGACTTCCTCCGAAAAGCACGACAGGATCCACTCGCTGCCGGTGGTGCTGGGCTCTCTGGCAGCGGTGGGCATCCTCATCGGGGGTGCCGGGCTCTTTCTCTGGTGTCAGAATAGCAGAGGTGAGTCTGGAAGGCTGACTGGCATTGTTGGTCTCTCCGCGTGGGAGGGAAGAGACCCGGGGGGGGGGGAGTTTGAGCCATTGTCTGCCGTGGGTGGTGGCAACCGGTTGCATCTTTGTGCCCCTCCTCTGGCAGCAAGAGGGGCCTGGTTGGATGGCTGTGCCCGGGAGGGAGGGGGCTCTGGCTCTCCGTGGTGCTCCGTCCCACAGCTCCTGGCTGCAGTCAGGGGCTCCCAGCACTGGAGGGCCATGGTGTGGTTCCCATGTCTGCAGCAAGCCAGGATGCAGCTGCCCTGCAGGAAAAATGCCTCTGCAGATCGGCCAGTGGGGGCTCCCCAGCTCTTTTGTAGTGTGCATCCAGGTGGCAGCTGCCTGGAAACCAGCCATGCCCATGACCTGGAAGGAGGGCCAGGGGCCAGGTGATGCCCTGGTGAGAATCCGGGGGGGGGGGCAGCTTGGCTATGGCTGTCATGAGTCCAGTGTCCAAGAATTCATTCGGCTCTCTTGGTACCTGTCATTGTCTACACTAAAGTGTGTGTGTGTGTGGGGGGAGGATTTGCTGCCCCCAAGCCCTGTGCAGAGGTGAGAGTGTGGCCCTATGATATTTTGGTCTTGCCTGCTCAGCAAGGGCTCTGGGCGCCCTCTGTCTGTCCATCCCTATCCTGCTTCTACGGATTGTTCTCTGAATCACTTCCAAGCCGGGGAAGTGATCCCACTGATCAATGTACTGGGTGGGGGGTTCCTGTACTCCACACTATTTTTTTAGTTGTCGATTCAGTCCGTTTCTGAAGGACCCTCTCCAGATCTGCTCTCCCAAGTGCATCATGGTTTGGTCTTTTCTTTCGTCTAGGCTTCCATCCTTGTTTGAAGCCACTTGGCAGCTTTCCTGCCTGCAAATCTTTTGTCCCCTCTGTGCACGGACATCTTTCTTTCCTTGCATTCATTTAAGACTTCTTTCTTTTCAAAGCTTTGCCTCCTTGCTCAAGAGTAGGAATAGACGAGCGTCGACTAAGCATGGGGCTCTGTTGTTTGGCCCTGGGGGGTGGGGCGAACACCTTCATTCCCCGAGTGTCCAGGTAGGAAGGGCAGGTGTGCTCCTGTTGAGGACAGGGAATCTGCTCACGACTTTCTCCTCTCTCTTTCTCTCCCCCCCCACCAGAGCTCCAGAAATGTCACCTGAATCAGGTATGTCATGTGCTCCAAGATTCTTCAGGGCTGGGAGAGAAAGTGGCGTGTGAGCACCAGTCCCTGGAGGGGAAGGGGGGCTCATCGGGGGGGGGTGCTTCTGCTCTTGCTTGTTCCTCTGGAAGCCCCCTTGACTGAGGGCCCTGCCTGCTCTTGCCCACAGGAGCCCCGGGGCAGACTGCAGCCACAGGAATATGACGAGGAGGACTGCCCTGCCCTGCCAGTGCAGGAGACGCTGCTGGGAGGCCAGCCGGTGGCGCAAGAAGATGGCAAGGACAGCCACCTGGCCGAACAGGAGCACCTCTGAGTGGCGCTGGCTGGGGGCTAAGGTGAGGCCCAGCCCTCCCTCTTGGCCTCTGCCTGGGCCATTTGGACGCTGGAACTTCCCATAGGCTCACCGGCACCAAGCCCCAAAGGACATGGGCCCCGCTCATAGAGAGCTGCCTGCCGCCCCTCTGGCCTCCCCCCCCCCCCCGGACAGAAAGTGGGGCCAGTTCTGGAGAGGAAGCAGCCTGTGCTAATAGCCAGAGATGGCTGTAGAAGTCAGAGAAATGGAGTCCGAGAGAGCTGGCGTCCTGCCCGCGGGTCCTTGGGATGCTGGAGCCTGGGGGGCAAAGAAGGCACCGTGGGAGGGGCAGGTGTGCATCTTCTGCCATTCAGATGTGCCGCTCAGATGTTCAGCAACCACACAAGCTGCCGCATTCTGCACTAACTGCACCTTCCAAACTATCTTCAAGGGCAGCCCCGCGTAGAGCACGTTACAGTAGTCAAATTGTGGTGTCACCATGGCATGGACCACCACGGCCAGATCTGACTGGTGCAGGTATAGCCGCAGCTGGTGCACCAGCCAAAGTTGGGCAAAGGACCCCTGGCCACAGCCGACACGCACCTGGGCATCCAGGAGCAGCCGTGAATCCAAGAGACCCCCAAGCTGCAGACCCTGTTTGGATTGAGTCTCCATTTGTTAGCCCCCATCCAGGCCCCCTTCGCCTCTGGGCTGAGCTGCAGGACCTTGACAGCCACCCTGGTACCTGGTGGAAAGGAGGGAGAGAGCTGAGCATCATCAGCGTACTGGTGGCACCCACTCCAAATTCCCAGGTGACCCCTCCCAGCGGTTTCATGTAGATATTAAATAACATGGGGGACAGATGTGATCCCGGGTGCCCCCCAGCACCGCCGTCTGGAATCTGTTGGCCACCAGAACACAGTGCCTCCAGCCCCCACCTCAGCTGAATGACTGGCTCAGGAGGTCACCAGGGTCTCAAAAGCCGCTGAGAAGTCCAGCAGGGGTGCACTCTCCCTGCCCACTCACCCAGGCAACCAGGCTCTTCTCTGCCGCAAAGCTGCCTGAAGCCAGACTGAAAGGGGTCCAGATCATCCACTTCACCCAGGACCCTCTGGAGCTGTGAGGCGCCACCACCTGCTCGACCAGCTTGCCCAGAAACGAGAGGGTTGAAAAACTGGCCGGTGATTATCCAGCACAGTGGAATCCAGGGAGGGGGGTTTCAGGAGGGGGCAAACCACTACCCATTTTAATGCCAATGGCAGCCCCTCCTCCCTCAAAGGTGACTGTACCATCCCCCCGTCCACTCAGCCAGCCCCTTGTGGGCAGCTCTGATCAGCCATGCTATGGTGGGGCCACTGTGTGATACAAGAAGCTGGACTAGATGGGCCTTTGGCCTGATCCAGCAGGGCTCTTCTTATGTTAAAACCCACACATTAGCTCTAGTTTTCAAGATGTGTGTGTGGGGGGGGGGTCAGTGGGAATGGATGGTCCCTACCGGAAGTCCAATATGTTGAGTCTGGAATCTGGTTTCTCATGAGACGGAGAACCTTGAGTACCAATTGGCTGACGGAATCTGTAGCAGTCATTGCAACCACATTTCCTTCTTGTCCTCGTTTGTGTTGTAGAGTCTGTGAGTGAACACGTGGTGTTCAAGATGCCTCGTGAAAGTGTGAACAGCGCGGATAGCTTTCGTTACATTTGTGGACAAATTACTTTGCTATCACAAAGGCGACCCATCGCACCGATGATAAAGAAAGCTTACAGCCTTTATTTTGGTTGTGAGATCGGTGAGCGGTATTGGGCCCCCCCACACACACGTGTTGTCATTCTTGTGCAACAAAGCTGGTTGAACTGAAAAAGACAATCGATGCATTTTGCAGTTCCAGTGGTGTGAAGGGAACCAACAAACCATCTTGATTGTTAGAAGCAAAAGTGGCCTTCGACCTATCTGAACATTGCTATGTGCCCAGCCCCTGACAAGGAAGGACTCCCACCAGATTCTTATCTCTGGATGATGGAGAAGAAAGTCAGGCCAGTGAGCAGCCATCACCTGTGAAAGCATCTACAGCGAGAGAGCCAGATTTTGTGCCTATTGAGGAGTCTGCACAGCCAAATAACATTACCCAGAATGAATTGATTAGTCGAGTGAGATCTGGAATGGCCAAAAAGCAAAGTGGAGCTTTTGGGGTCCCGGCTGCAGCCATGGAATCTTCCGGAAGAGAACGTGCGCGTGGGTCTGTGCAGAGGCGTCTGCCAATCATTTCCTAGTCTATGAGGATTATCGTAGGGTTTGTACCTGCAAATGTGTAAAACTTGTTTTATAGATATTTTTAAAACTAGAGCTAATCTGGTGTTTAACGGCCATTTTCATATTCTGCAACATAAAGGTAACTTGGTTTATTCTCAGATACACACAAAAAGTCAAAAATTGTTGCTCAGCATTATATTTTCTAACCTTTGGTTGTAAGGTGCCCTGGATTGTTGGGGAAAGGTAGAATGTGCACCTTTCCAATGAAGTCAATCCATGGACCCTCCGCCGTGGAGCCAGCCATGGTGAGAGGGACCTTGGCTGTGGGCAGTGGGGCGGGGCAGGGATAAGGGGCTGTCTTCCCTCCTTGGCAACGCACTTGGGGACAAGGGGCTGGGGCTGAGTGGGAGGTGCCTCTCCTCTGGGGGGGGTGCAGGGGGTGTGTGCAGGAGGCCCTGGCTGGCAGCAGCGTCTCCAGGTGACGCTGGGAAAGAAGGCGCTCCTCGGATGGAGACCCTGAAGAAGAGCCTGCGCCAGCAGTCGTCCCCCCCCCCCCGTGAGGACCATGCTGAGCTGGAGGCACCCCCAGGGGCCTGGCTCCACAGAAGGCAGCTTTCTAAGTGTAAGCGTAGTGCTAATGCTTGCCTACCTTACAGGGTTGTTGTCGGCACAATAGCAGTACTGTGGGAGCATGACAGTATTGTTGGCGTCTTGGCTCATCATGTCATGGTCACCCCAGCCGCTCCTGATGGTCATGCGACCCAGGCGGGAGCTGCTGGCGCCCCTGAAACTACAGCAAGGAGCAAACATTCCCACAAAATTCATCTGTGAAATTCCTTGCCACAGGATGTGGTGATGGCACCTGGCCTAGATGCCTTTAAAAGGGGTTTGGACAGATTCATGGAGGAAAAGACCATCACAGGTTACAAGTCATAAGCATCCTCTTGGTTTTAGGTTTTCTCTGTATGCCAGGTGCAAGGGAATGACAACAGGAAATGGGTTATCTTGTTGTCTGTGTGCTCTTGGAGGCATCTGGTGGGGCCACTGTGAGATACAGGAAGCTGGACTAGATGGGCCTTTGGCCTGATCCAGCAGCCGGGCTCTTCTTATGTTCTTAGGGGGGAGGCCTTGGGGCCGGGCTGAGTAGTGGGGGGGGGATGGATTTGTGATGGCTGCAGGGCCCCCACCACGGAAAGGCCCCCTGGGGGAGGGCGGCTTCTGTGCCTCACCACGCATGCAGCTGCTGGAGGGGAGCACTCGCTTGTTCAGACGTGTGCTCGCTGGGTCCAGCAGGTGGCGCTGCTGCCACGTGCATGGGAGCAGCGGGAGGCAGCTTTTGGGTCCAGGCCTGAGCAAAGGGCTCTTTCTGTCCCCTTCTCCCATCCACACAAACAGCTGTGTTCCGGATGTACTTTTGGACACAGCAGAGCAAGGAGGGAAGGAGGACAACGATGGCACCAGAGAACAGGGGCCTCACTCGCACCCGCACCCCGAGGCCAGCTGAAGTGACAAACGACGAGGGTGGAGAAGGGATTGCCATCGCCAACAAGATCACGTCAAGGCTTTTGTTGCACGGCCTCGATGACAGAGCAGCATCTAAAAGAAGCTCACAAGTGGGGTTGCCAACTATCTCCCCCCCCCCCCAGCAGGGCTGTTGTGCCATTGCAAGCTAGCCAAGTAACAGGTCTAGCTGCACCAGTTGGTTCACTGTCTGCCATGAAGTTTGCAAAGCCTGGGGGGGGCTGTCTGGAATGAATAGGTCAGCCACCTCCCTGAGCAGCAGCTGGGCTCACAGTGGTCCCTGCAAGCAGGCTTCCTTTTTGGGATCTTGCCTGGGGGGCAGCGAAGGAGTGGGGGTCCTCAGCCTAGAGGGGAGGGGATTGGGGAGGGCAAGGAACACGTGCAAGGTCATCTTTTTCCGCGGCCGGGAAAGGAAGACAGAGCTGAGGCCCTCTTGGATAGCGTGACGTGTCTGGTAGACCGTGAGAATGCCGTGGACGTGGCGCTCCTCGATCGCGGCAGAGCATCTGGCAGCGTCTCCCGTGAGAGCCCTGTGGGGAAAGTGGCGAAATGAGGGCTGGACGGCACTCCTGCGAGGTGGCGTGAAGCTGGCTGGACGACGTGGCTGGACGTCAGCCGGGAGGGGGGATCGAGTGGAGCCCCCCCTGCGCTGTGCAGTAGTATCAAAGGGAGGCCTGGCGAGCCTCTGGGCTCCGCACGGTTGGCAACTTCTTGCAGGTCACTTCTGTTTTCTTTGTTTCTCTCTAACCCAAAGACCAGTCGCCCTCTTGGCCTCTGCAGAGGACAGACGGTCGGTCGCAGAGGCGGCAGGAGGAAGGAAGCACCCTCCGGCCAGCAGGCAGGACAGAAGCGGAGTCGTCCAGGGTCTGTCCCTTCTTCTCAGGCTCCCTAGGCTGTTGCAAGCAGCTGGTCCGAGTTCCACCCGCAGTGTTTTGGAGAGTCTATTATCTGGCTGGAGCAAGGGTGGGGGGTGGTGCTGCTGCTGCTGCCAGCCCCCCCCCCCCGTGCCTTTAGTCCTGCCTGTGAGCCCAGTCCTCTCTCTGCCACCCCCCCGCCATCCGGGAGTGCTGGGGCCAGCACAGCAGGCCAGGGGCTTGGTCGGACCCTCACTCACTGTTGCGTGCCAGGCAGGCGGCGGGCGGCGCCTCCGTAGTTAGTGTGGCTGCCCCCCCCCGGCCTGAAGTGGGGAGGGAGTGCTCTGAGGCCTAATTGAACGTAACTAATTATTCACTCAGCAAATGCTCTGTTTAAATGGGATTGTGAGGGACAGAATTACTCATTCTGAGAAGTGGAAATGCAGAGAGAAAACAAATAGAGGCGGATTGCAGCATGGCGGCTCCTGTGCTCCCTGGAATACCAATGACTGGATAAAGTGATTGGACAAATCTTTATGGAGCAAACAAACTGCACTCGTCACTTACTCCTGTCCGGCTGTTATTAGGAAGCAGTGAAAACTTATTCCTCCTCCCCAGCTTTGATCCACCTGCTGCACAGCGCTGCCCCCCTGCTCCCGTGCAGCCCCTGAAACTCCCAACCGCTGCCTTGGGGTGCTTGGCCTGCCAGGACGCAGCAGGTGGGGCTGGATCCGTCCGGGACTGGGCTCTCAGTGGCCTCTTGCCCTGCCCCTCCCACTCCACTGCCACCTTCTGCTGCTGCTGCTGCTGCTGGGAGACCCTTTTTCCTTCGCAGCCCCCTTGCCAGCAGGCACCCCAGACCCCGACCAAACCTCCAAGCAAGAGCTCTCTAGGCAGCCAGAAACACTCTGCAAGGGAGCTCCGGGGGGGGGGGGGGGTGAGGACTCCAGCAGCAGCGGCGGCGGCGGCGGCGGCGGCGCCTCTCTTGGCGGCACACCGTAGATGGGGGACACCAAGCTGCCTCCACACAGACGGGACGTCCCTCCCGGGCCACCTGGGCTCCTGACTTCGAGTATTCCCAGTGATCGGCAATCAGAGAGAGAAAGCAGCAAAGCAGCTGATGGGGAACAAGAGGACAACCGAAGACGAGCGGCACCCTTTTGGCCGACGACACCTCACTCCTGCCTGCCCCCCCCCAGGTACAGTGGGTGGGGCCCGCCTTGCTTTCATGGCACTGAATGTTCATGACCAGGACATGCAGGTGATGATGAGACACGTCCCCATGTCGCCCCTCCTTCCTCCAAGGAGCTCAGGTGGTGTGCATGACTCCTCCCCCTCCTTTTCTCCTCACAACGATCCTGCAGGTAGACTACTTTGTGAAAAGTAGCTCAAACCTCTGTAGTTAGTGGTTTACTGCTGTGGCGTCACTGCTAACGATGGCCATGACTGCTGTCCCTTAGGCTTCCTGCTGCCCCTCCCACCTGTGCACAGCCACCAAGCCCATTGTCGGGGCAGGAAGTGACTCACAGGACACCCCCCCCCCCCCAAGGTCATTGGAATGACTTTTGTGACCACTGTGGAAGTTGGACAGTTTCAAGTCCTGGTCTACAGCTACTCCCACCCCCCTCGTTCAAAATGACAAATGTAGATTGCATCTGAACCTGGAGGTTCGTTCTACTAGCTGTCCTACCTAGCAGGTATTGATAGGCCTCTCCTCCTCCTCCAGGGATGTCTCCAATCTCCTTTCAGAAACAGCTATGCCCACGTCCATCACAACATCCTGTGGCAGCAATTGGCAGACCGCATTTCTGCATTGTGCCATGTTCTGGCCTGAATCGACAACCCTTCAGTTTTGCCGCAGAACCCTGGGTCCGAGCCTGATTCTCTCTCCACTTTCTCCACACCAGGTGCCATTCTTCCAACTTCTATCATGTCCCCCATCCTTACAGCACAGTCCTATGCATGTCTACTTGGAAGTAAGTCCTATTTTACTTGCAGCTCATCTCTAGGCAGCCCTTACACAGCTAGAACTGGTGTCCTGGCAGCCCAAGGAGCTTTATGGCAGCTCCAAACACGACCCGCCATCGGGAACAGCTGGGCCGCCGCCACAAGCGGGGAGGTGCAGCAGTGGCCCGCCAGCGGATCTGTCGCATCACCTGGCACTGGTACGTCAGCGCAGGGGACAGGAGGGAGGCAGGGAGGAGGGAAACAGGCAGGGGGAGGATTAGGGAGGAGATGGGGCGGAATGGGAGGCGGAGGGAGGCAGGTGGTATCGCCGATACCCTATCTCCCTTCTGGGCTTTGATCTGCCTTCCCAGGGCCACTTGGACTTGCACCAGCGAAATCTCTGGCACAGGCCTGAGTGGACCCATCCTGACGGTGAAGGCTTAACCCAGCTAAGGGAAGGGAACAAATGTTCCCTTATTCAGAGGAGATTCCAGGACTCTCCCCCCCCCACACACACACAGGATGCAGTGCGCTCTCCAGTGGCGCAGCTGCATTGGTGGGGGAGGAAAAGGGTAGGATTGGGGGCCTCAGTGTAACCTATGCTGCCTCCACTGCATCCTGCAGGCTGGCCGGAGACCATGGCATGACAGAGAGGTAAACAAAGTTCTTACTTGCCTGCTCTGTTGAGCCATGGTCCCCAATAGGTCTACTCAGATCTGTGCCAGCTCTTGGGCTTGCACAAGTCCGAGTGGACCCAAGGGGCTGTGTCCAGGCTGGGTGGGGGGCACAGGGGATTGGCGGCGCCACTGCCACCAATATCCACCTCCTGCCCTCCCCAGCAACCTTCTGGTGGCCCCAATCCTCCCACTCCCCGTGCCAACTCGCATGCGGGTGTTCCGCTGGCTTCTTCCGCTGGCGTGTGTGTGCCACCCTTTTGCGCTGGCGGCCTGGCTGTGCGTGTTGCTGCTGCAGCCACAGCACCGATGGAGCAGCCATTCCACGGAGGGAACGCTCCCTCCATCATCAGAAGGCGCCCATCGGCTTGCGCTGTTACTCTCATGTAAATGTATCTGATTGCAGCCACAGTCGTGTGAGTAATTGCTGGAAAAGTGGCGGTTTTTTTAGCCCTGTCTTGGTGGTACTCAGATAGAGTGGCTTTATTTGCTGGGTCCTGGGAAGAGGCTCTGCTTTGAGCCATGACTCCCTCCCCCAGGGGTTGGGGGTAGGGGGGCTGATCGCCTGGGTTGCAAACAGCCATTTTGCTGCCTCCCCGAGTGAAGCCTTGGGCTGCTTGGGCAGGTGGACCATTGCAGGGCACAGCTAAGGAGGACTGGCCAACAGAGAGGCCCTGTATGGTCACAGCAAGGGGGGGGCAGCAGCAGGCCCTGCTGGGGGGGGATTTGTCTGCAGAGGTGTGAGAGGGAGGCACGGGCAGGACTGCCGTGTGTGGGGGTGTGTGTGGTGTGCCAAGCACAAGCCACAAGGGGCTTTCTTTGCAGGCGGCACCATGATGTGGGCGCAGAAGCATCCCTGGCCTGGCAGCCGCCGCACAGGCTGCTTCTGGCTTCACAGTTCTGCGCTGCTGGCACAATAGCCTCATTGTTGCCAGCGCTGCTGCCACCGAATCCCCATTTCCCAGGCACTGGGGAGGCGATAGCATCGTCAGCATCGTAAGTTATAACAAGAGCAGTCGCACTGCTTATTGGCTTTCTTCTGTTTATCTGTAAATAATTGCTGGGACACAAAAGGCTTTTAGGGCCGCTGAAGAGTTAGTAACTGAATTGCCACCTTATCTGCCTGGAGGAAGGCAGAGGCTGGGAAACATATTTACTGCTGGGGTTATTTGTCATCCGCAAATTACAGCCACCGCTAATCCAGGCCTGGGAAGGAGCGAGAGGCAGCTCACAAAGCGGATCAGGATTGCAGCCCCTGCCTGGGCTCTGGGACCCCCCTGGGCAGATAAGGGGGCTCCTTGCCCCCCACCCCTTCCTGATGGCAGTAGGCAGTGCCGTGCTCGGTGGTGCTTCTGGCCACGGCTGGCACAGGAAGCGGGCTGGCAGGCGGGCTGTGCTCCCTGGTGAAAGCACAGCCCTTCTGGCTCTGAAGCCCCGGGCAAAGGAAGCCGGTCGGGTCGTTGTCGTGCAGCAGCCTCTTTCTCTGCGGCAAAGACGGCCAGGCCGAACGAAGGGACTGGGCGGCAGCAAACCCTGACTGGGCGGCTCCTCCTGTCCCAAGCGCAGCCCACCAGCTCTTGAGCTCCCCGCCGGGTTTTGGGTGGGGGAGGCGTCTCCAGCGTAAACGGCATGCACACATCCTCCTGGAGTGATGCTCTAGGGAGGCTGTGCACAGCGCGCCGCCTGCTGGTGCTTCCCTCACCTCCAGAGAGGGCCAACTACCTGCCTGTGAGTGAGAAAGTGACTTTGGGCTTTGCCTCCCGAGCTCAGTCTGCCGGTTACCTAGGAAAACAAAACAGCCCGGCTGGCTGGCGGGGGGGGGGGGGAGGCTTTGCTTTCAGCAAGGGGCAAGGGCAAGACTGCTCTCCCACCCACCACCACCCAGGCATTTTTGACAGTACACCCCAGGTGAAACGTGTGCTGGCTGGGTTTGGCCCCGAGACCTGACAAAACAACCCCGGGCTCTATCCTGAACCTATTCCCAATTGGCTGACCCAGAAGGCTCTGTCTCCAGGGTCCAGGTGATGTCTTTCTGCTGCAACCTGCCTGCCTGCCTGCCTGCCTGCCTGCCTGCGGCCCAATGGCGCTCTCGAGGTGCAGCACATGCTCTTTGCTTCTGTGCAAGGAGAATTCAGCTGGCTGGCAATGTTGCAGCAGGTCCCTGGACCCGATGGGGATGACAGACCCATAATGGCTGCTGTCAAGGGGGGGGGGCAGCAAGGAGGGCTGCTCCAGCAGCTTCCCGGCCTGCAACTGGCCATCCCAGCAAGGGGAGTGTCTCTGTCTCAATGGACACTAGAGGGAGCCCTTGTGCTAGGGAGGAAGTTTCCATAGGGAAGCCAGCCCTGCTGCAGAGGCTTCCTGGCCAAGGAGGCCAAGAGGGAGACCAGAGATGCTGCAGCATCCGCTGAGGCCGGGACAGCCTGGGAGGAGTACAGTGCCCCTCCAGCCAGGTTGGACATGCTCTGTGGCGCTGGGCTGGACCAAGCCAGGGCTCTCTGGTCCCACTTCCCATGGTCAGAGAGCAGAGCAGCAGGGGCAACAGCCCCCCCTCCAACCCCGCATTGCCCACCCTTCGCCCAGCACCGTGTCCATCTGGCAGGAGCTGCTCTTCCCTTCCCATGTCAGGAGTCATTTCCCATGTGGTGCTGCATCAAATGCTTTGCTGAAATCCAGCAGGCGAGATCCCTTGTCTGGGAACGAGTTGTCTTTGATGCTGAAAAGGGGCATCGCTTGAGAGCAGTCAGGCTGGCAAAGGATAAACCCACAAGGCCAGAGGTGCCAGGTCCCTCTCTCTTCAACCCTCCTTCCGTTAAAGGCTCTGCTTTGGATCTTATTTGCTGCAAGTGTTGCATCAGCGGGGGGGGGGGGCTGCACTTGCCTTGAACATCACATGATGATGATGATGATGGGTACCTGCCTGCTCTGCTCACCTGTCCTCCAGGCACCGCTCAGAGTCAGAGAACTGCAGCTTTGGGTGTTCACTTTCTATGGGCTGTTGGAGATGGGCAGCGTTCGGCGGCTGGACACTGGGGGGCGCTGTGTCGTCTAGTCACCTGAAAGACCTTTACCTTGACCTCTCTGTGTTCCAAGGAAGGGGCGTGGCTTCCTGACTCTATTGCCTCCTTCTCCTAGCCTTCTTCTCTTCTTCTTCTGACTGCCAACAAGGGAAGACGTGCCATGCTGGGCTGGAGCCCAGTGGCCATCTTCCAGCACACCTCATGCAGGGCGTGCCAGCTGAAGGGGCACACCATCCTAAGTTAGAGTAACCTCTGGTCTTAACCAGATGCTGTATATATGAACTGAACCGTGATTAAACTATTTTTCTTTTGCAACTTCACTCAGCCTATGCCTCGTGTGTTTATTTAGTTAAGTATAGCAGTCTGCCTGGGTGCAAGGGGGAACAAAACTCAAATAACCCCAACATGGGCCCCCCTTCCTGCCCCCCCTTCCTGCCTGGGGAGCGATGAAGAGGGGTGCCTTGTCTCTGGGCCCTGCCCTCTCTCTTGGAGCGACATTGCCCTGCGGATTCATGGCGGCAGGTGTGCTTGCAGTGGGGCAGCTTTGCTCTCCCAGGAACGGTGGGGGCACTGGATTCTGCCTCCCCCGACTCCGCATTCTGGTTCTCAGCTGGAAAATCCACAGGCTGAGTGGCCAGGCATTGCAAGGGACATGGCAAGCCGAGTGAGAATCTGGTGGGCCACTGGGAGAGACTGGGAGCCGCACTAGATGGGCCTTTGGCCTGATCCAGCAGCCAGGCTCTTCTCACACTGGGCTCTTACGAGACGAGATCCCCCCCCCCCGATAGCTGGGACTCTCTCCCTGCCACCCAGAGTTTGGAAGCCAGTCCTCCCTCCCCCCCCCCCTGGAGTTGCAGTCGGCTTGTGGTTGCACCAGAGACTGAGATCTGGCATTTGGCAGGAGGGTTCTCGGGGGAGGGGGGATCCCACACAGGGGGGCTAGCAGCTGTGCCTTCTGCATCTAGGAGTGCCTTTGCCTCCTGCTCTGCTTGTTTGTTGGTGAGTTAAGCCAGGGCAGGAAAGACCCAGAAGTCTCCAGGGCCCTCTCCTTCAAAGAATGCTAAACCGGGCGGCTCTGCAGCCAGAACCTCTCTCACCTGAAGAAGTGGCAGCCAGGGAGCGCCTAGCTAGTAGTCCTCTGTGTGTGTCTGGGGGGGGGGGGGATTTGCAGCCTTCTTATGCACGGTGGAAACATGTCCTCTTCCTTCCCCACAGACAGGTATTTGTGCAGCATGACAGACAGGACCATCTGAAGCCCCTGGAGGGGACTTGGGGAGGGGGGCTCCTCTTGTAGCCCAGGGCTGCAGCTTGGCCTTGGCACTCTTCCTTCCCGGCCAGTCGCACCTCCCAGCACCCCACTGCCACAGGTGGGACAGCTGGAATTATTGGCACAGCAGGAGAAAGGAAGGATACCTGCCTCCGAAAGGGTGGGAAGGACCACCGCACAGCGACAATGCAGGACAGTAACGTATGAAACTTCTGGCCCGTGGAAACAAGCCATGCAAGGCAAACACTGTCCTGGGAGCCTGTGAAGGCCGGCCTGGGCGACTGGTGTGCCATGTCTTCACTTCAAAAGTCCCCCTTCTCGGACCGCACCCAATCCACCACCCTGGTGGGCCTCAGCAGGGCCAGAACTGGAAAGGTCTGAGAAGCCCAGAGAAAGTGCCCCCCCATCCAGAGTTCTTACTGTGTTTGGGGCCTCTGCCCATTTCCCAGCCTCCATTTCCCATCTGTAAAATGGGAATGATCACAATGCCACTGCACCTGGAAAGTGCTCTGTTACCTTTTTCAGCAGACAAGCCTGCTGCCCCAGAGCCTTCTGAGGGGAAGAGACTGGCACTGGGGGCAAGTGGGGTGGGGGTGACGGTGTGGGCAGCAGCCTTGCTCAGAGCTGCGCACTGCAGGCCTCCGCTCGCTCGCTCGCTGGCTGCTCTCTCTGCCTTGTGTGCGGGCAGCAGGCTGCAGCCACCTCTGCTGTGGCTTGTCATCCCCTGCCTTTGATCCCAGGAGGGAGAAGCCTCCCTGCCTGACCTTGCTGGACCTTGGCAGCGCCAACTACCAATGGGGGGGGGAGGGCAGGGCAAGCTGACAGGCAGCTGACACGCTGGCATGCCCACCCCTCTGGACACACCTCTGTACTTAGCACTGAAAGAGCCAGGTCAGCTCAGCTGTGGCTACGAGACAAGCGAGGTGTGGGTGCTGAAGGGGGCCACTTGGATTTGGGGAGGAGCTGCGGCCAGGCAGTGCGGACAGGACCCCTCCGGTCTGGCTCCGGCTCCGGGCAGCTTCCTAGCAACACTCTTCAGCCACAGTCGGTCCCTGACCCTGCCCTCCAGAGCTGCCCTTCTTGGGTCTCCCTGCCAGAGCCCAGAGGGATTCCCTGAGGCCTGCAGCCCCCAGACTTCCCAGGGTTGCAGAGCAGCTGACACAGATACCAGCGGTGCCCGGTCCATGCCCCAGTTCGCTGTTGCAGATCCAGCTGTGCTTCTCTGGCAACGGTGCCCTTTCCAGGTCTTCAGATGATGCGGAAGACTGGCCCTGCCTGGGACTCCATGCGTTCAGAGGCGGGGCAATGCTTCTCGTCATTTTCGGCGTGGCAGGGCGGCATAGCCAGGCCCAGCAGACTGCAGGCAAGTGGCTGCAAAGGTCATTCACGTTGCTGCTGTTTTCTCTGTCCCAAATCACCTCCCGGCTCTCTTTGCAGAGGGAAATCTAGACATTGCGTAGAACCACCTTGACGTTCTTGCTTTTCTTGTTTTGAAAAGTATGTTTCTGATCCTCAGTATTACAGGAACCAGTTTTCTACTGCTAATAGCTGAAGGGCATAAGCAGAGGCTGGCATTTGGTCTATGGGAGACAAGGCTGTTTTCCTGCTGGGGCGTCCGGGTCACTTGTGCAGCATCCGTCGCCCCTGGCCTGGCCTCTGCCGCCTCCCCATCCCGGGTAAGAGCCCTGGGGGAGGCGGGGCAGCTGCAGAAGTGGAGCACAAACGCCAGCAGGGGGCGAGTGATGGGCAAACACAGAACCTCCAGAGCCTCACTGAGTCATGCCACTGTGCTGGGCTGCTGAACCCATTTGTTCTAGGGGGAGAGTTGAGGGGGCCATGTTTGGGATCTGAAGGCCCCCCCTTCTAGTGGAGAAGCTACAACACCCACCCACCCACCCACCCAAATCTTGCCTGCTGCTGCTCTGGCTGGGTTTGGACAATACGGGGCAGCAGTGTGGGAGCTCCAAATCAGGGGGGGGGTTTGCTTCCAGACTGGGGAGGTCACCCATTCTTGAAATGAAGAGTGCCTCCTCCTCGCTCCTGCTCCCATGACACAGGGGGCGTCTTCTTCCCAAGGGGGGGTGCAGGCTAGAGAACAACATGGCTGCGATGCGACTCTGGCTCAGAAAGAGGTGCAGTGCGTCTGCCTGCCTGCCTGCCGGCCTCCCCTCTATGCCAGAGTGACACTCCATGAAGAATTCCTCTGCTCCTGGCAAACAGCTCAGGGCTGGGGGGGGGCTGGGGGCTGACTGGCTACAGCCAGCTCATCTGGCTTCTGAACACGGCTCAGGGACCCTCCCCAGCAATCCTGTTCAGGAAGGCACAGGCGAACACCGCACAGCTCCACTGGGAGCCCGTGCCTTAGTTCTCAGTCTCTGGAAGCCACTTGGAGCCCCAGGGCTTCTGGGGGAGCAGGACTGGCCCCCCAATGGGGTGCTGCAATGAGGTGAGTGAAGGGCTTAAGTTTTCAGCCCCCCCCCAATGCCCAGAGCTGACTGGTGTCCGATGGCGCTTGGGAATTAGCACCGCCCGCCCACCCACCAGCTCCCTCCTGCAGAGCCTTGGCTGGGTCAAGAAAGAGAGGTCGCCGGACAAAGCCATCGGCAGCCCCCACCCAAGCCCCTGTGGCACCTGATTTCAGGGGGCAAGATATCCCTCCCCCTCCCTCCCTCCCTCCTCAGCGTGTGAGCATGTGCTGAGCCTTGGAATCCAGTGCCCCCCTCCTTGCCCCAGGTCCAGCACCCACCACCTCCTCCGCCATCGGCCAGCTCCTGCTCTTTCCTCTGCCTTTGGTCCTCCAGCCCTCTCTGCACCTGGTGTTGGAATTCCCTTGGGGGGGTGGAGCTATTCGTCGCTCCGTTCCCCTCTCCCTTACTCTGTTTTACTCCCCACCCACGTGGCAGACTTGCTTAGCTTTTCTTGGCTAGAGAAAACACACTAGGCATAGTTGATTGAAGTTGCAAAAAAGAAGTTTACTTACAGTTTTCATTCATATCTACAACGTCTGATTCACATCAGAGGATACACTAAATTTGAAAGGACAGAACCCTCCTAAAGCCAGGGCTCTCTGCGTGGAGGCATGCTGGAAAGATGGCGCTGGGCTGCAGGAGGGCAGCTTGCCACGTCTTCCCTGGTCAGTGGTCAGATGCAGAAGAGAGCGAGAGAAGGGTGAAGAAGAAGGAAACTGGGTCTGGGGCCACGCCCCTTCCTTAAGACAATGAGGGGTCAAAGACAAGAGGGTCTACCTAGGTGATCAAATAACATGCATACACCCCCCCCCCAGTGTCCAGCATACGGAATTTGCCCATTATTTCCAACACCTGGCAGCTGGGAGTGAGGCGGGAGGGAGGGAAGGGCGGCCATCGGGGAGGCTGGGCCAGTGGGAGGGGGGCTGCTGCCACCTGCATCCCAAGCCTGCCTGCCACTCCATCCCGGCTAGGCTGCCCGCGGCTAAGTTAGGGGGCCAATAGCAGTGGGATTCTTGCCAAGAATTTCTTGGGGTGATTTTGAGTGAGAAAAATGCTGTGGGGGAAGGAAGGCCACCCTCCCGCCTTGGATCTCCCCCCCCCCGCGACGGAGCACAGCACATCCAGCTTGGCGGCTGGAGAAGGTGGTGGAGCAGGAGGGCCTGAGCCGGTGCCCCCAGTTGACCCCAGGCCTGTTTGCAGGTGATGCGGCGGCAGCCAGACCTGCTTGCGTGTGAACGGCCTGCTGTAACAACTTGTGAACGCCGCCCGGACAGAGAGAGTCGTAGGTGCTGCAGCATACGTGTGGATAACTGTACCTGGGTGCAGATCAACCACAGGCTGGTTCGGATGAGACTCCGCAGGCGGTTCAAACCGCCGCCCCCAGCTATTAACGAAGGTGCCCCAGCAGCTTTCCTAGGAAGGAGGGGGCAGTGGTGCCGCTTCTTGAGCCGGGCCAACAGTCTGAACCGAACTGGCCCCAGCAGCACCGCCGGCGTACCAGGTAAAGCTGAACACATGAACACAGTGTGGCTGAGGAGGGAAGAGTGCCCCCTGCTGCTGCTGCTGCTGCTGCTGCTGCTGCTGCTGCTGCTTCCTCCCAGGGGGGACCACAAGGTGAGGAGCGGGCGGAGCGCCTGGCACAGGGGGCGCTGTTGGAATTGGCTATTGGCCCAACTCCTCCGCCTCTGTCCAGAGGGGGCAGGCTGGTGTCCGAAGGGGGCAACTCCTGCCCAGCAGCGACGACTCTCAGCAGCGAAGACTCAGCGACGACTCTAGACAGCCAGTCTAGCAGGACAGAAGGCTGCAGGAATAAAGGTGCAAACATGCAGCCCTTCTTGGGGGACCAGGTATATAAGTGCTTTTATGCAAATGCCCAAAGTCTACGGGCAAAGATGGAGGAACTGGAATGTTTGGTGGCTAGGGAAAACATTGACATAGTAGGTATAACAGAAACCTGGTGGAATGCGGAGAACTAGTGGGATACTGCAATTCCAGGATATAAACTCTATAGGAGGGACAGAGAGGGACGTGTTGGAGGTGGGGTGGCCATCTATGTCAAAGAGGGGGTAGAATCCACCAGAGTAGAGCTGGAGGGGGGCTCTGACTCCTCCGTAGAATCACTGTGGGTTAGATTACCAGGCTCAAAGAGTGATGTAATAGTAGGGGCATGCTACCGTCCTCCAGATCAAAAACCTGAAGGGGATCTTGAAATGAGGAAGCAAATCAGGGAGGTGTCAATGAGAGACAGGGTTGTAGTCATGGGGGACTTCAATTATCCTCACATCGACTGGGTCAATTCATGCTCAGGTCATGAAAGAGCGACTGGATTTCTGGATATGTTAAATGACTGTGCCTTAGAGCAGCTTGTCACGGAACCGACCAGAGGACAGGTGACTCTGGACTTGATATTGTGTGGCACTCAAGATCTGGTCAGGGAGGTAAATGTTACCGAACCGTTGGGGAACAGTGACCATGCTGCAATCTGTTTCGCCGTGCATGTCGGAGGGAGAGTGCTGAGCAAATCTGACACGAAAACCCTTGACTTCCGAAGGGGAGACTTACCCAAAATGAGGAGACTAGTTTGAAAAAAACTGAAAGGGAAGGTAAAAAGAGTCCAATCGCTCCAGAGTGCATGGAGGCTGTTTAAAACAACAGTCATAGAGGCCCAGCGGGAGTGTATCCCACAAAGGAGGAAGGGCTCGACCAAGTCCAGGAGGGTGCCGGCATGGCTAACAAGCACAGTTAAGGAGGCTATAAAAGGCAAGGAAGCTTCCTTCCATAAATGGAAGTCTTGCCCTAGTGAGGAAAATAAACAGGAGCACAAACTGTGGCAAAAGAAATGTAAAAAGATAATACGGGAGGCCAAGAAAGACTTTGAGGAACGTATGGCAGGCAACATAAAAGGGAATAATAAAAGCTTCTTCAAATATGTTAGAAGCAGGAAACCTTCCAGGGAAACGGTTGGTCCGCTGGATGGTGAGGGAGAGAAAGGGGTGATAAAAGGGGACTTGGAGACTGCAGAGAAATTAAATGAGTTCTTTGCATCTGTCTTCACGGTAGAAGACCTCGGGCAAATACCGCTGCCGGAACGGTCTCCCCTGACTAAAGAATTAAGTCAAATAGAGGTTAAAAGAGAAGACGTCTCAGACTTAATTGACAAAATAAAGATCAATAAATCACCAGGCCCGGATGGCATCCACCCAAGAGTTCTGAAGGAACTCAAGAATGAAGTTGCTGACCTCTTGACCAAAATATGCAACTTGTCCCTTAAAACGGCCACTGTGCCAGAGGATTGGAGGATAGCTAATGTCACGCCAATCTTTAAAAAAGGAAGGAGGGGGGACCCGGGAAACTACAGGCCGGTCAGCCTAACATCTGTTCCAGGGAAGATGGTGGAAAGTCTCATGAAGGATAAAATCTTAAAATACATAGAAGATCAAGCTCTGCTGAGGGAGAGTCAGCATGGCTTCTGCAAGGGGAAGTCTTGCCTCACAAACCTGTTAGAATTTTTTGAAAAGGTCAACAGGCATGTGGATGCGAGCGAACCCGTGGATATTATATATCTGGATTTTCAGAAGGCGTTTGACACGGTCCCTCATGAAAGGCTCCTGAGAAAACTCCACAGCTCGAAGGGTTCGTTGTTGAACTGCTGATCCCAGTCAGACGCTGCCGCATAGATGCATTCAATGGAACCGTGAGTAAACGGGGGGGGGGCGCAACTTTACCCGTATGTGCCTTTTGCTAGAACTCGCCTGGGCGAGGGAGGTTCCCTGAGGTGATACTACCTACAAGAAGGGGGGCGCAGGGGGGGTGTCTGCGGCTTGCTCTGCTTTCCCCCATCATCACGAACGACCCATTTCCAACAGGCGCGACCGCCTGCCTGGCCGGCTCCCCCACGGGGCGGCTGCCTGGAGTTCGCGCGTTCCCTTGCTGAGCGTGCCTGGCGGGCTCCAGGAGCAGGCAGCGGGCGGCCAGGCGCGGAAAGCAGGTGACAGGCAGGGAGAAGGCTACCCGCCCTGGCCGAGGAGGGGCTGCGAGCGCCGCCGCCTTGCAGCGACACTAGGGAGGCGCCGGCAGGCAGAGCAGGCTATGACGACCCTCCGGTGGGTCTGCGGTGCCCGGCACGGGGCCCAGCAGCAGCCCCTCGTCCTGGCTGGCCGAGTGCTGCTCCCCGGCCTTTCCTTCTCCCAGCAGACCTGGCTGCCCACCTGGCTGGCAGTCCGGGGAGGGGGGCGTCATGACTCATGGGAGCCTTGCTAGGGCCCGAGTGCCCAGATGGTGGAGCGAGCAGGCTGCAGCCCCCTGGTGTGGTGCGTGCTCGAGAAAGACCCCCCCCCACGTGACGGTTCTTCCCCGGTGTGCGCGCGCGGTGTGACGGTTCCTTGTCACACCGGGTACCCTTCGCGGGCGGAAGAAGTCAGTGATGGCTTTAAAAGGGGGCTGGACACACACGCTCGTGTGTGGCCAGAGGTCTCTCAGTGTCAGTGGCAACTAGTCATGGTGGCCAGGCTCCCTCCAGCCCAGAGGCAGCCTGCCTGTGTGTATTGGGGGTGGGTGGGTTGCCGTCTGCTGGGAGGCTCCCCGGAGGCAGCTGAGGGGGCACACTATGGGAAGTTGGAGGCTCGACTAGGTGAGCCCCCCCCCCTTGATCCAGCAGGTCGCTAATTTAGCTCTGAGGAACTCCCCTCCTCCCTTTGTGCTGCTTCTTGTGGTCCGGCCATGATCCTGCAAGGAATCACTAACTGGCCATAAAGGTTTGGCCAGCAGCAGCACCAGTAAGAACAGTTGGAGGAGTAGATTGCTCGGTATTCATCCATTACCTTCACAAATGTGGTGTGTGTTTTCTTGCTTTTGGAGATGTGTGGTTAACATTCTCCCCTCCGCCTTTATAATGCCCCTGTGTGGGAGACACCATCACTGCAGCAGTCGGTTGGTCCACAGCGCTCCTCCTTCCTGAGCCGAGGACCCGTTCACCACCCTCGTTCCCCTTGTGCACACAGGGTGCAGCCAAAGGGACTGTGCCCCCACCCCCCGGGGCAGGGGGCTGCTCCATTCTCGGAGGTGCAGATTTTCGGAAAGAAGGCATTTATTATGTACCTACTACCTACCACTGTTGCTGTTGCGATTGACTGCAGGGGCAGGGCTGTCGCTCTCTTCTTCTGTGCCCTGGCTGGCAGCAGGGCCCTCCTCTGCCTGCCTGGTGCCAGTGGTGTATCGGGGCTGAGCTGGGAGGGCAGCTTCTCCTGTCTGACTCAGTCTTTAGGGACCCATGAGGATTGGTGCTCTGCCAGCTACAGCCAGACTGAGTGACCCGGTTGCCAGGGAAGGCCTGGCCTGGCCGGGTGTCCTGCCTCCCTCCGGGCAGTGGCGGCAAGTGTGGCCGATTCCCGATTTCCGGCAGAATCAGAAATGGTGGCTTGGTGGGGGAGGGGGAGATAGTTTTCAGGGCACTGCTGGCTCAAGCACTGTACTGTGTGTCAGCCTGAATCCTCCCTAACCCTTTGCAGAGTTCCAGTGGATCCAGCAGGGATCCACACTCCGGCTCTGCACAGCTACACGCAGCCTGTGAACAACCCCCCCCCCCCAGCATCCTCTATAATAGACACGGCAGATCCTGGGGCTCTCGGGGCCGGATGGCTGGATCCGACCAAAGCGCCTCCTCCCTGCTCCTCCCTCCCAGATGCATTGCTGCTGCGCTAAGGTTGGGCACTCCAGTCTGATCGCCCCAGTCGCTGATGTGGGAGGGAACTCGTCTCTCACCTGCTTGGAAAACAGATGGGACCAGATGGGACCTGCCAGTCCCAGCCATGCATTTTGCAGCGCAGCAGGGGAAGGAAGTTGCCCCTGTTCAGAATCCAGGGGAGTCAGGGGCTCCAATGCAGAAGGAGGGAAAGGACATGACTTTCAAATCTACACAGCGGCTGGATTAGCGACATTCTGCGCTTGCAGACAAGATTCTTCAGGCCTCACTGGATGCCGGAATCAGACGGGTGGAAAAGGCAGCTGGCCAGGAAGGGTGCCACCGCCTGGGACAGCCCTGCAGGGGCAGCATCTGGCCGGGCAAAACGTCCCCCGGCCGGGACTGGTTGCCAGAAGCCTCCTCTCCGAGGGCACCTCTGGGCAGAGGGGGTGGGAGCCAGAGGGGCAGCCTGGCCTCGCTGCTTGTAGCAGAGAGTGCCCTGGGCGGAGATGGCACAATGCTGTGTCTGTGCCGTCCCCACACCACAGATGCCGGCACCGAAGATGCGCAGGCACAAGGAGCACATGGCGGCAGGGAGCGCGGCTGCCTCCTGAGCACTGGGCTCCATTTGCGCACTCGCAGGATCTCACTGGCTGGTGGAGCTTGGGAAGGAGCCTGCGCATGGGCGGGGAGGGAGGGGCGTATCTTCGCGCTCTCGGTGCCCC
Organism: Plestiodon gilberti rubricaudatus; assembly: GCA_026170595.1. Taxonomy (NCBI): domain Eukaryota; kingdom Metazoa; phylum Chordata; class Lepidosauria; order Squamata; family Scincidae; genus Plestiodon; species Plestiodon gilberti. The sequence goes on along the minus strand of JANXHW010000014.1, from coordinate 1,279,171 downwards.
TGTGGAGCACCACTGAAGCCCCCCAGCTCTTGCCAGCCAGCCAGGCCAAGGAGGCCACAGGAGGGGAGGGGAGGCGACCCCAGGCCGCCCAGGGCTAGGCTGGCAAAGGGCTTGCCACCCCAACCCACCTTGCCAATCACCGCCTCCCTGCCCAGGCCACTCCCACTAAGCAGCGCCAGCAGCCTGAGACAGGCGGAGCTCGGGCGCAATCCAAGGAGCTGGCGGCTTTGCAGGCAGTGTGGAGAGCATCTCCAAAGGCACATTCCCCGAGATTCCCGGAGAAGGGGCCCAGAGATGCTGGAGGGGGCCCCACTCCTGCCCTGTCCTGTGGGGCTGACCTTCCCAGCCCCCTGGGGCCAGCGTGTGCCTCTTCTGAAGGGCCCCTTCTCTTGCTGAGAGCAAAAACCAATGAGAAGGAGGAGATGATGGAGGAAATCCTCTAGCCCCCCCCCCCTTGCCGCCAAGGGAGCCCCGGAGATTTACAGCCCGTCTCTCATTGTTTAAAGACTCTCGTGCAGGGTTGTGCTGCGATCTTCACAGAGAACACAGCATAGATGCAGCAAATTTATGATTCCGGCTCTGAATCCCCAATCCCATCGTGGACCAATCCGTCTTCCTGGCGCTGAGGATGGAATTAAATTATTGTAAAATAAATCTGTAAAAATGATGGAAAGAGTGTCGGGCAGCGGGGGGGCGGGGGAGCCCTGACAGATGGAGCCGCGGCCGAATCCAGCGCCAGGCCTGGGTGGCTGGGGAGGTCTGTGCTGCCGTCACGCCCAGCTTGCCAGGGCAGGAAACCCCAGTCAGCATGAAAGGGGGGGGGGAAAGAGCCCAGCAGCAGCACTGCGGTGGGGGTGGGGGGGCGACGGTGGTGCCAACGGGAGTGGAGTGGATCTGCACCAGAGGGCAGGCGGGACCGGGAGGCTGGCTGGCGCTTTGAGCGCCTACAGAGCATGTCGGTGGGCAGCAGGCGCTTCCAGCTCTTCCCGAGCAGGCAGGGAGGGGACACCGGCCTCCTTCCCCCAGCCTGTGTGGGTCAGTGTCCCACTCCAGGATCCTTGGAGCACCAGGCAGCCTGTGGCCTCCTCAGGACCTGCTGCTCTTGTGCCTGGACCTGGACGGGGGGGGGGGGGGGGGGCTGGGACTTCATGCTTCGCTCTAGGGAGGCTCCTGCAGGCCAGCATGGATGCCGCCGCACAACTAGTCTGGGAACGAGAGCAACGTTGCTGCAGGACACGGAAGGTCCGGTCACTTCAGGCCACCTACCGGTGCTCTTGGTGGTCCCTGCTGCGGGAGGGGTGCTTTCCCGGACCCAGTTCCTTCCTGCCCCTTCCCCCTTCTCTTGTCTCCTGACCTCCGTGGGGCTGAGAAGCTCCGTGCCATTCCCAGCACACGGGCAGCAGGCCAGGGAAGCAGCAGCAGCCCCCCCCCCCCCATGTCCAACCGCGAGGGCTGGAAAGGGGAGGGCGAGTTGCCTCTCATTCGAGAGATTCGGGGCTGAGTGCCGCCAGCCTAGGACACGAGGAGGGAAAAAAGCCCTGCTGAGAGCCGGAGGTCACCCTCACCCAGGCCTGGGCCCCCCTCGCACGGGGATCTGCTTGAGCCACCAAGAGCCCTGGGGGGGGGGCAGTCAAGACGGAGCACATTGGAATGGAAGCTTTTCTGGACGACAGCCGACTTCGTCAGATGCATGAAATGACATTCCCAGTAGGGGTGTGCAGAGGTGCGCGTGCGCAGACGCACAGAGAGGCGCCAAATACATGTGGAAATGTGGGTCGTCCCCCCGGAGGTGGGTGTCCCTCCCGTTACATCCTCTCAGAGGAGTGAATGGGAAATGTGGGGAGAAGAGGGGTGCCGGGATGCTGTGCCGTGCGGTGAGATGCCCCTCCTTGCCGTAAGATCCGGGTTGCACCCAAGTGGGAAGGTCCAGTTTGGAGAGCCGCATGAAACTGTTTGCAGCGCATGGAGAAGGCGGAAGAAGAAGAGAGCCCAGCCAGAGGCCGCGTCCAGCTGACCAACTCGTCGCCCTGCGGAGGGCCAGCGACTGCTCTGGGAACCAAAGGGGAGTCACCCCCCCCTGCCCATTGACAGGTGGCGGCGGCCTGTTGTCTGGTGAGCAGGGGGGCTGCAAGGGCAGAGACCGGGTGCTGTCCGTTGGGAGCCATGCCAGGCACCTGCCCATTAGGGCTCGTAGGCTACGTGCCATAGCAAGGGGGGCGGGGGAGATCATGACTTGGCAGATTTATTAAGGGTCATTGATGGGATGGGACCAGAAGGGGATTATCTATAGGACAGGTGAGCCCAGAGTGCAGCGGGACGCTCTGCCCGTTTGAACACCGACCCTGCACAGCGGGACTCTGAAGATCTGGTCATGTAGTAAGTAGCAAGTCAGTCTGTTGTATTCTGCTGGATCTCCCTCTCTGTTTGGATCCCTCCTTCTAGAGCAGCGTTGGGGAACCTCAGGCCCCAGGGCTGGATCAGGCCCCCGAGGCCATCCGGTCCGGCCCCCGGAGAGATTGCCGGGAGGCTACCCAACCGGCCCCTGGAGGCTCCGCCGGGTCCGAGTGTCACCTCCGGAGGCCGGGAGAGGGCCTTTGCATGTCCTCCCCGGCCGCCGCCTCGACCCCTTCTCACCAGGCCATTGGCCATTTCGCACATGCGTACCACGCCAATGAGGGCAAGCTCTTGCCCTCATCGGCATGGTACACCAGAGGTGACGCGCGGACCCGGCGGCGGCGGCTTCGGACGGTGAGCGCAGAGCCTCCGGAGGCCGATGGGGGGTGGGGCAAAAATTAATTAAATAAATAAAAATGGCGGGCGGCCTTACGGCCGGCCCTCAAGCAAATTTCTAATATTTAAAACGGCCCTCACCAGGGAAAAGGTTCCCCGCCCCTGTTCTAGAGCCCCGCCGGCATGTGTGGTAGAGGGATTTCCTCTTACTTACGAACATGGAAACTCTTTAATCAACATGATGTTCACTCCATTGCTGGAGTGCTTGCTTCAAGGTTGACCAGAGGGAATTGGGCTGCTGCCCCGAGGAGCCAGAGGAAGGTTTGGGTCAAATACCTGAAGACCCAGGTGTGTTTCCGCTCCTCCTTCTGCCAGCAGCCGGAGCCAGACAGGCGGGAGGTGGGGGGGCGCACTCAGCGGTTTGCAGAGTGGACAACGTTGTCAGGAGGTGGGGTTTGGGCGCATAAGCTTGGGAGCTGTGGAAACTGCATTCCCTGTTGCCCGGGAGACCCTGGATGCCTTTGGCCCCTTGGGGCGACAACAATATCAGTTCTCCTGACAAGCTTAAAATGTACAAGTATGTTGTTGTTGTTCAGTCGTTAAGTCGTGTCCGACCCTTCGTGATCCCATGAACCATATCCCGCCAGGCCTTCCTGTCCTCCACTATCTTCCTGAGTTCGCTCATTTTCATGTTTGTTGCATCGGTGATGCTGTCTAACCATCTCATCCTTGGCCTTCCCCTTCTCCTTTTGCCTTCAATCTTTCCCAGCATCAGAGTCTTCTCCAGAGAGTCCTCTCTTCGCATTAGGTGGCCAAAATATTTGAGTTCCAGCCTTAGTACCTGTCCTTCCAGGGAACAGTCAGGCTTGATTTCATTTAGAATTGACTGATTTGATCTCCTAGCAGTCCAAGGGACTCTCAGGAGTCTTCTCCAGCACCACAGTTCAAAAGCATCTATTCTTCGGCGCTCAGCCTTCCTTATGGTCCAACTCTCGCAACCATACATTGCTACTGGGAACACCATCGCCCTGACTATGCGAACTTTTGTTGGCATGGTGATATCTCTGCTTTTTATTTGCTGTCTAAGTTTGCCATAGCTTTCCTTCCAAGGAGTAAGCGTCTTTTAATTTCATGGCTGCTGTCTCCGTCTGCAGTGATCTTGGAACCCAGAAAAGTAAAATCTGTTACTGCTTCCATTTCTGCCCCTTCTATTTGCCAGGAATTGATGGGACCAGATGCCATGATCTTAGTTTTATTAATGTTGAGTTTCAAGCCAACTTTTGCACTCTCCTCTTTCACCCTCATCAAGAGGCTCTTTAGTTCTTCTTCACTTTCTGCCATTAGGGTGGTATCGTCTGCATATCTGAGGTTGTTGATATTTCTCCCGGCAATCTTGATTCCGGCTTGCGATTCATTCAGCCCTGCATTTCTCATAATGTACTCTGCATATAAGTTAAATAAGCAGGGTGACAATATACAGCCTTGCCGTACTCCCTTCCCAATTTTGAACCAATCAGTTGTTCCATGGCCGGTTCGAACTGTTGCTTCTTGACCCGCATACAGGTTTCTCAGGAGACAGGTAAGGTGGTCTGGTACCCCCATCTCTTTAAGAATTTGCCACAGTTTGTTGTGATCCACACAATCAAAGGCTTTTGCGTAGTCAATGAAGCAGAAGTAGGTGTTTTTTTGGAACTCTCGTGCTTTCTCCATGATCCAGCGCATGTTGGCAATTTGATCTCTAGTTCCTCTGCCTCTTCGAAACCCAGCTTGTACGTCCGGTAGTTCTCGGTCCACGTACTGCTGAAGCCTAGCTTGTAGGATTTTGAGCATAACCTTGCTAGCATGTGAAATGAGTGCAATTGTACGGTAGTTTGAACACTCTTTGGCACTGCCCTTCTTTGGAATTGGAACGTAAACTGACCTTTTCCAATCCTTTGGCCACTGCTGAGTTTTCCAAATTTGTTGGCATATTGAGTGCAGCACTTTCACAGCATCATCATTTAGGATTTTAAGTAGCTCAGCTGGGATATTATCATCTCCACTAGCTTTGTTGTTAGTAATGCTACCTAAGGCCCACTTCACTCTCTAGGATGTCCGGCTCTGGGTCAGTGACCACACCAGCGTGGTCATCAGGAACATTCAGATCTTTCTTGTATAGTTCTTCTGTGTATTCTTGCCATCTCTTCTTAATCTCTTCTGCTTCTGTTAGGTCCTTGCCTTTTTTGTCCTTTATCATGCCCATCTTTGCACAAAACGTTCCCTTGATATCTCCAATTTTCTTGAAGAGATCTCTAGTCCTCCCCATTCTGTTGTTTTCCTCGATTTCCTTGCATTGTTCATTTAAGAAGGCCTTCTTATCTCTCCTTGCTATTCTCTGGAACTCTGCATTCAGTTGTTTATATCTTTCCCTTTCACCCTTGCTTTTTGCATTCCTTCTTTCCACAGCTATTTGTAAAGCCTCATCTGACAGCCACTTTGCTTTCTTGCATTTCTTTTTCTTTGGGATGGTTTTAGTTGCTGCCTCCTGTACAATGTTACGAACTTCCGTCCATAGTTCTTCAGGCACTCTGTCTACCAGGTCTAATGCCCTAAATCTATTCTTCACCTCCACTGTATACATGGGGACAATTCACAGGAACCCTGCAAGGTGGTTTTTATGGCCCAATCCTATGGGAACGCGAGTTCTGCCAGTGCTCGCTGTAGCAAAAGTGCCCTAAACTGCTTTGCAACAGTGCAGGGCCTTGCCACGCTGGTGACCGCAGGGACACCTGCCGGAGCAGGTTAGCCTGTTCAGGGGGCAGAACGGGGCAGGTGGGTGGCAATGGGGCGGGCGGATCGGGCCCAGGAGAGGACAGGATCGGTGGTGCCAGCACGCACCATATTCTATCCCCCTTCCCAGGCCTGGTCCGCCAAGATGGATCAACATGGACTTGTGCCAGCTGTAGAGCTGACTTAGGTCCGAGTTGAACCATTGCGGCTGCTGGGGCTTACCCTGAGGAAGGGGACAAATGTTCCCTTACACTTAGGAGACCTCCAGCAGCTGAAATTCCCCTGCAGGATGGAGCTTAGCTCACACCAGCACCGCTGCATTGTCTGTCATGCGGAGATTGTTAGGATTGGGCTGCCCAACACTTCTCTTGGTCCTGTGGCGATGGTGTCAAACCTCAGTATTTATTTATTTATTTAAAAATTTATATCCCGCCTTTTCCTATGCCGAAGGCAAATGCCCAAGGCGGCTTACAACAGATTAAAATACATAATTTAAAACACATAAAATAAGTTTAAACAATACATAAAAAGGTAAAGGTGACCCCTGACAATTAAGTCCAGTCGTGTCCGACTCTAGGGTGTGGTGCTCATCCCCATTTCAAAGCCGAAGAGCCAGCGTTGTCCGAAGATGCCTCCGTGGTCATGTGGCCGGCATGACTCTCCTTGACATACTCGCATTAACATGCTTTGGAACTGCTAGGTTGGCAGGAGCTGGCCAAGCAACGAGCGCTTACCCCGTCGCAGGAATCGAACTGCCGACCTTTCGATCGACAGCTTATGGTTCAGCGGTTTAACCCGCTGCGCCACCTGCTGGCTGTTAAAACAATACATAACGATACATAAACAAATTTAAAAAACAATAAAATCCACTGGGGAGGGGTTGACAGTATGGAGCAGAGAAGCAGCATGGCAGAGCATCTTGAGATAGGCAGACCACGACCCATCACCCAAACGCTAGACGAAACAAAAACGTTTTAAGCCCTCGCCGAAAAGTCATGAGGGAGGGGGTGGTTCTCAGATCCCCTGGCAGGGAGTTCCACATGTATGTATGTATGTATGTATGTATGTATGTATGTATGTATGTATGTATGTATGTATGTATGTATGTGACAAGCATGGTGATGCACATGGAGTAAAAATCAGTTCCCTGCTCTGAGGGGCTTACAGGGAGGGGGGGTTCCTCATTCCCATGGCCCAGGATCTCCCTGCCTTTGTAAACATCTCTCTGGTACAGGTGGGGGTGCTGCTGTTTTTATGCTCCTGTTTTAATTGTAGCTATGATCTTTTTAATCGATTTTTAGATACTGTTTATTAATTTTCATTAATTGTTTTTTACTGTTTTAAAATGTGATTATTTTTGTTTTGTATTTTTTGTATTGTATTCTTTTTGTTCATGTTGTAAGCCGCCTTGGGTCCCTTCAGGGAGAAAGGCGGGATAAAAATACTGTAAATAAACCAATGATAAATTCAGCAGAGTCTCCCTGTCGTCTCCCTCGGAAACATTTCTGTTGAAGGGCTGTAGCTGCAAAGGCTCCAGCAGCATGTCCTGGCAGGTGGAAATGCCCTCCCTGTTTCTGACACCAGTTTTGGGCCTGTTTATCCTTTTGCATAGAGACCACAGTTTTTGTCCTGTGCAGGCAGTGTTGGCAAGCAAAAGAGCAGCTGAGCTGGCACGGCAGGTCCTGCCTGCAATACTGTTACCTGAGCAGATCTGTGGCAGCCGCAGAGCTGGCATTGTGGTTTGCAGCAGGGCCTGGTCCCTGGGTTTGTGTTTGTGTGCTGAGCTGGTCTGTTTTTGCTTTTGAGATAAATTCCTAAAATTCTCATTGCAGAAATGGCTGCTGTACACCCTTTGCATGTGAGACGGTGTGAGCTGTGAGCTGGCACAGATGTGGTTGTTTCACAGGGCCTGGTTGCAGACCATGGAACCTGTGGGGTGCTCTGGGTGGAAGCAGGTGGGCATGCCTAGCGGTTCTGTGGGTTTCCAGTGTCGGGAGAGGCAGCCTAGAAGTCCATCCCATTAGTTGCACAGCAATGTCCAGGCAGTAGTCCAGGCTCAGGCTGACGGAGTGGGAACGTGATGGACATCCATCCTCAAGGGCCTCTTTCTTGCCCTCAGGCCTCCAGATGCCACAAGGCTCTTTGTCGCGTTGGCTGCTCGGCTCCAGACTGACACGGCTGCTACTCCGCCTGGAAGCCGACACTCCGCAAAAGACACCCCAGAAATGGGAGCGGAGCGAGGGGGGGGGCCTCTGAGCTCGGTGGGTGGCCTCTCTGCGATGGCCCAAAGCTGACGCTTGACCTCCGTCCTCCACAGCTCTGGCCCATGATCTTCACTTCTCCAGCTCCATCACCCCAACCACCCAAAGGTCTTTTGCTTCCTCAAATGCCTCCCCTCTTCTCCCTGGTCGCCACATCCCAAGAAGGACATTGTAAGGCTGGAAAGGGTACAAAAGAGGGCAATGGAAATGACTGGCGGGCTGGAACACCTTCCTTACAAGGAAAGGCTACAACATTGGGACTTGGCCAAAAGATGACTACGGGGGGACATGATTGACACACAATGATGCATGGTGTGGATAGAGAGGAGCCCCCCCCCCCGAACCAGACTGTGTCATCCAATGACTGTTTATCCTTTTGCATAGAGACTGACTGGAGACAAACAGAAAGACTATCCAGCAGAAAGACAGAAAGATACAGCAGAAAGACTATCCTTTTGCCTGGAGACAAACATGTCTTTCTCTGATGCTTGTGGGCTTCCAGAGGCCACTTTCAGAAAACGGATGCTGGATGCAGCAGGGTTTTTGTCTGTCTCTTTATTATGCGGGCTGCGTCCTCCTTCCCTGACTTTAGACCCACCTGTCTTGAAACTCACCTTTTCCATGAAGCCGTTGGCATCCCGCCTGAGATCTCTCTCCCTGCTGTAGCCAAGGAGATGTCGGTGGAAGTGCGACTGCTGTGTCTCCGTCCCCTATGTGCCCCTTCTCCACGTTCCTCCCATCTGCCAGGAGCCAGACAGACTTCCAGCAGACTGACTCCGCAGGAGGACCCGCTCAGTCGGAAGATCCACAGGCACCGGATTGGGGCCTTGACACTGAGTCTGAGTTCTGAAGGACCCCCTGAGCCATAAACCTCCAAGTCAGTGACCCCAAATCTGGGGAACCCCAAGAAAAATACTGTGAGTGTGTGTGTGTGTGGGGGGGTGTCAGCAGCCTCCCCCCTCCCCCAAGGGATCTGTGTTCCACTGAACCAATTTGCCACTGCAGAAAAGGCAGCCAGAGAGACAGAATGCCGTGGCGATGGGAGGTCCTGTTCCGGGACACAGGGCTGGCCCTTTAAGCCTTTCGGGGGGGGGGCTGGGGGAATACTTGGCCAGAGAGTCTGTAAGGATTCAGTTAGGGCCAGTGGCGTCCCTACACTGGTGCGGGGGGTGCAAACCGCACCATGTGACATCCTTGGGGGGCGGGGTGACATCACTAGTCATTTTATTTTTATTTATTGTTTTTAAATTTGTTTATGTATGGTTACATATTGTTTAAACTTATTTTATGTATTATTTTAAATTATATATTTTAATTTCTGTTGTAAGCTGCCTTGGGCATTTGCCTTCAGCATAGGAAAAGGCGGGGTATAATTTTTCAAATAAATAAATAAATAAATAAATAAATAAATAAATAAATAGTGGCCAAAATTGTGAAAACCGTTGCCATTAGGAATTATGCCATCATGTTATATTTCATTTGATGTGTAATCTCATGTAGAATGCAATGAAATACACTGTTACAAAATATCTGTACCCTATCAAATGTTATGACCAAATAACCCGGAAACAGAAGACACAACTTCTTTGTGTAACAAAAAGTGGATCAGAGATAAGAAAACACATTTCATTTGAACATCTTTGTTTATGCTAAGAATTCACAATACAGATAAACTTACTATTTAGGCTGCAAACATACATTAGGCTGTGCATATAATATTGTAAATGTAAAGGTGTATATTTGATTAAGCGGGAGGTGGGGCAATGCCATGAGGGTGGGGCGATGATGCATTTCCCCACCCACTGCATGGGAGAAGGTTCATCCTGGGGGTGACGCACTGACCTCCAGCACCAGGTGACACAAGCCCTAGGAACGCCCCTGGTTAGGGCTGAGTAAGTTGTCTCCCTCTCCGTGGATCTGTCCAGGGTCCTGAAGATCTCTCAGCTGACCGACCCTTGACTTCTCTCTGCCGTAGAACCTGGACCTGGGCGCGTAGCCCTGGGCTGTCGGTCTGTTATTTTTGCTCCCCTCTCCAGACCACCTGCCTCTCCTGCACCCTGTGACCTTCCTTCCCTGTGGGCTGAGCCCCACCCAGACTGGACACCCTTCATCTGTTGTCTCCCCTGTGTTTGTCTAGAGATTGTAATGGGACATTGACCTGTCCTGACATTTTGTGTGAAGCACCATGTTCATTAATGGTGCTATGGAAGCCAATAACAGCAGCAGCAGCAGCAGCATTGCAAACTTCTCTCAGACAGAAGATCTACTGCCTCACGTCCGATTGGGGGGGGGGGAGAGAGAGAGCTGTGGTCCAGGTTGCCTACCGCATGCAGCTCCCTACCAGGCCTCCAAGTGCCCACATCCTGCTTCTGGGAGTGCCAGCCTCATTCCTTGAGCTGTAGGGGCTGGGAGATGTCACTGCCTCCTGGCCTTGGGTTAATGGGTTAACGTGACGCATGGGCGTGATGTCACCACGCACCTCCAATCACACCTCTCCACCATTTGGCTTCCTTTTTGGAGTCAAACGGCAGCCCGGGCGGGTGGGAGGGCCGAAACGCAGCGGCTGCGAGGAGCCACCAGCACACGTGAGTCTCCCTCACGATTGCGACCTCCTACAGCCGCGATTGCGCCCTCCTGGGGTCAGCACCTGGTGCCCAGGGCACCAGGGGCCCCCATTGAACGACGCTGGACTAGATGGACCCTTGGCCTGATCCAGCAGGGCTCTTCTGATGTTCTTATGAGGATCTCACCTCGAATCCCAGCTGTATGAGAGTTGACTTGCTGAGCAACGAGACATGCACTGCTCTGCATGCTCAGAGAGAGAGAGAGAGAGAGAGAGAGAGAGAGAGAGAGAGAGAGAGAGAGAGAGAGAGAGAGAGAGAGAGAGCACTGCATCATTATTGCCTGGTGTATTTGAAGGCCCTGAAAAACAGTTTTGGAGCTGATCTGAGATCTCTGTGTGTGTGGGGGGGGGGGCTCATTTTAAGCCTTGAGAGAGGCTCTATGGCTCCAGGAGGCTGCTTTGTCAGCACGAATGGAGGGTGACACCTGCTCTACTACACATGCAAAGCCATGAGGTGGGAGAGTGGACTGGACCACCTCAGACTGCAGGGGTGTTTGTGTGAGTGTTACATTTTGGAACACTCCTTGCAAGTAGACAACCAGTACAGCAGGGAGAAAATTGGGAGAGCAGTTTCCTCCCTGAAGTGCTGCAAAGTGTTTTACTGGCAGGGAGGCCTGTGTGAAAGGAGGACGCATCCTGCCGACATGGCTCCCCCCGCCCCTGCCAGCAGTCCGCCGCGGTGCCGCCCCTGCCATTCTGTCACCCCAGGACTCTGCCGCTTTGTTCTGCTGCCGCATGTCGTGTCCACCGGGCCTGAGCGTGTGCAAGGGAGGGGGAGGCCTCGTGAGGAGGAGCACCTGGGCTTTGTTTGCTCTCCTTGTGGAAAGTGTGGTTGTCATAGAAATGCAGCCACTCGCAGGGCCTTGGCACATTTGTGAAGAGCAGCGCACTCTCGCTCGCGCTCTCTTCCTCTAACACCCCCCCACCCGGAGGAAGAGACACATGTTGTCCATGAAAATGAGGCTGCCCCCTGCCCTCTGCCCCCTGGGCTGGTGAGGCCCCCTGGGCCCACCTACCTCCTGCACTTTCCTTTCCTTTGCCTTTCAACATCTACTTTGCTCTGCAGCAGCTCTGTGTCTGACTCGCAGTCATCTTTCCTGCTCCATTAATAACCCTTCAGAGGAGTTTGATCATCAGCAGAATGAGGGTCCCGCTGGAGGCGGTGGCTCTTCCATTAACCCGTGGGTGGCGCAAGTGCTGCCGGTGTCCCCTTCTCAGCTATCCTTGCTCAAACACACCCTTTCCCACTCCCCCCCCCCCGCACTAGCTCCCTTTCCCTCTCAGCCTCCTTTCTCAGGAAGGCAAATGTGCTGGAGAGACCATCAGCCCCCCCCCCCAAGGCTGATCTCCACCAACTCCGGTTGTGTTGCGTTTGCGTCTGGAGGCTCGTGAGCGTAGGGGACAGGATGCCCCGCCCTGAAACGCTGCCCTGGACTCCACCAGTTTCTTCAATGTGCTTGTCCCTCCTGATTGTCCCTCCTTGTAATAATGCTCAACACTGATTGGCTGAATCACCCTCTCATCCCATTTGTCAAACAGTTTGCTCCGTGTCCCGCCCTCTCTCAATCATGAGCAGGGTCCACGGGTGATCGCAACGTAACTCGGGAGAGCGCAGCTCTCCCGCGTTCCATGGCGACTGGTTAAAAAGGAAGCCACACCGCACGCGTCCGGGACGCGCTGGGATATGTGCGATGTAGATCAGCCTTTAGAGACCCCCGCCCCGCCCCAATAACCAGCATGTCATCTACATGAAACCGCTGGGAGGGGTCACCTGGGAATTTGGAGTGGGTGCCACCAGTACGCTGATGATGCTCAGCTCTCTCCCTCCTTTCCACCAGGTACCAGGGTGGCTGCCAAGGTCCTGGAGCTCAGCCCAGAGGCGAAGGGGGCCTGGATGGGGGCTAACAAACGGAGACTCAATCCAAACAGGGTCTGCAGCTTGGGGGTCTCTTGGATTCACGGCTGCTCCTGGATGCCCAGGTGCGTTTCGGCTGTGGCCAGGGGGGCCTTTGCCCAACTTTGGCTGGTGCACCAGCTGCGGCTATACCTGCACCAGTCAGATCTGGCCGTGGTGGTCCATGCCATGGTGACACCACAATTTGACTACTGTAACGTGCTCTACATGGGGCTGCTCTTGAAGATAGTTTGGAAGGTGCAGTTAGTGCAGAATGCGGCAGCTTCTGTGGTTGCTGAAGGTCGTCAGTTTGACTCTGTTGGACCGCTGCTTCGGCAGCTGCACTGGCTGCCGGTTCAGTTCTGGGCCCAGTTCAAGGTGCTGGTTTTGACTTTTAAAGCCCCTTACAGTTTGGGACCAGCGTATTTGAGAGACTGCCTCCTTCCATATAATCTGGCCCGTCCTCTTCGATCATCTGAGAGGGCCATCCTGGATGTGCTGCTGCTGAGAGATGTTAGTGGGGTGGCAGCTAGAAATAGCCAAGGGCCTTCTCTGTAGTGGCACCTGCCTTATGGATTTCCCTCCCCTTTGGCTTAAGAACCGCTCCTTCTCTAGAAGCCTTCCGGTGTGGCCTAAAGACATTCCTCTTCCCAAAAGCCTTTTGCCCTTTGCAAAGTGTTTTTAGGGGTATATCTGCTGGTGGTTTATTAATTATTGATTGATGGTCAATTATTGATTGTTGCCTGTGTATACAAGTATTTGGAGGTCTGGCTCAATCAGGAGAGCTGCAGCCTTACATGCCTGAAGATCAAGGCCAAGGGCGGCAGTTCGCTGACAACGCTGCATAAACCCCTCTGTGTGAGAGAGAGAGGAAGCTGCAGCTGGCACTCTGTGAGGGGGAGTTGCCTGTCAGTCAACGCATGTGAGGGGGAGAGAGGCCAGACCGTGAAAGGAAACACCTGGAAAGAAGCGTCCTACGAAAGAGTAGGACATTTAAATCCAAGAAAGGCGATATATAAATACTGGAATTATTATTATTTTATAGTTTTTTTAATAGTGTGTTCTAATACTATTGTACACTGACTTACTTTGGGTGCCCTTCAAGGTGGGTTATTATAAATCAAATAACTAAATAACCTGAGCGCCACCAGCCACCCTCCTCTGGTGGGCCCGTCCAGAGACACATCTGGCTCAAGAGGCATTTGAAGCAGTCTGGTCTGGTCCACCCTTGTCGCCACAGTAGCGGTCTTCTTCATGCCCTGGCGGCACACAGGCCTGGCGGATGGCGGCAGCGGAAGGGCGTCGAGGGCTGGTGGCCTTTGCGCATCGTCCACTGCCAGGGCTCCTCCCTAGGAAAGCCTTGGTAGTGGCCTCTGACTGAGGGGGCTCCAAGAGCTCTGTGGCTGCCAGCCGGCCGGCTGCCACCCTCCTCGCTCGGATGGGCTGAGACAGCAGGCAGTGGGGTGGTGACGCTGTCAGGCACGTGGCCCCAGCAGCTACATGAACTCTCTGCTGAGCTCGCTTGCCAGTTGCCTGAACTACTCTGGAGTAGTGGCGTTGGATTACAGAGGATCCCGATTCAGCGGGGCCGAAGCACCACTTCTAGGCTTGTTCCAGCCTGACTCACTGGGTGACCGTTAGCCAGTACCACAGCACTCTCCTCCCCAACTGGGATGGCTGATCCAGGACAGCGCACGGCCAATGCTGGGTCACGTGAAAGTTGCCCCCCCCATCGCAGGAGCGAGCAGCCCCAGCAGCGGGTTGGTCACTGGTCACACCAGCAGCGGAGAGATTCCGTAGCAGGGATGCCTTTGCAAAAGCCGCCGTGCTCCTGGCCAAAGCAGGTGACATGCGCCGCCACCACCATGGCAGGAGAGAGTGAAGGCAGAGCAAGGCAGGACCCCAGATGTGCGCTCACTGGAGTGGTCAGACCCCCCCCCCCCCCCGAGTGCCAGCGAGAGCAGAAGAAGCCCAGCTGGAGCTCCATGAACAAACACAGTCGTACATCACCAAAGCTAACGAGGGCACAGATATGCTGACTCAGGGAGAGCAAGACGCCTGGGGAGGTTGACTTGGCCGTGTGGGGATTTCCGGGCCTGTTTCCTCCTCAGTGGCTCAGCAGAACACAAACGAAGACCCCCCCCCTCTGCCGCCCACCCCCCCCCCTTTCTGAGAGGCACTCACAGGGGAGGAAGCCATCAGGGCCAACATAATTGTGGAGATAACTGCTGATTGTTGAGTTTGCAGACATGAAAAGAATGGCTGGGGTCACACATAATTGGTAAATATTTGTCTATCTAATCAAAAGGCCTTTTAATTAACAATTTTATCCTTGCAACTGGTTTAATTTAAAGCGAGAGATGAGAGTGAAACTTCTGCAGGAAGTCAATTAAATCAAACAGATGGTGAGGAACATCCCAGCCTCAGCATGTCGAACCATCTGCCTTTGCCAGCATGTCCCCCCAGGCCCGCCAAAGGTGCCAGATTGGCAGAACCAGTGCCAGTCATCAGGAACACCTCTTGGGGAGCCCACAGGGCCACGAGAGCTGCGCTGCCATCTCTGGGGGCCTGGGCAGGGCTCCACTGCACGTTGGGTCCCCACACCCCAAGTCTGCTAGAGGTGGGTGACAGGCAAGGAGGGGCAGTGGCTCCTCCCACTCCCCACGGTCAATGGGAGCATCCCCCAAAGGCCCGGTGATGACATCAGAAGATCCCTGCTGGATCAGGCCCAACTGAGGGACCTGTGCAACCCAGCATCCTGTTTCCGGCAGTGGTCCCCCAGCTGCCTCTGAGAAGCCCAGGAGGAGGAGGAGGAGGAGGAGGAGGCAGGCTCCTCTTCCTCCGCCATCGCTCCCCTGCAGCTGGGCTGCAATGGCAGACCGCCCCCCCCGCCCCTGGGGGGCCGCTGCTGAGGGTGCTGCTTCTTCCAGCTGCAGACGACAAGGGTCCCGCCCGGTGCGGCAGCGGTGGGCGTCTGCTCAGCAGCCTCTATGCTGCCACCTGCCCTGCGGGTCAGGGATGGGCCCGGCTGCCGGAGCCTCCAGCTGGGGCTGCCTCCCCCAAGGGGCTAGCTGCGGATGCCGCTGTCCCCCACAGAAGAGGGGGGCTGCCTTCCCCTGCTGCCGGGAGGCTGCTCTGCCTCCCTCGGCCACCTTCCTTCCTTCCTTGATTCGTGGGCTGGAGCACCTCCCTTATGAGGAAAGGCTACAGCGTCTGGGGCTTTTCAGCCTAGAAAAAAGGAGCCTGAGGGGGGACATGATTGAGACGTATAAAATTATGCATGGGGTGGAGAGAGTGGATAGAGGGAAATTCTTCTCCCTCTCGCACAACACCAGAACCAGGGGACATGCACTAAAATTGAGTGGAGGGAGAGTTAGAACAGACAAAAGAAAATATTTCTTTACCCAGCGTGTAATTCATCTGTGGAACTCCTTGCCACAGGATGTGGTGGTGGCACCTGGCCTAGATGCCTTTAAAAGGGGTTTGGACAGATTCATGGAGGAAAAGACCATCACAGGTTCCAAGCCATAAGCAACCTCCTGGTTTTAGAAGTGGGTTTTCTCTGTGCCAGGTGCAGGGGAGTGACAACGGGAAACAGGTTATCTTGTTGTCTTGTGTGCTCCCTGAGGCATCTGGTGGGGCCACTGTGTGATACAGGAAGCTGAACTAGATGGGCCTTTGGCCTGATCCAGCAGGGCTCTTCTTATGTTCTTATGTTCCCGGGTTGGGGGGTGGGGGTGGCACCAGCCCTTGTGTGCAGCTTCAGACCACGACGGAGGAGGGGGCAGCAGCCCCCTGGCTGGGGAAGCAGAAACCCAGCGGGGAGAGGGTGAGGGGGCCGAACTGGACTGGGGCCGGGAGGCCTGTCGGTCGGCCTGGGGCCCAGACGGAGGCGCCAGACTGCGGTTGCGAGAAGCCTCCCTCTTTCCAGGAAGCTGCCCCAGTCCACGGCTGCCTGCCCACCCACTTACCTGCTGTGGGCCTGGCCACGGTCAGGAGGGCCCCGGCTGAGCCCCTGGCTGCCCCCTTCCGTCTGCAGTCCTGGGGGGTCCCTGCCGGCCCGGGGCACAGGCCATCTGGAGCGAGCTGGACCCGTCCTGGCCTCACTCGGGAAAAGGCCCCTTCCTCCACCTGGCCTCCGCCTGGCCGGCCGCTTCCTCTGCTCCCACCGCCCTCCTGCGTCACGCCTTGCCTGGTCTCGGGAAAGAATGACAAGGGGAGCCCAGCCTGACCTCCAGACCACCACCCTACTCTGCCTAGCAGGGGGTGACTGGAAGGCCCGTCTGGATAGCCCCCCCCCCCTGCTCTTGTGCCAGGGTGCCTGGCTGGCCCAACACAGAGGGCTTCAGACTGTCCAGGTCTTCGTGCAACCCCCCCTCCCCCCGCTCGTCCTGCTGCACAGTTGGGTGGTGCAACTCCTCGAGCCTGCCCGCACTTCGCCCCCGCCCACAGCCCTTCCTGCTGCTTCCTCAATCAGGGCCTCTTCGTGCCCAGCTCCACGCCACTCAGCGCTGATGGCCCCCTTGTTTCCCCTTCAGCCCGCGGCCCTTTCCCCAGCAGGCAGGCGACTCTCGCTCGCTCGCTCGCTCCTCCCCGGCGTACGCCAGGCCTGCAGGCAGGTTTTGCAGACATTTGCAGATCAGGGGCCTGAATCAGCCTGGCGGAGGCCAATCGAGGCATCTTTTTGGGGGCCCAACTCCCTGCCCAAGCCAAGGCCCCTCCGTCCTCCTGCTGAGCTTTGCTGCTGAGAGGCAAAGCCTTTGTCCCTGAGCCGACCTGCGCCAGGGAGGCCTGCAGCAGACCTTTGTGCCAAAGCAACGTTCCCCACCTGGCATTAACCTGAAACCACACGCATATACTACAGTGCATGCGAAGAAACATGCTCCACAGCTACAGGTGACACAGAGCCGAGAGCCACAAGATGCGGGAGAGAGGAAGCCATCGCAGGCCTCCATGCTCCATCTCCTCTTTGCCTTTGGGGGCCCGAGCCCCAGCGTGGGAGGAGGCTGCAGCCCTCCTTGTTTGCTGGACCGGTATCTCAGGCCTGTGCAACGCTGCTGGCTCTTTCCATGGGGAGGGAAGAGGGAGAAGAAGCGGGAGTTTCCGCTTGGCTGAGCAGCACAAATAAAATGCTGGAACGTCCTATTTTCAGAACAAAGCGGAGGGTTCGCAACGCTGCAGCCTGGTTTAAAAATACCTACTGTGCCCCCGCAGCCCCCTCCCAATCAATAGCAGGAGCCAAGATTTCACGCTTCTCTGAGGCCCACTCTCTCAACTGGGGCGGGGGTAGGTGTCTTGGGACCTTCACGGAAACACAGACACTACGTGCCAGCAAAGGGGAACCTTCCCCCCACCCCACCCCCTGGGCAGGAGAGGCCCTGCTCAGCAGTGGGGGAGGAAGGGGTAGCAGAGCAGCCCAGGAAAAGAGGTGCACTGCAGCCTGGCTGGGCAGGGGACCCTGGCCATCCCTCCAGTCCAGACAGCGGTGTAGCCACGCCCCCGGGGTGGGGCCGTGGCGCACCACGTGCGGCATACCCCCCGCCCGACACTGACGTCCGGAACACTGTGCCCGGAACATGAGCCAAAGGGCTCAACCTACGCTCTGGGTGGGCGGGCCCAAAAACATGTGTCTTTTTCACCACCCCCTGCCCGCTCCCGTCTGTGCCACCACCTGTGCCCCCTCGACGGTGCGCTGCCCCCGGGTGCTGCTGCCTGGGGGCGGACCACCACCCCGCCATTCTTCTGCTACTGATTCATGGAGAGGTGCAGCTGCCTCCAAGAGTCCCATCTCTGCTCTGAGTCCCGGCCATAAGGAGGCTGCGGGGGGGGGGGGGGAGCTTGCCCCTAGGTTCCAGTGTCCCTGGAGGCTGCCTGGGAAGGAAGCATCGGGCTCATCCTGCCAGGCTGGGTTTGGATGGGAGACCCGTGTTCAGTTCTGCGGCTGCAAATTCCTCTGTGGGCGTCTCCGGTCCCCGCTGAGCAGTGGGAATCACAGCTCCCTGCCTTCTCAAGTGGCCGCAAGGAATGACAACAACCACACACTTGGCAAAAGCGGCACATCACACGCTAGTGTGGGGGGGGGAGGAGCCCTCCTAGCCCACGCAGAGGGGCAGAGCTGCCCCCAGGCAGGAGGCTTCTCGGGATTGGGGTCTCCAGGTGAGGAGGAGGGCCATGCCCCCCAGCAAGTTGTGGGCATAGGGGCATGGAAGGCTTCTTTTATGGCCCACTCCTAGCCATGCTTCCCTGGGAGTAAGCCCCACTGAACACAATGGGATTAACTTCTGAGAAGACATGCATAGGACTGTGCCCATAATCCCACGACAGCCCACTCCTACCCCCTGCCATGCTGCAGCCATGGAGGCATGCGCTGCATGCTGGGGGGGGGGCTGATCAGGCTGCCTGCGAGAGGTATTGTTCCCTCACCTCTCCGAAGGCCTCCGGATGGCCTATGGGACTCCTCAGACCTAAGTCCGCTATATAGCTGGTGTAAGTCCGACGAGTGAAAAGGGGAGGGACCGGGAGAAGGGGACAGGATTCTGGCGCACACTGAGGCTGCTGAAATCCACCCCTCCCTCCCCAATCCACACGCTGCCGCCCTCTCCAATCCGTTTGGAAACTCTCATTGCCCATAACACACACACACACACACACACACACACACA
Organism: Plestiodon gilberti rubricaudatus; assembly: GCA_026170595.1. Classification (NCBI taxonomy): domain Eukaryota; kingdom Metazoa; phylum Chordata; class Lepidosauria; order Squamata; family Scincidae; genus Plestiodon; species Plestiodon gilberti. The sequence goes on along the minus strand of JANXHW010000014.1, from coordinate 1,260,232 downwards.
CACACACACACACACACACACACACACACACACACACACACGCTACCAACTTACCGAGGCTGATGCAGGATGGCGCCTGTGGCGGCCAGGGGGCCCTGCTCAAACCAGCAGCAGGCTTGCTTTGCGTGGTCCCCTGGAGACAGCAGACATGGACTGCGGGAGGGAGGCTCTGGGCCAGGCCTGCAGAGACGGTCCCTGCAGCTGCCACTAGGGAGAGAGTGCTGGGCTGGAGTGGGCTGGAGTGGGGAGCTCTGGGGCTCCTCAAAGCCTTTGAGATTCTCCAGGGCAGAGCTGGCCTGAGCACCAGCACAAGTCACCAGCCATCAGCAACCTCCTGGTTTTCGTAATAGGCTCTCTCTATAGGCCAGGTGCCAGGGAGTGGCGACAGGATACAAGTCTCTTGTTGCCTTGTGTGCTCCCACTCTGAGGCATCTGGTGGTGGGGCCCTTGCAGTGAGATGCAGGAAGCTGGACCAGGTGGGCGTGGGCCCTGGGCCGGATCCAGCAGCCGGGCTCATCTGAGGTTCTCCTGCCCCGTCCTCATCAGGAGGGAAACCACCACCACCACGTGCAGGTGGCCACGCTGGCTGCTGGTGTTGTGCAGGCAGGTGCCCCTCCCCCTCTCCGGCTCCTGCCCTGGCTCAGTGGGCTGCTCTTGTCGTCCTGCTCTGCTCCACCCTCTTGGAAAGCAGCATCGATCCAGCTTGGTGGTGTCTGCTGCTGCACCCCATTTCTCTCTTCACCTCCCCTCGCCAGAATCCTGATGGGAGTCCAGCCGCACTGAGCAAGGCCCCGGCCTGGGAGGTGCGTTTGGGTTGCCCTCCCCTGCCCGTGGCCTGTCCGTGGCCCTGGCTGTGTGTCAACTGGGGTCAGAGGCAGGAGGCCAAGCAGCCCCTTCCCCACTTCTGCTGCCTGCCTCTGGGGCTGCAGCCGAGCTGATGCTGGATTTGGGTGTGACGAGGACGTTGCCTCTGGGGGGGTGTTTCCCTCCCTCCCCGGTCGAGAGTGGAGGGGGCTGTGACCTGCTGCTCTCTGTGCCACCAAGCGTTTGGCCAAGGATCCTCCTTGGCAAGTTGCCTTCCTTCCAGATGTAGCCGAAATTTTAGCAATGGAGGTTGACAGAGGAACAAGAAGACTGGTGTGCCAAGAAAACAGTATGGGTTTTAATAGAAAAGCAGAGAGGTGGAAACCATTCCAAGAAGTTAGAATGAAGACCTTTTGCTGGTCTCCAGCACACATTTTTATACAGAAAAACAATGGTACATCACATGGTACCTGGAATGTACAGAGTAATACAGAAACACAATGGGAACAATAGTGGGCTGCTCTGGGTGGAGGTCTTCTAGATGGTCCTTGAATGGTTGGATCGTTGAGTCCTGGGAGACCTGATTGAATGAGTTAGATTTGATTGAGTTAGCCCCCCTTTCCCCCAGAATCAGCCTAATGTGTGTGTTTTTACTGAGAGGAGAAGACAAAAGAAGGTTTTCCAAATGTGGGATTTCCCCCTGGTGACTAGGGGAGGCAGATATGAAAATGTGGACAAACAAGAACATAACCAGTAAAAACAAGAATAATATTTTTCTGCATCACAGAGCAGACCGACCTGGCACCTCAGCCTCCTCATTCTCCTGGGGGGGAAAGACAAAGACCCCTCTTCCCCCTCCCATGCACTGCGGGCAGCTGTTGCTGCCCCCCCCCTCCAGGGTCCTCCAGCTGGAGCTGAGCTCAGTCCATTGCTGGTCCTTTCAAAGGCCAGACTAGGAAGTCCAACAGTGCTGAGGCCACAATCCTGCTCCAAAGAAGGCTGCGCTCTGGCTGGAAACGACTTTGAGCCTGAAATGGTGAGGGAGCGGCGGCGATGCAGCAGGCGGGTGCGAAGGGAGGGAGGTTCTTCTGGGTGATATCAGCAGTACCACATGGGGTCCTGAACACCCTGGGCTGCGATGAGGTCACAGGGAGGGAGGGAGGGGCCACTGACTGAGTCGGACCACGAGGGAGGGGTCCAACTGGCTCAGTCCTCCGACCCAGAGGCTCTTCCTGTTCTTCACAGGCAGGCAGGGTTTTTTTCTCTGCCCTGCCTGGAGATGCTGCCAGCCAGGGATGGAACTTCCTGCATGCAAAATGGGGGCGGCTCTGCTGCTCAGCTGCAGCCCTGCAGAAAGTGAATCTCGTGTGGCTTGCCTCCACCTGAGGCTCCACTTGTCTATTTGGAACGAGGACAGCAAATATGACTAAATGGCCAGAAGTCTCCAGTGCTCCCCTCTCCTCCAAAGGAAACCGAAAGCAAAACAGCACTGCCCTAAGAAGTCTCCTTGCTGGGGGGGGGGGGGGCAGCAGCACACAATCAATGCGACCACCAGGTTTCGGAACCAGGGAACTCCCGGGCTCATCCAATACCTGCTTCTTCTCCTTGAACGGGCACGCTGGCCGTCAAAACTAGCCTAGGTCTCTCTCTCCTGCACCCTCGACCCCCTGCCAGGCAGAGTGCGAGGGAGGGACGTGCAAGCTTCTCGTCACCATTCTGCTGGTTTGTGGCCTCCTCATGACATTTCCTTCCTTCCTTCCTTCCTTCCTTCCTTCCTTCCTTCCAGGCGAATTTTCGCAGGGCTTCCTGCATCCCTTGAATCCGACGTGCTGCTTGCTCGGCAGTCGGCTCCTGGTTGCTCTGGTGTCGCCCACTCCGCTTTCTGGTGCTGCTGTTGGGCTTCTCACTGAGGGAGGAGCATCTCATTACACCCCCTGCCCAACAAGAGGCTTCTGGATCTCTGTGTGGGGTTCTGACCCAGGGCCTCCCCCTCCCCAAAAGGGGGGGGGCTTTGAGGGCAGCAAGACTCAAGGGCACTGAATGGATCCTCGAATCGGAGTCGATGCAGACAGGAAGACCTGGCCGGAGCGGAGGGGCGTCATTAATCCCTTGCAAATCCCAGTCTACCAGAGGCAGCAGCAGCAGAAGCCGAGGGGCTCCCCATGAAGTGGGCGGTGTCACCCCTTTTCTGCTCTCAGGGCATCATCCATCACTGGGCTCCCAGCATGAACATCTGTCCAGCCCCCCTGAAAGGCACAGATCCGCCGCCACCATCCCAGCGGATTAGCCAGATCATGTGCTGCCCTGACAGCAAATGCTGGGAAGGAGGTCAGGAAGAGGCTGCGGGCCCAGCTGCTCCGAAGCTGCCGCAGGGCAGGAGGTCAGCCTTCCCCCAAACTGTGCTTCCTCCTCGGTGCCAGGCCCCTGTGTGAGACTAGAAGACCCCCAGCCCCCGAGGCCCCTCAAGGCTGTAAAAGATCCACCAGGAACCTTCCACTCCAGAGGGATATGTATTATCTAAATTTGATAAGACAACTTAATTTCTCTCCGTGTCTGTTACTGGCGATAAAACGGGGAGACTTTTATGACCCGGAGTCCTCTGCAAGATTGTCAGGAACTTATTATACAAGGTATAACTGGATTTCTCTCTGCAGATGGCTTGCAGCCATGAGCTGTAACGCAGTTCTGCAGCACATTTGGTGGAATAAATGCAAAGCGCTTGTTACAGCGACTGAGATAAGAGAGAAGCGAACACGGCTCTTGCAGGCTAATTCAGGGCCAGGTCTGCTGCTTTGCTCGCTGTGAAGGACGGGAGAAGGAAAGTCTCTTTTTCCACACAGTCTGGGGGTGGGAAGGAGCAGGCAGCAGCTGGGCAGTCCTGCTGCGAGATCCAAGAGGGGGGCCACCTTTACCCTCCCTCTCTTCGGGGTGAGTGGGGGGGTGTCTCGTGGGCATATTCCTCCCCTTTGCGCAGTGAGGGTTTCCAGCATGGTGGGGACCCTCCTGTTGCTACCTACCAGCCTCGCCAGGTCCCCCTAGCCTGGCACCAGCTACGCTGGAGAACCAGGCTCTGAAATGGGGGGGGGGGAATGACACAGCTAAGATGGTGAGAAAGTGGGTGGAGCCCCTGCTCCGCACACAGAAGCTACGCCCAGGGTCAGTGGCTGGCAGTATCGTGAGGTAGTGTGCTGCTGTTGGGAAAGACCCCCGTCTACATACAACGAACAAACTGTATTCGCGGGTTTTGAAGCCATGGAAAATTGATTTAAAATTCAGTAAAAAACTTTTAATTAAAACTTAATAAAAACTTTTAAAAAAATCTTCAGAAGCATTATTTTTCATTTATTTACCATAAACTTCTTTGGATTGTAGAGCCAAGGCTGGCTGCAGCAGACGTTAACAGAGTGCTGCAGTCTCAGAATATATCAAAGGTCAAACTAATGATCACTGGAAGTCAGTGGCACCTGTGCCAGCTACCAGGAGTAACATCAGTGCTAATTGAAGGCGTGGCCACTGCTAATCCTGCAAAGAATTACTTTGCTTCACTGCTGATCCTCTTAAAGCTGGAGCCCAAATTTTATTTATGAAGGACCATTCTTGTTTCTGATTCAGAGCCAGATCTTTATGTTTGTACATTTCTATGGCTTCATAATGTAATCTTTGCCTAAAGTTCACTTCACGAACCAAAACTCCGTTTTGTGCCCCGTACTGCTGGCATGTTCTGCCAGTGCTGACTGCTTTGTGTGCCCTAGGCAGCACACACATTCATGTTCTTTAATCCAAGTCTCCACAGTTCTTTTGGTTGTGCCAATGTAGACCTTTCCACATTGGCATGGTACTTTATAGACACCTGGAGTAGCTAGCCTGGGTCTGGGGTCTTTAGGATTTCTTATTAACTGAGAGATTTTTCTAGTTGGTTTAAAAATTGTCCTAACACTATATCTCCTCATCACTCTGGCAATTTTGTCCGTAGTCCCTCTTATGTAAGGTAAACATATGAGGTTAGCACCCTCTTCTTTCTCTTTTTCTGTTTGTTTCTTGGTGTTATTACGTTGGCGTTGCCAGACTTTATTAATCTGTGGTAGGGCATAACCAGTGATGGGGACTCGAGTCAAATGACTCGACTTGCAAATGTGACTTAGCCACTTTTTCCCGTACTCGTACTCGTACTTGTACTCGTGACCCACTGACTCGCACTCGGACTCGTGACCCATGGGACTCATACTTGACTTGCACTTGTGGGGGTAACGACTTGCCATTTCAGAGTCATTTTCCTTTAATGGCTGGCATCAACACAGACAGGCAGGCAGACGCAGTGGAGACCTTGGAGGAGGAGGGCAGCAGAGAGGGAGGGTTTTCAAGGGGGTGGGAAAACAAGCCTGGCTCGGAGTTTTCCCCTTTTTTTGCCGTCTGTTCGCCATTGGCCACAACTCCGAGCATGAGGGGTGGGGAGGAGTGAGGGAAGGTGAAGCTGCCACAGTGGTTCCTCCTCCTTGGCCAAAACTCCAAGCCCAAGGGATGCTCAGCTCAGCAAGGGGAGGGGGCAGGGAGGGAATAATAAATGGTTTGAATGTAGACAAGCTTGTTTTTCCCAAACCAGATAGGTGGTGACAAGACTGAGAGGTGAGGGGAAGGGCATAGGGGAAGCCAAGTGGGTGCTTTAAAAGCCCCAGAGGCACACAGACACACACCCCACACAGACACACACACACCCCATTTTCAGGGTGGGGGAAGCCATTTGCCCCACAGTGACTTGACTTGTGACTCGTGGTTTTTGGCCTTACTTGCACTCGACCCGTACTCGGGGGAAAATGATGCGCACTTGACTCGTACTCGTGCACAAAAGGATCCATACTTGACTCGTACTCGCCCAAAATTTTTGGCATTGACTCGTACTTGGACTCGTACTCGTGCAAAAATGTTCGTACTTGCACTCGCACTTGCGACCTAGTTACCTAGATACATCCCTGGGCATAACCATTATTGACCCCCTTCCGTCCGTCCATCTGTCTGTTGCCCTGGAGAGCTGCTGCCACACTGCGGAGCTGGACGGATACTTCATGTTCCGACTCAGTGGGTGGGAGGCAGCTTCTCTGCAGCACTCACTCACACGCCGAGAGTCGCCAGAGCCCCCGGTGCCTGTCGTCTGCCCAGAGTGTCTCTCTCTGTGGGCAAGGTCGGTGCATTCAGTCCACACGTCAGCGATCTGGGAGGACGGGCTGTATCCTCACTAACTGGAGCACTCTGCGAATCCTGGTTTGGAGGAAGAGGTGCTCTGCTCAGGGGCCTCTAGTAAGTGGGGCGCCTTGGGCCATCCATGGGCGAAATGTCAGAGCTGTAGCTGAGCAGGAAATACTTTTGGCGAAGCCTGAGCAGGCAGGCTTCAACTTCTGCCCCCTCCCCCCCGTAAAGAGAGCTACGCTACCCCTACCTGCCACGCATCTGACTCTGGTGTCACTGTGGGAGAGCAACAGGCAGAGGGTGAGGTGCTCGGGTCTCCCCTGGTCATTCCTCTGGGAAAGAGGCAGCAAAGGGGGGGGGGAGAACTAGGTCAGCACGTCTCATTCAAAGGGACGTTCAGGGACGGAGAACCTGGCTGAGGCGGAAACCTGCATTCCTCCTGGGGGCAAAGATTTCATGGCCCCCACGCTCCACCCCACTCTTGTTCCTGCCCACTCCCCACCCTGCCATGCCACTGGGGGGCAGCTCTTCCCCCCCCCCCGGACCTGCTCAGTCTCCTCGTTGCCACAGGGTCTCCAGAGCCGAGGAGGTCTGTGGTCTTTCATGTGCTTCTCCTTGTCCAGGGTGCTGCCAACAGCACCTCATTTATCTCCATTTGCTCCGTCCTGCCTTGCGCCCCTAATTTCCAGTCAGCGCCTTGGAGGCAAAAGTCTTATCTCCTCTGCCATTCCTGGGATCGGAAAACAATTGCAGTCCTTCTGCAGGGAAGCCTGCTGCTGACAGGCCCATTAGTGTCCGCAGCCTTGAGGCACGGCAGGGTTGGCAATGCAATCAGGCACTGGGCTGGCTTGGGGAAGGAGCTCCTGGTGTACTCCCCCCCCCTGCCCTGGACACTCCTGGAACTGCACGGGGCAGAGCAGGAGGAGCCAGCTTGGCTATGAGGCCAGCAGTTTATTTTTTGGTTTGATGGATTTTCACCCTGCCTTTCTCCCAGTGAGGACTCAAGGCAGCTTACAACCACCTAAAAACACATTAAAAACAATAAACCACAAATAAAGCAATAATACAACAAAAACAATAAACAACCCAATGGATCAGCCCCTGCAAATCAGCATTTTAAAACCTCCTCCTTTCTCACAGGTACCAAGTAGTCCACATCTTATATTGGAATAGCTTCTGTGATGTTTATGTAATCCTTTGAGTAACACAGAGCTCTTCATCAGGCAGAACGGAAAGGCAATTAATACCCAGCTCCACAGAGAGCACAGCTGCATGTAAAGGCAATCTCTGTCTTCTTTTCTTCCCATGCCCAACAGCTGGCACTCCTTTGTTCTGCTCACCCACTGCAACAGAAACACGGGGGGTGGGGGGGTGCAAGTAGGAACCAAAAGGCCACCTATTGGAACAACACACTGAACTATTATCACACACACACACACACCCATCCAACATGATCTGGACCATAGCGTGAACCACAAGGAGAGCCTTGCAGAACCCATCATCACACAAATGTTCTTTCAAAGGGCCTTTCTTCCAACGTGTGCCCCTCCTCAGCATTGTCCTCGCTCTCATAGGAGTTCCAGGAGACATTGCTGCTGTCAACGGTGCTTCTGTTTGCGTCCTTTTCTGTGTACAGTTCTGCTACTCCGTTCATTCACTCTGTTAGTTTTGATGGAGAATCCAGATGTGACACTGCAACAGTGTTGCTTTCCAGGATTTTGTGTGCTATTGTCCTGTGGTTTTTTTAGGCCTTAACTGTGGTCAAACAAAAACCAAACAAACAAAAACATTGCAATGGAATACAATTGGAGTCCCAGTGGGCTGGCAAAGCAGTATCCAGGCTTTTAAGGGCTACTGTGGTTTTAATTAAAAACATTCTCTTTGCATGTCCTGCCTTCTTTATTGCTTCCTGCTTAACTTGGCGGGCAGATTAGTGACAAATTGTTCCTTAACTTCCACTTAATTAGTCAAATCCCTCCCCCCCCATGTGTATAAGGTGACGGGTTTTCTATTTTCTGTCCTTTTTTCTTGCCTAGTGAAGTAGTGCTATAAAGGAACAAATAGTGCTAGAATACCAGTAATTAAAGCCTTGCTTGCAGGGAACAGAAGCTGACTAATAAGGGGGAATTGATAGGAATCCCCCAACCGTGCTGAACAGGAAGCAATAGAAGAGGTAGAACCAGCACAAAGGGAGCTTTTTAATTTACATAGGAAAGGACCTTTGATGAATGGGACTTACTTATGAATAAACATTATACAACAATATTGCATCCCATGGGGAAGAAGGGTGCTGTCGTCGGGTAATAATACCTTATAGTGCTGTGCTGAATGTTTATTAGCATTCCACTTCCAGCTCATTGCAAAAGGCAGCTCCTCAGCCACACTCAGAGGCTTCAGCATGTACGCAACCCAAGTTGCCGTTTCAGTTTCCTTTTAGGATGTCCGAAAACAGCTCTGGCTGTTTTCAGATGGGACTTTTTTTTTTTGGAACAGAACAAATGTATGCACAAATGTACAGGCCCCCCCCCCAGGGCCTCACCCTCCTTGAAGAAGCTCTGTCTAGGGTGGGCATCTTTCCATGCCCCCAGCCCAGAAGCTGGAGGCCCAGATGCCTGGAAGGAGGAACGACAGAGACAGGGGTGCCTGTTGGCCTGTGGCTCCAGCTTTGTTCAGGAAGACGCTTAAAATTCTAAAGGAAGCGAGCGAGATCCAAAAGTAAGTTTCTTATCAGGTGACAAAGAGGAAATGATGAGCGCCTCATTGTCCAAGGTTAAAAAGTGAGGGCTGAGCTGGGGAGCGGTAGCAGATAAGATGAAATGTTTTCTATTCCAATGAATGGGCTCCTCTCTCCTCTGTAATAAACGATCAGTGTCAATATGACAAATTAATCCTGCGTTGAGATCCGTTTAGAGCGCAGGCCGGGGGGGGGGGAGGCAGGAAGACGGGCCAGGTGGAGAGTCAGCGATTCAGCCCCTGCCATCCGCCAGGCTGTCAAGAGAAGAGCGAACAAAAGCCAATGACTTGAAATCAGCAGGCAGGAGCCCAGGCGGAGCGGGGGGGGGGGGGGGACCTGGGCAGGCAGGCAGGCAGGCAGGGAGGTTGGGGCTGGCTGGGAGACAGGCGGGGCTGGAAGCTGCAACTCTTGTGCTGCCAACGTCAGTTGCTTCACCTGGAACTTGGGGCGGCAGCAGCAGCAGCAGCAGCAGCAGCAGCGACGCTCTCTGTGGTTTTGCTGCAGCAACAGGCTAAACACGGTTTCTGCCCCCTGGAGGGATGGGGGCCCCTCCTTGCGCCCCAGCTAAGAAGGAAGTTCAGCTGCATAGCAGGCCGGCCGGCCGGCCCTCCCTCCAGCTGCGGGTTCCCTCCCAGTCCCCCCTCCCTCCCTCCCTCCCTCCGCTGTCCTTTGAGGGCTCTCGTGGATGGTTGTCCGCACCAGGCCAGCAGCGTCCGGAAAAGCCTGCAGAGCAGCCAGCCGTGGGTGCGCAAGAGAAGAGGGCCTGGCGGGAGAGGCCCAGCCCTGCTGCATGTGTCAGGGAGGGAGCAGGCAGGCAGGCAGGCAGGCAGCCTGAGAGGCGGGGCCCGGCTGCAACCCAGGAGGAAGCGTGGAGAGGGGCGGCGGCGGCGGCGGCACCTGGGAGACTGGCTGGCAGCGGCGCAGGAGGCTCCTGCTGAGGAGGCCGCCTGCCAGTGTCGGCTGCTGCTGCTGCTGCTGCTGCGCACTTTGCCTTGCACTGCAGCGGCTGGATGACCCAGGCAGCTCCCCAGACACAGCAGAGCCCTTGAAAAGAGACAGTGACGAATGGCAGTTCCTCCTGGCACGGTGGCAGGAGCAGAGAGAGAGGAGAGAGAGAGAGAGAGAGGCTGCCCCTCACTCGCAGGGAGACGCTGAAGGTCACCCGGGCTGGAGGCTTGCCTCCTCCTCCTCCTCCTCCTCTGGTGTCGACTGGAGCAAGGCAGCGAGCGGCTGGGGGGAGGAGAGGGGGGAGAGCCCCCATGGATGAACTGAGAGGGGTAAAGGTGTAGAACGAACGGGCCAGTTGGGAGAGGAGGGGGGCAGGGGTCCAACAGTCGGGTCTGGCACAGAAGCCTAGGCTGTGCCCCCCCCGCAGCGTGCTGAAAATATCAGTAGGAGGCGCTGCTCCGGGGGGGGGGGAGCCTCCCTCTGGCTTGTCCCCGTGCAAGGCCAGCAGCATCTCAGGTCACTTCCGTCTCCTTTTCTTTGCCGCTCGGAGAGCCGGAGGCTTCTGGAGCAGATCCAAGATGGCTGGGATACGGTGACGGAGAAGGGGGGCCAGTCTAACAAACGCCCTGCTGCTGCTGCTGCTGCTGCTGCTGCATCTCGCCCCCACCCAAGAAACCCTTTTTTTGCCAGGGCGCGAATGGTTCATGGTCGCTGCTGCTGGTCCTCTGCTCCTTCCTTGGGCGGCAGACGATGATCTGCTCCCCTGCCGGTCTGTTGCCTTGGCCCCTTCTGCTCTCTGCCTCCTACCCTCCTTCTCCCTTCAGTTCTCTTCAACCCCCCGCCCTTGAGGGCTGAGCAGGGGGGTGCCGCCGGTGCCAGTCTCCGGGTGCTGCCAGCCAGCCAAGCGAGTGCTCAGACCAAAGGGGGGAGGAGCGAGGGCAAAGGCCAGGGAAAGAGTCCACAAACGAAGCCCTACCGTGCTGCAGCAGCCAAGCACCATGCCCTGCTCAGCCTCCGGACCCCAATTCCCAAATGGGGTTTCCAGCCCCCCTGCAGGGGGGCCGGAAACCCCATTTGGGAATTGGGGGCCAAAGACAGACGACGACATGTGTTTGTTATAAAGGGATTGTTTCTCTGTTTGGCTGCTGCTGCTGCTGACAGACTGAATTGTGATTTATATTCACGTTGAGTCATTTATCGCATGCAGAGCCAGGACTTGGCTCTGCCTCAAACTTGCTCTTTGCCGTGTGCGTTGTGACGTTGTCCAGGGTTAGCCCCCCCTGGGTTAGCCAGCCCTGTCCAGCCGCCAACTCTTGGGAGTGTCACATCTAATTCTGTGTCACATCTAATTTACTTCATAATATGACTAATTATCAATAGTGTCAAATTTGCGGAATTTAGAAAAGACAACATCCAATTGGACTAAATTTTGCAAACTGATGCTTAATTTTTTTTTTTTTGCCGCAGAACAACTTTTCCAAACATTCTCAAAAGGATTTACAATGTTTAAGTAGCTCTTAAAATTGAATCTCAAAAGCAACATTTGGAAGTTCCAAAACGGTAAAAACGGTAGTAACTTGAATTCAGAGCCCTGACCCATCTGCTCACCCTGGCACTCATGGGGCTAGTGGGTAAACCCAACTAGATGGGCATCTTGTTGTGTCACTGTGACAGGAGGAGGACTCAGCCCACCCTGAAATGCCCAAGACTCCCTCTACAGCTGCCACCACCTACTCAGCTAAAGAAGAGCAAGACTCTCAAGTACATGGGGGGGGGGGATAGATCTAACTGGGGTACCGAGTTACAACTCTGCCACTAAAAAGGATCGAAGACTGTTATAACCGGTTATGATGTACACAGAACGAATCATCTCCGGGATTCAGGTTATAAAATGGCTTTATAAAGTGTAACAACTGTATGCTACTGATGATTTCAAAAGTCAATTCAAACACAAATGTGTATAAGCTTATACACATATGTGTTTGAATTGACTTTTGAAATCATCAGTAGCATACAGTTGTTACATTTTATAAAGCCATTTTATAACCTGAATCCCGGAGATGATTCGTTCTGTGTACAACTCTGCCACTGTCCAATCTCTGCCCACTCCAGCTCCCCTCGAGAGCTGGCAGACTGCGCTCACTTGGAATGAAGTCGCCTGAACCCCACCCCAGATCAAAAGGCACCAGCTTAATTAACAAGACGTTCGATTAGTTAACAAATCACGCAGAACACAGAATTCTAGGCCAAGAAATAAACAGAGAAGACGTTGGTTCTTCTCTCATCTCCTCCTTGCTTTAGCTATAAAATAGCAGATCGCATTTTACAAGGCGTGAGAGACTCCGCAGCCCCGGGCTGTCAGTCTGAGCGGGCTCTCTGCCCTCCAGGAAGAAGGTGCAGCAGGTCAGGTGGGGATCCAAGGAGCAGAGAGCCGGCCGGCCCACAACCAAATCAAGGTGCTTCGTCCAGCTCGAGGGCCTTGCCTGCCTTATGGAAGCCTGAGCCTCACCTGCTGCAGGTGGGCAGCAAAGGAGAGCAGCATCTGCCACTGTTGGGCCCTAGGAAAGCAGCACGATGGGGGTCGGGGGAGCCAACAGAGAAACAGACTGACAAATGTCGCGAACTCTTGCACCCCTAGCAGTCCATCCAATGAATTCAGCAACACAGCAAGAAGCGAAGCCTCTTCTCCGGCTGACACGCTAACAATTGTGGGGCCCCCCCAGAGCATCACTGGGCTCGGTGGAAGACAGTGCTGCGTTTTGCTGCTCGGCTTTGAGCTGCGTTTTTGCGCCGCGGCCGGCCTGGCTTGGAGGCAGCGGGCGGCGAAAACACGCGCAGGGAGGGAGCGCGGGGCAGGTGCCACCCTGTCCCCCTGCCAGGTAGTTCCCTCGAGGCCCCGTTTGTCAAGCTTGATGCCCAAAAGGTCTGTGGGGAGCTGGAGACTGAAAGGGCGGCTCTGCGCAGCCCCCGACTTGGACCTCTCCTTTCAGGAGAGTCTTTCTGCTCCAGGGGATGAATCAGGCAGGCAGGCAGGGCTGCGCCTTGGTTTTTAGAGGGGAATTGCAATATAATCCTCAAAGGGTTCTTCCGTTTGACTTAAAAAAAAATCTAATATCTTCATTTCCATACCTTTTTACAGTTAATTTGTGGAAAATTAAAATGGTGAGGCGGCCCACAAAGGCTGCATTTTAATTGACTCTTATATCTGCGTTGTGGCGCAGAGTCTCTCTCGGCCTCCTTGATTAGCTTCCTCCATTCAGTCCTGTTTGCACTGTTGAGCTGCTGAGATACCATCTCCTTCTGCAAGTCATGGGACTTGGGGAGCAGGTCCCCCCCCCTCACCTGCTTGGTGTGAGGCTTGTCTAGGGCCCAGTTGTCTCCAAGGACAGCTGTGTTCTGAGTGCCCAAACCCTGAGTGCCCTCTCTGGTGATCCTGTTCTGCATGACAGAGCCGCGTCCAAGGGACTCCTAAGCTGGAAATCAAGAATGCACTTCAGTGTCAGTGAGTGTCAAGTGATGCACATTGGGGCAAGAAATCAAAACTTCACATATACGCTGATGGGTTCTGAGCTGTCTGTGACAGATCAGGAAAGAGATGGCCAGTGATGAAAGTGTCGCCCCAGTGTGTGGCGGCTGTGAAGAAGGCCAATTCCATGCTCGGGGTCGTTAGAAAAGGGATTGAGAATAAAATGGCCAATATCATTATGCCCTTGTACAAATTGATGATAAGGCCGTGTCTGGAGTATTGCATCCAGTTCTGGTCACCACACCCACATCTCAGAACGGATCTACTGGAACTAAAAAAGGTGCAGAAGAGAGTGACCAAAAGGATTAGTGGGCTGGAGCACCTCCCTTAGGAGGAAAGGCTACAGTGTTTTTGGGCCTTTCAATCTAGAAAAAAAGATGCCTGGGGGGGGGGGGCATGCTGGAGACAAATAAAATTATGCATGGGATGGAGAGAGGGAAGTTCTTCTCCCTCTCGCACAACACCAGAACCAGGGGACATGCACTAAAATTGAGTGGAGGGAGAGTTAGAACAGACAAAAGAAAATATTTCTTCACCCAGTGTGTAATTTGGGGTCTGTCTCCCTAACCATAAATGGCCTGGGGCCAGGATATCTGAGAGACTGCCTACTTCCATATATTCCGGCTCGTCTCCTTAGGTCATCAGAGAAGGCCCTTTTGCGGGTACCGTCGCCCAGGGAGGTGCGAGGGACGGCGGCCAGAAATAGGGCCTTCTCAGTAGTCGCACCAACCCTATGGAATTCCCTCCCTCTTGACTTACGTACTGCTCCCTCCCTGGAAACCTTCCGGCGAGGCCTGAAAACTTTCCTGTTTAAGGAAGCCTTTGGAAACCTTCCGGCGAGGCCTGAAAACTTTCCTGTTTAAGGAAGCCTTCTGAGTCCTTGCCTTTTTTAACATCCTGCTGGTACAGGTGGAGTGCTGCTGTTTTTTATGTTCTTGTTTTAATTGTAATTTGATCTGTTTTTATTAGTTTTTAGATGATATTTTTTACTAGTTTTTGTGAATTGTTTTTATTGTTTTAAATGTGATTTTTTTTTGTATTGTATTGTATTCCTTTCCCATGTTGTAAGCCACCTTGGGTCCCTTTGGGGAGAAAGGCAGGGTAAAAATACTGTAAATAAATAAATGTATCTGTGGAACTCCTTGCCACAGGATGTGGTGATGGCACCTGGCCTAGGTGCAGGGTTTGGATTGATTCATGGAGGAAAAGACCATCACAGGTTACAAGCCATAAGCAACCTCTTGGTTTTAGAAGTAGGTTTTCTCTGTGCCAGGTGCAGGGGAGTGGAAGCAGGAAACAGGAATTATCTTGTTGTCTTGTGCCCCCTGAGGCATCTGGTGGGGCCACTGTGAGATACAGGAAGCTGGACTAGATGGGCCTTTGGCCTGACCCAGCAGCTGGGCTCTTATGAGAAGCTGAGGCAGGGAGAGGAGGGACCCTGTGCTGAGGCCCTGACTGAGGCATGACCCACCCGGCGGGCAGCTGTCAGGAGGAGAGGGACCTGGCTGCCGTTTTGTTCTTAGGCAGCTGCTCCCCCCCCCCTGCGCGGAGCCCTCAGGCAGCAGCCCACACAGAGTGGCGGGATTCTCTCTCCAGCATCCTCTCAATAGTCTGGGGCTCTTCGTTCGGGGGGGGGGAGGCAGGGGGGACTGTGTGTGGCCTAGGTGGGTGGGCAAGTCACGCAGGCACAGCTTCCCCCCTGAAGCACTGGAATGGAAATGACAGCTCCTGCAGAGGGGTGGGGGTAAGGTAAAATGCAACTGACTCTAAGGCCGGATTCACATATGACCGCGGATGTCCCCGTCCGCCGTACGCGCTGATCTGGCGCTTGGAGCAGGGGGAGCGCCGCTTTGCTTGTCGTCCCTACACGTCCCTCCTGCTGTCCCGCCCTCTTAAGAGAGCGCAGCTGTGATTGGGTAAACACAGCCGCGCTCTGATTGGTCAATCCCAGTCATTGAAACGAGAAAAAAAAGTTTGTGGACAGTAAAATATCGTTTTGCCCTCACTTCCAACACAAATTTTAAATTTTATATCATCATCCCAGCATGAACTGGGAACGGTTTGCGACTCTTGCAATGATATTTTTCAAAATTTGGATATTTTTCGGTGCTTGCGGCTTGCTCTCTACTCCTCCTGTGTTTGCCTGTGTGTGCAAGGGGTTGCAAGGGGTTTCCTTGCAAGGGGTTTCCCTCTCTGAAGAGCAGTGGACTTGTAACATTCGCGGTGATTGGAGCAACTTGTGATTGGCATGCAACCACTCTCCCCCCCCTCTCGCGCGATTGGTGGCTGTTGTTGCGCTTTGAACCTGCCCACAAGCTCCACGAGACACGCTTTGCCAAAGTTGAACCGAGCCATCTCCAGCGATTCTAGCGTTGGTGCCCCGTAATGGTGTCCTTTTACATTATGAATATGCAAATACAGGGCAGAGCGGGTCCGTGAAGCGCACAGCAGGGACAACGCTGTCATATGTGAATCAGGCTTAAGACAGGGCTAAGAAGGGCTCGAGTTTATGTTGCTGCTGCTGCTGTTATACTTCATCACAGCCCATGCTGGGCTGGTTCTATTCTGCAGATCCTGAGAGATCTCTTCATAGGATTCTTGCTGTTCCAACTTAGCCATGTTGTTTCCTGGAGCCAGCCGGTGTAAATTGCTCAAGGCCAAGCACGGACTTCTAGGCACTGCTCTGAGGGCTCCAGGGACCATAGTTGACACAATACGGACCGGCTTCACCTCCCAGAGATGCCCAAGTTCTACTTGCAGAGATCTTCTGATCCTCTTTATTCTTAGGAATGTATATAGAGGTAGGTAAGGTAGCAGCACCTACTACCCATTCAATGTTTGTCTCCCACCCTGCTGGCTGCTCACACTCTGGGGCCCTGGGAGCTCCCCAGCAGGCTCCCTTCCCAAGGTCACATGCGGCGCAGCAGCCAGGGGTGTGCTACTGCACCCTCAGACAGAGCGCATGGCTCTGTCTTGGCAGCATTTGCATCACCACAGCCCAAGGCCAGAGATCTTTCGATGGCTCTTCTGACCTCCTGGGCCTCAGCTGCTCCCGAACCCTTTGACACCTGGCTTGAGGTGGCTGCTGGGCCCAGGAGGAGAAGGCGGAGCCAGGGGCATTGGCGGCATTGGCGGCAGCGGCAGCCATCTGCACAACAGCTCAGGGCAGGGAGGGAAGCAGCCAGGCGACGCCCGGGGGTAGAGGCCTCTGTCCCTGCTAGGTAGTTCTGGCCAAAGCTCACTGAGTGCTGGAATGGCCACTGAGGATATTTCATTTGTTGAAACAAATTATATCCTGCTTTTCCCAAGACAGCTTATAAATTTCAATAAAAAATTACAATAAAACTTACAATAAATAAAACAATTAATAAAAAACAGTTGGGGTTCGGCATTTCAGACCAAGAAACTATACAAATAAAAAATATAACAGCATCTACAGGAAAAAAAGCAGCAAGTGATATATATAGATGCTGCATCTCCTGCACCAGCCAAGCCACCACCTGCCAGGCACCCAGCTTATGGGATCGGACCGTGGCAGTCCTAGGGCAGGGTCAGAAGTTGTGGGGGGGGGGGGGAAAGGGGCATGTTAAAAAATGGAATCACGCCTTGAACCCTGCTCTCCCCCTCCCATAAAGACAGGGCTGGCTCTAGGCAGGGGCAGCTTTAAGCCAATTGGACCAATTGCTCCCAACTGGGCCCCATGCATAAGGGTGCCCCATGCTAGGGTAACCTACTGTAGTCTTGTCAAATACACACGACAGCACATTGCAACACGCACGTTGCAACACCACATTGCAGGTTTTTCAATTGTAGGCCAGAGGCATTTCTACGGTAGGGGCGGTACCGTAAGTTGCGCCCCGTCCTAGTCCCCGTTTACACACTGGAATGAGGAGGCCCCGCCCCCTCACGCAGCGAAGGCGATGGGCAGTCACCGCGCAGAATGGCTCCGACGGCGAGGGGCGGGGTGTCCTCATTCCGGTTTGTAAACGGGGACTAGGACGGGGCGCAACTTACGATACCGCCCCTACCGTAGAAATGCCTCTGTTATAGGCCTATATACTCTATTCAGACTCAAGTATTTAAAGTAATCTACACATTTTGTTTGTTTACTTGTAAGCTTACATGTATGCAATGTTACATCTGAATGTGCTTAAATCCATTTGGTCACCTTAACTCACATGCACTTTTTAAGTGCACATTTTGATTGCTTTCCATTCTACCATAGAGATACTGTATGTATACTCTAATAAATTGTATTGCGATCTCTCTAGACTCTAAGATTCTGCCTGTGAACCTGGGGCCCTGCAAAAAATGTTTCCAGTTGGGTCCCGCTGTAGCTCCTCAGGCCGGCTCTGGTTCGGGGGTACTGCCTGAGCAGCTGCGATGCTGCTCCCTCTGTGCTGCTCGGTGCCCCCAAGCGCCCCCCCCTTGTGCCATCTGTCTCTGTAACAAAAGCCCTGATGGCATCTCGTGGGCACAAGCCATGCTGCTGCAGTTCCTTCTCTTTTGGGCTCCAAGCTGGGATTAGCCAGTGCAGCAGCGGCGTTCTGGCTCAGGAGGGGAGAGGCCTCTGCTGCAACCCCAGAATTCCTGGCAACTGGTTGGAGCGGAGGGTGCATGTGCTTTCCTACTTTCCCCATCCGCTGGAGGAGGGCTGCAAGCTGGTCCAAGAGCAAGTAAACCTCCCCCCCCCGCTCCCCTAATGCCCCCCACAAACCCCAGGCCATGGATGTGGTGGAAGAAGAGACCAAAACACGTGCAGAGGAACCAGCTCAGCTCGCCCGACTTGGAGGAGACGCAGAAGCTCTCCTGCTGCCTTCACTTTCGGGCTGCGACCAGTCAGGCTTTGCTCATTGTTCCTACTGTGTTGCAATCTGGAAAAGGAACCCCATCCCATTGGAAAGGAGGACATGGATCCCTCCAGGTGGCAGGATGATGAAGGGGGCGCCTCGGGCAGTGGCGTTGCAGGTGGCAACACCTGGCTGTCTCCTCTGCCATTCCTGTTGCTGCCGCGGCCCCAATCCTCACCAGCGGGTGCAGAGCAGAGTCCACCCCCACTGTCCTGCCCCAGAGTGCTGCCCGTGCCTGGCGGCGGCGGCGGCAGCAGCAGGAAGGTGGGTCCCAGCTCTGTCCATCGGGTTTTCAGGTAGAGCAGCAGCCACACTGGCAGGCAGGGAAAGGGAGGCAGAGCGGGGGTCACGGCGGGCCTGTCGTGATGGACTGTCGTGATTCCACCCCCCTGATGACCAGGTGCAATCCGTGGGACTTGAATGCCTGCACCTGGTGTGGAAGGGGCAGGACAAGGTTGGGATTCTGGGGGCGCCCGCCCCCCTGCTGCCCAACAGTCTCCCTTTGGCCAAGGGGGTCCTGGGCGCAGCAGTGAGGAGGCCTGAGACTTGTGACCACGGACTTCGCTCGGCATCCATGCTGGGCTCCCTCCCAACTCTGGTCCAGCTCAGGACTCCATGGCCGCCACCACTGTGCTGGCAGCAGTCGTGGGCCAGCCTGCCGGCCGGACTCACCTAACACTGGCCTTTCGTTCCACAGTGTGCTGGTCAGACATCCATCTGGAGGAGGGAGGGATATTTCCCCAGGAGGAGGATGCAGAGGGGGGGAGACGCAGCAGGAACCGGCCCTGAGCATTGCGGAGCTGCTCCTTGCCCCGCTTGGACCTTCCTTCGGAGGACTCACTGCAGTCCCGCGAGGGTCCCAGCGAGGGTCCCGGCGTCCCTGAACAGACTGGCGCAGAGGATGCTGGGCGCCCCTGGCAGAGGAGGCCCGCCCGCGTTCGCTTCCGTGGCCTCACCCGAAGGCCGTGGGGTGAGTGGGTGGGTGAACTTTGGCTTGGCCGGTCCCGCCGTGCCTCGCCTCCGGGGTAGGAGCGGTCGAGGAGAGAGCGCGCGCCTCTTGCAGAGCCTGGGCCGCCGCCGCCGCCGCCGCCGCCGCGGGAGGGACTACTTCTCTGGGGCAGCGCCGGGTGACCCAGCTGCGGCGGCTGCAGGAGGCCGGGGACTGGCCGAGCCGCCCGGCCGCGGACCGGGCGTTGTCTCGGGGCGGAGCCGCGCGGAAGAGGCCGGCCAGCTGCTCCAACGCCTCTCCGTCCCCCGCCAAGCCGGTCCCCGTGCGCTCAAGCAGCGGAGCCGCCCCGCACAGGCTCCGCCGTCTCCTCCAAGCCGCACGCCGGAACAGGCTGTGCTTCCTCGGCGGGACGGGGCTCGGTCGGCCCGCCTCCCCTCCCTCTGCCTGGTCTTTGCCGGGCTCAGTTGAAGCGGCGGCGGCGGCGGCGGCGCGGAACTGTGGGTGGAGGGAGGCAGGCAGGCACTGCCGGACTCCCGAGTCCCAGGCCAGTGGAGGTGGGCCGGGCGGAAGATCGGGGTGCGCCGAAGACAGAGCACCGTTCCCTGCTGCGGCATCAGCGAATGGCCCAGCAGAGTCCAGCAGCAGCAGCAGCAGCAGCAGCAGCATCCTGTTTCCTACCATGGGGCCAACCTGTGGGAAGCCCACAAGCGGGACGTGAAGGCAACAACCCTCCCCTGCTCTAGCGCCTGGTGCCCAGAGGTAGATTGCCTTTGAACATGGAGGTTCCACATATCCCGCATGACCAAGAGACAGTAGCAGCAGACCTCTGTTCCAGCCATGGCTCCAATCTCCTTTTCTCCTGTCAAGAAGCGAGAGTGTCTTGGAGCATGTGGGAAGTGCATCGCTCCCCGCAAGCAGGCCTTCCTTCCATGTCTGAGATGAAGACTGGGCTGCTGCGCAACCTGCCCAGATGCAGCAGCAGTGTGCTGCAGCTTTGCCCACGCTGCTAGGTGGGCAGCTGCAATAGATGGCTAGTGTGGCGGCGGCGGCGGCAGGCTGGCTTGTTTGGCGGGTCACAAGTTGTGTAGGCCTGGTCTGGATCCTGGCCATGCAGGACAGAGGCTGCGCCTTCCGGGTGGCTGGAGGCTGCCTGCACATTCAGCACCAGCACAGTGACCCTGTGCCTGAGAGCCCAGCCCTGCTCTGCTGCAGAACAAATGATTCAGGCGCAGCTCCCATTTGCAAGAGAGCAAACAAGCAGAGACTGCAGGTGCCCCAGCCCTGCCGAGGGCCACAGCCGCCGGGCACAGTGCAGGGGAGGGCAGGGGCAGTCTTGGCAGGCCCTGAGTTGTGCATTGGCAGGGGGATCCGGGGATCCCCCTTACAAAGTGGCGCAACTTGTTGGCCTCCATCCTGCCCTTGGAGGGATAACCCCCCGGCTTGTGTCTCTCCCTGGGATGAAATCCGAACTTTGCACGAATGAAAGAGCTAAGCCGATGGCCCGGCCGTGGCACAGGCCTCTCTCCCGCGAGTCGTCTTCCTCTGATCCGGCTCCACAAAGGAAACGAGGCAACAATTATCAATTTTAATTAAAAGCAGAGCGTCGTTACTGAGAAGAAGGGAGAGGCTGGCTCCCAGACAGCTCCCTGTCACTCCAGCTGCTGACGCGGCAGAAATCGGCATGGCCTCATCTCGGCTATTAAGCGGCAGTGTCCTGCCTGTGTCTCTTCCCGGGCTGGGGAGAGGCTTGGCCACTCTGGGGCCCTTGCACGGGCCTTTGGAGCCGCAGGAGAAGAGGCAGAGGGCTTGGGAAGGGGGGCTTTCCGGGGGCCACCACAATCTCTTCCCTCTCGGGTGCCAGAGAGATGCTGCAGGCAGCCAGCCCAGGGAGCCGTCTCCTGCAGCAGGACTGTTGTTGGTTCTGGGGCGGCGAAGCCAGGCTGCCAGTGGCAGTGAGCCACTCCCCAAGGAGCAGGCCCTGCACTCAGGTCCCGCCCAGCCCGGCCTCGATGACCAGGGGCTTGAAGAGCAGGAGGAAGCGGAGCCGGCCGATAGCCGCCAGCCAGCCAGGCTGGCAGAACAAAGCCGCTCGAGGCAGAAGCCCTCTGGATGCCAGTTGCTGGGAGGCCGGAGCGGGCAGGGGGCTTCCTGGGGGTGGAAGGCAGGGGGCTGCGCCTGACGGCCTCATCCAGCACCAGTCTCTTCTTCTTTCCGGAACTGTTCGCAGAACGGCTGCAGGCTGTTGCTGCAGCGGCAGGAAGGAAGGAGCCCTTCCTTACCAAGGGGTTTCCTCACCACCTGTGTAGGTGAAACGTGGTCCAACAGGGAGCTTCTGCTTCTTCACCAGCTGAGAATCCATTTTTGAAGTTCACAAGATGGTGTGTCATTCGTGCGAGGCTGGCCCTAGTCAAGAGGGCCTCGGGCACCCATAGCCGGGTCCCTCAGCACAGGGCCCCCAGCCCCTCGCTCCTGGCACTAATGCGAGTTTCTCCGCTGCAAGCGAGGGCCTGTGGAGGGGGGCACCTGACCTACGCCTGCACTGGCCCCCCAGGGCCTCTCGCTTAGGGGGTTTGAGCGCCGATGCTCAGCATGTGTGCGGAGTTGTGCCAGTTGGCACAATGGCAGGAGGGATTTGGTAGCAAAGGGATTTGGTGCCTGTGGCTGAGGGCCCGGCTTGGAGACAAATGGATGAGATTTCACGGGGTTCGGCGCTATGGCAGCAAGACAGGGGAAACCGCCCCTGCCGCCTTCCCGCCTGCCTGGGAGTGGGAGGGGCTGTGCTTCCAGCTGCAGGAGAGCTCCAGGGGCACTACTCCTGTGGCCCTCCTCACCCCACTTGTGTGACTGGTAGGTGGTAGGGTGGCAATCAGCACTAATCAGCTCGAGAAATAATTGCCAAGCCTCCTGCGGGGAACGGAGGGCTGAAGAGCCCCCGGCGGCCTTGTCAAGTGACTGCCACGCAGATGCCTCCCAGGAGCCGCTTCCAAGAGAGAGGTCAGCTCCCTCCGAGAGGTTGGAAGGAAGGGCACTCAGCCTTGGCACTCAGCCGACCGTGGGCAGCCGAGCTCGATCTCGTCACGCCTCAGAGCAGCTCATCGGACGCCTCCAGGATGCTCGCCTGAGGTGGCCCCACCCTGTTCTTGGTTGCCAGCGCCGGGCGCTAAGCAGTCACGCCCCCAGAACAGGGAGGTCCTGTTCAACCGACGACCGAGCCAACAGCCCTGACAAGCCCGGCCACCGACATCACCGGGCTGACTGAGGGGGCTTTAGAGTACTACCTGCAGCTCAGCGTCACATCGGTGACGCACCAGATCTTGCCCTCTGCCACCTGTGGAAGCCACAAGGCACCTCTGTGATAGCTCAGCAGGATCTCCCACCACCGCCCAAGGACAGCTAGAGAGCAACAGGACTTGGGGAGAAAGGGGGGAACCGGAGGCAGGTGCAAATGGTCAGGCGATATGAATGTGCTGTTTTGTCGGCAGAGCAACAACATGGGAGCTGAGCCCCTCCCCCCCGCCCCTCATGTATCTAGGCCTCCACTAGTAGGGGTGGAGCCAATGATCCGCTCTGCAAAGTGGATCTCTCGGGAGCCAGGATGGCGCAGTGGTTCTGGAGCTGGACTTGGACCTGGAAGATCCAGGTTCAAATCCCCGCTCAGCCACGAAGCTTCCTGGGTGACCTTGGGCCAGTCACTATCTCTCAGCCCCACCTACCTCACAGGGTTGTTGTGAAGAAGAAAAAAAGGAGGGAAGGAACTATGTACAACATCCTGAGCTCCTTGGAGGAAGGGCAGTAGAAAAAGGTGGAAAATTAATCAATAAACCCCTTACAGCCATTCCAGGCCTCTATTGGCTTCTGACTGGCCAGTCCTATCTCCCACCAGTGGGGCTGATGGAGCACATGCTGCACCCAGTCAGTGGGGCTGGGGAGACACAGCCAGCAGGAGGTAAGTGAAAATATTTTTACTTCCCCCCTCCCATAGGCTGCCTGATCACCTGTGGTCTCCTTGGACCCATCTTGTATCTTGGACCAGGTCTCTTGCTGTCTTGTGTGCTCCCTGAGGCATCTGGTGGGGCCACTACAGTGAGATACAGGAAGCTGGACTAGATCTGGGCCTTTGGCCTGATCCAGCAGCCGGGCTCTTCTGATGTTCTTATGACCTGTACTGGCCATTTTGCTGGCATAAGGCTGAGGAGTGAAGAGGGGTGGGGCAGCCTGGGAAAGAGGGGACAGGATGGCACACGCTGGTGCCACCGAGATCCACCCCTCCCTCCCGATCCACCCTGAACCCCCCCTGCCCTCCCCAGCCACATCATGCCTCCGTGGCCAACTTATCGGTGTTGACAGAGGCTTCGAGCGCTTCCGCTCTCGAGAGCATGTTGCAGCAGCAGCCAGGAAATGTGCAGCAGCAGCAGCAGCCCGGCTTCCACATCACTGTAAAGCGCCTTGCATTGTTCTGCCACTAGGATTGGGGCCCTGCACCTCAAGGTGTTTAGCACTTCAGCCCAATGTCTGCTTCTTCGGGGGCTACAGCCCCAGAGGCCCGTGGCTCAAGTGGCTGTCCTTGCAGTGGGGCAGAGAAGGTCTGGTCTTGTTCCGCTGCCCCCTTTGAAGGCTTTGTTTCTTCCTTCCTTTCGGGACGAGCAGGGGCAGGGAGGCGTGTTGGAAGCAGTGCTCTCCCGCAGGCGACAAGCTGTTCCTGCCCAGTCGCATTTTTCTCGGTGTTCATCCGCGTTTGGTGTTACCCAAGGCAGACTGGCAGCCTCCAAGAATACGCGGCCGACCAGGCTGGCGGTGGGAGCTCTTGCTTGGCCAACTGGGCACGTGCCGGCAGAGCGTGGGCAAGGAGGGCGTGCAGCACTGAGGGCACCCCATTGGGGGAGGGCTCCGACAGCTCTGCGGGGGGGGAGGGGGCTGTTGCAGAGGCAGGCCCACAATCCTTGTTTGACCGACATCTCCTCCTGGCAAGGGCACCACCTCCTGACCTGGGGAACACGGCACAAAGGCCTGTGAGGCGGGTGGCGATGTGTGCAGCAGAAGCTGCTTCTCTGACCTGGAGACAGGCTCCCTTCAGTCTTCTGCCTGGCTCATCACCTCAGGCCCCACCAGTATGCACGTGAGGCAGAGGTTGCCCTGCCCCAGTGTGCCTCACCCAACACGCTCTGACGCGGCGGAACCGTATTGGCATTTGGCTGCTGCCCAGTCCCCCGCCTCGGAGAGACCGTTCAGAGCCCTTTGCAGCCTGCCTGGGTTCTTCTCTCCCAGAACATGAAGGGAGTGCTGCGGTGCTGCCTCCGCCCATTGCAGGACATGGAGGCCAGAGAGCAGCCATGCATGAAGCAGAAGCCTCACGTCCTCCCTCATGTGTGCCACTTAGCAGACCGCCGCAAAGACCAGAGCACCTCTCCAGGGGCGCTGTTCCCGTGGTCCCAGCCACACTCCTGACGCCTGGGGCAGCAGCCTGGTCTGCATGCCGACAGGGGGGCTGGGGGGCTGGGGAGACTGGAGCACACTGAGTAGGGGCCCCTGCAGCTTCCACAGGTGGGCTAAATGGGGATCTGGCCCAGACCACTGGTGTCTGGCAGGTGCTGTGGTCTCAGCAGTGGCCACATCCGGCTCTCGCAGGGCCCCAGGCAGGCAGACAGACAGGCAGGCTCCCTTCCCCAGCACGAGGGCTGCATTCAGCTCTCCGCTGAGCCACAAGAAATGCGACAGAAGCTTTGCAGATGTCCCTTCGTGTCAGTCTCCCCCTCCCCAGTGCCCCCCAGCCCTCTGGAGAGACGACCCGCAGCCCCGGCATGATGGATTGAGAGGCGAGCCACTGACATTCCCTCGTAAGTCACTGAGCTGCTTTATGGGAAGATCACAAGTAATAAGCTTCCCCGCCGGAATTAGAATGACATCCTGGAAAATTACAGTCTGGCTGAACAATGGCTGGTGGCAACGCAAAGGATTCCCTCTCCTCAGGCAGCGGCAGCGGAGGGCTGGGGGAGGCGGCTCTCTGCCAACACAAGCAAGGCGGGCTCAGCATTGGGCCAAGCCCTGGCACTCCAGGCCAGGCGCCTGGCTCTCCTTGGGCCCAGGGGCTGCGACGGAGGAGGCCACAGCAAATGGCACCACCCTCTGCCTGCTCGGGAGGTCAGCTCCTGTCCTGCCGCTGAGAGCACCACTGGCGGGGGGCACCTGAAGCCGCCTCGGTAGGAGAAACACCTGGCAAGGAGGACATCACCAGTGGTGCCCAACCCAGCTGGTGGGGGATGTGGGCATGCTTCTACCACCGGCGGTGTGTGTGTGTGTTTGTGTGTGTGTGTGTGTGTGTGTGTGCGCCTTCTGGTGTCCTGGCCATGCCACTGCTGAGCTGGGGGCTGCACGGGGCATGGGGGCTGCCTGGAGGGGCTGCACTGAAGGCTGCTGGACTTCCTGTTGAGAACGATGCCACGGGGGGGGGGGATACCGACTGGAGTCTCTTGGGCTTTCCTGAAGGCTGAACTGGCTGCCTTGGAGGGGGCACATTCTAGCCCTGGGGGCCGAGGCAGTTTTCTGCCTGGTCTCCGTGGCTTCAGACATCGAAGTCGTTGAGTTCAGCCGTCACAAGCGGAGGGTCAATGTGGGCAGGTGGACAGATCTATGGAGGCATCCTTGGAGCAGAGGTCACTGAGCCGGGGGCAAGGGGAAAGTAGCCCCCCCCCCGAGGAAGGTCCTGGATCGGGCCACAGACCAGGCTGGCCTTGCCTGAAAAAATGCTTGGGGTGGGCCGGGCCTCCAGTCAAGCCTCCATCATAGCAAGCCAGGAAATTTCCCGGCCGCACTGGCTTCAGGTGGAGTCACTCGCTTGGCTAATTGTTGCAGACCCTTTCAAGAATTAATCAGGTTGGGACCTTTTCTTATCCAGTGTTGCTGGGTCATGGTGGGAGAGGGTAGCATGTGTCCCCCCCTCTCCTGTGGTGCCCCGCAGCCTGTGGAGGGTTCAAGGCACTGAAGGGCCACATCCGCTGCCCAGATGTGGAGCTTCCTTTGCCAGCTGGCTTGCAGCCAGGGTTGCCCCGATGTGGGGCCTGCTTGTGTGCCTGCAGGTGAGTCACCTGCAACCTACGTACATTTGCATCTCTTTCCTTATCCTGCATAATTCATTCTGCGCTATCCAGTCATGGAGCGGATAAGCTCTCTTTGTCACCTCTCCATGAGGCTGCTGGAATGAGCTTGTGCTGACCCTGCGAGGCTGCCGTGGCCCACCATGCAGTGGGAAGGGCAAAACCAGACACACCCCATGCACCTGGCCTTAAGAACCTCAGAAGAGCCCAGCTGCTGGATCAGGCCCAGGGCCCCTCTAGTCCAGCTTCCTGTATCTCAGTCACAGTGGCCCCACCAGATGCCTCAGGGAGCACACAGTCAACAAGATAACCTGTTTGCTGCTGTCACTCCCTTGCACCTGGCACAGAGAAAACCTACTCCTACAACCAGGAGGTTGCTTATCCCCATCACGGCTTGTAAGCTGTGATGGCCCTTTCCTCCATAAATCTGTCCAAACCCCGTTTAAAGGCATCTAGGCCACGTGCCATCACCACATCCTGTGGCAAGGAGTTCCACAGATTAATTACATGCTGGGTAAAGAAATATTTTCTTTTGTCCGTTCTAACTCTCCCTCCACTCAATTTTAGTGCATGTCCCCTACTTCTATTGTTGTGTGAGAGGGAAAAGAACTTCTCTCTATCCATCCCATGCATAATTTGATATATTTCAATCATGACTGTCCATCCCCCCGGTGCCTTTTTCTTAGACTGAAGACCCCCAAATGCTGTAGCCGCCTTTTCCCATCAGACAAATGCCCCAGCCAGCCCACTCGCCCTTTTGGTCTCTCTCTTCTGCACCTTTCCCAGTTTTACGAGATCCTTTTTCCGCTTCAGCCGCACTGCCAGGCCACGCTGCTCCTGTGAAGGTCAATACGGAGAAGAAGCCGACTCGTCCAAGCCAGCATGCACACACACGCACAAGCTTGGCTTCAGGTGAAGGGGCCCTGCTCCCCACAACTCTCTGTGTGGCCCCCCCCCCCGAAGATAGCTTGGATGCTTTCCCTGGCACAGAATGCAGCAGTTGCAACGGTTCTAACAAGGGTGAGGCTTGACCCTTCCCTCCTCGGTGAGTCCATTTTGCCTTCAGGCGCCATTCAAAGGGCTGGTCATTGTCCTGCAAGCCCAATTCCCCAGCAGGAATCGGCCTGCCTTGCAAGGTCTTTGTGGGAGGCTCTCTTGCAGGGCCCGCCACCAGGGGGAGTTTGGTGAGCAGCAGCCCACTCAAGAGTCTTCTGCATGGAGGCCTCCTTCTCCTTGCCCCGTGGAACTCCTTGCCCCTAGATTTGTGGGTGGCCCCTTCTCTGTATGTTCCTCACCATCAGCTGAAGGTTGTTTTGTTGCACCTGCAGAGAATGCCTGTAATTTTGCCCCCTCAATGATCCCTTCTGGTGGTCACCTCTCTGTTGGGTTTTCTGTGGTTCCACTAGCAATTCTTTGGCATGACTGGACTTAATTGCCAGGGGTCACCTTTACCTTTACCTTAAGTCTCCTGAGGTTAGGTTATATACAAGTTTGAAATAAATGCTTCAAAATAAATTCACTGTGTGCGCACTGACAAGCACCCCACCGGATAATGTGTGTGTCCCCCCCCCCTTCCTGGCTGCTTCAGCCTCTTTCAAAACTGCTCTTGCAGCCAGAAAAGGGCACAAGGCAACGATGCGCCCTGCCTCGCCGCCCTTGCTGGCTTCCTCGCCACAAGAGCGAGGCTCTCGGTCGGTCGGTCGGTCGGTCGGGATCCTGCGTCTGGCCACCAGCAGCCAGGGGCTTTTCAGCAACGGTGGGCTGAGCTGCTGCAACAGGGGGGGTCAGGCTCGCTCTTGGGAGTTTTGTTGCGCAGACCCTTAGTTATGATGCATACATACAGTGTGAGGTTTGCGGCTGTCTTCTTAGTGCCATAGATACCTGGCTCTCCCTTCTCGGGGGAATTCTCCAAACCAGAGCTCCCTCCCTGCTGCCCCCACTCCACAGGTGGGGAGGGTCCTTGGGGCCCTCTTCAGGAGGACCACCAGTTCTGCTGCGGGCTTTGCTGGGTCTCAGCTCTGGGCTCGGCTGCCCTGGCAAAGGGAAAAGGACACCCAAGAAGCGCCATGTGTAGTAGGTTTTCAGTGGGGTCCTTGCAACGAGGGAGGATTGGGCAGCCCTGGCAATACTGAGAGAACAGATTTTGTGCCAGAAAGTGGGGAACTAGAGGAGGTCACCCCACACCATCATCAGCAGGCTTGATCCTGTAGCAGCCACGAGGCGTTTTCTCTAAAAACCAAACGCAGGGCGGGCAGGTGAGCCGCCCACCTCTCTTTCTGTGTCGCCCCCACCCCCACCCCAGCAGCTGCTGCCGCCAACACAAGAGCTTCTAGCCCCCCTCCCCCCTTGCATCCGACACATGCTGGGAGCGTCAAGCTAATTGATCCTGGTCTTTCCTGGCCGGCCGGCCTGGCTGCTGCTGCTGCCTCTACAATGTCATTTTCTCCAAAAGCGCTCTTGCAATGACTGTGAATTACATATGAAAAGCTAAGCAGGCCACATATTGATTGGAGCCCAAGAATAGCACTCCAACCATTTAGAGGAGATTAACTTGGGGCGGGGGGGGGCTCCCTCACAGTTATTTAAAGAGATTAATCAGTTCATTCCAGGTAATTCCTCCCTCGCCTGCCCGCCCCACCGGGTGTGTGGAACTGGGGAGTACCAGGGGTCAGCTGGCCGCCTGGGCAACTGCCGGGACTCAACATCGCAGCCGGCGCCTTTCCCTGGCGGCAGGCACCGAGCTTCGTCACGGAGGGAGGCAGCTTTGGTGGAGAAAGGGCGCGGCCTCCCCCCGGTGCGCTGAGCTCCAGGAACCGGAGCAAGGGCGAGTGTGCATGTGTGAACGGTGGGTGGAAAGAAAGAGCGGGTTAAGCAACTCCTCTCGCGGCAGCATTGCCCGGCGCCAGCCCTGGTCTGAACAGCGTGGGCAGAGGAGGCCAGGCCCGCCTCGAGTGGGCAACAGAGAGAAGACCCTGCCCCAGGAGCTTCCTCTCGAAGGTGGACGGACAATGAGGAAAGCCACGCGGCGGAGGGAGGGGGGGCCGGTGAGACAGAGCGAGAGAGCCCAGCGGTCACACCCGGGTGGCATGTGCCCAAATCCCAGCTGTCTGGCCGGCCTCCGCTCCAAGGACACGCCGAGCGCCCCCCGCAGCGCACGCCGAGAAAACGCATCTCCGTCGGGGGGAGCCACGTTTGCAGCGCGGGGCCTGGGAGTGTTTGGGTCCGGGGTTCGGCGGAGAGGAAACTTCAGGAGAGGCGGGCGGCGGCCCCCTCCCTCCCCCGGCTGTAAGGCCGAGAGGCCGCCTCTGCGGAGCCGGCTCTCCATTCCTGTCGATCGTCGCGCCTCCCCACCCCCAAGTACATCGTGGCTACGAGCGTGAGGGCCGATTGAGCTGCAAGCCCGGCGGGTCAACGCTCACCTTGGCCAAAGCAGGTTCCCTAGCAGGCTGCCCTACTCCCGTCCTGCAACGTCGAGCTAATCCAGCAGCCGCGCTCCCTTACGGGGCTGTTGTAAAGGTTCCTGAGATAATAATGAGCATGTGACGAGCGCCCGCAGTTGTGCTCGCTTTGGCCTGCGTTGCTTGCGCAATGGGGAGACAGACAGACCGACGCCACAAGATCAGCGCAATAGAGCAAACGCGTAAAGACTCCTGGCAGGTGGCCAGACAGAAATTAATCCGGCTGGCCCATGTTCGCCTCCATGAAGGGCCGGCCACTCTCCTGCAGCAGGTCACTGGGCAGAGCCCGGAGAGGCAGGGCCAGGAACAAGGAGGGCCACCCAGGCAGGCTGCCCCTCCCCTCGCGCACCCCCAGCGCCAAGTGACAGGCTAGCAGCACAGTGCTCCTCTCGGCGCCTTCCGTGGGAGAGAAGTAGGCAAACGGCTCCGTCCCGCGGTGCGTCGGCTTTCCAAATGTCAACGCAATCTACGCTCCTCCCTCCATTGCCGCAAAACGCCGCCAGGCTCTGAATGTCAGGGGCCAGGGGGGGCTGCAGCTGGAGTGAGAGCCAGCCAGGCAGAACAGAAAGAACTTGGGGAAGGGGCGCTGCCTGGCCTGGGCAAGTCTCCTGCGCAACAGGGCCAAGAGCCGCGGCTGCGCGGGACCCTGTTTGCCCACAAAAGAGGAGGGAGGTTGCTTGCCCTTCTGCTCGCTCGCGGAGCCTTCCGGACAATTCGTCTGGAATCACCAAGGCGTGGCAGGGAGGCCGCCGGCCTGTGATGATAATAGGCTCGCAGGCGGGCCCGGCTGCCAGAGGTGCCGGACTCCCAGCCGCAAGAAGAGCGGCGAGCCCCGTTGCCCTGTCCGGGGGCGGGGGAGCCCCGTGCCCTTGCCTGCGTGGGAGGGGCTCAGTCACTGCTGAAGCCAGGCTTGTGGGGCCAGAGCCACTTCTTCGTGGGATCCGGCTTGAGCTGAAGAAACTGCCAGGGCGCTAGGGGCGCGCCGCGCCTCCTTCTGGGCCTTGAGCTCCCTGTCCATAGTGGAACGTACGTTCTCTCCTGGGTCCCTGAGAAGGCGATGGTGGTGCTCCAGGAGTTCCCCAGTCTCTGTCCACGCCCCCCAGCATGTCCAATGGGACAGAGCGCGGCTTGCGCCTCCTGCCTCCCCCTCCAGCAGTACAAAGAAGCGCTTAAGAAAGACCAGCCTGGGATCCCAGCCTGCTGCTGCCACAGTGGTGCAGAAAGTCTCCGCCTGGAAGTGTGGCCCAAAAGCCATACGGCCCCCCGCCGCTGCGTGCACAGAGCCCAGGCTGCCTGCCCGCCGGCCTCCCCCCGCCCCTTTGCCTTTCAACTCTGGGAAACGCCACTCACTTTTCAGCTCAGCTGCTTCTGAAAACTCCTGAGCACCTAGAAACTAATTACCTGCCAGGAGACGCACTCAGGAGCTGCACTGCGCAGCGGCGCCTTTAATCAAAGCCAGCAAGCCTCCCCCCCCCCTCCGCCGAGCCTTTGCCTGCTGCCAGCCCATGAATGCCTAATGCACCTGTGTGTCCATCCGCCCACCCAGAGTGGGAGGTCTGCTTTGCACAAGAGTTGTGCAACAGGCGCGGCAGCCTGCAGGGAGGCTCCGCTCTGCTCCCCTGCGCTGCTGCTGCTGCTGCTGCTGCAGAGGCCCACTTGCTCCCTGCTTGCGTACAAGGTGGCCGGCCTGCCTGCCACTCTCCAAGGCTGTCACTCTCCCAGCAGGCGGCTGTGTTGGCGGCTCTGCCCCTAAGCCCTCAAAGAGCTGCCCCCGACCGCAAGGTTGCCCACCCCAGCAGCAATGAGCTGGTCCAGGCCCTTCTTGGCACACCTGCCCGCCTTTGTAGCAAGGGAGCAGTGGGCACGGAAGGGGAAGTGAGGAGCCCTCCCTCCAGCGGCACAGACAACCACCTCTCCGTGCCAAGGCTTTTTCAGTGCTGTCCATGTCTCTTTGGGGGGCGGGGCGGAGACCACGGGTTCAGGGTCAGGCAGGCCTGCAGTTTGCCTCCTTGCCCGGCCCACAGCAGGAGGCCAGACAGGATCTGCTGCTCCAGACCACGAGGCCAGTCAAGACAGAGCCCTTCGGGCAGCTCCCATCCCTTCGATTGCCCGATGGCTGGCCGGGGCATCTCAAGGGGCGAGCCCAGCGGGCTGCTGGGGTGGGAGAGACTCTGCACTCCAGCAGCAGGGAGGGAGGCTGGCAGCAGCCAGGACCCTGGCAGCTCACTGGGCAGCGGCAGCAGCAACAGGAGGCGTCGCCCTTGCCTGGCTCCGAAGGCAGATTTCCCTCCCGGGCTGAAGACATGTCAGCAGCACCGACCTCTCCTTTCCTTCCGACAGTCCTGCGGATCACAGCCGTCTTCCCCACATCACTCTCTAGGACGCGGCAGATGCTGCTGCCGCCGCCGCCGCCGCCTTTGCTCCCTTCCCTGCAGGACCCCATCAGCAGCCTGTCTCTACTGTGCTCCCCCCCCCCCCGCATACACCCAGGCTCTTGCCCATGTGTGAATCAGCCTCCTCTGCTCCCAGTTGAGGTAGAGCCCCGTGGAGGACATGGCTTGCTGTGCATTTGTGTGCCTGGTGCCCGGCCGGGCTCTGAGCCAACAATAACGCTGCTGCAATTTTGTTTTCTAGGAAGAAGCAAGATAAAGGCCCTTTAAGCTGCTTTAAGCAGCTGCTGCTGACGGGCTCCTGTTGAGACACACAGAAGGGCAGGTTCTTCTCCTGCCAGCTGCCCGGCTTAATCAGGACACCACTTGTTTGGTCAGGGTTCCTGCATGAGCCTGCAGAGAGAGAGAGAGAGTGGGCACAGTGGCTGGGGCCTGGGGCGGGGAGGCCAGGGAACCCCTCACCTCTTCAGCCCCTCTTCTTCCTGCTTGAGCTGCTGCCGTCTGTTTCCACACAGCCCCCCAGTTCCTGTGGAGATGTACAGTAGTATACATGATGTGGAGATGTTGGGACTTGGGCTGGAAGGAGGGATGGAGGGCCCAGATCTCCCAGCAGAGGTGCTGATGCTGTGAAGACCCTGCGAGCAGCTCTGCTGGATCCGGCCAAAGGAGGCCCAGCTAGACCAGTATCCAGAGGCTTCTGGGAAGCTCCGAAGCGGCTCCACAGGCAAATCCTCCTCCTCCTCCTCTCCCACCACTGCTCCCCTGCAGGTGGCATTTGCCACGGAGCCCAGAGCTGGCCAGTGACAGAAGGCGGGTCACCCTCCCTCCCTGCCTTGGTCCAGCTGCCGCGCCATCTGCACTGGCCATCACCACATCTTGGGGGAACACATTGAGCTGTGTGGAGAGGTCTCTCCCTTGGTCCGTCCTGAATCTCTTGCTAGTCTGTTTTCGTGGACGACCAGACTGGTCCTAGTCTTGTGTGTGTGAGGGGGGGGGGGGGATGCTTCTCTCTCTCCACTATGCAGAATAGTCATAAGCCTTGCCTGATCATCATGTCCCCCCTTTTCCCTGAACTAAATAGCCTGCCGGGGGGGGGGGGGTTTGCTGCCTCTTCTGTGATGGACTGACTCAAGCCTGTCTCATCCACCTGCTCCCCCCCCCCCCCCAGACAGACCTTCATCTTCCTTGGGCAGAACTGGTGTGGTCTGGGTCAGGTGCTTCCTTCTAGGCAGAGAAATTGCACACGAGGAAGGAGCTCCGGGGCAACAGAACCACTGCCTGCCCCACACCGGTCACTCTGGTTTCCATTGCCTGCTGCCGGGCCCTCCCTTCCTACAACCTGCTTTATCGAATTTCAACCTGCTATTTTGGTGCCGCTCTCTAATTTATTGACTGTAGCTCTCAGTTTTGAGCCCCATTCTTAATCACAAATACAAATGAAGCTAGCGGGGAAGAAAAGGTCTCCCCCCCCCCCAGCTGCTGGTCTGGACAGCAAGAGTGCCATCTGAACAATCCTGCAGGTGCTGTGCCTCTTGGAAAGAAAGACAAGGAGCGGTTGGTGTGGGGAAGGGCAGCTGCCTGCTGACCAGACCTGGCAGCCCAAGAGGTGCCCAGGCAGACTTGGTGGGTGTTGGAGATGAGCAGCTTTCGTCTGCTGAACACTGGGGTGGACACTGGGGGGGCTGGATCGTCTGGTCACCTGAAAGACCAGCTGTAGCGGGGCTTCGTCTTAAGTTAGAACTGAACCTCTGATCTAGGGGTAGTCCAGGGGCCCCGACGGATGAGCCACATGCAGGGACCAGCTCAGGGGTGACGACTTGCCAGACACAAGACCCTCCCTCACTGGGCTGGCTTTCCAGCCAGCAACCAATGAGGACAAGGGCGATGACAGGGTCCAATAAAGATGGCGTGTCAAACAAGGGCCCAGGGTGGAGCTGGAGTCCATCCAGTGACCCCAGCACCTGAGAGGATGTGCTTTGGTGGCGGCAGCAGCAGCTTCCCTGGCTGAGCCTCAAGAGCTTTCTCTGTTGCAGACGAGCTCCCAGGGGCCTGAGCCTGGACTCGTGGATCCTGGCTTGGAGAGCCAGTGGCCTGGGACTCCCTCCTGGGCTAGCCTCGCTCCTCAGCCCAGCCTTGCTCAGAGAGAGGCCACCGCTTGCTCCCCCCTCTAGGGACTGGTGTGGCTGCTGCTGGCGTGGCCAGACAGCGCAGCAGCCTCTCTTTGGCCCAGCGTAGGCAGGAGAGCCTGAAGGCGGGACTGCTGGAGGCCACTGCACTCAGCCCAGCAGCAGCAAGGAACGCAGCAGCAGCAGCAGCCCAAGGCGGGACCAGTCCAGGGGGGCCCTTCGCCAATCGGCTCCACCTCAGGTCCCCTCCCTCCCTGGAAGCTTTGAGGAGCCTGCGCAGTCTGGATGAGTGGACCCCCAGGAGGAGGCAGGCAGAACCCTCCCCTCCTTCTCCGTTCAGGGAGCTCTGCAGGAGGTCAGGGAGCTGGATTCGGGATTGCGCACACACGTGCTGGAGAGCAGCTTTCACATTATTCGGATAGTCCCCACTGCAGGGGGCGCTGCGTGGATGAGCCAAGCCCTCCCGCAACCAGCCAGGCTCTTCCGGTGACCCCCAAGCCCCCTCCATTCGGTGGGAATTGCAAAGTATGCAGCCAGGAATGGCAAATGATGAATTGTGTGAATTATAAATGATTTGCGTCCCCAAAACCTGTGGATTGTGAAGTATTCAGCCTCTCGAGATCCAGACGCGGGCGGCTAATGCAAAGTCGCGGGGAATGCGGAGCTCAGACATTCTGCTCCAGCAGCGCTCTTGAGCTCAGAGACTGCGCCAGGTCCAAGCGCAGCAGCAGGGGGTTCTTCGGGGCCCTGCCTGGAGGAGCCCACGCTGGCAACAGGCAGCACCTCTCTCTGCACTCTCCCCAGTCCAAAGGGGGCCCTCCCTCCCTTTGAGCGCAGAACCCCTGCTCTGCAGGCGGCCCCACTCTTGTGCGGGTGGCATTGCCCGCCCGGAGGCCCGGAGCGACTGGCTTTGTGGCGGGAGCGAAGGCAGCCAAGCCGCCTCCCTGCTCCTAGGTCCCCCTAAGCAGCTAGCCCCCTTCTTGGAAGCTCAGCCCCCTTCTCTAGCACAGGCACTAATGGGGGGGGGGCAGCAGGAGAGTTACCCACCTTCCTCCACTCAGTCGGCCCCCATGCATGCCCCCCCTCCCTGACAGGCAGGAGCACAGGGCTGCCCATCATCACTGCATTCAAATGAAGACAGAAAACTTGACCTTTTCCTAGGAGAAAGAAGCATCTCCTGACATCATGGCTCTCCTGACAAACGAGGCACGGCAAGGCGAGTGGCACTCTGTCACCAGGAATTTGCTGCCAGTGACAAGCAGGGCTGCAGAGCCGGGGTGTGTGTGCGTGCGTGCATGCGTGTGTGTGAGAGAGAGAGAGAAACACAGGAGCAACATTGCAAAGGTACATAGCATGGGGCCTCCTGTGCCGGCCTCAGCAGGACGGGCTGCCCTAGCTGGCAAGTCGGACAGTAGCGACCCCCAGCCAGCCCCCTTCCTAGGGGAAGAAAAGGAAACCAGTGAAACAGACTCCAGAAAGATGAGAAGGAAATAATTTATTCCCAGGTCCAATAAGACCTTGTGAAAATAACCAGAAAAGAGGGGCGAGCAGCAACTCAGCTGGCTCCGAAACCAACACAAAGCTGCTGGCACCATCGTCGGGCGAGCTGGGAGGCTGCTGGCCCCCCCTGCAGGGAACAGGCAGGGAGGGGCCCCGGGCGGGGCAGGGTCAGGTGTGCACCCCTATGTACAGGTGAGGAGAGGCAGCAATGCAAGAGGACTTGCCAATGTCAGGGATGTGTGGGGCGGGGGGGGTCATCAGTGTGACTGCTCCGTGTGGGGCAGTGTGTGGAAGCCAGGTGGCAAGTGTGTCCGCTATATACCCTGTTTGGCCTGCAAAGTTGGCCGTCCCAGCGGAAGAGAGAGGGCGGGGGGGAGCCTCATCCCCACAAGGGGCTAGGAAAGCACACAAGGGTTCCTGAGCAAGGAAGAGGAGAGCGAAACCGGCGGCTCCATTCCCGCACTCGGCCCTGCCTGGGAGGGGGAGGGGGCGTCTGCTCAGAAGGGGACTCACAGTGAAGGCGCACAGGCAGGGGGCTAGTGAGGGCGCGAGCCCCCCCCCCACTGCCCCCTCCCAAGCCAAAGCAGTCCAGCCTGAAGAAATCCTGAGAATGAGCACCGTGTCTGCTCAGAGCTGTAAAGACAGACAGGCCTGGAGGGGCCGGGGGGGGGGGGTGTGGCGGCTGGGGCAGCTGCTGCAGGAAGAAGGCCCTTTCCTTCCCTCTCCTCCCCTGGAGAGCCAGCCCACCGCCAGGCCTGCAAAGCCCTCTCTGGGCCTGAGCTGGGGCCCAAGGTTGCATGTGGCCCTCCGCTGCCGAGGAGGAGGAAGGAACGCGACAGGCAGCCAGCAGTCTGTCCCGGCAACGGCAAGCAAGACCAGGCCACTCGTTCCTGCTGCGTGCCGTGGCTGATGACAAGAAGAGGGCAGCCAGCGGCCAGGAGCTCCCCAGCACCCAGCCCTGCCTAAGGGACAGCGAGCTGGGCCAAGAACCCCCCGTAGGGGGAAGGGCCCATGGTGGGAGTGGTGGGGAGGACCGGCTCCTGCCTCACCTACAGAACGGAAGCCCCCTCCCAATCCCACCTACCCTCTCTTCACAGACACACATGGGGGGGACCTTCTCTGGCAAGCTGTGGGGGGCAACGCTCAGTGGGCGAGGGAGGGAGGGGTGCAAGGATGTCTCAACAAAAAGACCCTGAGGACTGGCCCCCAAGGGGGTGGGGGCTTTAAGCTGACCTGCAAGGGAGGTTAACTCTGTCCCCGTTTGTATGGGAGCAAATGCTCAGCCCAAGTGCTGACCTGGAGCCCGACCGCTGCCCCCCCCCCAGCACCAGATTCGAAAGGAAGAGGGACCCCTCCCTCCGTCCTCAAGAGGATTCTGGGAGGCCCAAGCCCAGAAGTAGGTGAACGCTCTTGCCTTGGCAGAGACCCTGCTTAGCAAATCAAAGCTTGTGAAACGTTGGGACTCAAGTGACAAAATCAATTTCGACAACAAAAGCCCCCCCTCCTCCTTACACAGATCTATTTAAATGATAATTTGCCAGGGGAGAAACCCAGGCTGGCTGGCTGGCGTTGGACTCTCTTTCTTAAGTGAACTTGGAGTGTTTTAATGGCGGGGAGATCAGCGGGAGGAGATGGCGGCTGCAGCAGCAGCAGGCAGCGGTGCTCTGGGCCCGGCAGCCAGGCCTCGCTGGGCCCAAGCCAGCCAGCGGCATCTTCTGGTCCCCTCCTGGCTCTGCGGAACAGGGCTGGGTCTATGCAGCTGCCCCCCCCCCCGGGAAGCCCCAGTCCCTCCGGCTCCCTCCCTCTGCTGGGAGTGCTGGGCAGCAGGCGTCTTCACGGGTCGCTGGTCTAGGGCTCCTCGCGGTCCTCCTCTCCCCGGCGGCCAGCATACAGCACGGCCAGCTGCCGAAAGCGGGGTCCCCAACTGCTGAGATAGGAAAAGTCCTGCTCCGAGCTGGGGGAGCAAGAGGTGAGGGAGCTGAGGGAGGCCAGGGGCGAGTCGGCCCCCTCAAAGGCGTAGGTCTGGAAAGAGTCATAGGGGGGCACCGAGGGGTCCTCGTCTGCCTGCCCCACCTTTCTGCTGATGTAGTCTCTGAAGATGGAGAAGTCCCAGTCCGCCGGGGCCTGGCCCCCCTCCTGGGGCAGAGAATGGAGGTCCGAGGGCAAGCTGGGGCCTCCCCCCTCACTGCCCCCCTTTGCCTCATAGAGGCTGCGCAGGGCCGACATGTCGTAGGCTTCGGTGTCCTGCTCGCCGCCCCCCTCGTCATTGTATTTGATCACGTTGTCACGCATGTCCTCCTCCTCCTCCGAAGTCAGGGGCCCCTTCTGGTGGCGCTTCAGCGTCAGGATCAGAAGAACCAAGACTGGGGGGAGGGAGGGAGGGAGGGAGGGGAGAGGGCAGTTAGCGAGCAGCAAGACCACCAGAAGGGCCGGGGGGGGGGGACACACATACAGGAAGAGAGCCTCCCCGACTCTGTGGTGGGCGGAGCGATGCTGCCAGAAGCCGCTGGGCTCCGGTGCTTCCTCCAGGGCTGCCCCTCCCCCCACAAGTGGGCTCCATGCTCAGGCTTGCGGCTCCCCCACCCAGTCAGCAATGGGGGTGAAAGAAAGCCCTCTCTGTGCCCACATTGGGACCGTCTGCTGCTCTTCCTGCAGACTGTGGAGGGGCAAGGGGGGAGTCCAGGCGCAGCGGTGCAAGGAAAGGGGTCGGGGCGCGGCGGCGGCGGTAGGGCAGACACTCACCAACCAGGATGAGGACGCACACCAGCAGGGCGATGAGCGCCCCGGGGCTGAGCGATCCCGACACGACGTAGGCCGTGGTGTTGCAGGACTGGATGGCCCCGGCACTGTCGCAGCCGCAGACTCGGATGGTGAGGGTCCCGGTGCTGCTGAGAGCGGGGGCACCGTTGTCCACGACCAAGATGGGCAGCAAGAAAAGGTCCTGCTCCTGCCGGTTGAAGCCTGGGCGCTGCGTGTGCACTGCAGCCATATTGTCTGGGGGGGGGGGAGAAAGGGAGCTGCGAGGAAGTTCCTGGCCGGCACGTCTCCACAAAAACAGCCCCTTTCCCTCTGCCAGGCTCCCCCCCCCTTGCCAATGCCATCGCAGCCAGCTGCAGCCCAGGCCAGGCTCCTGCGCCCACCACACAGCAATGCGAGCCACTGTGCCAGTCCCTGCCAGATCTGCAGCCACACAGGGCGCGCAGCCACTGCTGCCCACTGAGTAAATGCCATGGACCTATTGGAGGAAACCAGCGCATGCCATGATGAGTGACGGCCTGCTCCAGCCAAACAGAAGCCTGCTGAAGGGGGCAGCTAAAAACAGCTGAGCACCTGTCCAGTGGAGGGCAGAGGGAGGGGCAAACCGTGACTGCTGGGACCCCGTCCTTGGGCTGAGCCTCGGATCTGGACCCTCCCCTCCTCTGTTGCAATGGTGACAAAGCCCAGGAGGGGGGGGGGATCTGCTCTGCCCCCAGGCAGCTCCCAGTCTGGGAGATTGGGCACTTCCAGCCCCAGGCTCACCTTGGCTCCTGGCTCAGCTTCCCCCTCTGCCTCCCACTCCCACTTCCCCCATCTCAACAAGCCCTCCAGGGGCTTCTCGCATCTGCAGGCAGGGTTTGTCTGGCCCTGCAGAGGCTTGCAAGACGCCAGCGTGGGGCTCGCTCCTGCCCGTTTCTTCTCCGATGGGCTCAGCCATTGCCCTTGACGGCCGAGCAGGGTTCTCGGGCAACCACAGGAGGGACACCCGGCCACAGTGGGAAAGCCAGAGAGCCTTCTCAGAGTTCCTGCCGGAGAGTTCCTCTCCTCCTTTTCTCCTCACAACAACCCTGTGAGGTAGGTGAGGCTGAGCGATAGTGACTGGCCCAAAGTCAGCCAGGAAGTGTCATGGCTGCGCGGGGATTTGAACCTGGATCTTCCAGGTCTACGTCCAGCACCAGAACCACTGCACCATCCTGGCTGTCCCCTAAGTACATTAGGGGAAGCCAGAACAGGTTGTTGTGAGGGGGATAGAACTGAGTGGACCACCACCTGTCCCCCACGTCACCCTGGAGTAGCCATATTTCAGCAGCGCTCCCAGGTGCATGCGAATGCGTGTGTGTGTGCATGCATGCGCGCACACACACGCATTCGCATGCGCCTGGGAGCGCTGCTGAAATATGGCTACTCCAGGGTGACGTGGGGGACAGGTGGTGGTCCACTCAGTTCTACACACACACACACACACACACACACACACACACACACACACACACACACCCCCTGACCAGTCAGCCCAAGGGTGCCAGCAAGGACAAGTGGTGTGAGGAGGACCCACTGGCCGAGTGACAAGCCTGAAGACACTTCCCAGTGCTGCACAGGGTGTCAAAGGGCCAGATTTAAGGGAGCGCTTTCGTTTTGTGTCTCCATCTGGACTGGCATCCATCAGTGTCTCTTCTTGGCTCCAACAGCAATATTTATAAATCACATCTCTAAACTGGCTAAAAATTTGTACAAAGAAACAGATGGGTCGTTGGCGGCAGTTTGTCACCACTGATATTTATACAGCGCCTGAGAGAGGGTAGAGGGGAGCCAGGGTGTGTGTGTGTGTGTGTGTGTGTGTGTGTGTGTGTGTGGAGGAGGTCACAGGGAGAAGAGGGACACTGGTGGGGCCGTGCGAGGGGAGGGTCCGGTTTCCTCCTCAGCAATGGACACTTTGCACGGGAGCCAGCGGGAGACACAAGCAGAGCGATGAAGAAGCACGTCTGTGCTGGGGGGGCAGGGGGGCAGATGGACCAGGGCAGGGGTGGCAAAGGTGAGCCTGCTGCCTGCAGCGACCAGGGAGCATTCTGGGAAAAGTGGTGAAGGGGGAGTCACAGATTGCCCCACCTGCTGCTGCTGCTGCTGCTGCTGCAGAGAGGCCCGGGCAGAGACGACTCACCTGTGACGTCTAGCAGGGAGAAATGCCGACTGCTGGATGCCTCCGGGGCCAGTGTGAAGTAGAAGCGGTGGCCACTCTGCGGCTCATCCCGGTCCACCACGCTGATGGTCTGGATCAGCTGCAGGGGGGGAGGAAAGCCCAGCAAGGAGCTCAGAGGAGCGGAGGGAGGGAGGGAGGGAGCAAGGTCCCCACGAGCGGAAGGCACAAGGCAGCGGAGAGAGAGAGACCGGCTCCCCCCAGGCTGGCCTGCTGGCTGCAGCAGCTGCCTGGGGGCTCATGGAAGGGTCCCCTCCCACCCACCCACCGCTTCAGTGCTGCTCGCAGAGGGAAGAAGTCAGCAGCTGGAAGCCAAAGAGGCGGCGGGAGGCAGTCACGGGGGCCTTGGGAGGAGCCCCCACCCCTCCGTCCAGCGCAACACATGCCGAGGAGGAGCCCCACCCAGCCCACGAGCATTTTTGGAGCTGTGGCTGCTGCAGCCAGAGTGGGAGGGGCTTCCAGACCACAGGGGTGGGGCTTCTTTGCCACACCTGCTCCTTCCAGCTTTCCAACCTTCTTCTCTGCACCAGTGCGCGCACACACACACACACACACACACACAAATGTCAAATCCCCCCAAGGCAAGGTAGGGGGTGCCTGCCCAGGGGCACGGCTGGCTCCTCCCAGTCACCTGCCCTCCTCACCTGGCCGGGCTTGGCATCCTCACAGACAGCCGCTTCATATGGGGTGGCCAGTTCAGGCGGATTGTCGTTCACATCCAGGATGCGGATTCTGAGGGACGTCCTGGACACCTGAGCGAGATTGTCTGCAACACACGAACACAAGAGGGGCTCAGAAGAGGGGCTGCAGCTGCTCTGGGAGGGAGGAGCTTGTGGTGCTGCCTCCCGGGAGGGGGACCACCGGGGCAGGCCCCTGCACAAGACTACCAGGGGAGAAAGTCGCTGGCACCCATTCCAACTCGGGCTGCACTTGAGGGCGAGTTGTTCACCTGCCTGCCTGCCTGCCTGCTGCGAGGGGCAGGTGGTTCCAGCGTGTGTTGCTGGAGGGCGAGGGGTGGACAAGGTGCGCCTGCAGCCCGGCCCTTCTGGAGGCGGCAGGGAGGTTTGGCCAAGAGCAGGAGGAGGGCCACCGTGCCCAGACGGAGCAGACTGGCAGAGGCTCCGACTGGAACTCTCTCGGGGCCCAGGCAGGCAGCCCCCAAACATTCTCGGCTGGTTTCCAACTCCTCTCTTTGGGGCAAGGAGGTGGGCAGCAGCCCACCTTCCTGGGCGAGTGTCTGTCGTGGCTCCGAGGCGTGGTCAGCACAGCTGGAGGGGAGCCAGCGCAGAAGAGGGTCTGCCATCA
Source organism: Plestiodon gilberti rubricaudatus (assembly GCA_026170595.1). NCBI lineage: Eukaryota > Metazoa > Chordata > Lepidosauria > Squamata > Scincidae > Plestiodon > Plestiodon gilberti. The sequence goes on along the minus strand of JANXHW010000014.1, from coordinate 1,218,419 downwards.
TGCCCTGCTTGCTTGGGGCCTCCTTTGGCCTGATCCAGCAGCCAGGCTCCTAGGATCCTGATCCACCTTATCAGGCTTCATTCCGGCCACCTTTGGGGACTGAAGAAGTGACTTTGGTGCTCTGGGGGAGCCTACACTGAGCCCCGGGCAGGGAGGGAGCACATCCCGGCTTTGGCTCGGCTGCAGGGCTCAATGGCCTCCCATCCCACAGGCCATGGCATCCTTCTGGGCCACCTCACTGGGCGGGGGGGGGGGCATCACGCTACACTGGCTCCATTCCTCCATGGAAGGTAGGTCCCAGAAGGTGGTGCCAAGGGGGCTACTGCTTGACCCTCTGACCTCCGGAGGCTCTGCTTTGTCTCTCAAATGATACCACTGGAGGTCTGGGCCAAGTATCACCAGGATGGCGATGACCCACCGCACCACTCGCTGATCCTGAGGACCCCGGGAGGCGCAGAACCAGCGCCAGAACTCAGCAGCAGGCTGTGCCTGGGCTGAGAAACAGAGCGAGGCAGAACCGCTCACAAGTACAGCTGAACTGGAGTGGGGGGTGCGGTATGTCCTGGAGGGGTGGCACTCCCTGGAAGGAGGAGCGCCGCAGTTGCAGAGTGCTCCCTCTCGGGTCAGGCCTTGCTCCTGGAAGGTCAGGGGGTCGCCCCCGTGCCCAGGAAGGTCCTTGCACAGCAGGGGTCGGGGAGCCACGTGCACGCCTTTCTGCGGAAGGCAGAGCAGACCAGCAAAGCAGGTAACGACCTGGAGTCGGGGATAAACAGCGAAGTGGCCAAGTTTGCAGATGACACTAAACTTTCCCGGGTGTTGAAGACCAGCAGGGATTGTGAAGAGCTCCAGAAGGATCTCTCCGAACTGGGAGAATGGGCAGCAAAATGGCAGATGCGCTTCAATGTAAGTAAGTGCAAAGTGATGCACATTGGGGCAAGAAACCAAAATTTCATATATACTGTAACGAAAGTCTGCCTGAAATTTCAGTGGTTCAGGAGTTGAACCCCTGTGGTTCAGGAGTTGTATCTAATGTTCTTTCTCTCACTCCTTGGCTAGGAGTTGTGTTCTCTAGAAGATAAGAGTGGCTGAGGGGCTCATTCTCGGGGGTGCTGGCCTTGGCTTGTGCTAGACCTGGCTGGGGTGACCGCCTGAAGCTCTCTAAATCTTCAACCCCCATACTGTCCCTTTGTGACATATACGCTAATGGGTTCTGAGCTGTCTGTGACGGATCAAGAGAGAGATCTTGGGGTGCTGGTGGACAGGTCGATGGAAGTGTCGACCCAGTGTGTGGCAGCTGTGAAGAAGGCCAATTCCATGCTCGGGATCATTAAAAAAGGGATTGAGAATAAAACGGCCAATATTATTATGCTGTTGTACAAATCGATGGTAAGGCCACATCTGGAGTATTGTGTCCAGTTCTGGTTACCACACCTCAAAAAGGATATAGGTGGAAAAGGTGCAGAAAAGAGCGACCAGAATGATTCGTGGGCTGGAGCACCTCCCTTATGAGGAAAGGCTACAGCGTTTGGGGCTCTTCAGTCTAGAAAAAAGGCGGTTGAGGCGGGACATGATTGAGACATATAAAATTATGCATGGGATGGAGAGAGTGGATAGAGAGAAGTTCTTTTCCCTCTCACACAACACTAGAACTAGGGGACATCCACTCAAATTGAGTGGAGGGAGGATTAAAACAGACAAAAGAAAATATTTCTTTACCCAGCGTGTAACTGGTTTGTGGAACTCCTTGCCACAGGAGGTGGTGATGGCACCTGGCCTGAATGCCTTTAAAAGGGGATTGGACAGATTCATGGAGGAAAAGACCATCACAGGTTACAAGCCATAAGCAACCTCCTGGTTTTAGAAGTAGGTTTTCTCTGTATGCCAGGTGCAAGGGAGTGACAACAGGAAACAGGATTATCTTGTTGGCTGTGTGCTCCCTGAGGCATCTGGTGGGGCCACTGTGTGATACAGGAAGCTGGACTAGAGGGGCCTTTGGCCTGATCCAGCAGCAGGGCTCTTCTGATGTTCTTATGTGTCCTCGTGTCAGGGAAGGGATCTCCCAAGCAGAGGCAGGCCGATGCCCACACCCCTCCCTGCTCCCCACTTTCCCTTTATTGGACAGCAGCCGAATGGGCAAACGCCTTGGTAGATTCTATCTCCTGCCAGGCTATAGAGACCAGGCAGAGGGGGGTCGTCTGGGGGGGGGAGGAACCTTTCCCAGCAGGGGAACACTGATCCAAAAGAGGTTCCTATTTAAACATCAACCCTACAGTAGCGTCTGCAAAGCGAAGAGATGTGACAATCCACTGAATCACCATGAACATGGGCCAGGAGACAAAGGGTCACAACGAGACTACCGTAGTTTATTAGGCGTCTAAACAAGAGGGATTAAACAAAATGGAAAATGAAAGGCAGGTTGGAAAAGGACAGCAGGATTATGAAAAATGCTTGGCAGGAAAGGGGTTTTGCCAAAAAGAGGCAATGACCATTATTTAATAAACCATTAAAATAACCATTAATAACCATTAAAATGAGGAGACTAGTTCGAAAAAGGATGAAAGGGAAGGTAAAAAGAGCCCAATCTCTCCAGAGTGCATGGAGGCTGTTTAAAACAACAGTAATAGAGGCTCAGCCGGAGTGTATCCCACAAAGGAGGAAGGGCTCGACTAAGTCCAGGAGGGTGCTGGCATGGCTAACAAGCACAGTTAAAGAGGCTATAAAAGGCAAGGAAGCTTCTTTTCATAAATGGAAGTATTTTCCTAATGAGGAAAATAAGCAGGAAGACAAATTCTGGCAAAAGAAATGTAAAAAGATGATACGGGAGGCCAAGATAGGATAGCTATCGTCACACCAATCTTTAAAAAAGGAAGGAGAGGGGATCCTGGAAACTACAGGCCGGTCAGCCTAACATCTGTTCCAGGGAAGATGGTGGAAAGTCTCATTAAGGATAAAATCTTAAAATACATAGAAGAACAAGCTCTGCTGAGGGAGAGTCAGCATGGCTTCTGCAAGGGGAAGTCTTGCCTCACAAACCTGTTAGAATTTTTTGAAAAGGTCAACAGGCATGTGGATGCGAGCGAACCCGTGGATATTATATATCTGGATTTTCAGAAGGCGTTTGACACGGTCCCTCATGAAAGGCTCCTGAGAAAACTCCACAGTCAGGGAATAAGAGGGCAGGTCCTCTTGTGGATTAGGAACTGGTTGAAGACCAGGAAACAGCGAGTGGGAGTCAATGGGCAATTTTCACAGTGGCGAGAGGTGAAAAGCGGTGTGCCCCAAGGATCGGTCTTGGGACCGGTGCTTTTCAACTTGTTCATCAATGACCTGGAGTTGGGGATAAGCAGCGAGGTGGCCAAGTTTGTGGATGACACTAAACCTTTCTGGGTGGTGAAGACCAGCAGGGATTGTGAAGAGCTCCAAAAGGATCTCCCCAAACTGGGAGAATGGGCAGCAAAATGGCAGATGCACTTCAATGTAAGTAAGTGCAAAGAGATGCACATGGGGGCAAGAAACCAAAATTTCACATATACGCTAGTGGGTTCTGAGTTGTCTGTGACGGATCAGGAGAGAGATCTTGGGGTGCTGGTGGACAGGTCGATGAAAGTGTCGACCCAGTGTGCGGCGGCTGTGAAGAAGGCCAATTCCATGCTCGGGATCATTAAAAAAGGGATTGAGAATAAAACGGCCAATATTATTATGCCATTGTACAAATCGGTGGTAAGGCCACATCTGGAGTATTGTGTCCAGTTTTGGTCACCACACCTCAAAAAGGATATAGTAGAATTGGAAAAGGTGCAGAAAAGAGCGACCAGAATGATTCGTGGGCTGGAGCACCTCCCTTATGAGGAAAGGCTACAGCGTTTGGGGCTTTTCAGTCTAGAAAAAAGGCACCTGAGGGGGGACATGATCGAGACCTATAAAATTATGCATGGGATGGAGAGAGTGGATAGAGGGAAATTCTTCTCCCTCTCGCACAACACCAGAACCAGGGGACATGCACTAAAATTGAGTGGAGGGAGAGTTAGAACAGACAAAAGAAAATATTTCCAGTTCTGGTCTCCGCATCTCAAAAAGAATATAACTGTAAAAGATGCAGAAGAAATGATCTGTGGGCTGGGGCACCGCCCTTACGAGGAAAAGCTACAGCATTTGGGACTTTTCAGTCTAGAAAAAAGGCGCCTGAGGGGGGACATGACTGACAGCCCAATCCTGTGTAGGATACGGTATCCTATCGAGTTCCCAGGCTGCCCCGGGAGAAGGAGACAATCGTCTCCCCCCCACCCTCGTGTAAGCTGCAGGAGACCCTATGGGCTCAGAGACCCGTGTCGGCGTTTCTGCAGCCTGGAGGTTTGGATACCGGGGATCTCAAGCCCCCGGTATCCCCGCTCTCTCCAGGCCCCAGGCGGCCAATGGCTGCCCTCCCTTGACACCCGGTCTGCCCTTCCCCCGCCCCTGCCCCGACCGGCGTAGGGCTTACCTGCGGCGGCCGGCACAGGGCCGGAGAGACGGCGCTGCTTGTTCTCTGGGTGTCGCTTAAGTCCCTTACGGCACTTTTGCGACACCCTGCACCAGGGCAGCAAGTGCTGCCTCGGCGCTCACATTACACAGGATTGTGCTGTGAGACGTATAAAATTATGCATGGGATGGAGAGAGAGAAGTTGTTTTCCCTCTCACGCAACACCAGAACTAGGGGACATCCACTAAAATTGACGGGGCAGGGGGGAGGTGAGCCAAAACAGACAAAAGTAAATATTTCTTCACCCAGCGTGCAATTAATATGTGGAACTCCTTGCCACAGGACATGGTGATGGCACCTGGCCTGGTCTCCCCCAATCGATCCCCCCCCCCCGAGGCCTGTGGATTGCTAGCTCCTCCTTTTGCTTCTCCATCCACAGTCAAGAGGGCACAACGCCAGCCACTTCTTTGGCCCCAAGCACTTTGTCCAACCAGCACGGACTCCTGGCCTGGATGCCTTTGAAAGGGGATTGGACAGATTGATGGAGGAAGCATCCATCACAGATTACAAGCCATGATGGGTGTATGCAACCTCCTTGCTTTAGAAGTAGGCTATCTCTGAATGCCAGATTCAACAGAGTGGCAATTGGATACAGGGGTCCTGTTGTCCCTGAGGCATCTGGTGGGGATGCAGGAAGCCAGACTATTTGGGCCCTGGGCCTGATCCAGCAGCCAGGCTCTCCTTAAGCTCTTAACTACATTTCCTGCGTCCTTTTTCAGAGGGCTGCTGCTGGGAGCGTCTACTGAGCTTGATCCCACCAGATTCCTGGCAACTGCTCCACCACCACCACCCCTCCCTCTGGGCCACAGAGCCCCCCCCCTAGTTCTGGGGATGCCCCTTCTTCTTCCACAGGGTCCCCCCCCCCCGCACCCGCTCCCCTCCTCAGCTTGCTGCATCGGCCCTTCCTGCTGAGCAAGGCCAGAATAGCCAGCACATAGCCCCGAGCTTAGCGGTCCACTGATCGCTCTTCAGAGTGCTCCAAACTGCTCTCTGCGGCCCCATCATGCTCTGTGAAGCTTTACCTGCTGCTTCCTGCAGCAACGGCCCCCCCTCCCTCCCCGCCACACGCAGGCAGGCAGGCAGGCTCTTTCTGCTGCCTGAAGGCCCAATCAAGGCAGGCAGGCAGGCAGGCAGGCCAGGCTCTGCAGCTGCCGCTGCCCTTGTTCTCAGGGCCGGAGGGAGCAGCTGCCTCTTTGCTGATAAATGTAGCTGGGACCTCTTACTGTCCAGAGACTAGGGAGGGCAGACGTGGGGCAGCTCCCAAATTAGCCAAGCTCCAAACTCTTCCCCGGTGCCTGCCATTGTCACCCCTGCCCATTATTGCTCGTCCCCCCTCTCCAGATCTGCCACTTTGCTGATTAGAGGGGGGCTCTCAGCGGAGGCAGGCGGAGCAGTGACGACTAACAGCCCCCAACAGTCTGGCATTTGTGCCACGAAAGCAACGGGAGCCTCTCTTCCCAAAGACTCCACGTTGTGGCAGGGAAGTGGTGCCTGCTGGGGTGAGACTGAGGCCTGGAAGACAGGCGAACACAAGCAAGGGGGAGGGGTTGGCTGGCTCCAACTGACAGCGAGAGAGCACATGGTGCGGGGGGGGCAGTGGGCGTCTCATGCGGAGGGGGCCCCAGCACCAGCCCCACCTGGGAGCCAAGCAAGGGCTTCTTCCACCCCAGGTGGGCGCCAGAGCAACCCTCCGCAGCACGACAGACCCCTGTTGCCCTCTCTCTCCCAGGCTGACAGACATGGGCCCCCCTGGCTCCCCCCCGGGCTACTCTTGCCCCCTCCTGCAGCAGGAGCCTTAGCCAGAGGCCCCATCCAGGAACACTACACTTTGCTTCCCCCCCCCCCCGCCTTGCCACACGGTGCTGGGGGGCAGTGTCCTAAGAAATCACCACCTCTGTGCAAAATGAGAGCACTCTGCTCAGGTTCTCTTGCTGAGAAGGTGACCCTGGCAAGGACATGGTGGCCTGGTCTCCCCCCAAAAAAAAATCAATCCCCCCCCCCGAGGCCTGTGGATTGCCAGCTCCTCCTTTTGCTTCCCCATCCACAGTCAAAAGGGCAGAACTTCAGCCACTTCTTTGGCTCCAAGCACTTTGTCCTGCCAGCACGGACTCCTAGACTGGTTCCAGTCACCCCCCCGTCCTCCCCCCCCAGATTTGAAAGCACCTCTGCTCAACTCGCTGCCTTTCTGTCCGCACCGTGGCAGGAGGAGCCTTGCTGGGCCCCAGGTGCCTCGCTCAGTCAGTCAGCCATTCAGGGGAGGGGAGGGCAGGAGCAGCTGCCCCCCTCTGAGAAAGGGAGCCGTGAGGCGGCCCAAAGCCCTTGGGACGCCCCAGTGGTCCTGCTAGGGCTCGCTTTCCGCCAGGCCTTCCTTCCTTCTACCCTGGCTACGAAGGCGGCAGCAGACTCGCACTTCCAGGCAGGCTTCTTACGGAAGAAAGGACAGCAGAGCCCCGACTTCGGGGCTTCCTGAGGTCGTCTCCCCCCGGATCCGTGCCAGAAAGCCAGAGCCACTGCTGGGCTCCGCAGGGCACTGATCCAGCCCGCCCTCTGAAGGTGCAGCAACAGCCAGCATGTCGCTTGCTTGGGGCCGGGGCTCTTCTGGAGAGGCAGCCAGCGAAGGGTGGTGGTCAGCCTGGCGTGCCTTTGCAGCTGCAGCCCTTGCTTGAGACAGCGGCTCTTCTCCCTCTGGCACCACACCAGAACCAGGGGACAGACAGCCACGGTGGGAGAGTCAGGACAGACCCAGGGAAAGACGCCTTGACCCGGAGCACAGTTCATCTGTGGTGATGGCACCCTGGCTAGAAGTCTTTCAAAGGGGATTACTGGGCACAGTTATGGAGGACACGTCCTGCACAGGTGACAAGCCAGGATGGGTATGTGCAGCCTCTGGGTTTTAGAGGGAGCCGGTCTCTGAGTGCCAGCTGCAAGGGAGCGGCAACAGGATGCAGGTCCCTTGTTGTCTTGTGTGCTCCCCGAGGCATCTGGTGGGGCCACTACAGTGAGACGCAGGGCGCCGAACTAGAGGGGCCCTAAGTTCTGACGTTCCAGATCTGGCCATGATGATCCAGGCCTTGGGTCACAGCTGGGCGGGGTGACTGCTGCAAGACACTCCACGTGGCGGGGCTGACCAGCCCTTGCAACGACCACTGACGCCGGTGGCCAGCAGGGCCTCCCAGGCAGAGCTCAGCTCTCCAGGACTCCCGGCTTGCAGGAACGACCCGGCTCCTCAGCGGAAGCTGCAGCCCTCATGGTTGGAAGCGCTGTGGTCCAGAGCCTTCTTTCTGTCGGTGCCCCGGCTGGGGCAGGTCTGTGGTCTCCCCCTCCCCTGATGTTTATGAGGATGTTAAAGGCACACTTATCGGCAGTTGTATTGCTAGCCAGGCCCCGAGGGGGGGAGGTGACACATTTGTGTCATCGCCCTGCACCCTGCACTCCCGGAAGTCTTCATTTGAAGACTTCCGGGACGCAGGGTGGGCAGGAGGGGGCGAAAAACATGCCGTTTTCTACGCGTTTCTGCTTTGCAACTGCAAACACAGCCCTCCAGCTGCAAAAAAGCAGTCGCAGAGTACTAAAATCCTGCCGCGGCTCCTGCTCGCGAGGAGACCGTGGTTGTCACAGCGGCATTGCATCCCTCCACTCACCCCCTTACCAACGCCACTGCTGATTGGGAATTGAGGCCCTGGGCCAAAGGGCCCACAGGAGGGAAGGGAAGGGTGCCAATCAAGGTGCATCTTCCGGGGGGGGGCTGTAGCTCAGTGCTTTGCATGCAGAAGCTTCCCCCCCCCCCCGCACAATGCCCAGCACCAGCATGTCCAGGTAGGGTGGAGAAAAATCCCTGCCTGGGACCCTGAGAGCTGCCTGCCAGTCAGTGCTGAGCAGACTGAGCTGGACGGACCCGTGACGGGTCCCCTCTCCCCCCCCTGCCCCCCTGCCTCCTGTGTCCTTTTCAGATGGCAAGTCCCGGGGGGGGGGAGAGAGAAGGACTGCCTTCTCTTTCAGGACAATGCAGCGCCCTGCCTGCCTGCACAGGGGTGGCTGGTCAGCAGCAGCCTATTTGGGAAATTATAGATATCCAAGCCCAATTTGTGTCACTGGGAGGGGGGGGGTGCTCAGAGCCTCACCTCCCAACCACCGTCTTCTTAAGGGAGGGGCACAAACACCCCTGAGAGGAGAGAGAGGAAACCTCCAACACGCACGGATTTTTACTGCTTCCTTTGCCCTTCAGGTGGCAGCTGAGTGTACTGAGCACACTGAAGGTCAAGCCGAAAATATGCTGCAACTCTCGCCCTACAGGGAAAGGCTAAAAGCGTCTGGAGCTTTTTAGTGTAGAAAGAGATACTAAGTGGGGGGGGGGGAGCGAGAAAGTGATGGAGATCCAGAACGCTCTGCATGGGGTGGAGGGAATGGACGAGAGCAGCGCCTGTCCCTTGGCCCAGGACCAGAACTGGGGCCTCCCAACGATACTGGTGGAGAGAGAGGGAGAGACGGTGCTTGTTCTGGAAGTCACTGTGGGGCTTCACTGCTCAAGACGAGGTGCAAGCAAGGGCCACTTTTCCACCGCATTAGACAACGTGGCTGAGGAAGAGGCCAGATCCGTCGCCAGTGCTGAGCTGGAAAGGGGACCTGCCGAAGCGAGCCGCCGCAGCAGAGCTGATGAGCTCCAGCCTGCTGCAGGGAAGGCAGGAAGGGCGGCGGTGGCGGCCTCTCTCCACCTGCCGCCGCCCTTGTGAGTCCCCCACCCACACACCTGGGTGGTGGCAGCAGCTGTAGGGAGACAGAACAGGGGGCTGGATAGTCCAAGAGCCCCCGCCCTGGCGTGCTGATGGAGCTGCCCCAGGCTCTCTCTGGTAGCGGCCAGGACCTAGAGAGCAGCCCTGCTTGCTTGGGGCCCACCCACGCGCAGCTCTCCTCCTCGCCCTTGGGGAGGCCGCTGGCCACCCTGATCTCTCCCCCCCCCCCCCGCTGCCCTTCAGGCCAGGCAGCAGCAGAGCCCACCGCCGACCTGACCCCTGCGGCTGGTGGAGCGTCAGGAGGACAGGCGTGGAAACTGCTGCTGCTGCGGCCAGCAGCCCCGCACTGCTCGAAGAGGCGCCTGCCGGTGACATCATCAAAGGGGGCTCAGCAGGGGAGGTGCTCAGGAGCCGGCCCAGGTGGGCAGGCCAGGCAGGCGGTGCGGCTCCCTCCACAGGAGAGATCCTTCACCACCTCCACCGGCTGCCCCCCTCCCTGGCATCCCAGCTCGGCTGACTGACATGCAAATTAGTTTAATTATTTCTTCTTCTAAAATAAATTATATTTTGCAGTGGCTGCAATATGTTGTGTCAGGCAAAATTACATTCAATATTTTTAAACTAATTGATGTCAGCCTTGAGAAAACGTGATTGACAGCAGCGAAGAAACAAGGCTGCTACCTAAATGGTTTCCTAAATTAAAATTAAACACGCCGTTTTTCTGCATTTCCTCCAGGAGTTGGAACACCATTAATCTGAGCGTGCGGGGGGGCGGGGGGATTTGCAGGGAAAGCACACAGAGCAAGACAGGAGGGTGGGGGCTCCTCCCCAGGCTGCGAGTGGTACCTGCCAGCCCCCTCCCTCCGAAAGAGCCGGCGGAGGGATTTCCGCGTGGCAGGAAACACCCCCAGAAGCGGATTCGCTTAGCTAAGCCAGGAAGTGACTGGCTGGCTCTGCACTGACAAGGGGGGGGGGGCGGGGGGGCGGCGGAATCTTCCTGTGGCTGCAGGATGAACATTGTCAAAAGCCTTGAAAAAGCTCAGCAGAGCTGCAGACCGTCAGCAGCACAGGAGGGGCAGGAAAGGGGGGTGCACAGGGCCTGGCACTGGGGGGCCCAGGAGAGAGACACCTTCCAAAACGGTTGACGTCTTCTGTATTGGCATCTCAGGACAGGCAGTGAAAGCCGGGGGGGGGGGGGGCAAGAGGAGACGAGCATGGCCAGCACCAGCATCGCACACACACACCCCCAACCATTCTGCAACCCACAGCCTCACCAGCTGGGGAAAGATGGCTGAGATCTTGACAGGGGTGGGGGCGGCCTTGGGATTCAAGGCTTCTTTCTCCCTCTCTTTGTGGGTGGGTGGGAGAACAAAACAGCCCCAATGGGGAGGCAGGAGGGGCACGCAGAGCCACCCCCTCCAAGTGGCTGAGAGAGGTGCCGCCCCCCCCCCCACGCCTTGCGCAAGGACTGTGCCTGCCGGCCACTTCTGGTGCGCATCACATCACTGCTCATGGCTCTGCTTCTGCCACCCCTCCCAATGTGACCAGCTGGTCGGTCCCGAGATGTGACCCCCCCCTTAGCCCAACCTCCCCGTCTGCTCTTCCGCCACTCCCTGCCCCAAGGCAGCAGCCGCCCTCCCTGTGCAACTGGGCCCAGTGGTCCTAGCAGAGGGAGGGGCCCTTCTGCTGCTGTTGTGTTGCGGAATCCTCCGGGCAGGGGGGCAAAGCCAAGGCTCAGTGGGGCCCCCCACCCACCACCCACCCCGTGCCCTGTCCCAGCTCAGGGGCAGGCGAGCAATTAAGCGGTCGGTCGTCCCAAGAGGAGAAGGCTCTGGGAAGATTTATCATCTCAATTACCAGCAGTGGACACAGCAGTCAAGGCCCCATCATTTTACATGAGTGCGGAAGAAAACAGAGAGAGAATCACTAATATTAGCCCAAGGAAGGTAAACAGCTTGTGTGCGAGGAAGATTGATCCACACAAAGACTCAGCCTGGCTCCCAGGGCAGATCTGCTGAACAATCCCAGGTCCTGCCGACCGAGGGGGGGGGGCTGCCTCACACTCACTCCCACTTCCCCAGCAGCAGAGCCTTTGCTCTGCTCGGACTGCAAAGGAAGGAAGTGGGCAGGAAACTGCACCAAAACACTGACCTTGTGCAGATGGCCTGGGGGGGGGGCTTCTTGCACCCCCCCCTGAAGCGCAGGGCGGTGTGGCAGATTAGCCTGCTCTGCACAGAAGTGGGGCTGGGCCCCAAGGCAGGCAGGGGCCAAGCCACTGACGGCAGTCACAGGGTTAACTGCTGGCGGCTGCAAGTGCCCTCAAGAGTCAAGGCTTCTTTTTAGCAGAAGAATGGTGGATTCAAGGTGGAGGTGGAGGCAGGAAGTCCTCACGCAGCTCAGGTGGGGGGACTCTGCCCCCTCCCTCTCTCTGCTGATGCAAGCCAGGCCTCTCCCCTCCCCACTCCAGGCTGAAGGCTTTACCTTACAACTGCCCTTTCCAGGAGAGGATTCAGACATAAATTGTACTTTAAATTCAATATCCGCCATTAATATTTCATGATTACAAAACGCTCCGGATAATGTCACGGGCAGAGCGTCTGGACAGTTAAAATGGATGAGTCAGAACTTCCTGACAGAGAGAGAGAGAGAGAGAGAGAAAGGAGTCCGCGTGCCGAGGCGGCTACCCGGCGCTGGCACTAATGCGGCCTGACAGGCGCCTCTGCTGCTGCCAGGGCTTGGACTGCTCTGGAAACCAGCGCTGCTGCTGCTGCGGCGGGAAGAGTCTGGCCTCCTGATGCCTGTCGCCTCGCATTTGCTAGCAAGGCAGTGGCTGGCCAAGAGGCCCCCAGCCGAACCCCCGGCCCTGCTGCTGAGAGCCCCTGCTGCCCCACCTGGGCCCCCCACTGTCTCAGGCAGCAGCCCAGACAACGGACAGCCTCACTGGCCGGGCCAAAGGCCCCTCGGCTAGGTTACGTGGCCGGGCCCGACTACCACCACAGTCCCTCCTCTCCCAGGTAGCCTGACGCCAGCCGGGCCTACTGGACAGACCCACTGGGACGGAGCCTCCTGTCAGCTGGGCACAACACACCTTCCTCTTGGAGAGTTAAGTGCAAGGCCGCAAACAGGCGCACTTCAGGGGCCTCCGTAGAAACCGCGGCTTCTACACCCCAAAGGTGAGTGGAGACGTGAGGCTGACACAAGAAGGCATGCTGCTAGTCCTCATGGCCGCGGCTGGCCTGCCCAGCACCGTGCTACCATTGTACCTGAGAGCCGTTTGGCACGGAGGCAGCAGCTCTGGTGAAGGAAGAGGCTCAGACCAGGCGGGATGCCAGGCTGGCAGCTCCTGCCTCCTGCCCCCTTTCTTTGCGCTTCCGGCCAGCTGAAGGCCCTGGGCTCAGCACAGGCCAACGAGATCCCCCCCCCCCCGCCCTTTGCACACATGGCAGAGCAATGCCCTTGCAGAGAGGAGCCGGGAGAGGAGCTGGAGGCTTCCATGGCAGCCAAGCCCCTGCAGTCCCCCCCTGCTGCTGCTGCCGCCTTCTGCTCCGACGGCTCCGTACAAGGAACAGATTCAAGCCTCTTTGAGCCTAAGAATGTAAGAACATCAGAAGAGCCCAGCTGCTGGATCAGGCCAAAGGCCCCTCTAGTCCAGCTTCCTCTATCTCACAGTAGCCCCACCAGATGCCTCAGGGAGCACACAATTTATTTATTTATTTTATTTAAAGAATTTATACCCCGCCTTTCTCCCAACAGGGCGTTGCTTTCTCCTAACCTGTCACCACTCCCTTGCACCTGGCACAGAGAAAACCTACTTCTAAGACCAGGAGGTTGCTTATGGCTTGTAACCTGTGATGGTCTTTTCTTCCATGAATCTATCCAACCCCCTTTTAAAAGGCATGTAGGCCAGGTGCCATCAACACATCCCGTGGCAAGGAGTTCCACAGATGAATTACAGCTGCAGTAGGGAAGCTGGAAGTGGCACCAATGCTGCAGATGCTGGGGGGGGGGAGCTGGTTGACTCCAGGACTGTGTCCACCAGAGCAGGTGCAGACCCGAGCCCCCACCCTGGGGCAAGAGAGAGGGCATGCGTGCATACACAAGACCCTCCCCTGCTGGCCGAGCGATCGTCATGCCCCTCATTGCCTCCACCTCCGGCCACGATCCTCTCCCAGCCCTTGTTCACCTGCAGGTCGGTCCTCCCTGCTTTCTGCACAGGGATGCTGGTCAACCGTTGTCCACTACTGCCTACAATCTGAGTGGCACTAAAACTGCACAGGTGAGGAAACAAGGCCGCCCCCAGGGACAGGGTGAGGGGTGGCCCTAGGTGAGCTGACCCACTGGTGGGTCCCCAACGGCAGCTGGGAGCAAGCAGGGTCCAGGGGGCGGGAGGCACTCCCTCCATCCCGGCCCCTGCTGCTGCCGCCGCACCCTCTCCCTCCAGCTCCATCCCCTGCCAGACAGACAGGTGCTCTCTCCTTCTCCCTCTTCCAGCAGTGAATATTTATTCTGCTAACTCTCTCTTCGACAACACACACACAGAGCTGCGCCAGCCCACCCCACACGGAGGCGTGGGTGGAGCTGTCTCCAGGCCCTTTCAAAGAGCGGCTTGTCCAGGCCCCAGAGACCCGGCAGAGGGAGGGAGGGAGGGAGGCGGCGGCATCAAAGCAGCAGCCGGTGGGACCCGCCGTTGCCTTTGTTTCCTCTCCTCTTTGTTTGAAGTGGAGAAGAGCCGCTTTCAGGCTGCCTGTCAGCTTCCTCTGCTGGGAAAGCGCAAGTGGCGGAAAGGGGGGGGGGCAGCCCCAAGAACAGAGAAGAGCCCAAGAGGAGCCTGGGGCAGCGCGGGGGGGGGCACAGGAACCGGGGCAGCAGCAGGTGGGATGCGCACAGGGATGATGGGGCCCACGGCACTGACTTCCCCATCTGCTTCACAGTGAACCTCAGCCCTACTTCCTGCCGCCGCCACTCACCCCCCCCCCCCCATGGGGCGAACACACACCGAAATAACCATCTTTAGGCAGCTCCCTCCCACAACGCAGGGAGCATGGAAGAGAGGGACAGAGAAAGACTGTGTGAGCGAGAGGCTGAACTCATCACAGAAGCCAGGAGAGACCCCCCCTCCCAGCGACACTCTGGGGTCAGGAGGCAGGGGCAGGGGCAGAACCTGAGGCTGCAGCCACGACCAGCCTGGTGGAGGTTGTGTTTGAGGCAGCGCAGAATACAAGGCCAGGAGGGGAGCAACAGAAGAGGTGGAAGGAGGCAAACCAACTCCTCCAGTGAGTTCCAGTGGTAGGAAGTCCCACTGTCCTTGCCTAGTTCCTTCAGTAGCTCTGACACTGCCCTGCACTGACTCAAACAAACAGCCTCAGGAGCAAACTGTGGACTAGTTACATGTCAAGGCTGCATGTAATGAAAAGCAGGCTTGAGGATGGGGGGCTCGAGCCTTTCTTTCGAGCAGGTCCTTCTTCTGCTAAAAATCTCCCCCTCCCCCCTCCCTGCTGACCATTTCCCTGCAGTGGTTCAGATGTGTGCCTACCCTGGAATTGCATCTGCAAACGACAAGGGAAACAGCAGCGGGGGGGGGGGGGGAAGCAGGCAGGGGAAGGTTTATGGTGCGCAAAGACACACACAGTTTGCTAGTCGCCCACTCAAAATTGCTTTTCATTAGTACCAAAGGTGGGGCAGGATGGAAGCACCCTGGGTGCCAGCTGGGATCCAGCTGTGACCCAAGACACCACCTTCTCCCGCGCCAGGTCAGGATTTGTGAAGGGCCTGGAAAGCAAGTCGTCAGGATGAGGGGCGGGGAAGGTGCTTGGTCTGCTCAGCCTGGGGAAGAGGCGGCGAGGGGAGAGAGACGTCTCCAAGCACCTGAAGGGGGGAGGGCAGGAGGGGCTTGCTCTCTGGGCCTCCTGAGGGCAGGACTGCAGCCCGCAGGTTGACTCTACTACAGGGAAGCAGAGTTAGGCCAGACCTGAGGAAGCTTTGGGAAGCTTTTCCTAACTGGGCACTGGAGCGGCCTGCCTGGGGCAGCAGCAGTGGACTCTCCCTCCTTGGAGGCTTCCAGGAAGAGGCTGGAGGGCTGCCTGCCTGCCAGGGATGCTGTAGTCTCCTGTGCTGAGAAGGGGCTTGGACTAGATGACCTCCACGGTCCCTCCCTCCCTTCCACCACCACCACCTGTCCTCTGAGGCTGCTCCTGAGCAGCCTGCTGAGAACGGGCTACACTGGAGAAGACTTCCCAGCGTGTTCCACTGATGGGCCACAGCTCCTTTGCTCCGCTTTCAACGCCTGCAGCAGCATCTCCCTTTGGAGAATGCATCCGGGGCCGGGCTGGGCCGTGGCCGAGCGAGAGGCCCAACGACGGGCGTGTTCTGAACCGGAAGCGCAGTTCGCCCACCCCTTGCACTTCACTTCCAGAACCCAGAAGATCATCCAGGTGTGAGGCTGCTTCTTCTGGCTTCCTGCTTGTCACCATCTGCATTTTTTTAGAAGTCACATTTCCCCAAATCTTAAGGTAAAGGTGACCCCTGACAATTAAGTCCAGTCGTGTCCGACTCTGTGGTGTGGTGCTCATCCCCATTTCAAAGCCGAAGAGCCAGCGTTGTCCGAAGACGCCTCCGTAGTCATGTGGCCATGCGGCTGGAACACGGAGCGCTGTTTACCTTCCCGCAAGCGGTATCTATTTATCTACTCGCATTAACATGCTTTGGAACTGCTAGGTTGGCAGGAGCTGGCCAAGCAACGAGAGCTCACCCCGTCGCGGATTCGAACTGCCGACCTTTCGATCGACAGCTCATGGTTCAGCGGTTTAACCCACTGTGCCACCCGCTGGCCCCCAAATCTTAGTACAGGCTAATTTCTTTCCCAGTGAAAGGCAGTAGATTCGCAAGCACTCCTGGGCGACACACTAGAGAGGGGCTGCGACTCACCTTCCCCTTACTGTGCGGCTGCAATATTAGGGTTCCGGTTCAATTGGCTCTGGGTTCAATCAGCTCTTTCCGTGGGGCTGCAGATACCCACGCAGCAGGCGTGCAAAGCGAGCAGCACAGGAGGACTCCCTCCCTGCCGGTGTCCTCTGCCCAGCCAACAGGCAGAGGCCACTGCTGCTGCACAAGTCGCAGAGGCAGGGGACTGCGCAGCCCCCCCCTCCGCCCTGTGTCAACCCGGCCCCCAGCCCCAGCAGGCCTGGCCAGATGCAGCAGTGCGCCGTGGGCACTTTGTGACTTGAGAGACATTCCCTGGAGGGCCTGCCTGCCTGCCGCTGCCCCCCCGAACGCTGGCAATGAGCAAAGGCCCGTCCAACCACTCAGAACCCCCCCTGGCCCCCTCCCTGCTGTCAGGCCGACTCACCTGCCTCCATGGCCAAGACGGTGATGTTGTGCCAGCCGGCGGCCTCCCGGTCCAGCAGCTGGCAGGTCGTGATGGCGCCGCTCTCGGGGTCGATGTCAAAGATCCACTCCAGGTCAGTGCTGCGGTCAATGGCGTACCTGGGCACCGAGGGAGGCAGAGGCGGCTGAAAAGGCTTCCAAGGGAGGCGGGCACCATCCCTCACACAGTGATCTCTGGCCTGTGGGCTCTCCACACCCACAGCCACGTCAGCCCCACCATCCCGCCCCACTCACAGCAGAGTGGAAGAAAAGAAAGGAGACAATCAGGGCGTGTTGGGCTGAGCAGGAAGGTACCTCGGAGGTCATCTAGTCTGGGCCCCTGCTCAGTGCCAGTGACTGCAGCATCCCTGGCAGCAGTAGCGTAGCTGGGAGGTGGGTGGGGCGGCGGCGTGGTAAGTGCTGCCCAGCATGACACGGAGGTGCAAAGTGGCCCCTCCCACTCGTGGCCGGAGCCAGTCCGGCAGCAAAGGCTGGCTCTAGACAGCGAGGGGGAGAGGCCCCTTTGCGCCTGACCCTCGGAAAGTGGTGCTGCTACGTCCCAAGCCCACGGCAGGCTGGCAGCAATCCGGGCACAGGCTGCAGCCCCCTCCCTCAACAGAGAGTGAGCCAGGGAGGGGGGCACCTGTGCGCAGCAGCCCTGCCGTGCCAAGAGCATGAGGCCACAAGGCCAGCAGCGCCATGGGGAAGATGCGCAGGCGGGCGGGCAGGCGGGCGGGCAGTCTGGCTCCCACTTGCTCCACAGCCCGCTGAAGACCTCCCCGGTGGGGAAGGGACAGTCCTGTTCCAAGTGACATCCTTCTGACACCCGCAGGCGGGCTGGGGTCCTCGTCAGGACTCCGATGGAGCAGTGGAAACGCTGCCCAGGCCAGCCAGCATGCCAATTCCACATGACCTTGGCACAGACGAGGAACACTGGATTCAAATGCCATTCTGTGGTGACAAGGGTGAGGGAGGCTGAGGAGCGGGAAAGCGGAGACAGAAAGGCACACTGGAAAGCCCTGAGACACCTCCAAAACCAACCAGAGAGGGGGGCAACACCCCTGGCACAAGGGCACAAGCAATCCGGGCTCCCTGACAAACCCCCCCCCCCCGAAAGAAGCTTGCCTCTGTCATGCGCAGAGGGGCATTTCCATTTGCGGCTACACAGCAGCTCCAAGAAAGCGCTCGGCTTTGTTACACATGGAACATGAAACAATCTCAGGATGTGGTTCCCGCGCGCCAATACAGGGCTTCCTCCTCCGTGGCATGCAAGGCAGCCACGGCGGTGGGGGGAGGGCAGTGGACATGGCGGCTCCACATCTCTCTTCCGTCCTGCGCAGCCCCTTGCCACTGACGCACATAAGCCCAGGGCTAAGGGCTCCAGCAACTTGACGAAGGCGTCCTCGGAGGAGAGGGGCAGCGTCTGCTAAGGGAGACACAGGACGCCACACGGATCCAGGCCTGCCTCCACCAGGCCAGTCCGACCCCCAAAGTGAGCAAACCTTCACCCACGAGAGGTGCCGGAGCAGAGCGGCTCAGAGCTGTGAATCGGGGCTGCCTCGGCTCCAAAGTCCCCTCAGCCCTGAAGTCTCATCCTCAGGTAGCCTTAGGCCGCAATCCAACTGACGAGCGCAGTGGGACTTGCGCCCTTTGGCAGCCACGCAGCCTCAGTCTTCTCCAGCTGCAACATGGGGGTAATACTACTGGCTGACCTCCGGAGTTGTTGACAAGACACCCTAAGACAGGAGAAGCACTTGGCATATGCTCAGAAGATGACAGGCTCTAATTTGGCCCAAAGTGGCTGGAACTGTGCTGCTTTCGGAGTTCCCGCAAACTCAACCCATGCGCAATTGAGCACACCTCTCTGAGGCGGGGTGGGCGGAAGAGAGGCTTTTTTAAACAAAGGAATGCTGCAATTTTCAAAGCTGACTGTGGGACGAAGCCAGACGTAACGTGGCAAGTCCTGCGGCAGGCAGGCAGGCTGCATTTCCCCCCCCCCCAGCAGGGCTACTGGGAGGGAGGTTGGGGAGGGGGCAACTGCACTCTTGAAAATGGCAGGGGGGGAGGGACTCATCTCTCTGCACTGCTGCTCCAATCAAAATCAGGGCCTTTGGACTGAGTGAGTGAAAGCTTTGGGAGCTCCGGCCAGCCACAGCCTCTGCACCACGGCCAGACCCCGGGTCCCACCAGGCCCCGCCTGCCCGCCCAGACTGGTGGCAGCAGACACCCGCCAAGGCCTCCTCTTTTCCAGCAGCAGAACATGTGGAGCCTCCCCTGGGGCACAGCCTCGGCTTGTGCTCGTGTGTCAGCCGGGGAGGGGGAGGTGCCCACCCTTCCCTAGGGGACTTCTCTGGCAAGGGACCCCCCCCTTCCCTCCCGGAGCGGGTAGGAGGACCGGCCAGGATGGAGCCCCAGCCAGCAGCTCTCCCTCACAGACAGACCCGGCCGCCCTGCTCCAGTCACCCACTGGGTGCTAGAATGGAAAGGGAGCCCCGGATGAAGGGGCCACATCACGGGCCCCTCCTGGCCCTCTGGCTGCCTCTCGTTTCCTCTCCCCTTCTCCAGGAAGGCGGCGGGGGGGGGGCAGGCAAGCCACCAGGGCAAGAGGGACTGAACACTGCAGGGGGGGGCGCTCTGGCAACTCTGCTGTGGCATCTCTGCCAGCAGCACCAGGCCACAAGAACATGGGTAGGGGGGGCTCGCCTCTCCGCTCCCCCCTCTAAGCGTCTGGCTGCCGAGTTTATTTTCAATCAAGTCTCGTCTGTCTTTGGAGGGCTTCTTGTCCTTTCTTCAGCTGCAAACGGCATCAATTCAGGCTGCCTGGCTGCTGCTGCTGCTGCTGCTGCTGCTGCTGCTGCTGCTGCTTCCAAGAGGAGCAGAGAGCCCCGGCACTGCCCCAGTCCAGGGAGGGGGGGGGCTCAGTGAGTCATCCTCCTGAGTGCCCCCCACTCCCTCCTCCTGGAGGAGGCAGGGTTAAGGCCTCAGCAGCACCTACCACGTGCCTGGAAACAGGGGCAGCAGCAGCAGCAGCAGCGAGGCCCCCCCCCCCCCAGCAAAGACCTGTCCTGCTGCTGCTGGAGGGGGACACACCGAATGAGGCTCACCCTGCCCTGGAAGTCGCTTTGCACACGAGGAAAGCGCAGGAGGTTCAGTCCTGTGGCATGGAAAGTAAGACCCAAGAACGGAAGAAGGTGTTGCACATGTGCAGACTTCCAGCTTCTACTTCCTTTGGATGCCAGGTCTGAGCACGTGCAGAGTGTCTCTTTCTCACTCTTTGAGTAGCAGCACTGAGTCCCTGGGGAAGCCCCCCCCCCATTGACGAGGAGCTTCCCGACTGCCTCCTGCCCACAGAGGGGCAGCTGGGGCTGCTGCAGTTACATAAGAACATAAGAAGAGCCCTGCTGGATCAGGCCAAAAACCCATCTAGTCCAGCTTCCTGTGTCACACAGTGGCCCCACCAGATGCCTCAGGGAACACAAGACAACAAGATAACCTGTTTCCCGTTGACACTCCCTTGCACCTGGCACAGAGAAAACCCACTTCTAAAAACCAGGAGGTTGCTTATGGCTTGTAACCTGTGATGGTCTTTTCCTCCATGAATCTGTCCAAACCCCTTTTAAAGGCATCTAGGCCAGATGCCATCACCACATCCTGTGGCAAGGAGTTCCACAGATGAATTACACGCTGGGTAAAGAAATATTTTCTTTTGTCTGTTCTAACTCTCCCTCCACTCAATTTTAGTGCGTGTCCCCTGGTTCTGGTGTTGTGTGAGAGGGAGAAGAATTTCCCTCTACCCACTCTCTCCATCCCATGCATAATTTTATAAGTCTCAATCATGTCCCCCCTCAGGCGCCTTTTTTCTAGGCTGAAAAGCCCCAGACGCTGTAGCCTTTCCTCATAAGGGAGGTGCTCCAGCCCACGAATCATTCTGGTCGCTCTTTTCTGCACCTTTTCGAATTCAACTATATCCTTTTTGAGGTGTGGTGACCAGAACTGGACACAATACTCCAGATGTGGCCTTACCATCGATTTGTACAAAGGCAGAATGATATTGGCCGTTTTATTCTCAATCCCTTTTTTAATGATCCCGAACATGGAATTGGCCTTCTTCACAGCCGCCGCACACTGGGTTGACACTTTCATCGACCTGTCCACCAGCACCCCAAGATCTCTCTCTTGATCCGTCACAGACAACTCAGAACCCATTAGCTTATATGTGAAATTTTGGTTTCTTGCCCCAATGTGCATCACTTTGCACTTACTTACATTGAAGCGCATCTGCCATTTTGCTGCCCATTCTCCCAGTTTGGAGAGATCCTTCTGGAGTTCCTCAGATCCTGCCCAGCCCCCCCCCCCCCCGGCCCCTGCCCTTGTCTCTTGCATGCACTGGTGTCGTGTCGCCAGCTCAGCTCGCCTCCGCTCCCCCCTCCCTGCTGGCCTCGCCTGTTGTTTGGATGCTAAGTGACTCTTTCCGCAGAGCTCG
Organism: Plestiodon gilberti rubricaudatus; assembly: GCA_026170595.1. Taxonomy (NCBI): domain Eukaryota; kingdom Metazoa; phylum Chordata; class Lepidosauria; order Squamata; family Scincidae; genus Plestiodon; species Plestiodon gilberti. Next base: position 1,197,325 of record JANXHW010000014.1, on the reverse strand, counting down.
TGGCTCTCAAGCAGTGGGGTGCTGCTCCTGCCCCCCCCCAGGCCAGGCCAGGCAGAGACGAGTGCCCTCGCCGGTGGCACAGGGTTGGGGCTCTGTGAATGGGAAGCTTTTCAAACGCAGCAGCAGCAGCAGCAGCAGCAGCCTGAATCGCTTGTGGCCGTGTTGGCTTTTCCTCCTTGCTGCCTTTGTGCTGCTGCTGCTGCCGCTCTCCTGCTGCTGTCGCGGGAGACTTGGAGCTGCCCCCCCCCCAACACATGTCTGCAGGTTCCATGATTGCGGCTGGGAACGCCCAGTCGAGAGCCGGGTCAGCATCTCCTCCCCCTGGCTGCTGGGGGGGGGCATGTGTCTGCTGACGGGACCCTCAACAGAAAGGGGAGCTGCCGGAAGCCAGCCCGAGCCAGGCGGAGAGGAGAGGACTCTGAAGCAGCCACCAGTGAGGCCAGGCAAAATCCCTGAATGAGGAGAGTCCCCTTTGGGAGATGCTCCAGAGAGCACTTTCCTGCTTCAAGCAGGGGGTTGGACTAGATGGCCTTGAAGGATCCTCCCAACTCTATGCTTCTATGAAACTGATCCATTGCAGGCTTCCCCTGCCTGCCTGCCTGCCTGCCTGCCTGCCTGCCTCCTTCCCTCCCTCCACCATGTCTCCATGACGTCCATATTTAGATTGTGCACTCCTCAGGTTAGGGATGTGTAAAGCACCAGGTGCGCTGATAGTGCTACTGTATATTGTGGTTGCTTTTATTGATTGTTGTTTTCCTCCATGGTTTGCATGTCAGCCCTGCGACCCACCGTGCCATCTGTAGGAGGAGAGGCTCCATCCTGCAGACCATTCCTTGTTGTTGGCCCAGCAGACCCCAGAACTCAGACCCCTTCCCAGAGCAGCTGGGGCTGCCTCACTCATCCTCTCCCCCCCCCCCCCGGACTCCCTGACCTCTGCCTTCCGGTTGGTTCCCTTCTTCACTGTGATTATTCAGCACCCTCGGCATAACAACAAGCAGGAAGATGGGTCCTTGCTCCAGAGTCTAAACTTCAGCACGAGGGGGGGGCATCAGCAGAGAGGAGGAGGAGAGAGAGCAGACGAGGCCTCAGGGAAGAACCGGCAGCCTGGGCTGCGCTGAGCTCCATGTGGCTTCGTGGAACGAAGACAAGAGGCTTAGCCAGGGCGCCAGGGAAGGAAGAGCCCATGTTGCAGAAGGGTCCCAAGGGAGAGAGGGCTCCAGGCCCCCAGTCACCTGGGGGAGCTGCAGGAAGAGGAACAGGCTGGCAGCTGTTAGGCAGGTGAGGATGATGAGTCAACCACAAGGGACAGAGACCCTTCCCTGCTTCTTTGGAAGGGTTCTGGCTGGGGGTTTGTTGGACCCAGCTCCACACTGGCAGAGGGCACCCAGCCCCTCCAGCAGCAGCAGCAGCAGCAGGACTCTCCACCCTCCCTCCCAACATGCCTGTCTCTCGACTCACAAGAGGTCCCCCCCCTCATGTTCTGCTGGCTTTGTGTGCCCCAGAGCTGTTCGCCCCTCTTGCATACTCATTCCCAGGACTCCCTCCTCCCCTCTCCACAAGGATACGTCCCTATAATGTGGTGCTCAAATGACAGGAAATTCAGCAGGTGGGACAGAATCAGGCATAGCACATGCAGCTAGGGCCACTGGATTGATGGATATGCTTAGAAGGCATACGGATAACAGGCTGCAGAGGTGGGCGGGGGGGGAGGGAGATTTTTTCAGCCAGCTAAAGGAGGCGGCAGCGGCGGCAGCAGATCAACAGACCGCTCAGGAGCCCACCACCTCCCCAGCGCCTTTCAAGTGACTGTCCATGAGTTTGCTTTGCAACCCTCCAAAGCTCAGGGACTAGAAGCGTGTTGAGTGCTGAATAAAAAGCAGCCAGCCTCAGAATTCTGGTCCCAAGAGCCAAGTTCTGGAGTCCTCCCTCCCGCCCTCCCTCCTCCCAGGATGTTCTTACCACTCCCCCCTAGATCTCAGACGTGCCAGCCCCCCCCCGCTTGCTCACTCCTCCCTGCTCCTCATGCCAGTTTCCCAGGGGGGGAGGAAAGGGCTGCGTTACCGAACGGGGCTGCTTGCTGCGTCAGGGTCCAGGGCGGTGACCACGCCCACCAGGGAGCCCACCGCTGCGTCCTCCTGTACCTCCATTGGGCCACTGCGGGACTGGAACTCGGGCGGCTCGTCGACGTCCAGCACGGAGACTCGCACGATGGTCTGGTCCCGGAAGGTGCCCAGGTCCGTCAGGCGGGGGTCGGCAAACTTGTTCAGGGCTTCCACCACCAGGGTGTGTACGGCTTGGGCCTCGAAGTTCAGAGGCTGCAAGAAACCAGGGGGGGGGATGGGGGCAGTGGGGTGGGTTCCAGCCCAGTCCAGGCTCCTCCGCTCCCGCCCCAAGCCCATCACCACCGCAGCCCATCGCATCCCAAAGCCAGCCCAGGCGGCACCAGCCCCTCTCCAGCCGTCACCCCCAGAAGACAGGCTGCAGCCAGCTGGGTCCAAGGAGTCTGGCCCCACCCAAGTGGGTCAGCCACAGGCAAGCCAGGAGGGGCAACAGCTGCTGCAGGGGGCCTTGCGTGGCCCCTTGCAGGTCACATGGTGCAGAGTGATCTGAGGCTGAGCCCCCCCCCCCGAGAAGTGGAGTGGGTCAGACTCCTAAAATGCACAGCTGCATCCAGGCCCCCGAGAAAAAGCACCTAACTGTCCCCCTCGCTTCTGGTTCTGCCACTCTCAGAAGCCCACGATCTGCAGCATTTTGTTCCAGCCACTTGCTGACACCTTCTGAATGCTGAAAGGCCGGGGGGGGGGGGGGGGCGGGGCGGGGAGGAAATGGAGAGCTCCCATTTCCCAGACATTCTGCCAGCCAAATAGGGTTGCGACAAATCCAGAGGAGTCACTGATGCGCATGCAGAGAAGGTGGCTGGGGCGGGGGGGTTTCGAAGGGCAGAGGAGGAGGGGAGCCCCCTAGGGAGAGACGAGTGTGTGTGCTAAGAGCCCTGGGGGGCCCCGCTGACGAGGCTGGCAGGCTAGAGCCACCCCGACACCAGCCCTCCCTCCTTGGTCTGCTGGGCAGAGGGACGGGCCAGGCGCCCATCGCTTCCTCCCCCCCCTACAACTCCCTCTGCCCGTGGGTGCTAGGATAGCTCCCTACAGGCCACGCCTCCAGCCCCTCCCCTCCACATCCACCAGGATGCCACCTTTTGAGGCTTTGGTAGGGAGTGAGTTTCAAAGGGGGGGGGCTGTCATTAATAAACAAGCTGCACCTCTTTTCACAAAGTCGTCCCACTGTGCCCCACCCACCGAAAAAGGAGACTTTTCCATCAGGCTGCTTGATCACCTCAGGCTCCTCTCGTCAATCATCAACAGCTGTTGCAGCTCCCCCCCCCCCTAATCCCATTTAATGCTCAACCTGGACATGTGTAAGGGCCCAATCCAACTTTCCAGAGCTGATGCTGCTGTGCCAACGGGGTGTGCACTGCATCTTTCATGGGGGGGGGCAGTCACAGAGGCCTCCTCAAGGTGCACATTTGTTCCCTTACCTTGGGGCTGCATTGTGGCTGCGCCAGCGCTGGAAAGTTGGATAGGATTGGGCCCTAAGTCAATCAAGGGCAACTGAAGCCAAGAGAAGCGCACGTCCCAGTAGCCCTGCTGTGCCCCTGGAACGTTCCACTGCTCAGGAAAATGTGGGGCGCTTGCAACAGTGGCTCTATACAGACAGACACCACCTGCTCAAAGCCCCCCAGGAACACCGTGGGATGAGCTGGGTCACCTCCACCCCATCACACCCAGTCTCTCTCGGGGGGGGGGGGACCCAGAGAGCCCTGCACAGTATCCTCCCCCCCCAGCACCCTGGCCTGAGGCCAGCCCAGCCCACCTGCTTACCTTGTGCACTGAGACCAGGGCTTCTTGTGTGCTGCTGTCTGTGGTGACCCGGAAGGCCCCCAGCCCCCCCTCCTCGCCTTGGACCTGGTAAGTCATGTCAGTATTTTCGCCCACATCTGAGTCTTCTGCCTTCAGCCTTCCAACCACGGTGCCCTGAGGAGCCGTCTCCGCAATGCTGAATTGGTACATCTCTGGGGGGGGGGGGGGAACACACACATGGACGGAAAGAGCCAACGTAAGGTCACCACTGGGGAGGGGGTCTGGCAAGGGCAACACAACTGTCCCCCCCCCCAAGAGCTGAGCACCACACAAGGATCAGTCCTGCTGGGGAGGCATATTTGGAGCAGCCCCCCACCCTGCGGAACCATCACAGAAATTCACAAGAACCAGATTCACAGCAGATTATGCCTGAGGTGGGGGGGAAGCCCCAGGCCTGGCCCCCCCTCCTTCAATCCGGAGACACAACAGCCAGCACAGTGGCGCTGCTGCCTCCCAACTTGCAGTGGCCCTTTCGACCGTCTGCTGGGGCCCTCTTGAGACGGGACGCTGGCCTGGGGCACCTGGGGCCCTCTCCGGGACGAAGCTCCCTCACACCCTCCCCCCCCCCACCACCATGGCAAAAGCTCACTCTGTGGGAAGCGCGGAGGGTTGTCGTTGACGTCCGTGACAACAATGGTGACAGTGGTGGAACCCGAAAGGCCCCCCAGCTGCCCCGCCATGTCTGTGGCCCGGATTACCACCTCGTACCGGTCCTGAGTCTCCCGGTCCAAATTGGCCACAGCTGTGCGGATCACACCTGCAAGAGACCACCGGAAGGTCACGGCGAGAATGGAGAGGGGCCGCCAGCTGCACAGCGGGCCTCCTCCTCCCCCTCCCCAGCAGCAGCAGCAGCAGCACCTTCGTCAGCGACCCGCCCGCCCACCCGCCAGCCCACCCGCCTCCCTTCAAGGGATTTCTGCAAGCCACCACACCTGGTGCAGGCCAGGCCAGGCCAGGCCAGGGCCCCCTCCCCATCGTGTAGTAAGGAGTACAGAAGGAAGGAAAGACAAGGAATTGGGAGCTGGAAGGGCTCCGAGAGCCACCACAGCCCAGCCAAGGCAGGGGCAAGCCAGGCAAACAGAACCAGGGGAAGCCACGAGAGAGCCACGGAAAAGCGCTGCCAGCCACGGCTGCTCCCAGCCAGGCGAAAAGGGGCCTCACTCAGGAAGGGCTGCCGGGCCTGCGTGTCCTTTGTGGAAGGCCTTCCCCACCACGAGCATTGCCTGGCCGCACGCCAGGCGTAGCGACAAGCCTTCCTCGGCCAGCTGGCTCGGTTGAAAGGAGAGGACACTTTAGCAACCAGTGAGGGCTGCCCAGAGCCCCGCCCAGGCATCACGACGGAGGGAGGCTTCTCTGCTAGCGACCTCGCAGGAGAGCGGGAAGGGGGGGGCGCCACCACTGCACCGCTGAAGCTGCAGCCATGCCCACCTCAGGCATGCCCACCCCCCTCCCTGGGCTCCTTGGGCTGCAGCCCAGAGAAGCAGCAGCAGCAGCAGCAGCTTGTTAACTCCTCAGGTCAAAATTAAAACCTTCCTGGTGAATTCTGCTGCCTACGTCTCTACAAAGAGCTGCTGTCCTGAGAAGGCGGGGAGGGGGGGGTGTCTCTGTGCCCAGCCAGGCAGAAAGGCACTGCTTGCTGCAGTGCCAGTAGGGCAAACGGCCCACAGAAGCCAGGCCTGAGGGTGCCAAGGGGTCACTGGCCGCCAGGGCCAGCTCTTGCCAAGAGCAGTCACCCAGCCCATCAGTCCAGCACCTCCCAACTGGCACCCTGGGCACCCCCTTAAGATTGCAGCCACTGCACTTCCCCTCTTCATCCATGGGGGCTCTCTGCTCGCCAAAGGATCCTTCAAGGCCATCTAGTCCAACCCCTCTGTGCTCACAGCTGCCCTACTGCCTCCACACCCCCTCCCTGCCCCCAGAATCAGCACACTCCCATGCATAGATCACAACCCCACAAAGTGAAACGCACCCTTTCAAAACTCCCTCGGCGGCACCACCGTCAGGACGTGGCACATGGCCACCAAGGCCACAGTGTAGGAAAGGGGCGCGGTCTGGCTTGGCTGCGTACACCTCTCCAGAGCCTGCCCTGCCCCCAGTCAGCAGTACATGCGGCCAGTACAGCAGCCAGCCAGCCCCATTACTGAAGCAGGGCACCACCCAGCCGGCACCCTTCCCAGCGACAAGACACTGAGACACACAACACCACAAAGTGCTGAGCCATTAGACCAGAGCCGAATGGTCTGTGATGCATGTCCCCCCCAGCCCAGATGCAGCCCCCGACTATGGCCTGCAGGCACCACCACCCCACCACCCCGTCCAGGCAGGCAGGAAACCCATGAGATTTCCGAACCCCTCTCCTCCCCGACACGAGGCAGCAGACTGAGCTGGCCTTGGGACAGGATCCTGTACTCCAGTCCCTGCTCAGGGGCAGGCAGAAGTCCCCAGGGCAGGGGGGCACTGCCAGGCCCTTTGGCGAGAGAGGGCCCCATCCTCGGCCACAGCACAAAGGCTTGGACGAACCAGGGCAAAACCTGCCCAGGCGGCACCCCTGGAAGCTGACCAGGAAGGCAGGAAGGAGAGGACCTCGCCCACCTGGCAGGCAGGTGCCGCCTGCCTGCCTCTGCTTCGTGGCTGCCGAGGGGCCTCTGCCCACCACAAGCGCATCCGGCCCCGTTGTCCTCAACGGCACGGTGGGAACTCCGCGCGCTCGTGTGCAGCCGGGAGACATTATTCACCCGCCATCACTGCTGCCTGGACTGGAAGCAGCCCCCCCCTCGTCTTGCTTTTAAAAGGGGATGCCTTTAAAAGGGGTTTGGACAAATTCATGGAGGAAAAGACCATCACAGGTTACAAGCCATAAGCAACCTCCTGGTTTTTTTTTTTTTGTTTTTTTTTTTTTTTGTAGAAGTGGGTTTTCTCTGTGCCAGGTGCAAGGGAGTGTCAACGGGAAACAGGTTATCTTGTTGTCTTGTGCTCCCTGAGGCATCTGGTGGGGCCACTGTGTGACACAGGAAGCTGGACTAGATGGGCTTTTGGCCTGATCCAGCAGGGCTCTTCTTATGTTCTTATGTTCTTATGCTCCCTTTCTGACAGCCCTCACTCGAGCTGGGCAGTGCCCTCAGCCACCTGTGCCCCCAAAGCTCTTTGCTTCTGCCTTCTCTGGCAGAAACCCCAGGCCGGAAGTGGCCCACATGTGGCCATATTGCAGGGCAGCACATAATCGCCCTCACCGCCTGCAAAGCAGCACGGATGGGGGGCTCCAGGGCCATTCCGAGTGCACTGACTGCCCCCCCCGCTGCCCTGGCTCATGTGTGCCTGTGGTGGATGGGGGGGGGCAGAGGCTCTGCTCCAGGCCCGCAAGGAGGCTTAGCCCCGCCGGCACCAAGAAGCCAAGGGAGCCTCTGAGCATGGGGAGATGACTCTCCTTCACATACCGCAGCCCCTGCTGCCTGCAGGGGGCTGCACACAAACTGGCCTTGCTTTGCTGCCCCAGGAGAGGGGCAGGGGCAAGCAGGCCTCCTCAGGAGCGCAGGCAGGAACGAGGCCAAGGCCAGCAGCTCAGCTGCGGGAAGGAAGAGGCTCGACAGAAGCCACGAGCTCCAGCCAAGCAGCGTCTCGCCGGAATGGAAACAGCTCCGTTAATTAAAGGGTCTGAAGCGTTTTATTAATGAGAGTGAGTCTTGTCAGTGCTGCTGCTGAATACAGCCAGTTGCAGGAAGTCTTGGGGGCAGCCAGCAACCCATCGTTTCCAGCCCTGCAGCAAGCCCTGGCGTCATCCCACAGCGGATGAACTCTGGAGCAGAAACACAGGAGATAAATTCACTCCTGTCAGCCGGTAAAGAGCTGGAGGGGACAGACGGACGGACGGACGGACGGACGGACGGACACACACACACACACACACACACACACACACACACAGGGCATCAGTTCATGCCTTTGCCCTGAAGGAGGTCAGTCCGCACAGCTGGATCCCTTTCAGGACGGGGCTGCACCTCTGCATGGAGAAGACCCCCGAGGCCATCCCTGGCAGAGGCAGAGTTGACAAGATCAGGCGAGGTGGACCCCAGGACTGAGTCGGTATAGGAGCCTCCATCCCATAATCTCCCTGCATGCACTGCAAGGCAGAAGGACACCTTCCTCCCTCTGAAGGGGAGAGTGGTAGAAAGGAGACCTTCCGCAGGCAGGCAGGCCACAGCCCCCACCCCTTTCAGGGGTTGGCACCTTCTTTACCACTTCTGGGGCACTGCAAGGGCGACAGCAGCTGGAGCAGCAACCCCTGCGTGAGACGAGGGCCAGGCAGGCAGGAGGGCTCCAGGGAGTGGGCAGCTGTGCGGGCAGCCTGGCTTTCGTTATCTCCCCCCCCCCCCGCCTGCTTTCCTCTCTGAAAACAAAACATATCCCTAGCAATGATGCCTTCCCTCTCCTCAGCTGTGTCCCTCTCTCCTCAGAGACTAACAAGGGTTGCTGAACTTGTGCAAACCAAGTGAACACACACACACACACACACACACACACACACACACACACACACACACACAGAGTGAACTCACCAGTTTCTTTTGTATTTTAAATATTCCTCCTCATAGTGACTGCAGTGATTGAATTCAGCACACACACACACACACACACACACACACACACACACACACACTCCCCGGAAAAAAAATGGCCACCCTGAGAGCTCTTCCTGGAGGGTGCATGTCGTGTGGGACCTGCCTCTTGGAGTGCAGGCTGCTGGCAGTAGCGGAGACCCGCCCCCTCAATGCAACAGGACATTAATCTATGTAATTAAACTGTGGAACTCCTTACCACAGGATGTGATGATGGCACCTGGCCTGGATGCCTTTAAAAGTAGGCTTACCATAGTCCCGGAATCGAGGTGTGCTTCAGCCTAGAGAGGACCTGAGCCGCTCCCAAGAGTAACATACATAACATAAGAACATAAGAAGAGCCCTGCTGGATCAGGCCAAAAGCCCATCTAGTCCAGCTTCCTGTATCACACAGTGGCCCCACCAGATGCCTCAGGGAGCACACAAGACAACAAGATAACCTGTTTCCCGTTGACACTCCCCTGCACCTGGCACAGAGAAAACCCACTTCTAAAAACCAGGAGGTTGCTTATGGCTTGTAACCTGTGATGGTCTTTTCCTCCATGAATCTGTCCAAACCCCTTTTAAAGGCATCTAGGCCAGGTGCCATCACCACATCCTGTGGCAAGGAGTTCCACAGATGAATTACACGCTGGGTAAAGAAATATTTTCTTTTGTCTGTTCTAACTCTCCCTCCACTCAATTTTAGTGCATGTCCCCTGGTTCTGGTGTTGTGCGAGAGGGAGAAGAATTTCCCTCTATCCACTCTCTCCATCCCATGCATAATTTTATAAGTCTCAATCATGTCCCCCCTCAGGCGCCTTTTTTCTAGGCTGAAAAGCCCCAGACGCTATAGCCTTTCCTCATAAGGGAGGTGCTCCAGCCCACGAATCAATCTGGTCGCTCTTTTCTGCACCTTTTCCAATTCAACTATATCCTTTTTGAGGTGTGGTGACCAGAACTGGACACAATACTCCAGATGTGGCCTTACCATCGATTTGTACAAAGGCAGAATGATATTGGCCGTTTTATTCTCAATCCCTTTTTTAATGATCCCGAGCATGGAATTGGCCTTCTTCACAGCCGCCGCACACTGGGTCGACACTTTCATCGACCTGTCCACCAGCACCCCAAGATCTCTCTTTTTTTTTCTGTTCATATATTTTATTGTTTATAACAAACACAAATACATCAAATACATCAACAACAACAAAAAAGCAACCACAACACAAAACAAACTATTAAAAAGACTTCCACTTATCTCCACCTCAGACATAACTAACAATATTATAGTTTTCTATTAAATCCAACTTTTCTCAAGAAAAAGTTTTATTAAATCCAACTTAATTTAATTTAATTTCTATTAAATCCAACTTTTCCCAAGATCTCTCTCTTGAAGATGTGATGAAGAGTGCACCGCGGCTGCCCAATGCGGTCGCCTCGTTGACCGGAAGCTGCGGAGGCCACGGCCCGCATTGGGCAGGCGTGGTGCACTCTTCTTGGCTGGAAGCTGCGGAGGCCACGCCCCACATCAGACCCCTCACCAAGGATGGAAGCCTCTGACATCGGAAGAGGTGGGGGGCAGAGGTGCCTCTCTTTGCCCATAGAGCAGCAGCTGCTGGGCCCGACTGCCCCCAAGCTAAGCACCACTGGCCCACACCCAGACATTCCCCCTTTGGGCCACACCCTCTTTCCCATTCAGACACACACACACAACCCCTTTCTGGCAGAAGAACACAGACCTCAAACGCTTTCCCTAGGGGCCCAGCCAGCAGGAGCAGGACCTTCTCGGCAATCAGGACATTTTTGGCACCACACTCAAGCGCCACTAAGGCAGTTCCAGGGCTGGCAGGACAGAGCAAAGGCTGGACCAGTGAGAGCCAGTCTGAAGCCCCCACCCCACCCCCATCTGTGGTCTTGCTCCCCCCAAGGGGCAGCACACGTCGCTGGCCCCAGCAGAAGCCTCCTCCCGCCCCTACCACCCCAGGCTGGCCAAAGAGCAACCAGCCAACACACAGCAACAACTCAACTCAGCCTGTCCCGTCCCCCCTAGGACCGACAGGAAGAGGAAGGAATCCAGCCTCTCTCCTTGGAGACCAGCCAGTGGGGAACTGAACAGAACCATTCCTGGCTGACAGGATCCCCCCATCCCGTCAGCAGGTCAGGCTGCCTTTGTCTCCCCATATGGTCAGGGGTTCTTCCAGCATCCAGCTGTTCAAAGGCAGCAGCCCAGCAGTCTCCCCTGTCCAATGGTCGCCAGTCCCTGCAGCCTCTGCCCAAAAGCCGCGGAAGAGAAGGTGACGGTTCTGTCATTTCTCAGAAGAGTGTCGGGCAGGGCCAGGTGGCAGCCAGACTCATGCCCTCCTTTTGAGCACGGACAGGAGAGGGGGTGGACACAGCACCCGCTTGGACAGAATGTACAAAAATGCCACAGACAGCAGGCACATTGGCAGAAGTGAAAGCAAAGACCACCAGTCCTCTCAGCCCTCTCAGACACCTGCCGCCCTCGCAAAGAGGGGCCGAAGGAAGGGAGAGACCCCTCTGCTGCCTGTGGGTTCAGCTGCAGAGCTGACATCCCAGGGTCCCCATCAGGGGTTGGTTTGGCTGCTGCCCCATCGCGGCACTCCAGAGCACGGCACGTGAGCAGCAGCTGGTCCGACCTCCTTGCATGGTCAACCCTTCGCCTACCCTGGAGAGCTGGCAGGACAAGGCCAACGTCTGGAGACCCTGCCAGGCACTGCAATCCTGGAGATGGCAGGACGGTGGGGGGACCCTCAGTCAGCCAGAAGGCCCGGGCGGGCACACCCTCCCCCCCAGCGCTTGTGCAAGGGTGCTGCACAGGAAACAGTCACACCCACCCACCCCAAGAGCTGCGAGAGTCTAGCCAGAAAGCCTGGTGTCCATCTGGGCCGGCTTGAGCATGCAAGACAGAAGAAAAACAGGTCAAAGTCAAAAAGGAAAAGCAAATGGCTCTCCATTATCGTATATTACGAAAAATGAATGTGCCAGATTTTATGGCTCCTTTTACAACGTTAATGATCACAGAGGCTCTGCAAGTTAAGCTGCTGATATGGGCAATTAAACCTTATGCTCCGGGCACACAGGAAGGAATGGTTGTGTGGAGTCGCTTGCCAGGTGCATGATGGGAGCAGGCAAGGCTGGCCTGGAGCAGGATGCTGGCCAGCTGGGCCTTTGACTTACGCCTGCCATCTCAGCTGGGGCGGGGGGGGGGCAACTGAAGAGGTTCCACTGCTGGGCTCCCCCCCCCTCCAGCCTGAGGGCTGTTCTGAAGCCACAGGGGCAGAGGACCAGGGAGAGTCGGTCGGCTGCCCTGGGAAAAGACACGGCGGCCGCCCGGCGGGGGATTTTGATGCTGCTCTTCACTGGATCAGAAGGGGGTCAAGCCAGGGGTCCTGCTCCCACCCACAGACCGCCAAAACCTGACGCAGCAGCTGCCTCTCTGGGCGGGCAGGGAGAGGCTTGCCGTCGGCTTGGTTGTCCACATGAGGCTTGGAGCCGACGCTAGTCCAGGACAGAGTAGATAAGCGCCAACACTGCCAGTTCTGCGTCTGAGCAAAACCTGGGCGGGGGGGGGGTAGTGGCGGAAACGACGGCCAGGCCTCTCACAGGCCCCCCCCAAGTCATGAGGAGGATGGCGGCATCTCTGTGCAGCCAGGAGGGGGAGGAGCCCTCGGCCCCCTGCGCTCCCCTCTCAGCAAGCCTGAAGAGGAACTGCGGGAGCCCCAGCTGGGCAGTCCAGCCACAACCGGCTGCTTCGACGCAACAGGGGCGCCAGCAGCAGCCCCCCCCCAGCAGGCCTCCAGCCACCCCAGGTTCAGTCGCTCCCTCCCGCCTGTCCGAGGAAGGCAACAACGACGGCGGCGGCGGCTCCCCCCGCGCCTCGTTATCCCCGCCCCCTCCTGGCCCGCCACAGCATCATCTGCTCGGGATTTATCACAGGCCTGCTGTGCGGCAGGCTTTATTAGGAGTTATTAAAGGACGGAGCGGCTGCCACTGTTCATCCATTAAATATTAACAGGGCATTTATAAAGCAATCCTTAATTTAAAGTGTTACCTTTAATCAAAGGCCCAGTGCTAACAATGCTGCTCCCTCAGAGCCTTGGGGGGCCCCAGAGCCGAGGGAAGCATCGCCGTCCCAAAGACGGGGGGGCACAAAAAACCCCTCCAGCCAGTCTGGTTGACAGCTGTGACCTTTCAAGCCCCCCCCCCCGAGCTCAGTCCGTCCAGGAGCCAGGCAAGGCAACGGCTGGAGGCTCCGGGGGGGGGGGGGGGAGGCTGTGGGGAAGGAAGGGCAGCAAGCTGGAGGAGGGAGCCTGACCGTGGCGTGAAGGACGGTGGCGCTCGCCTGTGCCGGGCCTGAGGCTTGATGAGAACGACCTGGAGTGGAACGGGCCCCTGCCTGCCCCCCACCCCACCCCAGTGGCCTTTGGTGCTGGCATCCCTCTCTTCCAAGCTGGGTACCTGCAGGAGTCTCCCTCCCACGGTCCCTGTGGGGCAGGTTAGTCCCAGAGACTGGCCAAGGTCGCGAGCATGGATTTCCACCCAGGGCCACACTCTGTTTTGCTCCCGCCTCGTGCCTCAGGCGAGGAGGAGAGCCCCTCTCCCACTCCCACCTGCCCCCCAGCAGGAGGACGTCCCACGGAAGCCAGAGGCAAGAGCCCCACCCCGCCCCGCCCCGCCCTCTCCCTGCTGCAGCCTGAGCAAGGAAGGAGGTTGCGCTCAGAACGAAGGAGAGGCCTGGGGGAGGCCCCCACCCCCTCGCCCCCCCAGCCCTGAAGCCCAGGCCAGCACTGACCCGTCTTGCTGTCCACCGTGAAGTGCTGCTCCCCCTCCAGCACGCTGTAGACCACCCTGGCGCTGCTCCCATAGGTGGGGTCATCAGCGTCCGAAGCCATCACCTGCATCACGGATGTACCTGAGGAAAGAGAGGAGACCCTGAGAAGGGCGCCCAGGCCACGTCAGCACCACTCCGCGCAGGCCAGACCCTGCTGGCTCCAAGGGCCGCGCCGGCGTCACATCGGCCATCGCCTCTCATAAGGGGGCCCCAGGCGGAGGGGCAGCTGGAGGGGGAGGGGCCCTGGGCCCTCAGCCAGAGACCCCTGTCCGCATGCGCCACACGCCGCAGGGCAGGAAGAGGCTAAATTGGATAAAAGTCCATCAAATGGCTGCAATTAAGTTATTGATTTTCAACGCTGCCTCATTAAACAGGGCGCTTCACTCTGACTGTCCCCGTGATGGGTCTAATTTGACATCATGTCCAATTTGACAAAGTGGGACCCAGGACGTGAAGAGCAGCTGGTGATGGGGGGGGGGAGTGGACAGAAATCAGGCAAATGGGGGGAGACGCAAGACAGCCCCAAGGGCCCCCCGGACAAGCTGAGGGCCTCCCTCGAGAAGCCAGCAGTCATCGATTCACACAGGAAAACATTCCCATTCCGCCTCTTGCTCAGAGACTCTCAAGGCAGCTAAGCGCCTTTGTCGATGACATCCTCATCCGAGCAGAATCAGCAAAGCCAACATCCGGCTCAGTCAGCACCAGCAGCGACATCCAATTCTATGGGATGCCCGAGAGAGTGACAAGCTCCACAACGGGAGCGAGGGTGGCTGCCTGACCAAGTGACGGGGGGGGGGGATGCCGAGGCAGAGTGCCACCACTGGGAAAGCCCTGCTGCACCTGGTGGAGGGGGGCCTCTGCAGAAGACCTGCCAGGCCGGGAGAGCGGATGGTCCGACAACCGCACACAGACCCAGACAGCCAGGCCGTGACAACCAGTCAGTAGGAGGGCACAGACACGCGCCAGCCCCACTCCCTCACGCTGCTATGGAAGACGCCCAGGTGGAACGCGTGGGTGGGGCCCAGAGGGAGTTCCAGGCACAGTTTCCTCTGGGCCGGTGATTCCTACAGGTTTGGCTCGGCCCTGTCCGTTTGCCACCTGGAATTCCCCACTCAGAGGCAAGCCTACCTCGGGCTAGTCAGCGCACATGCGCACTCACACAGCAACTTGCCTGGCTAGAGGCCTGCACGCCCCCGCTGGGAGCACCACCGCCGCCACCACCACCACCGTTTCAAAGACAACGTCAAACTCGGTAGAAAAGCACCAGCAACTGAACAGAGGAAGGGCCCTGCTGGATCAGGCCCAAGGGGGTCCATCTATCCAGTCCAGCATCCGTTCCTCACCGTGGCCCCACCAGCTGCCCCAATGGGAAGCCCACCGGAAGGAGAGAAAGGCGTCTCCTCTCCTAGCACTGCTTCTGGCAACTAGAATCCAGAGGCAGAACTGCCTGTCGCTGATGCCAGAGGCCGCGCATGGCCAGCAGCAGAACTAGTCGCCGCCGAGACGGAGACCTGTGCTCCTCCAGGACTTTGTCCACCACGCCTCTTCATGCGACAGATTCATGGAGGAAAAGACCATCACAGGTTACAAGCCATATTTTTAGAAGTAGGTTTTCTCTGTGCCAGGTGCAGGGGAGTGGCAACAGGCAACAGGTTATCTTGTTGGCTGTGTCCTCTCGGAAGCATCTGGTGGGGCCACTGTGAGATACAGGAAGCTGGACTAGATGGGCCTTTGGCCAGATCCAGCAGCTGGGCTCTTCTGATGTTCTTATGAGCAGGGGAGCTAGGCTAGGCGCCCGCTTTCCCCCTTAGATACAGCAAGGTCACTCTGTACCAATCCCCCAATAGAACTGGGGGCTTTATCTTTAACGAAAAGCAGCTGTGGGAGGAGGAGGAGGAGGCAGGTTTCAGCAGCAGCAGCAGCAGCAGCAGCAGCTCTCAGGGAGGAGGTCGATGACACCCCCCCCCCTTTCATTCTTCCTGGCTGCTGCTCTACTGAAAGACGTGTCCTCCTCAAGTTGCTTTTCTGTCCATGGGGAAAAGATACAGGAACCTGCATGGTGGGTGAGTTTGAGCAGAAAATGTGGCCAGAGAGGAAAGGGTTAAGCAGCCCCCCCCCATTCCTCCACCCCAACTCAGCCTCTCACAAGTCCAGGTGCCCCCTCCCCCAGCCAGGAGCCTTCCAGGAGCCGCAACTGCAATGGTGGCCCCTCCCTCTCTAGCGGGGCTTCCAGTCCCACAGCAAGTGTGAAGGTCCTGCTGCTGCACGTAGCAGAGCTGCAGCCCCCTCCCCCAAATAAATACTTGCCTCTGCACAAGTGGTCAAGGACTAGGCGAAATGTGGGGCACGGGGCACTCCCTGGCTCTCCCAAAGCTGCCACAGGTGTCACCCCCCCCCCCCGGCACTCCCCCAAGATTGGAACTGCTCAATTACCACCGCAACTGAGGCTGCGCCTCCCCCCCCCCCCCCCATCTCCACTGTTCCAGAGACACAGAGCTGGCCAGGCAGGAGAGGCCCATTCAGTCCAGGCCCCAAAACACACCTTCCCCCGGAGCGAGACGGGGGGGGGGCAGCAAAGGCCTCCCAGTCGTCTCGGGATGCTGCGTCCTTCGCTGGGCACAAGGCCACGAACAGGGGACCCCCTCCCAGCACGAAGCAACCCCAGGACCTCCTCTTCCACTCCCAGCTCTGACTCTCTGGCAGCTGGAGGCTCAGCCTGCCTCGGCCGCTACTCCCTGGTGGTTCCCTGGCAGGCTGCTGCTGCTGCTGCTGCCGCCGCCCACGGGACCAGGGAGCCCGCCAGGAGCAGCGCTTCCTCCGCCCACCCGTCGGCCTCCGCTCCATGCACACAAAGCCCCCTCGCCTCTTTGGCCTGGGCTGCAGACAGACCATCATCCTCACCACAGCTCATGAGTCACAGAAATTAGACCGAGAGCAGCCCTCTCCCCGGCTCCCCCAGCGTAGCAGCAGCAGCAGCAGCAAGGAGCCTGGGAAGTTGAGGCATTGCTGGGCCACCCCACGGAGAGCTCTCCACTCCAGGACACACCCACCCACCCCCGGCAGTCTTCATGGGGGAGGCAACACTCCGGCTGCTCGTGTGAAGGACAATAAGCCCAGCTCTCCCTCCCCTACCAGGGCACACGTCTGTCTTCCACTGCCCCTGATGCAATGCAGGATCACCCCCCCCCAGCCAAGGGAAGAGCCCCTGACAGAGGGAGCGTTTCCCCCCTCCCTCCCTAAGGAAATCTCTGTCTGGAGAGACAAACACTTTCCCCCAAACCTGAACTTTGGTGCTGAGAAAGCCAAGAGCCATGCCCTGGGCAATGCAATGGGGCCAGTTCCCAAAAGGGGGTGGAGTTAGGGGTCCCTCCCTGGCTCCCTGCCACGATCAGGGGCGTCCTCCATGACGAGCTCTGCCAGCCGCGTGGGGTCCGCCGTACCCTGAGCTCCCTGTGCAAAGCGGTCAGTAGGTCACTCCAGGGTCCCCTCTCCCGGAGAGACACACAGGCTTTCGACAAAGTCTTCCTCTGACACCTTCCGCGGCTGCCTCTGCTTCTGGTTTGCAGCAAAGCAGCAGGGCTGGGGGGGGGCAGTTGGAAAAAGGATGCCCATAGACCCCTTTTCCACCACCACCCTTTTCCTTTTCCCTCCAAAGACCCCCTTTTCCAACAGTGAGCACAAGGGCCTTTGAAGCGGCCAGACAAGAAAACCCTCTTATTTATTCAAACTTTGGTTTCAGAGTTTGGCACCGGGGGCACAGGTTCAGCTGGGGGTATTCCACTGCTCCGCCGCCCCAAGGAAGCACCCCTCCCTCTCCATCCGAGCCCCCTCCCCCCATGAGAATGCCAATGGCTGCTACTGGCGGCTGTCTGGGGTTTGGTTTTGCTTTGTGTGCTGCTGGCTGGGTGGTCTGATTTGCCTCCCCCAGAGGTGGTTCAGCTGGCGCTGTGAGAAGGGATCTGGCGCATGCAAAGCTCTCCCAGCTCTGCTTGCTGCTTGCTAATGCCGCTTCTCTTTTGCCTTGATCTAAATCAACAAGGGGGATTTAGAGGAACACGGCGAGGCCCCGGGCAGGCGGGCAGGCGGGCGGCACCAGCCTGAAGTCACCACTAAGCCCAGCCACGGCCTCCGTCTGTCCCCATTTCTTTCTCTCCAGCATCTGAGCCTCGTAAGGCCTAGTCAGGCACCTTGTTGGCAGGGGAAGGGGCAGGCAGCAGCTGCAACGGAGCCCCCTCTGCCCCCTTTAGGGCCAGGACCGAAGCATGGCAACCACCCCCAAAGGAAGATGGGACGGGCAGGAAGGACGCGCAAGACCCCCGAATCCACCTGCCTGCCAGCGACTGCACTTGTGGACCCATGAAATGGGCCACCATCTCTCCAAACACGCACAGCTGGGACCGACCAGCCTCATCCAAACGGCGGGGGGGGGGGAGCTTTTATTATTTGCCGCAGGTATCATTTTTCTTTCCAAAACAGAATTTAAAGCAGCGAACACCAAGTTACGCAACACGAAAGAACCATCCACCGCACAAAGGTCTTTGCACAGCAGCCGACACTCGGCCTCTCCCTAAAGAGCTGGGTCTTAACAAGACTTAAGGGGGTGCTGCATTTTGGCAGACTGGTCAGTTAGTCACCACTTCCTTTCCTTAACCTGCTCTTTGACCCCAAAGTGTCCACAACCCAACATAAAAAATGAAAACAAAGCAACAAGAGCCCATCATACCAGTACTATAATTACCACCAACTGCGGACTGACCAAGACTGTGGAGTCCCACAGCCGAAGCCTGGTGGAAAAGGAGTTTCCAAGGCCAACAGCCTATCACTACAAGGTCTTGATACGGGGGGGGGGGGGGGGGAGGAAGCTCTGGCTTTAACATAAGAAGAGCCCTGCTGGATCAGGCCAAAAGCCCATCTAGTCCAGCTTCCTGTATCACACAGTGGCCCCACCAGATGCCTCAGGGAGCACAAGATAACAAGATACTTGTATCCTGTCACCACTCCCTTGCACCTGGCACAGAGAGAACCTACTTCTAAAACCAGGAGGTTGCTTATGGCTTGTAACCTGTGATGGTCTTTTCCTCCATGAATCTGTCCAAATCCCTTTTAAAGGCATCTAGGCCAGGTGCCATCACCACATCCTGTGGCAAGGAGTTCCACAGATGAATTATACACTGGGTGAAGAAATATTTCCTTTCGTCCGTTCTAACTCTCCCTCCACTCAATTTTAGTACATGTCCCCTGGTTCTGGTGTTGTGCGAGAGGGAGAAGAATTTCCCTCTATCCACTCTCTCCATCCCATGCATAATTTTATACGTCTCAATCATGTCCCCCCTCAGGTGCCTTTTTTCTAGACTGAAAAGCCCCAAACGCTGTAGCCTTTCCTCATAAGGGAGGTGCTCCAGCCCACAAATCATTCTGGTCGCTCTTTTCTGCAACTTTTCCAATTCAATTATATCCTTTTTGAGGTGTGGTGACCAGAACTGGACACAATACTCCAGATGTGGCCTTACCATCGATTTCTGTTGTTGTTCAGTCGTTAAGTCGTGTCCAACCCTTCGTGATCCCATGAACCATATCCCGCCAGGCCTTCCTGTCCTCCACTATCTTCCTGAGTTTGCTCATTTTCATGTTTGTTGCATCTGTGATGCTGTCTAACCATCTCATCCTTGGCCTTCCCCTTCTCCTTTTGCCTTCAATCTTTCCCAGCATCAGAGTCTTCTCCAGAGAGTCCTCTCTTCGCATTAGGTGGCCAAAATATTTGAGCTTCGGCCTCAGTACCTGTCCTTCCAGGGAACAGTCAGGGTTGATTTCATTTAGGATTGACTGATTTGATCTCCTAGCAGTCCAAGGGACTCTCAGGAGTCTTCTCCAGCACCACAGTTCAAAAGCATCTATTCTTCGGCGCTCAGCCTTCCTTATGGTCCAACTCTTGCAACCATACATTGCAACTGGGAACACCATCGCCCTGACCATACGAACGTTTGTTAGCATGGTGATATCTCTGCTTTTTATTATGCTGTTTAAGTTTGCCATAGCTTTCCTTCCAAGGAGTAAGCGTCTTTTAATTTCATGGCTGCTGTCTCTGTCTGCAGTGATCTTGGAGCCCAAAAAAGTAAAATCTGTTACTACTTCCATTTCTGCCCCTTCTATTTGCCAGGAATTGATGGGACCAGATGCCATGATCTTAGTTTTATTAATGTTGAGTTTCAAGCCAACTTTTGCACTCTCCTCTTTCACCCTCATCAAGAGGCTCTTTAGTTCTTCTTCACTTTCTGCCATTAGGGTGGTATCGTCTGCATATCTCAAGGTTGCTGATATTTCTCCCGGCAATCTTGATTTCAAAGAAGAATGGAGATTTTCATGGCTTGTTGCATTTTCTTCTGGCAAGTTTTTGGACATTTCTATCTGTATTTCTTCAATTTTAAATACATGGCTGGAAAACCCATAAATTGTACTTCTCTAGTGAATCTTGATTCCGGCTTGCGATTCATTCAGCCCTGCATTTCTCATAATGTACTCTGCATATAAGTTAAATAAGCAGGTTGACAATATACAGCCTTGCCGTTCTCCCTTCCCAATTTTGAACCAATCGGTTGTTCCATGGCCGGTTCGAATTGTTGCTTCTTGTTCCGCGTACAGGTTTCTCAGGAGACAGGTAAGGTGGTCTGGTACCCCCATCTCTTTAAGAATTTGCCACAGTTTGTTGTGATCCACACAATCAAAGGCTTTTGCGTAGTCAATGAAGCAGAAGTAGGTGGTTTTTTGGAACTCTCGTGCTTTCTCCATGATCCAGCGCATGTTGGCAATTTGATCTCTAGTTCCTCTGCCTCTTCGAAACCCAGCTTGTACGTCCGGTAGTTCTCGGTTCACATACTGCTGAAGCCTAGCTTGTAGGATTTTGAGCATAACCTTGCTAGCATGTGAAATGAGTGCAATTGTGCGGTAGTTTGAACACTCTTTGGCACTGCCCTTCTTTGGAACTGGAACGTAAACTGACCTTTTCCAATCCTTTGGCCACTGCTGAGTTTTCCAAATTTGTTGGCACATTGAGTGCAGCACTTTCACAGCATCATCATTTAGGATTTTAAGTAGCTGAGCTGGGATATTATCATCTCCACTAGCTTTGTTGTTAGTAATGCTACCTAAGGCCCACTTGACTTCACTCTCTAGGATGTCCGGCTCCGGGTCAGTGAACACACCAGCGTGGTCATCAGGAACATGAAGATCTTTCTTGTATAGTTCTTCTGTGTATTCTTGCCATCTCTTCTTAATCTCTTCTGCTTCTGTTAGGTCCCTGCCTTTTTTGTCCTTTATCATGCCCATCTTTGCACAAAACGTTCCCTTGATATCTCCAATTTTCTTGAAGAGATCTCTAGTCCTCCCCATCCTGTTGTTTTCCTCGACTTCTTTGCCCATATCATAATGCATAATGATATTGGCCGTTTTATTCTCAATCCCTTTTTTAATGATCCCGAGCATGGAATTGGCCTTCTTCACAGCTGCCGCACACTGGGTCGACACTTTCATCGACCTGTCCGCCAGTACCCCAAGATCTCTCTCCTGATCCGTCACAGACAGCTCAGAACCCATGAGCGTATATTTGAAATTTTGGTTTCTTGCCCCAATGTGCATCACTTTGCACTTACTTACATTGAAGCGCATCTGCCATTTTGCTGCCCATTCTCCCAGTTTGGAGAGATCCTTCTGGAGCTCTTCACAATCCCTGCTGGTCTTCACCACCTGGAAAAGTATAGTGTCATCCGCAAACTTGGCCACCTCACTGCTTATCCCCAACTCCAGGTCATTGATGAACAAGTTGAAAAGCACCAGTCCAAAGACCGATCCTTGGGGCACACCGCTTTTCACCTCTCGCCATTGTGAAAATTGCCCATTGACTTCCACTCGCTGTTTCCTGGTCTTCAACCAGTTCCTAATCCACAAGAGGACCTGCCCTCTTATTCCCTGACTGTGGAGTTTTCTCAGGAGCCTTTCATGAGGGACCATGTCAAACGCCTTCTGAAAATCCAGATATATAATATCCACAGGTTCGCTCGCATCCACATGCCTGTTGACCTTTTCAAAAAATTCTAAAAGGTTTGTGAGGCAAGACTTCCCCTTGCAGAAACCATGTTGACTCTCCCTCAACAAACCTTGTTCTTCTATGTGTTTTAAGATTTTATCTTTAATTAGACTTTCCACCATCTTCCCTGGAACAGATGTTAGGCTGACCGGCCTGTAGTTTCCCGGGTCCCCCCTCCTTCCTTTTTTAAAGATTGGCGTGACATTAGCTATCCTCCAATCCTCTGGCACAGTGGCCGTTTTAAGGGACAAGTTGCATGTTTTGGTCAAGAGGTCAGCAACTTCATTCTTGAGTTCCTTCAGAACTCTTGGGTGGATGCCATCCGGGCCTGGTGATTTATTGATCTTTATTTTGTCACTTAAGTCTGAGACCTCTTTTAACCTCTATTTGACTTAATTCTTTAGTCAGGGGAGGCCGTTCAGGCAGCGGTATTTGCCCAAGGTCTTCTGCCGTGAAGACAGATGCAAAGAACTCATTTAATTTCTCTGCAGTCTCCAAGTCCCCTTTTATCACCCCTTTCTCTCCCTCACCATCCAGCGGACCAACCGTTTCCCTGGCAGGTTTCCTACTTCTAACATATTTGAAGAAGCTTTTGTTATTCCCTTTTATGTTGCCTGCCATACATTCCTCAAAGTCTTGCTTGGCCTCCCGTATCATCTTTTTACATTTCTTTTGCCACAGTTTGTGCTCCTGTTTATTTTCCTCATTAGGGCAAGACTTCCATTTACGGAAGGAAGCTTCCTTGCCTTTTATAACGTCTTTGTGCTTGTTAGCCATGCCGGCACCCTCCTGGACTTAGTCGAGCCCTTCCTCCTTTGTGGGATACACTCCCGCTGGGCCTCTATGACTGTTGTTTTAAACAGCCTCCATGCACTCTGGAGCGATTGGACTCTTTTAACCTTCCCTTTCAGCTTTAGTCTCCTCATTTTGGGGAAGTCTGCCCTTGGGAAGTCAAGGGTTTTTGTGTCAGATTTGCTTGGCACTCTCCCCCCGACATGCACGGCGAAACAGATCGCAGCATGGTCACTGTTCCCCAACGGTTCGGTAACATTTACATCCCTGACCAGATCTTGAGTGCCACACAATATCAAATCCAGAGTCACCTGTCCTCTGGTCGGCTCCATGACTAGCTGCTCTAAGGCATAGTTATTTAGCATATCCAGAAATCCAGTCTCTCTTTCATGACCTGAGCATGAATTGACCCAGTGGATGTGAGGATAATTGAAGTCCCCCATGACTACAACCCTGTCTCTCGTTGACACCTCCCTGATTTGCTTCCTCATTTCAAGATCCCCTTCAGGTTTTTGATCTGGAGGACGGTAGCATGCCCCTACTATTACATCGCTCTTTGAGCCTAGTAATCTAACCCACAGTGATTCTACGGAGGAGTCAGAGCCCCCCTCCAGCTCTACTCTGTTGGATTCTACCCCCTCTTTGACATAGATGGCCACCCCACCTCCAACACGCCCCTCTCTGTCCCTCCTATAGAGTTTATATCCTGGAATGGCAGTATCCCACTGGTTCTCCGCATTCCACCAGGTTTCTGTTATACCTACTATGTCAATGTTTTCCCTAGCCACCAAACATTCCAATTCTCCCATCTTTGCCCAGAGACTTCGGGCATTTGCATAAAAGCACTTATTTATTTATTTAAAGAATTTATACCCCGCCTTTCTCCCAACAAGGGCAATCAATTGGCGGCTTTCAATAAAAACGTTAAAATACATATATACATTTAAAATCAAGAATTAAAACAAACAGCCCCAGTGGGTCACCTATATTTACATTTGTTAAAAGCCATTTATTAAAAAGCCAGCCCACCACCTCAGACATCAAATGCTAATCTAAATAAAAATGTTTTAATATACCAGGTCCCCCAAGAAGGGCTGCATGTTTGCACCTTTATCCCTGCAGCCTTCTGTCCTGCTAGACTGGCTGTCATGTCCCATCACGCTACCACTCCTAATTCGTACTCTGTTATTACTTGACTGTTCCCAATCCTCTGCACCCTCATTCCCTAGGGATGAGGAGTCCCGAACCGGATGCCCCTCGGCTCCTGTCGGCTTTCCCCCAGGGGTCAGTTTAAAAGCTGCTCTGCCACCTTCTTAATGTTATGTGCTTTAGGGATAGACAGGCCAGGCCCAGACCTGGGAATCGGCTCAGAAATGCACCAGGGTGGGAGGCTCACAAACAAGCACCGGGCGACCACGCGCTGCTGCCCCAGACACTGGCCACTGCCGCCGTCCAGTCGAGGAGGTGACTCTGCACCAGCCTCCGTCCAGCTGCAAAGTCTCTGCCTGCCGCTTCTTGGCCATCTCCCACTCCTCCTCCAGCAATTCCTTCGCACCTTTGCCGTCTAAGTCGTCTCAGGGGCCGACTGCCTCGCTGGCTGATTTCCTGCTTCCAGAGTCTTCCAAGACACCCTGCGGTTTGCCGCCAGGATTGGAGCAATCCTGACCCTGATCCTCTTCCTGTTTTGTTCCTCGGCTCCTTCCACTCCTCACCTTCACGGCTCCCTCAGTCCTGCCGCCCTCGGCTGCTTCCCAGGACGACCTTTCCTCACCTGAGCGGAGCCTTTTCTGCTCCTAGCACTCTGAGGCCCACGCTGGACTTCTGGGGAGCAAAGCGCCCCGCCAGCGCCCAGAGGGAACTCAGCCCCCCCCGAGAGCTCCCACACTTAAGGCGCAGAAGGACCCACCGCCACCACTGTGGCCAGGGCCGGGAGGAGG
The DNA here is from genome assembly GCA_026170595.1 of Plestiodon gilberti rubricaudatus. NCBI lineage: Eukaryota > Metazoa > Chordata > Lepidosauria > Squamata > Scincidae > Plestiodon > Plestiodon gilberti. Next base: position 1,173,152 of record JANXHW010000014.1, on the reverse strand, counting down.
ACGCCAGGCGCTAGAGCCCTGGCCAGCGAGGGCAGGAAGGGAACCGCCAGCCCCTCGGCAAAGACCAGGCGTGGCCCTGTCGAAACTGGTGCCATGGCACAGCTCCTCGCGGAACCAGCACGCAAATGAGCCCAGAGACGTTTCCAGGCGAGGAGGAGCGGTGGCCACAGCGCCCATTCACACATGCGCAGCAGTGCCAAACTGTGTTCAAAACGAGTTGCTGACACTGAGGAGAGACCTTGAACCCAAACGCACTGGGGACAGATCAGCACACACATCCGCTCGGAGGCGGCAGCAACCCACGAGGCCGACAACTGCTGGGAAGAAAAGCGCCCCGGCAGCCCAAGGTCATTGGACAGACTCATCTTGCCTCCCCTCCCCCCCCCGGGAAGCAGGGTGCCCAAGGAAAGGTCACAAAGCAGAGCGGATGGGCTCCCCTAAGAGAGCAGGCTGGAACAAACCGTCTTGGGCCTGGGGGAGGCAGGCAGGCACTGCGCTCTGGCGCTGCTATTTCTGGCACTAGGGAAGAGGGGAGGGAGGGTGGCAGCAAGAGCTGGGGCGGTCAGGCACTTGCCAAGGCCCACCCTCAGGAGCCCCCTGCTCCCCGTCCCCCCCTTTTCAGCCCACGAGGGGGGGAGGAGTGCATGAATGGTGCTACGGAGGAACAACACCAGCAGCAGCAGCAGCAGTCCCCTCCCCGCTCACTAACTGACTCACCAGTGGTGAGGAGTAATGGGTGCAGCTGGCAGTAAGTGGGGCACGGGGACCTCCAAACACTGGGCACTGGAAAAGGCCGGGGGTCTCGGGGAGAAAGGGAGGCAGAGGGCCCTAGGCTGCGAGTGGCCCCGCAGAGAGGCAGAAGAGGGCTGAGCCACACACACGCCACAAAGCAGGGTGGATGCCTGAGCCAAGGGCTCTGCTGAGAGGGGCACCGGCTGGCAACCCCCCCCACCCCGTCCTTGGGAGCTCTGGCAGCTGCACGGCCGAAGAGCCAAATCTCCCCCCCCCCAGCTGCTGCTTCCTCCTAGCCCTGGCCTGACCCTGGGCTGCTGTGGCGGCTCCACCTGCTGGCTGCGCAAGGAAGAGACGGTCCTTACACCGCCAGCCCCCCCCCTCTCCCACAGGAGATTAACCAATTCCCTTTGTAATCATCAGTGCCGTGCTGAAGTTGGCTCTTGACCCCGAGCCACCAAATCGCCTCTCTAATCCGGATTGATGAGATTTGCTGCTGCCCAAGAAGCAGGAGGGGAGATGGAGAAGCAAGAGAGGGGCAGAGGCTAGCCGGGCCCAGCTCCCCCCCCCCCATGGCCACCCAAATGGCTCTCCTGGACCCTGAGCAGTCTATGAATGGGGGGGGGGCTGCACTCCCGGTCCCATGGTGGGCAAGTGGGCAAGCACTAACTTTGCTGGGAAAATCAAGGCCCAGGTGGCCAGAAGAATAGCCCCCCCCCAAAAAAAAAAACCCAGGGACAATTGGCAGAGCTGTGGAGGGAACCCAAACCTCCAGGTCCATCCGTGGGCTCAGGCAGCATCATCCGTGTGAGGCTCCCAAGCAGCCACGCTCTCCGACCAGTCCACAGGCAGGCAGGCAGGCGCATGGCCAGTGCAGAGCAGGGAAAGCCCCTCTGCCTTGGGGGGGGGGGTTGTGACCTCAGGCCTGTCCCACTCTCTCCTGGCCTCACCTACCTCGCAGGGTTGCTGGGAAGAGCTCCACCTGCTGCCATCCAGCAGGAGCTCCAGGGGGGATGCAGGAGTCCCTGGGAGGGGGAGAGGAGGGTGGGCAGGCACATGGTAGAGAGGGGTGCCAGTGGCCCCTTCACCAGCACTTGGCCTGGATCGTGTTCAGGGCCCCTCCTCCAGTGAGCTGGGGGGGGGGTCCAAAAGGCACCTCTTGCACTCTGGGCCAAGGTGGCGGCGGCTGCTTCCTCCCCCTGCCCCGTCTAGGTGCAGTCTTCAATATACTTCCCCCCCCCCGCACAATACTTGTGCATGCACAATCACTTTGCACAAGTGCCAGGGCTCAAGAGGCTAAGAGCGCCTCCCTCCCTCCCCCGCACGCACGCACACGTGCCCCCCCCAGGATCCCGATCATGCTGCCAAGGCACGTCGCTGCTGCTCCAAACTCTTCGCTTCGCTTTTAACTTCTGAGCCTTTTAATTTGCAGGAATCGCCGCCTTTCATGTAGGGAGAGCGCGTTCCTGCCTGCCTGTGATCTCCAATTTGGCACAGACGCTGCGTCCTTTGATATGCCTTGTTCCCATCAGCCCCTGATCAGGGCACCTCCATAGCTGTTAGTGATTGTCGAATAATCAGAGGCTCCTCAGCTAATGTCCTGCACTGAGGATCCATCCAGCCCTTCACATGCTGAGACCAGCAGCAGCACCAGTGCTTTCCCCACCACGGGGGGTGGGGGTGGGGGTGGGGTGGGGGCAGCAGCAGGAATCAGTCCTTCCCAGAGCCCTGCCAGCCACTTCCAGAGCTTAGCTCCTGAATCCTAAGCATGCAGGGACGGCTGTGGAAGAAGCACTTTGCACATGCTCCGGGTGGGCTTTCTTTGGGGGACAACTTTGGGAGGCGAGGACTCGGGCCGGCTCTCCCTCACCTGCCCCCCCCCGCATCGTGCGTCCCTGCAGCCTGTTGCTCGGAGGATCAGCGCAGCCTTGCTGCCATCTGGATATCAACACAGTGACCACTACAAGACAGTATGGCTTCTTCAAGGTAACATCAGCACTCAAAGAGTCAGTTCCTCCTCCTCTGTTACCATTTGTTACCCTATACGGCTTGGGGCCAGGATATTTGAGAGACCGCCTACTTCTATATAGTCCGGCTCGTCTCCTTAGGTCATCAGAGAAGGCCCTTTTGCGGGTACCGTTGCCCAGGGAGGTGCGAGGGGCGGCGGCCAGAAACAGGGCCTTCTCAGTAGTGACACCAACCTTATGGAACTCTCTCCCTTTTGATTGACGAACTGCTCCCTCCTTGTACACTTTCCGGCGAGGCCTAAAAACCTTCTTGTTCAAAGAAGCCTTCTGAGCTCTTGCCTCTTTTAACATCCTGCTGGTACAGGTGGGACGCTGCTGTTTTTTATGCTCTTGTTTTAACTGTAACAATGATCTTTTTTAATTAGTTTTTAGATGTTTTATTAGTTTTGTCAACTTTTACTGTTTTAAAATGTGACTTTTGTATTGTACTTTTTTGTATTGTATTTTCTTTTCTGTTGTAAGCCGCCTTGGGTCCCTTCGGGGAGAAAGGCGGGATAAAAATACTGTAAATAAAATAAATAAAAAACCTCCACATATGTCAGAGATTTGGGGCTGGAGTCCCAGAGTAGCCAGGCAGGAAGCCGTTTCCCCTCACTTTCCCCCAAGGGTTCGTCCTCTGCGCAGGCCTCCCAGAGCACATAGCCAGCACCAGAGCAAGTGCGCCGTTGGGCGAGGCACATTCTGCGGAAAGGGGTCACTGGGCAGTCCTCCAGCAGGGTGCCTGCCCCCCTGGTGACCGGCCAAGAGACCCCCTGCTGCCTCTCTGCACACCGGAGCACACCGGCCTGGCTTTCCCGGCTATAAGCCACAGTGGACCCGTCGGCCAGCCGCCCGCCCATGATCTGTGGGAAGCCGTTGGAGCTGCTTGCGCTGACCAGGGTGTGTCGTGTGACTCGGCCTCTGCTCCTCTTCGCCTTCCTGAAGGCATCGTCCTTCCGCCGCCTTCTTGTCTCCGACCCGCCTCACGTTCCTCCGGCCGCTTCCCACACGTGACTGTGACAGCTGGTTAAGGAGACCGACTCAGGAGCCACCAATGCCTGCCTGCCTGCCAAGATGCCACAAGCAGCATCCCCGATGGATGACAGGTGACCCTTGCTGGCCGCACAGCCATGAACCCCAGGCCCCACCGGCTCCCACCTTGGCCCGCTTCTCTGGAACGGCCATCCTGTCTTTATGCACTTCTTACAGGCAGTCCACACAATGTGGTTGGCTTGCGTCTCTGTGATATTTCATTCACCCTCAATCAAATTTGTGGTGATTTTGTTTTCCCAATGAAATGCAACTGCAGAGCAGGCTTGTCCAGACTGGATAAGCAAAGAGTTACTGCGGTTTTCAGGGCAACTATTCCTTTCACAGAAGCTCTCTCTTTGTAGGATCAGCCCATTTCATTGTTCCTGCTCAGTATGACTGGGGGGTTACTGATGAATTGCCCCTTTATTTATCGCCCCTTATTTAGTCCGTTTCTATTCCCCACAGATGTACATAATGTACTGGTTTCTTTCCATTATTCTTGTTCTCTCTTCTTTCTTTTATCATTGTTGTTGTTGTTCAGTCGTTAAGTCGTGTCCGACCCTTCGTGATCCCATGAACCATATCCCGCCAGGCCTTCCTGTCCTCCACTATCTTCCTGAGTTCGCTCATTTTCATGTTTGTTGCATCGGTGATGCTGTCTAACCATCTCATCCTTGGCCTTCCCCTTCTCCTTTTGCCTTCAATCTTTCCCAGCATCAGAGTCTTCTCCAGAGAGTCCTCTCTTCGCATTAGGTGGCCAAAATATTTGAGTTTCAGCCTTAGTACCTGTCCTTCCAGGGAACAGTCAGGCTTGATTTCATTTAGAATTGACTGATTTGATCTCCTAGCAGTCCAAGGGACTCTCAGGAGTCTTCTCCAGCACCACAGTTCAAAAGCATCTATTCTTCGGCGCTCAGCCTTCCTTATGGTCCAACTCTCGCAACCATACATTGCTACTGGGAACACCATCGCCCTGACTATACGAACTTTTGTTGGCATGGTGATATCTCTGCTTTTTATTATGCTGTCTAAGTTTGCCATAGCTTTCCTTCCAAGGAGTAAGCGTCTTTTAATTTCATGGCTGCTGTCTCCGTCTGCAGTGATCTTGGAACCCAGAAAAGTAAAATCTGTTACTGCTTCCATTTCTGCCCCTTCTATTTGCCAAGAATTGATGGGACCCGATGCCATGATCTTAGTTTTATTAATGTTGAGTTTCAAGCCAACTTTTGCACTCCCCTCTTTCACTCTCATCAAGAGGCTCTTTAGTTCTTCTTCACTTTCTGCCATTAGGGTGGTATCGTCTGCATATCTGAGGTTGTTGATATTTCTCCCGGCAATCTTGATTCCGGCTTGTGATTCATTCAGCCCTGCATTTCTCATAATGTACTCTGCATATAAGTTAAATAAGCAGGGTGACAATATACAGCCTTGCCGTACTCCCTTCCCAATTTTGAACCAATCAGTTGTTCCATGGCCGGTTCGAACTGTTGCTTCTTGACCCGCATACAGGTTTCTCAGGAGACAGGTAAGGTGGTCTGGTACCCCCATCTCTTTAAGAATTTGCCACAGTTTGTTGTGATCCACACAATCAAAGGCTTTTGCGTAGTCAATGAAGCAGAAGTAGGTGTTTTTTTGGAACTCTCGTGCTTTCTCCATGATCCACCGCATGTTGGCAATTTGATCTCTAGTTCCTCTGCCTCTTCGAAACCCAGCTTGTACGTCCGGTAGTTCTCGGTCCATGTACTGCTGAAGCCTAGCTTGTAGGGTTATCTTTTTATCATTACATAGCATTATTTCACTGTTATGGAAAGACAAGAAAAATCACAATAGAAAAAAAAAACTAGTATTATTCTCTCAGACATACCTGCAGGGAACACAGGCTGACTCTTTCACAATTCACCACTAATCTTCCAGTCATGCTGGGCAGGGAGCAATAAAATGGGCTGAATCTGCAAGCAGGAAGTTTTTAATTAACATTAGAGTGGCCCTTTGCTGAATATTACCCTGCTCTATTAAGTGCTGTGTGGAACCCGCATTTGTATTCCTCTTCCCAGTAAGTGTGGAAACGCAAGGCCTCAGTGGCACTAAAGGACTCCGATCTGGATGTGGAGTGCCAGAGAAATGGCAGGGGAGAAAAGACTGGGATGCGGAGGATCCGGAGATTCCTACACCTTCAGCCACCTGCATCTCTTTGACCCTTCCAAGGAGACTTGCCTGTTTCCTGTTCTAGAGCTTGAATTTAAGTAGCTCACCACAGATCTGAGCGACAGTGGAGGAAAACGTCATGAGTCTGACCGGACATGGACTCTAGAGCCTATTTTAGGGCCTATTCCGTGTCAGTGATGGCAGCAAAGAAGGCATTTTTCGCTGCCACCATTGCATCTGCAAGGAGCCGACCAGCGGAGATTTTTCGAGTTGTTTGTGATCTGTTCCAGTCAGCTCCTTTAGCGAGTGAGCTGAAGTGCTCAACTGACCACTGCAATGAGTTTGCAAGGCACGTTGCAGGTAAAATCACTTATATTTGCCAGCCACAACTTGGACTCTGGATTAACAGTTCCGGAAGCTGTCCCTACGGCACCTGTCAGTCCCATCCTTATGGATTCCTTTCACCTTCTACGACCTGAGGACGTGAATAGGGTTCTCTGGAGCTTGAGACAATCTTCATGCCTGCTTGATTCTTGTCCAGTTTGGCTAATGCGGTCTGCACGTGGTGGGCTGGCCGATTGAGTGGAACCCAATTCATCCTTGCAGGAGGCAGTGATGCCTACCATCCTGAAGACTGCAATTGTGCGTCCCCTCCTAAAAAAAGGTTATCTCTGGATTCCACCAATCTAAATAATTATTGGCTGGTTTCCAACCTTCCTTTCTTGGGTAAGGTGATTACGCGGGTGGTGGCATCTCAACTCCAGATGATCCTAGATGAGTCGGGTTATCTGGACCCCTTTCAACCCGGCTTCAGGCCAGGCTTTGGGACAGAGACAGCCTCGGTGGCCCTGTTGGATGATCTTTGCCGAGGACTAGACAGGGGGAGTGCATCCCTCCCTGCTGGTCCTGTTGGACCTCTCAGCGGCTTTCACTACCATCAACCAAAGTGTCCTTGGGGGCTTTGTGGTGGTTCCTCTCCTTCTTGGCTGACAGGTCCCAGATGGTGATGCTGGGGACACCTGTCTGGCACCCTCCCTTTACAGTGTGGGGTGCCACAAGGTTCTATTCTGCCCCCCATGCTTTTTAACATCTACATGAAACCACTGGCGGAGATCATCATCCAGGGATTTGGAGTGGGGCGTCACCAATATGCTGATGGAATATACAGCAAGGAAGCTGCTCCAGCTCTGTCCTTACCGTCTTGCTGTGGAAGTCCTGGAGCACTGTCTGGAGGCGGTTTGGGTCTGGATACTGGCCAGTAGGTTGAAACTGAACGCAGAAAATGCAGAGGTCCTCCTGGTCAGGAAATCCTCGATGCAGGTACCGAGTCACCTGCCCACTCTGAATGGGGCTGCACTCCCCCTGCAGGAACGGGTGCGCAGTTCGGGAGTGCTCCTGGACTCACAGCCCTCCTTGGAGAGCCAGGTGGCAGTGGCGGCCAGGGGTGTGTCTGTTCAGCTTCGGCTGGTGTGCCAGCTGTGGCCGTACTTGAGTCGATCAGACCTGACCACAGTGGTCCATGCCGTAGTGACTTGAAGACGGTTCGGAAGCTGCACTTTGGCCCGGGTGGTTACTGGAGCTAGGTGGTTTGACTCTGTTGGACCGCTGCTTTGGCGACTGCACCGGCTGCCCATTCAGTTCTGGTTCCAGTTCAAGGTGCTGGTATTTATTGTTATTATCATAAGTTATTATTATTATTGTTGTTGTTGTTATTATTATTAATTGAATTTCTATTCCGTCTTTCTCCCCCATAGGGGGACCCATTGACCGTTAGAGGCCTTCATGCTCCGGGTCCAGGTTATCTGAGGGCCCACCTTCCCCCCTATATTCCGGCCCGCTCACTTAGGTTATCTGAGGGGGCTCTCCTACCATTGCCACCTTTGTCCCAAGTTAGAGGGACGGTAGCGCGAGGGCAAGCCTTCTCTGTAGTGGCACTACAATTATAGAATTCCCTATTCCCCTTTGGGGAACTAAGAACTACCCCCTCACTCATGGCTTATCAGTGAGGGCTCACAACGCTTCTCAGTGGCGGAGCGCTGACCCCCCCCCCAGCGCCGGAAGTGATGTAATGGCTGCAGCCGTTATAGACCATACCGAGGCACGGGGGGGGGGGGGCTAAACCTGCTGCCACCGCTCCTTGCTCACGACAACAAACAGTATGATTCGCGCCGCCGCCAGCCGCCGTGACACCTGCCCACCTACCACTCGGGGCCTGATCCTGCTGCCTGGGGGCCCACCGCCCGCCCCGCCCCCCCGACGATGCCTCTGACGCTTCTGTTTCATCTGGCGTTAGGGTGATGGATTGATGTCTGCCCTCTGCGTCTCTGTAATAATGTTTTGGTTCTGCTACCTATTTCTGGACCAAATAGCTCCCCCACCCCACCCTGGGTTTTATCATTTGTATTACTTATTTTATTTATTATTGTTATTATATGTTGTACATTTCATCATGGAATTTTAGACGAGGGATGAAAGGGGCCCTTTCCATCTCAGCTACAGTGAGTGCATAGTTTAGGGCCTCTCACCCAGTGCTGGGGGGGGGGGGGCTCACGCAGGTCAGCTCCAAGGAGCAGTGGAGCCGCCCAGGACCTGGGCGCCCAAGGAGCAGCTCCCGTCCTTGCTGTATATTCCATCAGCAGAGGAAACTGGGCTGGGCTGAGATGATTCCTTCCGTCCCCTCGAGTGCTGCTGAGACTTCGCTCCTCTGCAATCGGCCGGAAGCAGAAGGAAGGCGATGCCTCCCTCCATGTGGAACTTCACAGAGCACAGCAAGCCTTTCCCCGTCATGGCCGTTAGAAAGCAGGGGCAGGATATCAGCCCTCCAACAGCAAAGGTCTCCTCCCCCCCCCCTTTGGTGCAGCTGAAACCAGCTCCAGCCTCTCCCACCCTAAAGCAGTGCTGAATCTGTCCCTGGAAAAATCCGTCACTTCTTGGGCCTCCAGGCCACAACCAGCCCCTTTGCGGCCAGAACAAGCCCCACATTCGTGCCTGCCCTTCGTTCATGGCATTTCCTAGTCGCAACCGTGCTTTGCCAAAAAAAAAAAAACACCCCAAAACATGTAAATATAGGTCATTTGCACCCTTGGACTGAGCATAAAAATGAAATGCATAAAAATGAAATTCATAAAAATGAAAAGCATAAAAATGAAATGAGATTATCCCCCAAAGAGGCAACCTTCCAGCTATGAGCAGCAGCCTGTGGTAACCACGATGTGACAAACAGGCAACGTAGGGATCAATGCAAGAGGAGAACCCCAGCCCTTGCGCCCCCCCCACCTGACCCACCCCCACCCCCAGGTGCCTCAATAGTGCTCTGCCCCATTCCCACTGGACAGGCTGGCAGGCGACTGGCACTGAAAATCACCATGAAAAGACCGGAGGGCAACACATGGCAAGACACCCGGAAATGCCCAGGCCGGCACGCTCCTCCTCTGATTTCCCAGAATAATGGAAGGATGCAAACTCCAGAGCAGTCAACCAGGTGGCTAGTGTGGGGCAGACTGTCTGCCCGCAGAAATCCAGTCTGGTCAGGGCTCTTTGTGGTGCTGACAGAACAGGCTTGCAAGAGGACAGAAAGAGACCCCCATTGCCCAGCCATCGTCTCTGTGAGGCTTGGTGAACGGGCTCTCTCTCTCTCTCTCTCTCTCTCTCTCTCTCTCTCTCTCTCTCTCTCTCTCTCGCTCACTCGCTCTCAGTGCCCTGCTGGGAGTTCTCTAAGGCGAGCATGGAGACAAGCCAGGCCAAAGGCTCAGTGCAGAGAGAAATTCCTGCCTGCAGAGCAGCCATCGGTCTGCGTTGACCAGACTGAGCCAGGTGGACCAGGCAGCCCATTCTGAAACCTGCCACAGCTCCTGGCAGCCTCACCTTCACCCACCTGCCGTTCAGCCCCGGCCTCTACAGGCCGACTCAGAAACGAGCCTCACAGGGTCCAATGAAGCCGACTCTCACCAAACGACAGCCTCTGCCAGTCCAGGCTCAGAATGTGGGACCCCAGGAGGGAGCTGCTGAGCTCTTCCTGTCCTCCAGACTTGGGACGGGGGGGGGGGGAGCTGCTCCTTCCCGTCACCTCAAGGGAGAACTGCCACCGTGCCCAGCCCTGTGCCCAGCTTCCAGGCTTGTCCCCGCTGGGAGTTGGGAAGACTGTAAGAGAGCCTGAGAAACAGAGGCCATCGGGAAGCGGAGCCAAAGCGGGGGGTGGGGGGGTGGGGCCACTGGGCTCCAGGCCATGCAGGTCAGGCCAGTGCCTGCTCGTGTGGGGAGGGGGGAGATACTGGGAGACTCACCGATGGGGGAGAGCTCGGCCACACTCCCAATGAAGGGCCCCCCCAGGAACCGGGGCTCGCTGTCGTTGATGTCCTGCACCTTGATGACAAACTCCGACTCGGGCTCCAGGAGCCGGTTGGTCTGCCGATCCCGGGCCTGAGCTCGCAGCGTGTAGAAGGTTTTCTGCTCACGGTCCAGGCGCTCGGTGGCGTGGATGTCGCCTGTCAACTCATCAATCAGGAAGATGGTGCCGGCACCCTCCCCAGAAATCGTGTACTTGATGGAGCCGTCGCCCTCGTCGGAGTCCGAGTGAATCTGGAGTGGACAGAACCGGGGAGAGGGGGTGGTGGGTGGCAACAGAAAGGACAGAGTCAGCCAGGCCCAGCGGGTCGCGGAAGCCTGGCGCCAGAAACGCACAGCGCTGTCATCTGCGGGGGGGGGCGGGCTGTGGGCTGCCCCCCAACGCCAGGCACCTTCACGCCACGTTCAAAGGAAAGGGGAAGCAGCACCGTGCGGGTGCTCGGGGAGGGGGCCAGTTCCAAGCCTAAGGGGCAGCGGCGAGGGAGAAGGGGCCGAGTCGCCTGCTGAGGGAGGGAGCAGGCGGCCTCTGGATGTGCCAACGAGGGTGGAAGGGATGTGTAGGGAGAGGAGAGGGTGGAGGGCAAGGAGCTTGGGCTGGATGGGAAGGGGGGGTATCAGTGCCGTGGTCAGAACAACAGGAGGGGAATAATGGCCTGAGCGGCAGTGCTCGGGAAAGAAGGCCGAAAGGCGGCCATGGAAGGCCAGAGAGGAGGAGGCAGCCGTAGGAAAGAGAGAGATGGCTGGCCAGGGGAACCAAGGTCATGCGGGGGGGGTGGCGGAGGTGAAGGTCTCCCCTGGCAGCATTGCTGCCAGGACTTGGTGGCAGAGCGGCCACGGGAGGCTGGCTAAGGACAGTCTGTGGAAGCGTCGTCCCCATCTGACAAGAGGTAGCATAAATTGCTGCCAGTCTGAGGCCAGTGGGCCCCCAGCTGGGCAGGATCCTGCCAAGAGAGAAATCGGAGCCCAAACGCAGGACTCTCCATGTTGAAGTGCATTTTCTTTGCACGTGCCCAGTTCGCCGCCCTGTCCAGGTCACCCTAGATCCGGCTCCTGTCCTCGCCGAGGGTGTTAGCCACTCACCCCTGCGTTGGTGTCGTCTGCAGGTCTGGCGAGCAGCGGCCTCTCCCATCCCAGGCGTGTCTGGAGACACTGAGCAGCTCTGGGCCGAGCCTGAGGCACCCCGGCCCTCGCCACTTGCCGCCAGGGCCACGAGGAGCCCTGGACAAGCCCTTGCTGGCTGGGAGCCGCCTGCCTGCCTGCCAGCCGCAGACCCACCCAACAGTGGCCTCGGCTAGCCCACCCCCAGCGTTTGTGCCCCAGCATCCCTCTCTCTCTCTCTCTCACACACACACACACACACACACACACACACACACACACACACACACACACACACGGATCTGCCAGGCTAACCAGCCTATCGGAGAAGGAGATCGGCCTTGTCTGGCTAGTCTTGTTCTTGAGAAACCCCGGCTGGCTCTCGGCCATCTCTGCCCTCCTTTCTAAATGCTCGGAGACAGACCGCTCCAAGGTGGGCTCCCTCCCCTTCCCAGGTAGCGACGTCGCTGCCCGGATCCCCTTTCTCCCCTTTGTTCTGCCCAGCTCCAACCAGTCACCAGAGTTTCTGAGCAGGCACAGTGTGTGGTGGGTTCCTTGAATTCCTTTACCCACCTACCACTGGTACAGAGGGTAGGGACCAGAAAGCTTGGGCTTACAGCAAAACAACTTATAAAGGGGCATTTTCCTCCACGAGAAATAAGGGGCAGCAGGGACTGGGCCCCCATCCACGCCCTTCACTGGACCTGAAGAGGGAAGCTCATCCCAAGAGAAACAATGTGCAGCCAGGGACTAGTCTGCAGGGGCTGCCCCGTGCCCGCCTGCTGCCGCCTCCTTGGAGTCCAGACCGACACCCACCGCTTCTCAGACTGGAGCATGCGGCTGTGGGACGAGGCGGCTGACTGCTTCCCCTTGGCACCCAGTGTCACTCCTGCCCCCCTCTACACAGGCGGCTGCTGGACGCAGGGAATGCTGGGAGCCTGCAGCCATTCCAGGAGGCGGAAGCACCACAGAAAGCCGCCGAGGCAGAGACGGCTGCAAAGTGGGCGGGGTCAGGGGTTGCTCCCCGTTATTCCAGTTAATGATGACGACGACAACAACAAACAACAACAAGGCAACACTGACAATAGTGTAATAAACCAATTTTTCTTTTTAATTTGGGGAGTACTCCTTTTCCCCCTTATCTTCTTTTTCTGAACTTGCTATTTTCATTGTTACTGTATTGTTATTTACTAATCACTAGTAAAGTGGAGAAAGGAAACAAACAATGCTGTCCCTTTAAGAGCTTGGAGGGTGTGAGGAAGACAATGGGGGGCATGCAGGCCAAAATCTGAACACCGGGGACGCCCCTACATAAGAACATAAGAAGAGCCCTGCTGGATCAGGCCAAAAGCCCATCTAGTCCAGCTTCCTGTATCACACAGTGGCCCCACCAGATGCCTCAGGGAGCACACAAGACAACAAGATAGCCTGTTTCCCGTTGACACTCCCTTGCACCTGGCACAGAGAAAACCCACTTCTAAAACCAGGAGGTTGCTTATGGCTTGGAACCTGTGATGGTCTTTTCCTCCATTAATCTGTCCAAACCCCTTTTAAAGGCATCCAGGCCAGGTGCCATCACCACATCCTGTGGCAAGGAGTTCCACAGATGAATTACACGCTGGGTAAAGAAATATTTTCTTTTGTCTGTTCTAACTCTCCCTCCACTCAATTTTAGTGCATGTCCCCTGGTTCTGGTGTTGTGCGAGAGGGAGAAGAATTTCCCTCTATCCACTCTCTCCATCCCATGCATAATTTTATAAGTCTCAATCATGTCCCCCCTCAGGCGCCTTTTTTCTAGGCTGAAAAGCCCCAGACGCTGTAGCCTTTCCTCATAAGGGAGGTGCTCCAGCCCACGAATCATTCTGGTCGCTCTTTTAAGAGCTTGGAGGAGTAAGAAGATTTTCAGGCAGTCAAGGACTTCCTGGGAGAAGTTTTACCTCTGGTTCCTGAAAACGATGCGGACTGAAATGCAGGAAAATGTATAATGAGGAGACTCTTCACAGGGAGCCCCTGTATCGAGGCGCATCCGAGGAGGACGGGGTCTGTGCGCCAGATCCTATTCCTGTTCTGTCCAATGGGAGAGGGGGAAGGAGAGAGAGGACCCCAGGCCTGCTATCGGGAATCCAGAAGTGCCCCACGGCAGCAGGCAGCTGGCAACCAGGGAGCGAATGGGTCGACAGCCAGCAGGCCCCCCTCGGCCCCCGAGAGCCTGGAATCTGGGCCAGACGTCCGGAGATAATTTTATGGGTGGCATTAAACTGAGTTATGAGGTTTTTACAATCCAGCCACTTATGAGAAATCTATTAACAGGAACTGGACGGGCAGGCACACAGCTCCCTGGCAAATGCGCGGGCATTAATTGGGACCATCCATAACAGGACAGGCCCCGGAAAGGCTGCACAAGGCGCCTTCATTTACTCCCCACAATTTTTGCTGAGAATCAGCAAAGTTGCCAAAAAAAGGAGCCGTCCATTAATCGGCTAATGAAATATGAAAATGTTTATGGGCCACTCAATCTTCCAAACTGCGGCTCCCTCCTCCACCTCCAGACACCGGAGCAGCTCCAGCAGCAGCAGCAACAGGATTTATACTGGGACTGCCACTTTTACGAGGCCCTCGTTATGTTTGTCTTGTTAGGTACAGTTTATGTTTCTATTTACCTTGTTGGGGAGGAGAAAGAAAACACTTTGGTCCACCCCTTTGGAGAGCGCCCCCAAGGATCCCAGCAGCACTCCCCCCCCCTCCCGCCAGGCAAGAAGGGCAGCAGCAGGCAGACAAGGAAAAGGACCTCTCTCCTGCCCGCCCACCCCAAACCATGCAAACATGGAGCAGGAGCCCCCCCCCCCGCCATCACTCCCTGGATGCCCTGGGGAGCAATCGCTCCTTCCCGTGGGGGGGAGGACACAAACGCTGCCTGCGGAGGAAGGGCGGCAAACAAACACTGGCAAATGAACAAACGTTTCGTGTCCGCCGCCCCGGTGACCCGCTGACCACTGCAACTTGCACACAGCTGCAGTGGCCTCTGCCAAACTGTTCCCGCCACCACTGCAGAGAGAAGATCTCAGTCACGACACAGAATCACAGAACGTTCTACTTGGAAGAGACCTTGGAGGTCATCTAGTCCCATCCCGAGCTCAGAGCAGCCAACTGCTACTACAGAATCCCTGGCAGGTGGCCAATCACAAGGAGGACCGTGCACAGCATCACACGCTGCCTTGGACAGCTTGTTTTTAAAGTCAACCAATCGTGCCGGATGGCTGGCCCCCGTGCTGGTCCTGAAGAGACCCTTCCCTGCCTCCAAACTCACGCAACAAACATTTAGCACACAGTTCTGCAGGCACTGGAGGAAGCCCGTCTTCAGCGGGGGGGGGGGAGAGAGACACAGCTTTTGACCCAGAGGCTGTTCATACGTCCGCCCAGGAGTTATGGCTGTGCAGCAGAACTGGCCACGCAGCACACAATGTGGCCAGCTTCTCCTTCCTGGTACACCTGTCTGCAGCCACACAGGTGCAGCAGGAGCCGCCTGGCCTCGCTGCACAGGAAGAAACATGGCAGAGAGGAGCCCCCCAGCCAGCTTGACCCAAGAGCCCCCCCTGCCACCCTGTGCCACATGCCACAAGTGCCACGTCAACTGCAAAGAGGAAAAATGCAGCATGGGGCTCTGGGAGGAACGAGCGATGCCAGGCAGCTAGTGGAAGGGGGGCGGCCTCTGCAGGAGAAGTGCCCAGCTGTGCAGCACCCCCCCCGTCCATGTTCCCAGACACCCAGCCCCCCCCCCACGCAGTGTCCACAGAAATCAGGCCCAGACGTCTGAAAGTTAAAAGGAAGCCGTGTTTGGGGCTCTCCCGTCACCCTTTGCCACCACTGGGAACATGGCAAGCGGCTAACTGTGCAGCTGCCATGAGGGCCCCAGCGCCGCCAGCCCTCCCCCCGGAGAGACTGAGGAGCCTCCCCCAGCTCCCGCATGGACCGCAGACAGGCACAGTGGTGGCGCGCAGATGGGCGTCCTTGCTGGAGAGAGGCCCTGCCCAGCACAGCACAGCGCCCGCCTGCTCTGCCCAGCCCCAGCCGCCTCCAACTCCATTCCGCTGCCCACAGCTGGCTCTCCAGTCATGAGAGTCTCTCACCCACCCTGCCTCCAGGGAGCAGGGCAACATACACTACGTCCACCCCCATTTATCCTCACAACCACCCTGTGAGTGAGGTCAGAGAGAGACATTGAGCCAGCTTGCAGCTGAGCAGGGGAGCGAATTGCACCCAAGTCCTGGATTCCAACCACATCGCCTCTAAAGCCATCCCAAGTTCGATGTGCTGAAGGGAAGCAAGTGTCACACCATGCAGCTTGCGTCAAAGCACAGAGCACTGCAGAGAGCATGGGGGCATTTGCACACCTTGCTGGGGGAAAACCACACAACACACAGAGTCACACGGGGACACACAGACACACCTGCTGGCCTTCTCTCCAGCACCACTGCTGCTAAATTTTAGCACATGAGAAGTTTAAACCTGCTCATTCTCAGCCCGCAGTGGGGCGGGAGGGGGCCAAGATACCCCCGGGGGGGGCTAACTACTATGCCACCTCCTCCTTTTCCCCTTCCCACCATTTTCATTCCCCAGTGGAAAAGCCTTCAGAGGTAGCAGCTGGTAGCAGCTGAGCCAGAGGGAGGCAAAAGAGGAGGTCCCACCAAGGGATGATCTCACAGGCTTGGGGGAAGGGAGCCCCCCCTGCTTCCTCATGCCACACGGCGCAAGTCCTGTGCCAGCCTCCCCCAGCCTTGAGAGAACAGGTGCCCAGGCAATGCGGCGCAGGAGAAACGGGGCGTGAAAACAAACCAAAAGCTTTCAACTGCTCAGTTTGTTAAAAAGGGAAATTGTTTCCTTGCCCTAAAGGGCTAGAAATCTGAGGTTTTACGAGACCATTAATTACCTGCTACTAATTAAATCAAAATTAAATGTGAGCAGAGGTGCATTTTCCTTATTAAAACGATTAAACAGAAAGCACAGATACACAAATACAGAACGGCTCTGGGACGGGGAAGAAAGGAAATCAAATAAGAACCTGCCCTTAATGAAGGTGCGTTGGGTGTTTGCTCCAACTCATGCAGCCCAAGTTCATCAATTTCCTTTAAATATTAGCAACTTAATTAAATCTGTTTTTTCCCTTTTAATCCCCTACTCTATCTAAAATAGATCTGTCCACACAGGCTCAGGTTTGTAACTCTTGCTGACCCCATAATTCTATAGTAAAAAACCACCAAAATTCACATCAAACTGACAGGGGTCTCTGGGGAAATTACACTTCAGGAAAAGGATTAGCTCAAGTACCCAGCAGCATCTTGTATGAAAACGTTCTTGGTCCTCGTTGGCAGCCAGGCCTGTGCGAGCGAGGCACAGGGCGGGGCCGGGCCGCCGGGGGGTCAGGGTCGGCTCTGCTGTGTCGCCAGGCTGGGCTTCTGTGCGGCGGCAGCAGCCACCGCCGCCGCGTGGCACTTTCCTTGGGCTGGCAGCTGCTGTGGCGAATGATGTGGAAAGGGGCTGGAAAATGGGTTAGCTTTAGGTTCCTGGGTTCATTTTGGAAATGAGGTTGTTGCTAGGCTACCTCTGGAATTCGCCAAGGCCCGGTGCTTCCAGTCGCTCCCCAGGGGAGCCGTGAATTAACTGGAACTGCACGGCATGGCTGCAGAGGCAACGCGAGCCCCCTTCCCTATTTAAAGCTCCTCAGCCTGCGCTCCAGCACTCCTCCAGAGCTGCCCAGCTGGGCCCTGCTGCAAAGGGGCAGGCAGTCCTGAAGCGCCCCACCCGCTGGATCCGGGGAGCAGCAGCCCCCCCATCACAAGAGGGGGGAGGCGGCCGTTTGCTGCAGGATGTCCTGGATGTCACAGGGCTGCCCAGACCTGGAAGCCAGGAGCCCCCCGTCCCTTTCCCACTCGCCCCCCACTCCCAGCAACCTGACATCTCCCCGCAGAGCAGGTGGCAAGCACAAGCTCAGGAGGCCGGGCATCTAGGGGGCAATTGGGCTCAGCTGCAGTAAGGCAGAGGGTAAGCCAGACCTGAGTAAGCCAAGGCCAGAAGCCCCAGGGAAACGGTGGGCTTGGTGGAAAGGGGTCTGAAGGAAGCAGGGGGGGGCAGCCTGTAGCTGACCTGAGAGGAGCACAGAGACTGCAGGCGACGGAGGTGCCTGGCTGGCTGTGGCGGAGCAGCCTAGAGACGCAAACCAGAGGTCGTCTTGGGGGATCCAAATCATAGAAGGGGCCTTGGAGGACCCCAGGGACCCCGTCCAGCCCCTTGCTCCGTGCAGGCAACTGCGACGGCATCCCTGGCAGGCAGGCAGCCCTCCAGCCTCTTCCTGGAAGCCTCCAAGGAGGGAGAGTCCACTGCTGCCCCAGGCAGGCCGCTCCAGTGCCGAGTTAGGAAAAGCTTCCTCAGGTCTGGCCTAACTCTGCTTCCCTGTAGTAGAGTCAACCTGCGGGCTGCAGTCCTGCCCTCAGGAGGCCCAGAGAGCAAGCCCCTCCTGCCCTCCCCCCTTCAGGTGCTTGGAGACGTCTCTCTCCCCTCGCCGCCTCTTCCCCAGGCTGAGCAGACCAAGCACCTTCCCCGCCCCTCATCCTGACGACTTGCTTTCCAGGCCCTTCACCATCTTCGGTGTCCCGCTCTGAACCTGCTCCAGCTGATCAAAGTCCCTCCTAAAACCTGGTGCCCAAAACCGGGCACAGGATTCCAAGTGAGGGCTGCCTAGTGCGGTGCAGAGTGGAACTGGGACTTCCGGTGATCTGGACGCCCTGAAGCCCAGCAATGCATTCGCTTCTTCTGCAGCCGCATCACATCACTGGCTCCTGTTCCACTGGTGATACACTGACAGCCCAACCCTATCTGGGGCTTACGCTGACAGATCTCATGATCCCAGACCAACAGCAGGAAAGCCGCTACCACACTGAACTTCTGCGTTGCTGAGCTCTGCGCCGCGCAGAGCTCGTCTGGGAGGTGCACAGCCAGACCAGGCACCTTAGAGGGAACACTGGTCACCAGTAAGGGGGCAGCAGGGGCAGTTTGGAGGAGGAATGTGGGTGGGGAGCAGGCCAGGGAAGATCTCGGCAGCAGCGAGCAGTACACACCAAGATCCTATCCCCCATCCAGGTGTCTCCTCAGGCCTGGCGCAGAAGCGCTGGCATAGGTCTGGGGAGACCCAGGTGGCCTACTTAGTTGCCTCTCCTGGGCCGCCTGGTCGTCCCCACCCCCCCAGCACGCAGGGTGTGTTCTGTCAGTGGCACAGCAGGGTTTTGGCTGGGGGGGGGGGTGGACTGGGCCCCAGGACACCTAAATCTTTTCACACAAGCCACTGCCAAGTCAGTTTCCCCTCATTCTGTGTGTGTGTATACCTCCGGGTTTTTTGTTCCTATATGCAGGACTGTACATTTGGCTCCACTGAACGTCAACTTGTTGGTCTGGGCTCAGTGATCAAGCCTGTCTAGAGATCATTCTGAATCCTGATTCAATCTTCAGGGTGGGTGTTAGCTATCCTCCCCCCCCCCCCGCCTTGTGTCACCTGCAGATCGGACAAGCATCCCCTCGACACCCGCATCCGGGTGATACTACTGCACAGCACAGGGGGGGCTCCACTCGATCCTCCCTCCCGGCTGACGTCCAGCCATGTCGTTCAGCCAGCTTCACGCCACCTCGCAGGAGTGCCGTCCAGCCCTCATTTCGCCACTTTCCCCACAGGGCTCTCACGGGAGACGCTGCCAGATGCTCTGCCGCAATCGAGGAGTGCCACGTCCACGGCATTTCCACGGTCTACCGGACTAGTCGTTCTATCCAAGAAGGAGATGAAATTCCTCTGGCCTGGCCTCCTCTTGACAAACCCCTGCTGGCTCCTTGAAATCACCCCATCATTTCCTAAGTGCTCACAGACATTCCGCTTAATAATTTGTTCCAGGCTCTTTCCAAGAAATGTCGTCGGGCTCACGAGCCTGTAGTTTTCCAGATCTTCCTTTTGATAGAAACAACATTTGCTCATCTCCAGCCGTCGGACACCCCCACCCGTTCTGCACGAGTTCTCAAAGGCTACAGAGAGAGGCTCCGCAATCACATCCGCCAGCTCCTTTGGTACCCTGGGGCGTAGTTCATCCGGTTCTGTGGTCTTTAACTCGTGTAAACTAACGAGGTGTTCCCTTACCGATCCTGAGTCACGATGCCCCCCCCCCGGCAGTTTTTCACCAGTGCAACTTCTGTTAGGTTTGCCAACTTGCCCTGGTGCAAGTTGCACCACAAGAGCTGAGCAGCTCTGATTCCTGCCATTGGCTGCTGCCGCCTCTTCTCCATCTTCTCGACGCAACAGGCCCACCGCTTCCTTGGCTCTCCTCCGACACAGCGAAAAAAGCCCTGTTGGCATCCCTTGCCAGCCTTCCTGAGTGGAGGGCATCAGACTCTGAGCCCTTCTGCAGGGCACTGCTGCTGCTTGGCGCTGCTCAAATGTGAGTCTTTGCTCCCAGACAGGCATCACGGGGGGGGGGGGGGGGCTTGTTCTCTGCCACTGTTGCCACTACAGCCGCAGCTGCTGCTGCTGCTTCTGGTCCCAGGAAGCAACAGCCTCAGGGGTCACCAATGCGTGAAGCTGGAGGGCTGAGCAGGAGCCCTTGGAAGCAAGCAAGCAAGCAAGCAAGCAAGCAAGCACCATCCTGCCGCCTCCCAGTCCTGGACACGCAGTCCAGGCCGATGCCTGCAATGAGCGCGGCCAGTTTAGTCAGCAGCTCTTCATTTGCTCCAACACACTTGCAGTCATGGCTACCACGAGGAATGGACAAGAGGAAAAAAAAAACCCTCGCTCGTCCCTGACTTCTACCCTGAAGGTATTTAACCAGATCTTTACTCTGCTGCCAGGATATCCAAAGTGCCCCCCTCCTCCCGCCCCGTAACAAGATTAGCACTGTAACAGGAAACTTCTGGTTGGTCCTCATAAAGGTATTAACCTACTTTGGCTTTTGGATTTTTCTCTACTGGATCCAGACAGCTCCCTACCGTTTCTGTGTAATTAAGGAACGGCTGCTTCACTCGGCCAAGTACCAAAGGTGGTGCCCAAGGCTGAAACCCCCAGGTAACCAGGATGCTCCTTGGGTGACAGGAGTGGGTCAATCACGTTCTCTCAACCTAGCCTACCCGACAGGGTTGTTGGGAGCATAACATGGAGGCGGGAGAGAGACACACACGCAATCGCGTAGACTGCCCAGAGGATAAAAGGGCAACTAAGAAACAGAGCTCCAGGACCACCGGAAGGCAACGATTTGCACTGACAAAACCTCAAAGGGGAAACGGGCTCCAGGGAAGGGAGGGGGACTTGTTCGTTTCCTTGGGCAGCAGATTCGTGGTGCCAGCAGGCTGGCTTTCCTCGCCCCTCCGCCGGCAGCACAGACAAGGACAGGCAGGCAGGCAGTGCTGTTCTGCGGGCCAAGGCTCCTCTTGGTGATTAACGCCAGGAAGGGCAGACGGGGGCTCGGCCTGCCAGCAAGCGGGGTGCCCAGCAAGCTCTACAGCCCCTGGGGAGCACATGAGGCATCTGGTGGGGCCACTGTGAGATACAGGAAGCTGGACTAGATCCCCCCCCCCCCGCCTGATCCAGCAGCCCCCGGGCTCTTCTGATGTTCTTAATGCCACATTCAACACCCACTGCCTAAGCATCTCTCTCTGTATCTCCATGGTGCCAACATTAATTTCAGCAACAAGGTGACCCCCCACACGCAGCAAACTGCCCCCCGCCGATAACTCCCACTGCTTCTGGCCACCTCTGCATCTCCCTCCACCCCCAGCATTTATGGCTGCCAGGGCTCCCTCCCCACCACCTGCAGTGCAAGCTATGAGGCAGGAAGGGCCACAGAGAGAGGGGGGGGGGCAAAGTTGCATTGTGCAGTGCAGCCAGGAACAGACAGACCCCGTAGCACAACACCTAGGTATGCTTTCCTGCCAATGAAATATTCCACAGGGAGGGTAGAGGCTTTTGGAATGGAGGCCCCCCCCCACAATGTGCACCCAGCGCCCTCCCCTCCGCTGCACACCACTTCAGTGATCGACACTCGCAAGGGGAGGCTGGCCCTCCTCGCAATGCCCTTGAGGCCAAGGGTCATCTCCGGGCTGGCAGAAGGCGATCCATTGCCCAACACTAACTGCACTGCAAACCCCCCCCCCCCCGCCGCCCATGTGGAAGGCAGTGAGCCTGACTCTGCCCCAGGCCTTTCTTTCTCTTTGTGGTCCCTTTAGGCAAAACAAGTCTCACCCACCACACCCTACTATCCCGCTTTGTTTAAAGGGGTCGCGAAGAGGAGGGAGGCAAGGGGGCAGGAGGCAGGCTCTGTGGGGCTGCAGGGAGGGGGCAGCAGACTCACTCGGGGTCCATGCGGAACCAACTGCAGCTCACCCTTCGGCCACCCCAGGTCACCTGCTCACTGCAGGCGACCAAGCAATCCACGCTCCCGTGTGGTTTCACCTCCAAGGGGTCCGGGGAAAGGGGTGGACACAGCCAGCCACCGATCCCAACATGCTTCTGCACCAGGCCGCTAGCTCAGCATTTTGGGAAGAGAGGGTCCCTTTACTAGCAGCCTGGAGAACAACCCGACAATGCTGACTGCTCCCCCCCCCCATCCCAGGGCGGCCCACCAGACCCAGTGGGGATTGCTGGGGAGGGGGAGAGAGAAGCCCTGGGATGGATCTATGGATGGGGGTTAGTCACAAGGGGGGACCCTACTGTCTGAAGTGGAAGGGTGGAACGAGCGATCAAAGATCTGCCCCGCAGAGAGAGAGAGAGAGAGAGAGAGAGAGATGGGGCACAATCCAGGACACTTTCCCGTCCCTAGAGGGGGGAGGAGCCACGTTCCGCTCTGCCACCAGCAGGTGCAGGGGAAGGAGCTGCCCCACCCCGGCCCCTGGCAGCTGCTCCCCCCGCACCACCCCAGGCAAGTGCTCCACCCCACACAGCCTTCCCTGGCTCTTACCCCACACAACCCTGCTGACTTTACCTTCCCCACGTACAGTGGTTCCGTGCCTGTGTACTCCTCCACCACGAAGAACTGGTTCCAGACCCAGCCACGCTTCACACGTCCACCACCCAGCAGTCCGCCATCCCCGGACTCTTCTGGCCCGGGCCCCCCAGGCACCATGTGCATAGACAGGACCACCGGACGGCCCAGCAGCGCCCACAGCAGCAGCATCCAAGAGCCGCACCCGGAAGCCATCACCGCGGAGCCTGGGCAGCTGGCAGAGAAGGCATGGGCATCCCGGGGGAGGGAGGGAGAGAACCACAGACCACTGCTGTGGCTCAGCCGTCGGAGGGAGGCAGTTCCTGCATCCTGGCGGGGGGGGGGCTCCACTACTCGGGAAGCCTGCAGGGAAGGCCGGCTCTGGCCCCGACAGCATCCATTCGCCTAGGTAGCTGCAAAGGTCCCAGGGGTCTGAGTTTGGACATCACATCAGGCTGGGCAGAATGAGACCCACCACACACCCTGCATGGCACCTGTGGCAAGGGCCACAAAAGGAACTTCTTCTTTTCCAGGGGCAGGAACAATCCCCTGCCTGGAGTGCTGTATTTCCTGAAGTTTGGGAGAAAGGCTGGCTGCTCGCACACACACACACGCCTTGGCAACCAGCTGCCTGCTCCTGGAGCAGCCAGTGGGGGTACAATCCAGCTGAGAGGCAAAGCCACCAGGAAGGTCCTTGTAGACACGCCACCGCCGCCGCCTCTTCCTCCTCCTCCCGAAGGCTGCGGCTGCAGAGCACAGTCAGGCAGCGGCTGGAATGCAGCTGCTCAGGAGGAGGCGATCTGGAGAGCTCACTTCAGGAGCAGCTTCCGGCTTCCTCCAACTCCGGCCAGTGGTGCCTGTCTCAAGCAGCGGCCCATCTCCTCCACCACCTGCCGGGTCGGAACGGCTGGCACACGGCACTGGCATCCATCCCCAGGGGCCTAGGAAAGACAAAGAAGTTAATGGGGGGGGGTCGGGGTGCTCCTCCTGCCCCTCCCCTCAAGAGTGGGCAGCTGCTACTCCATGTGGAAAGAGAGCTGCAGCGCACATGCCCCAGGGATCGTCTGACTTCTACAGCCTCTGAAGCTGCAACCTCCCTCTTCCCCACAGTGGAAACCCCCCAGCCCCCCCCCCAAAAAACCCCAACTGGCTTTTTCAACCCCCCAGAGCAGGGCTAAGGCAGGGCCCTGGAACTGAAACTACACGCCAAATAGACAGCCCCTCCCTCCCTCCCCATAAAACCTTGGACCCCAGGGGAGAGGGGCTGTGTGGGAGTCCAAGGAGGAGCTCCTCCTCCTCCTCCTCTACAGACCCAAGCGCCACCAGGATCGGGGCCGTTGCTGCGTTCCGTGCAGTCCAAGTTTAGAAAGCACTTTCCTCAGGCCCGTTTCGCCTGCCCCAAGACAGAGCCACTGAAACCAGTCAGCCACCACAACGCCACACCCAGCCTTGCCTCAGCCTCCAGGCCACGGCGAAGAGGGCTGCCTGCCTGCCTGCCAGTCCTTCCCACGGAAATAAACTACAGGCCACCTCTACTTTTTGAAGGCGAGAACTAGTTAAATGACCGCGGGGGGAGAGTCCAAGGGGGCGCTGGAATAGCCCCGGGGGCAGCAACAGACCGCCCCCCCCCTGCCACACACAGAGGAGAGGAGGACCCTCCTCCTGAGCCAGAGGCCCTCATGAAATATTCCAGCAGTAAACGGTTTGGCAGAGCTCATCTCTTGTTATCTGTTACTAGCGGCTGCTGAGGGGCGGCGGGAGGGAGGGAGGCGGGAGGCAGGCAGGCAGCAGGCGGCGCGTCTGGACCCCGCGTGGCTCAGCCATTCGATCGCAATCTCCCCAAGGCTCAGCCACTGCCGGCCAGCGCGGGCTCTCCAGGGCCAACCATGGACACCAGCAGGCAGCAGCAGCAGCAGCAGGACTCCTGTGCCGCCAAGGAGGCAGCAGGCAGCTTTGAGACCGACCGACCACCACATGGTCCAGCAGCAACGTGTCACCAAAACAGCACAGCAGCAAACGCCCCTCCGACGCCCTCTCCCCATCCATGGGGGCAAACGGGGGGCAGCAGGACGACTGCGGAAGAGTTTGGGGCGTTGCACGGGACCCCCGACAGGGCACTCCCCCTTGCCTGAACGCACAGAGTCATTGGGGGCTTGGGAGGGGCAGGAGGGAAGCTGAGCATGGCTGCTGCCCCATAGAAGGGGGAGGACGAGGGGGGGGAGAAGAAGACTCCCAGGCAGGCAGGCAGGCAGGCAGGCAGGCAGGCAGGCGTGGGCAACAATAACTGAAGACAATTGGCCAGCTACTCCCACACCGACCGCTGTGGCACTTAGATAGCAGGCGGCTTCCCACAGAAGAAGATGGTCACGCTCGCTGCGTCAGTCAGGCCCCCACGTCCCAGTCAGGCCCCAGCTACCGGACAGATGCGCCGCCAAGCATGATGCAGCAATGGCTTCCATCCTTTCCCCCTTTCATTCCCAGAATCTGTACGTCAGATGATCTCAACTGCCCTGGAACATGGAGGCTCCATCTAGCTGGCATGGCTAACAGACACTGATGCTCAGTGCTCAGGAACTTGTCCAAACTGGCTTGAAGCTTGTGGCCGGCTATCAGCACAGCTCGCGGCAGCAGCGAAAGTCACATTCTAATTTGCGGACATATACAGCTGCTGGAACATCCTTATGCCTGGCCTGGCCGGACCTCCTCTTATCTGGCAAGGTTTCACTGGGTGACCAACGGAAGGACCCAGAAGAGCCTGACTGCTGGATTAGGCGGGGGGGGGGCTCATCCCACCCAGGCTCCACAGTGGCCCCCTGGGAAGTCACAAGCAGGAGAGAAAGGCAGCCCCTCCCCCAGCACTGCTCCCCCCCCCCCGCAGAGGCAGGCTGCCCCGCAACCTGGAGGCAGTGCAGAGCCAGCAACGGACCTTGTCCCTCTTCAAGCCACCCAAGCTAAGGGCCACATCTTGAGCCACGGATTCCACAGACCCTGTGAAGTAGCCCCAGCCCTCTCTCGCCAATCAGTTCCTTGGATCACCTTCCAGTCTGGTTCTAGTGTTGGGACAAAGACCTCTCCCCCCCCCCACACACACACACACCATGCATAATTTGAAATGTCTCAATCATGTGTCCATCCTCCGTCCCGTCCCCTCGTCCCCCATTTGCCTTATTTTCCAAGGAAAACAGCCCCAAACACTGTAGCCTCCTAGGGAGGGAGCTCCACCCCTTTCTGATCATTTTGGCTGCCCGCTGTTGCACATTTACAGGATTCTACTCCAAATATGGTTACACCAGAGATTTCTATGGGGCAATATAATAGCAGCAGCCTTACAGCCCAGTCCAGCAGTGCACACTGCGTCCTGTGGGGGGGGGGGGGCAGTCACGAAGGCCTCCTCCAGGCAAGGGAACATTTGTTCCTTACCTGGTGGTAAGCCTCCACGTTAGCCCAACGGGTCACCGCAGATCTGTGCCAGCTATTTTGCTGGCAAGGTCCGGGGTGAATAGGCGAGAGGGAAGGGGGGGGGGGACAGGACAAGGGTCTTGTTGCAAGTCGCTGCTTCCGATATCTGCTTCATTCCACCACCTGCCCCCTGTCCCTCCCCTCTCGGACACTCCCCATTCTGCCCACCCCTTTCCCAACAACTCCTAGCATGGACTCTGCAGGGTCACGACAACTCAGATGATTTCATCTGTGTATCTACAAAGCTGGCACCTCTTGCCCCAATGTGCATCACTTGGCACATTGAACTGCAGTTGCCATCTGGCTGCTGTTCACTGGACTGGAGGTCCGTTTGGAGCACTTTGGAATCTGCCACGGTTTTAGCCACCCTGAACAGGCTGGTGTCCCATCAGCAAACTTGGCCACCTCACTGTTTGCCCCAACCCCAGATCATTGACGAACACGTTCAAAACACCCACCCTAACTGCCCCCCCACTTCCCAGCCCACAGAAGGACCCTGCTCTCTTCCTCGCTCGGCCCACCCTCCTCCTCCTCACACGACACACGACAAGCTTTTCCAACCTTCCAACATGTTCCTCATGACAAGCCAGTTACACAGGAGGGAGGCCCAGGCCCCACAGAGGGAGCACCCCGCTTCTTTGCCTTGTTTTCAGAAAGAGTGGCCAGCTTCCAAAGGGGGAGAAGCCGAAGAGCAACTGAGGCACTTGTTGTGGGGGGGGGGGGAAGCTCCCTGCTTCCCCACCCCACCCCCGCCAGGCTTCTATGTGAGGGCAAAACTGCCAGAAGGAAGCATCTTGTTGGCTCTAAAACAGCCACACTGGCTACCAGCCCGTTTCCCAGCAGCAGACCCTCCCTCCCTCCCTCCCTCCCTTCCCAGGGTGCCTGTTTTAACCTTGGAAATCCCCCAGGCTCCGAAATCCAGGCAGCTGCCTCAAGGGCCGTCTTGTCCCCACCCAGACCAGCCCAAGCATCCTGCTCTCTCTCTCTCTCTCTCCTCTCCTCTCTCTGGGTGCCCCTGCCCGGGGAAGGGTCTTTTCAGCAGGGGTGCCTAGGCAGTTGGAGGCGTGCCCCTCGCTCTGGCAGGACAGCCTGAATGGAGCCGGGCGCCTGGCGAAGGAAGCCCACCACCTCAGCCACTCAGGCCAGGGCTCGCGGTCCTGCTCGCTGGCGCTGGCGAAAGGGCTGCTGCTGCTGTTGCCCTTTGATGCTGTCAGCTGTTCAGAGGAACTCGGCCTTTTCCCCCCTTTGATTGTTTTTAATCTTGGGTTGGAAGCTGCTTTGGGCATTGTAAGACTGACGGGCAGGGGAGCCAATCGCTTCAAAGAAAGAACCAACATTTGAAACCCTAGCAGGGGCAGGCAGGGAGGAGGGTATAGCAAGCTGAGGAAGGTGCGGAGAGGAGAAGCTTTTCCTGGGGGGGGGGCTCAATACAGGACTGCCCCCAGGCAGACACATTTGGAGCCCCACGAGGCGGAGAGTGGCGTGGGGGCTAGAAAGTGCCCCTCAGAGCAGCAGCCCACCGCCTCTCAATTTCAACAGGTGCTTTTCTGGAAAGAGAGCACCAGGCCCGGAAGCCAATGCCAGGGGCCTTCAGCATCTTGCCGCAAAACGCAGAAGCCTCAAACACGTCTCCCCCACCCCCGCCATGTCAGGGACCAGCTCCAGCCCCCTTGACAGCTCTGGGGGGCCTTTTCTGTCACTGAGGCAGTTCATAAAGCGGTTTACATAGAAATAAGTCAACACATGATGATGATGATGATGATGATGATGATGATGATGATGATGATGATGATGATGATAGATAGATAGATAGATAGATGGCTGTCCCTTCTGAGGAGGAGCAGCAACCAGACGTGCACAGTTTTTGGCACATTGTGTAAAATGTTGCATTCTGCCATGCAACTTTAAGATGTTTTCAAGGCAGGCCACACGACAACACGACCACTTTGCATTTCTACAGCACTTTCCAGGCACACAAAGTGCGTCACGTTTGTTACCTGCTGCAGCCTTTGCAACAATAAGTACAGCAGTGCTGTCAGTGTATTGCAGCTGGAAGGACAACGGTTGAGAAAAAATAGGGCTGGTGGCCGCTGGCCTAATGGCCAACCTTGTGGCAAAGCCAAGATTTGAACCAGGAACCTTCCAATTTGCAGCCATGAATGATGCTACAGCAGCTCTTTAAACAAAAAGAAAACACCAGTAAAAACAACAACAACAACACAACAGCCACAGAAGGAGCAGCAACTGGAATCCAACAAAAACCACAGCAACAAGCAGGATGCAACAGCAGCTAGTAAGATGCTCTCGTGAAAAGCCCCTGACTCGTGAAAAGTCATCTTCCACACAACAGACAGTCATGAGCACAAGGAGCAGCCCCCAAAGTCCGTTCTCCAGTATCCAGTTCCTTCCCACCATTGCCACCACTGGGCAGCCCACAAGCAGAAAGCTAAAGCCCCCCCCCCACTCCCAGCAACTGAATGTGCCCATTTTATGGCAAAGGAAGGGGGGCAGGAGGTGCCTGGAACTGAGTAAAGTCTTTTCACCTGGAACGTGCATTTGACATCCAGCCAACAAACCAGAACGGAGATGCGCAAAGCTTTTTCCAAGCAGCAGCGAAATGCACTTCGCGACCCCTTTCAGAAGTGCTGCGCACAATCGCTGGTTGCGGCGCTGTAGGGCTTCTGACAGAAGAGGGACTTTCCCCACTGTTTCTGGAGATGCTGCCAGGGGCTGGACCTGGGACCTTCCACGTGCCACGCTGGGGTGGCTCTGCCCCAGAGCCTCACAGAGCCTCACCCCGGCCTTTTCCCCAGGCAGGGATGCTTGGGTGGCTACCATCCACAGGTACCTGGCTGGACCGCTGGTCACAGACATGCGGACAGACTCTCCTGCAGAGCCTTGGAACCCACTCATTGGTGGGTGGCAGACCAGGCCCAGAGACGAGTGAGTGCCTGCAACCCACAGCAGTCAGGTCTTGTCGACTCGAGGAGGGCCAAGAGTCCTGCCAGGCTGGCCTTTGGGTTGCTGTGCTGGGAAGAGGGCTCTTGGCTTCTCTGCCGGAAGAGCAGGCCAGAAGGGCCACGGGGACGTGGCTGCTTCCTCGGCAGGTGCAGGAACCGCTGCCGTCTCCACCAAGGCTGTCCTGGGGTCCTCACACAGAGCATGGCTGGCAAAGGGGAGACCACTGACTTGCGGACTGGTGCCAACGTCCCAGCTGCACCATCACAGTCTCCTGCTGGCTGTGCCACGCTGGAGACAGGGGACCTGGTTCCTCGCTGGCAGGGACCAGCCATGAAGACCAGGTTCAGGGAAACCAACTGAAGGCTTTCCTTGGAGTCTCCATCTAGGCCGGCCTGCCTTGTCCAGTCCATTGCTGGCCCAAGGAAATGCGACTCCACGAAGACAGGTGCAGCAGCCAGTGAGGCTGGTCCGTGGGGAGGCGCCTGCTGCCTGCCCACTCTTGAGGGGAGCAGGGCCGGCTGTTGGCTTCCCCTTCACTCCTGCATCCTTCAGCAGCACCCTATGTGCCTGACCCTCCCTGGAGGTCAACTCCCAGAGCGGGGTGGAGAATATTCTGAGGTGCGAGAAGCCACATCTGGGGCCTGGGACCACGTACAGACCCTTGTGCCTGTGCGCATGCAGTCTCTTTTTGGAACGGTGCCTGTAGTCCAGGAAAGGCTAGGAAGCCCTGCTTTGGGGGCGGTGGTGGGACTAAGTGGCACTGCGGCCCTGACGACTCCCAGCCCGATGCCACCGAAGTGTTGAGGAAACGCAGGCAGAAGGCAGTGCCAGGAGACCCACTCCGCCAGAGAGCCCCTGGCTGCCCCCGTGCGCAGTGAGTCTCCAGGCCGCCGCCC
Source organism: Plestiodon gilberti rubricaudatus (assembly GCA_026170595.1). Classification (NCBI taxonomy): domain Eukaryota; kingdom Metazoa; phylum Chordata; class Lepidosauria; order Squamata; family Scincidae; genus Plestiodon; species Plestiodon gilberti. The sequence goes on along the minus strand of JANXHW010000014.1, from coordinate 1,143,476 downwards.
CCCAGAGCAGCAGGCCTTGTTCACGAGGCGATGATGCCAGCCCCCCCCCCCCCGCAGGGCGAGTTGAGCTGGCCGCCTCAGGCACGGGTTCTGGGGCTGTTCAGTGGACGGCTGGATCTGACCCGCAAGGCGCGAACTAAAGCCACCAGCGGCTGGCCTCCCTCCCTCCCTCCCTCCCTCCCTCGCCCCCCCTTCTTTCCTTTTCAGGGGGCTTCATTCAGGAGGCAGGAAGAGCCTCTTTGATTTCCGCCACAAGCAGCAAGACGCTGCGCCCCCCAGCAGGCAGGAGATCCCTCAGCTCACCACCCACCCCATCGCTTGTGCCCCACAACCTTTCCCCAAGTACTGCCAGAGCCAGACAACTGGCAAGGTCTGTCTTCTTAATTTTAAATACGGTAAAAATACACAGGCATGCATACACCCCCCCAACAGCAACAGCCCCCCCCCCGCATCCCCCACCCACACGTGCAGGGCCCGGGCAACGGTTGCTGTGGGAACGGAAATCTGCCTTTCTAATCTTCCCCCTCATGTTGCCTTTTGTGTTTTCACGCCCTCTCATCACAGTGGGTAGAGTGACCCTGGGGGGCTACTGCTCCCTCCTTGCAACCCCCTGAAACGAGGGGTGGTCCTCCCTTCACCGCCCAGCAAGAGCAGCAGCAGCTGCCCAGCCCAGGGAGGCAGAGAAACAGAGACCAGCACAGGGGCGGGCTGCCCCCCACCCCGCCTCCGCAGCACGTGCAGGCACTTCTCTCCCCCTCCCCCGGCCTCTCGCTCTCAGCCTGTCGGTGTGTGTTTGGCAGAACCGTACTGTACATCATGTTGACAGTAGAAATTACATCCTGAGCTTATGTTTTACACTCTGCCCTGTCAGAACTCACCGCAGCCCAGTGATCAGGACAAATTGAATAGCATCCCGTCCGTGTCAATATTTATTTCATTTTACAAGTGCAGCGGGGGAGCCGCCAGCACGGCACACGCAAGGAAGGGACACGCTCCAACCACTAATCTGGCACATCAGCCTCCTCTTGGGGGCCGGGGAATGCTGGGAGCAGGCAGACAGCAGCCCACCAGGGAGCCGCCTGGCAAGGCCGCTCAGAGCCCAGCACTGTTGGGAAGGCAGAGCTCTCCCCCCCCCTCCACCAGGAACAGAGCCACGCAAACTACGGGCTAGCAAATTCTCGGGGACGGGACGGACCACAGAGGCACAGACGCCACACACCGTCCCACACCTCTGCATACCTGAAAGAGCTGCTATCCCCAATGCCAGAAGGAGCCACTGGGGAATGAGTGGCACAGAGGCCACCCTGTGAGACAGCATTTCTGACCGCTCAGGAGAGTCTGGCGCGCCCTTGTGTGTCCCTTGCCCAGGTCATGTACTCAGCCACAGGCCAAAAAAGACCCCAGGAGCACCTTGCCTAACCAGCCCGCCCCCCTCAAGTGTGGCCCTTCAATGTCCCTTCTTAGCAGGAGGAGAGGCTCTTGGGGGACAGGAGAGCCACTCCCTGCAGGTCGCTCCAACAAGGCCCGGCCCGGCTTCAGTATCTCTCAAGCCCCGGTGGAAGCGTGGCTTTGCCTAGTCGCCTGTGCTCTTGACTAGTGCATTAGTGCAGGATCAGAGCATCTATCCCACTTAATGCCTCAGCCAGACCACCTGCCTCGCATCTCATCTCGGCCAGGCAGTGCAGCGAGCCCAGCCACAGACAGAGCTTGCCGTGATGGGCCAAAAAGCCTGTGATTATTCCACCAGCAAATTCCTCTTTCAGATTGTCAACAGCGCAGTAAATTACAGTGCCATGTAACTGTGTCTCCTCTCCTTAAACAAGATTCAATTCCACTTAACTCTCCCCTTCCTGGGGGAGGACACGCGCAAGCCAGAATTCATTTCCCGGGATCCATTCTGCAGGGCTGGAGCGCTACCGAGGCAAAGTCCTTGCTTGGAAATGTTGCCGCCGCCGCCGCCGCCGCCACCACACGCAAGCGCCTGCGCAGGCCAGGAGGCAGCCACATTACTTGGACCAGAATTCAATTTCTGCCCTGTCTCCTGCGAGAAAACCAGCAGCCAGGAACATCGGAGTCCTCTCACCTGCTGCAAGAGCAGTGCCACGACGACTGTGGGCAAGAGGGGAAGCGCCACTGGCCCCAGGTGCCCATCCCACCCCCCAGTCCTCGGAGCTGACAGCTGAGGAGGACAAGATGCCCAGCAGAAAGAAGCCAGGCGGAGGGGGAAACCTGCTCTGTTCTGCACACGGCCCCCTGGCGGAGGTGCTCTCCAGGAGCGGGGGGGGCAGGGGGGCAGTCACAGTTGAGACTTTGGGACAGGGAGGTCCCCAACGATGCCACCTTCACAACAGAGGAGCAGAAGGCCCTGGTGACAGCTGTGCCAGGCCGGGCATCCAGATCGCGTGAAGCTTGGTCCTGGGGAGAGGGCACCAGGGCAAGACCTCCGCGCTAGGAGGCCAAAGGAGCACATCCCCACCCACCCCTCTGGAGGTGTATCCAGCACCCGCGTTTTGCCTGGGAATAAATCGTTCTGAAGAACAAGTCACGGGAGAGACTTCCGAGAGGCACTATGGCGCCGCAGTCTGTCTACCTGGAGCACCTCTTTCCGCTACAGCCCCACAGGCCTCTTCCGCTCCCCACTGCACAGCGCCATGAGCCCCGTGCCAGGCCCTGTTCCCGACCCCTCCAGTCTCTGCAGTTCAGGAAGGCACCGACTCCAGCTAGCATTGGCAGCTCCAGGCACTGATGGATGGCAGACGGACGGGAGCAACGGAGGCTCTCCAGTCCAGAGAGCAGTTCATCCACCTTGCGTCTCTGCTGAGGCCGGGCCCCCTGCGGCCAGAGGCTTTGTTGCTAAATGTGGCTCCTCGCGTGACAGAGCAAAGAAGGACCCTGCCCAGAGAGGCCCCGACTGACAGCTGTCAGCGGGGCACCCTACTGCAGGGGCCCAGCAAAGCCGGAGGGCAGCCCCCCCCCCATTCATGAGCCAGGCAGATAATAAGAAGAAAGCCTCCTTGCTAATCTCATCCAAACTCCAGTTTTAATAATACAGGGACCAAAACCCCATTCTACTTATTAAAAGTGTAATCTTTCCTGTCCTTGAAGTAAATCTCCCACTTCCTCATTCTGGCTCCTTGGAATTATCTCCACAGCAGGGGGGGGGCGGGGACCGACCTACAAGACAGCCTTTCTTCTCAGCTGGGCTGGAGCACAACGGGTGCCGGGCCAATGGCGCTCCTGCCTCCGTTCAAAGTGGCCCGCCACCGGCTCCTTCCATGACTCCACAGAAGGGGGGCTGTGGGGGGGGGCTGCTGGTCTCCTATGGCATGGGGGGGGCGTTTGCTTTCCAGTCACACAGGGAAGGGGGAGAGGGGATTGTTAACACTCTCGCACTATCACTGTTTGGTGAAAGTATTTCAAACTCAAAATATTTCTTTTTCAAATCTTCTTTGGTCTGAGTTTCAAAGAAATTTTAATTGCAAAGAAAACCTCAGTGTCTCCCTCGGGGAAGAGGGTTTTTACAGCCAGAACGGTCTCGCTCTGCAATAATTCTTCTCCAAATAGGGAATTTTCATGCTTCAGCTACATGGATACAATGTTTTAATTGGCCTTTAAAGACACAAACTTGGGTGGAAGGAGAATGAGCGCAGGCCTTCGGAGGCACCTGTGTCTTCCAAGAGTGGCCCTTTCTCCAGAAGTTGGAGAAACTCTCCGGGGAGAAGCCAGCAGACCAAAGGCCTGAGGAGCTGAGGCTTGGTGATCGTAGCCCCCCGTGCCACAAGCCGGAGCCGGAGTGACTGGCTGGGTCTGCCACAAGCCGCAGCCGGAGGGAGAGCCAGCAGCAGCAGGGCCCTGTGCTGCTGCCTGGCCTCAGTGGCCAGCCCCCCCCCCCAGGACCCGGAGCTGGCTGCCCCACCCAGAGGGGCCTTCAGCCAGGCCACGTTCCCGACTGCCAGCTGCAGCCTCTCAGACAATGGGAGTCGGCGGCGGCAGCAGCAGCAGGTCCTGCTGGACTGGCATTGGGGCAAAGAGAACAACGCCTGGCCGCAAGGAAGCAAAAATATTCAGAGAGCGAAAAGGGCAGATTAAAATTAAAACACGAAATGGATTTCTGGCCCCCTGACAAATGCAGAGAGGGAATTGGCTTCTTTTAATCAAAGGTTTGGCAGGTGCCTGAATTATTTATCATTTGACATTCGGGAAATGGGGCCGTGCTCACCGCTGCCCACCCGGCCCTGCCCCCAAATCCCTGCCAAGAGCAGCCAGTGGGGCTGCAGGACAACGGCCTGCATGGCGCTGCCCGGCTTCACCACACGTTCCGCTCACGCTTCAGGGTTCGAGATCAAGTCGCTCCTCTGCTGGACACAACACAAGCCAGGCAGGCAAAAGACGCGTGCAGCTCCCTCCCCTGACCCAAGCACTCTGCTCTGGGAGGGACGGGCAGTGCCAGTCTGCCTCCAACAACCCAAAGTCCTGCAGCAGCCAGAAGGGTGCAGAGCCGTGGCAAAGGGGTCAAAACAAAGGCCTTCGTCCCCAGCACCTAGGACCCAGGAGGGGCCGAAGTGCCAGGGCCTGCGATGTAGGACTCCTTTCTGCCTGGGTAAGGAGATGCAGGGCGACACGGGTAGCCTTGGGGCGGGGTGGGCTCAAGGACCCTCCGAGTCTGTGCTGCCGTGACCAAGCCGTGGCGCGAGAGTGGCCAGCGTGTCTCAGCTCCGCACAGGCCAGACTCCTCCCTCTGGGGGAGCAACAGCATCCAGTTTGGGTCCTGCCACATGGAGGAGCGCAGAGAGGAGGGTCAAGGAGCCAGCGAAGGGGCGAAGGGAATGGTCACAGTCAGGCTTCACCTGACTGGCTGAACTCCCAGAGTCTCAGCTGCGTCTTCCGCCTTCTTGGACTGAGAGGAGAGTTTCAAGCAGGCTGTACCTGCTAAAACTCAGCTTCTCTGTAGTGTGTGTGTGTGTGTGTGTGCGCGTGCGAGCACACGCGTGCGTCCGTCTGTCTGTCCGTGCGTGTGCGTTCTGCCCTTCTCAGTCCCTGTTCTCCCCAGCATCACCTGACTTCCCAGGACAGGAGGCTCATGGGCTTCCATGTCCAAATCCCAGCAGACTGGAATGGCCCACAGCTCTGACCAGCAGCCCCCCCCCCCGCCCCGGTGCAGGGATACAGTGCCAGACTTCTCCTCGCAGGGCTCCGAGTTCAAGCCCCTCAGCATCGGACATCCCTCTACTATGGGATACAGTAGGGCTAAGGTCGGAGCCTGCCTGAAATAAGCCATGACTGGTTCCGGCCCAGTTGGAAATCGGTCTCTAAGTAGGATCCAGTCATCACAGGCAGCCTGCATCACACCCAGAACACTGCAAGCGGGCAGACTGCTGCTGTTTTCCTGACTGGGGAACCTTCTTGTGAACTCGCAGCAAACCAGAGCTCTGTGCAGCATAACATACCAGGAGGAAGGGAAGAAGGAGCCAGGCGGGTTTGTGCAAGAGGTAATAAGTGGTCTGGAGAGAGAGCGCTGGAGAAGCTGCTTACCAGAAAGCGCGGACAGAAGAGGTTGGGGCTCCCAGGGGACTGGCAAAACCGGGCTCTCTCCCTGCTGCAGTGGAGGGCCCCCCAGGCTCCGAATAGCCAGAAGCCCTGGAGCCCTGGCTATAGAGCCCTGCTGCTGCTGCTGCTGCTGCCGCCGCCGCCGCCACCATGTCAGCTCTGATTGTTCTAGTCTGGAACGCTTGGTTGGACTCCATGCACAGCGCAACACACCATCCCCCCCCCCTGCCCCTGACCAAGTTCCCGTCTTCCCCCGACTTCCTGCACAGGGACTCCCTGTCTCTCTTCTGACCAGCTTCCACCCAGGCAGACCCTGCTGGATCAGGGGCCTGGCAGACGTGCTGGGGCACAAAGACAACGTCAAGCAGAGCAGAGACACAACAGGGTGGACACGCCAATACCACTGTTAACGCTCAGCATTGGCATCGCACTTTTTGAGCGTGCAAAGCACTCCGCGTTCATCACCCTGATGCAAACCTGCCAACAACCCTGTAAGGCAAGTTGGTATTATTATGCCCATATGAAAGATGTGAAAGACTGAGGCCAAAAGGGAAGGGTTTATCTAAGGACCTCTTGGGAGAACATGCAGCAGAGGCAAGATTCAAACTGGGGGTTCTCTGATCTGCAGCTCGGGCCCTCTGCCACCGCACCACCCCACAGGGGATTGTGACCATGAGGGAAACCTACCACCACTGCAGGGCTGGCATGGGGACCCCTCTGCCTGGAGGCCATCATCCCAGGCTGAACAGCCACCTCCCCCATCAGCATCAGTAGCTGAGTCCTCCTGTCTCGGATGCCAAGCTTCAGTTGTGGCCAGGTGGCTGCACAGCACGATGTCCTCCACACACAGCTGGGAGTGGACTGGGTGAGCCTTACTCTTCCTGTGGCCCTTGCAAGTCCCAGGGCCCTGGGACCCAAGTGAGAACAAGCACAGTCAGGAGCCTTCCCGTCGGCTGGCTGAGTAACAGGCGACTGTCAGGAATGCAGAAGAATGAAGGTAATTAGCCCCTTTAATGCCAACTGCAGCCCCATCTTTCACACTTAAGAAAATTGTTCCAAAGATTTTCTTATTTTCAGGGGAACTCATTAAATAAGAATTAGAAGCCAGATAGGATAGTAGATAAGAAAATTAGTTCTGCCGCCATATCCTGCCAACAGTTTGGCAGCTGGCAGCCTCTCCTTCCTTTTGTGGTCCTCTGAACGGAGCGAGGAAACCTCCCCTCTAGGTCCCTCCCTGACACAGGGAGGCGTCAACGAGAGACACGGTGCGGGGACTTCCTCACATGACTCTGGTGACTCTGGATTTGATATTATGTAGTACGCAGGACCTGGTTAGGGTTGCAAATGTTACCAAGCTATTGGGGAACAGGGACCATGCCATGCATGTCGGGGGGAGAGTGCCAAGCAAATCTGACACGAAAACCCTTGACTTCCGAAGGGCGGATTTCCCTCAAATGAGGAGACAAGTTTGAAAGAAGCTGAAAGGGAAGGTAAAAAGAGTTCAATCTCTCCAGTGTGCATGGAGGCTGTTTAAAACAACAGTAATAGAGGCTCAGCCGGAGTGTATCCCACAAAGGAGGAAGGGCTCGACTCAGTCCAGGAGGGTGCTGGCATGGCTAACAAGCACAGTTAAAGAGGCTATAAAAGGCAAGGAAGCTTCTTTTCGTAAATGGAAGAATTTTCCTAATGAGGAAAATAAGCAGGAAGACTAATTCTGGCAAAAGAAATGTAGAAAGATGATACAGGAGGCCAAGAAAGAATCAGCATGGCTTCTGCAAGGGTAGGTCTTGCCTCACGAACCTTTTAAAATTCTCTGAAAAAGCACAGGCATGTGAATTAACCTTTTGATATGTATTTGGGCTTTCAGAAGGTGTTTGACACAGTCTCTCACCAAAGACTCCTGAGAAAACTCCACAGTCAGGGAAGAAGAGGGCAGGTCCTCTTATGGACCCCTGAAGCAACCCTGGGAGTTTTTCTACCCGAAAGGACCTCGGAGCTGCCTTCTAGAGATGTGGAGTAGCCCGTCCAGCACAGTTTGGAGCCATGTTCTGGCTCTACATCAGCCAGCCTCACAGGTGTTCAAAAATGCTACTTTTCTTTCAGGCGGCCCTTTTCAGCACAGGACTTGGGACGGCCACATCAGGCCAGGTTGCGATCCAGGCACCAGGACTGCCCTTCCTGCAGTCTGGAGAAGACCCAGATCACCAGGAGAGAGCAGAGCAGATCTTCCAGCCCACCCAGCACAGCAGCAGCAGCAGCACATTCCTTCCCGCCAGCTAGAGACGTCCTGCTCACTCCTGATGCAAGAAACAGGCTTTTAGCATCCTGTCTAGCAGAATCAAATTTTTATATCCTTTCACGGCCAATAAATCCAGCTGGGAAAGAAGAGGCAGAAGGGGCGTAAAAGCCCTCGTAAACGCTGCCAGCAGCAGCAGCAGAGCGGAGGTGCCCCCCACACGCAGGCGGCTCCCTCCCCAGTGCAGATCCTGGATAATGCAGCAATCGCTTATTTTGCTCTCCAGTATCATTTTCCCAGCTTGATCTCTGCTGTCGCAGTGTGATGGTTTCACCCCATTAGCCTTGCTTAAAAAAGTGATCCCAGGCCTACGCCTGTTATTGCCCACATAAATCAGGTGGCTCTGAATACGGAGCACCTTTAAATAAACAGCTGATGGAAGTGAAGTTCCAGGATCATTATTAATCGCTTTTCATTTCTGTGTCCACTGTGCTGTGACATTCGCTCCCAGAAGAAAACCGCAGCTTCCAGCCCCCAGCCCGGCGGATCCCCCGAGTCCTCCAGTCAGAACGAATGACGGTACCCTTGCGCTAATTGCACAGCCCACTCCTCCAACGGAATACTAATCCTAGCGAGCAGGGAGAGAGGGGGCCCCGGAGCAGGAGCCAGGGGACCGCTTGGAGGACTGCTGCGCCCCCCCACCCATGCCCACGCTGCCCTGCCTGCACTTGCCTCACGGAGGGAAGAGGAAGGAAGCCTCCTGCCAGCCGCAGCTGCGGGGGGGGGGGGATGGGGACATGGCTGCTCCTCTGCTGGCAGCGATGGAGGGAGGGAGAGGGCTGCTCCTGGGGGAAGCAGGAGGCCTCCGCCAGCCAGGGAGCAAAGGGGGAAGCCCAGCCTTCCTGCCTGCCTGCCAGGCTGCCAGGCAGAATGAATCCGCTTGCTCCAGCAAGGGCAGCCGCCTTACCTGACCGGATCCAATTTATTTTTCCAGCAAGCCCGAGGCCAGGGAGAAATCGATCCCCCATCCCTCACCAGTAATTAGCCAGCTCCCCTGGGAGCAGCCAGCAGGTGCTCCGTCGCCCAGAAACGCGGAGGAGCGCTCTCTCCAGCAAAGGGGTGGCCTGCCAGGCCGTGAGAAAAGGGGCCAGCGGGACAGGTTCGGAGCTCAGCAGCTGCCCAAGGAAGGGGGGGGGAGGAGAGAGCTTCTCCAGTCCCAGGAGGCGCCCGACTCCCCTCCTTCAATATCCTCCTCGTTTAGGCAGCAACAGACACGTGCCAACTGCACCCCCCCACCGCTAACCACACACATACACACACACATGACTGGATGTCTCCGTCTAGCACAGCAGAAAGGCTTGTTTGTCACCCCCCCACTTGCCATTTCCTCTTCTCAAAGTTTATTCTAAAACAATCTGAAATGTTTCATTCAATGATTTTGAGATAGCCCCGCCGGGCCAATGCGCTGGCTGTACCAAGTGGCAACTACCATGCCACAAACCAGGCAACCTGCCCTCTCTTGGCAGAGGTCAGGCGGCTGTGGCACCACGTGGCTGGTCCCCCACAGCACCCACAAGGACAGGAGGCAGAAGCCCCAGGGGGCCACGCCAGCGACACAGCTGCAGGACCAGAACCTCCAGCCCAGGAAGAGGCAGAAGCTAGAAGACTTTTCAAGGAGCCCTGCCAAGTTGGACTGGGCAGACGCCGGGGTGCCTGGGGAAGCGACTCCTGCTCCACAAGAGCCAGAGGTGGCCCCTTGGATGGCCAGCCTGAGAGGCTGGGGTGGCCAGTCCTCAAGCGGAAACACCCCAGCCGGGCCCACACCCAGGATACAGCAGGGCCCGACTGCCCCCGGCAGTGGAGAGCGGGGGGGGGCTACAAAGCCCACCCATTGGCCACTGCACCCAGAACCTGCAGCGCTGATTCAGCAGATGCTGCACAAGGCAGAAGTACCCGGCCGGCCTGTCTGCCAAGAGGGCTCCGGATTGTGCTGCCTCTTCCAGGGGGAAGCAGTCGATGTCTCCAGGCCCCCAGAGGAGGGTTCCCCTCCGGAGGCAGAGCTGCTGCTGCTGCTGCTTTGCTTCAGAGGGAGCAGGCCCTGGAAAGCCAGGGGAGGCCTGGCTGTGGCAGCCTTGTTCCACGTGGCCCCCTCATCGGGCACCAGCCTCGGCACGAGCAGCTCTGCTGCGGCCCATCGCGTGGCACCAGGCCTGCTGCCCAGCTGCTCTTCTCCCGCCAGGACTGGCAGGGTCTGCGTCGTTTCCACCAAGAGCTGACCTGCAGCAGTGTTGTGCCTCCTTCACTCTCTCATGATGGCCATCAAAGCAGCTCGAGACAAGCACAGGAAGGCAGCTGGGAACAAAGGCAAAAGAGAGCGAGCGCAAAGAGCGTGCGGGAGGCTGGGGAGTGGAGACGCAAACAGGCAGAAGGAAAGCGCGAGCGGAAGGCAACAAAAGCCACACCAGGGCTGCAGAGAAAGGAGGGGCTGCGAGGGTGTTGGCCAGGGGCGGGTCTGGGGTACACAGGAGGCGGCCGATGCCCCTGCTGCCCCACTGCTCCCCCTGGGCCAGGCCCCGTGTGCTTCCATGGTCCTGACCCCAATGGAGAGACAGGGGCGCAGCTGGCAAGAGCCAGGGCGACCCAATGAGCAGCCCCCCAGACAAGAGAGCTCTGCCACCCCCCCAGCAGACCCTCCTTGCACCCGCAACCCCCTCCCCATCGCACGTCGTGGAGACCCCTTCAGCACGATGCACATGTGCACAGACCCCCTCCCCCCACAGCACAGAGCGCAGCTCCCCCCCCCCTTTCTGCCTCTTTGCTATTCCGCTCGCTCCGCAGGTTGCTGCTGCATCGCTCAGACGCTTCTCCCCCTCTGTTCCAGAGGGGGGGCCCCGCTCTCATCCCCCTTTAGCCTGCTCGATAAGGGGCGCCCTAGAACTTGTCACACACAGAGCCCCAAGTTTCCTCTGCCCCAGCCACAGAGGGGCGCCTTAATTTGCATGTTGCAGAGGACAGAAAAAGCCAGGCAGGCAGGTGGCAGAGGGGAGACTGGGAGGGCAGCTGGCCCGTCCTTCCTTCCCCCGCCCCCCCAGGAGTGCATCTTCCCTACGTTAGGATGGAGATCAGAGCCAGCAGGCAACTCCCAGCTCTGGCAAGTGCCCCAAGGACACAGGGAAGCCTCCGCTCTCCCAGCATGGCGAAGGGCAGGAGCTGGCAGAGACCACAAGGGTGGCATCACACCCCGCCCGCCCGCCCGCCCGCCCAGCCAGGCCACTGGCTGCTGCCTCCCCAGCTCCTCGTGTTCCTGGGGAACGTCTCCCCCCAGCCAGAGGAGGGCCAGCTGCCCCAGCACCACACACAGCCCCCCAGCCAGGGGTGCACGATCCAGGCGGCTGACTAGGCTTCAGCCGTGGGGCCCCACAGGGAGAGGGTCAATTGAAGGTTGTTTTGTTCGTGGCTTCCTGTAGGAAAGCGGGTCTTGGGCCCGATCCAGGCGCCAGACTCCTTGCGAGCTGAGCTTCATTATGATTCCAAGTCTAGGTCACCCGTCCTTCCACAGCTTCCTTCCATCACAGGCAGGTGCACATGGGGGGGGAGCGAGCCCCCTCCATTTCATCCTCACAAGAACTCTGCAGGGTCCGTGAGGCCCAAGGCCACTCCACAACTGGCATGGCCACACAGGGCTTGAGCCCAAGTCCCCCAGTTATTCTAGCCTGACGCACCAACGGCCCACAGCGCATGGGTTCCACATCCAACTTCCACATCCAACATCACAGGATTCGGCCCCAGGTTGCCAACTATCCGTTTCTTTGTGCACAGCCAAACTTCAATGGCCCCAAAGGCACTTCACAGCAGGGGGGGGGGGTGATTGGCAAGAGAGAAGGGGTGACGAACGTAGCCCCCTTTCCCTGCCCACCACTTCAAATTGCCCCATCCCAGAGGGGCCTCTCCTAAAGAGGCTCCCGGGCTTCATGTACATTTACCCAGCGTGTAATTGGTTTGTGGAACTCCTTGCCACAGGAGGTGGTGATGGCACCTGGCCTGGATGCCTTTAAAAGGGACAGATTTATGGAGGAAAAGTCCATCACAGCTTACAAGCCATGATGGGGATAAGCAACCTCCTGGTTTTAGAAGTGGGTTTTCTCTGTGACAGGTGCAAGGGTGTGGCAGCAGGAAACAGGATTATCTTGTTGTCTGTTGTGCTCCCTGAGGCATCTGGTGGGGCCACTGTGAGATACAGGAAGAAGCTGGACTAGATCCAGGGCCTTTGGCCTGATCCAGCAGCCGGGCTCTTCTGATGTTCTTACATGCTCTACTTGGACTGATGGCAGCCCCCCTCGCGGAAGGTCTGGCTCATGCACCCCCCCCACCATCCAGGACTCCCTCTGGGACCAGGAATGCACATTCTCTGCCCCCCCCTTCACCCCCAGCTGCCGACCTCTGACGCTTGCTGCCTTTGCAAGATACAGGCAGATGGGCTTTCCAGCCCCCAGACACGGGCCTTCCGTGGGTTCTCCCGTTGCCAGCAGGCTGACACCCCCCCCCCGCCCTTTCCTCCTGCCAGGTCTGGCTTCATAGTGACAGAATATGTTTCTGCTGCTGGCCACTTCCCCAGGCGGCCCCACACACAGTCTGCAGTGCAGCCCCCCTGGGTCACCCACGCATTTCTAGGGGCGCTTCAGGCCCCTGGCAGCTGTGGCCAAGGGCCCTACTGGCCAGACACTGCAAAGCACTTTGCAGGGCATTTACTGGGAAGCTGCAGCCGCTGCAGCCGCCTCCCCCCCCCAAGCCAGGGGTCGCCAGCGCACGTCGCCTGCCTTGGAGCCGCCCCAGCTTGGCCACCTCAGCCTGCTGACAGATCCACTTTTCTTCGGCTGCAAGCAAAGAGCCTCCGCCGCCATCCAGCACTAATTACCCAGAGCAGAGCAGCGGGCTGGACCTGGGGCCGCCTCATCAGCGCCAGAGCGCGGGGCACAGCCGGCGAACCTGTTGGCAGCTTGTTAGCGGCAGGCAGGCAGGCAGGGGCGTCCTTGTATGCCTCACTGTCACCCGGCCAGGCAGGGCAGAGGGGGCTCGGCAGGCGGACGGGTTGCCAGCCACACAGTTGCCAGCCGTGCCAGCCTGTGCCAGCCGTCGAGCGCAGCTGGCCTTGGGCCCACCCCCTTGAAGGGGAAAAGCCCCCACCCAGCAAGCTCGCCAAAAGCGCACGCAGCAGCCACACTTGCCCAGGCGAGCACGGAGGGCGTCTCCCAGCCAGCCAGCCAGCCAGCAGAGGTCCAAAGGCCAGGCAGCCCGAAGAGTCTCACTGGCCCTGCTCAGCCTCAAGGTGGCGACGCAGCCAAGGAACAGTCCCAGGTGCTGCAACCTGAAGCCCCTGCTGTAAGAGCAGCAGAAGAGCCAGGTGCCCCCCCCTTGTTGGATCAGGCCCAGGCCCTTCCAGCCCAGCTTCCTGCATCTCACAGTGGCCCACCAGGTGCCTCAGGGAGCAGCCAAGACAACCACCAGATCCCTGCATCCCGTCGTCGCCACTCCCTTGCACCTGGCGTGTGTGTGTGTGTGTGTTCTGATGTTCTTATGGCATTCAGAGACCGGCTCCCTCTAAACCCCGGAGGCTGCGTGTAGTCGGCATGGCTTGTAACCTGTGCCAGAGCGTTCCTCCATTCATCTGTCCAGTCCCCTTGGAAAGGCATCCAGGCCAGGTGCCATCAACAGGTCCTGTGGCAAGGAGTTCCACAGATTAATTACACACTGGGAAAAGAAACATTTCCTGCCAGAGTCCTTTCCCCTCCTAAGAGAGGCCTGTTGGATCAGGTCCGGGGGGGGGGGTCAATCTAGTCCAGCATTTGTCTTTGGAAGCCCACAGGCATCAGAGAAAGACAGATTTCTCTCCAGTCATCAGTGCTGCCCTGCAACTGCTGTTGAGAGAGGCAGACCTGCTCCTGAACCCAGAGGCAGCGTGTGGCTAGCACGACAAGTTGCCATGGATAGACGACTTCTGGTCCTCTCTGGATTTGTCCAATTCCCTTAAAATCACCAAGCGAGTGGCAGCAAACCCCACAGACTAATGACCTGCCATCTGAAGAAGAAGTCCCTCCTTTGGTCCATTCTAAGTCTCCCATCCCGTCACCAGTTGACCCCCCTGGTTCAAGGATTGTGAGAGAGGGAAGAACATTCCTCTCCCCACACCTTACGTAAGTTTATAACCCTCTTGTTTCTAGACACAAAGGCCCCAAACATTGCCTTCCCTCGCAAGAAGCCTCCCGACACCAGCAAGGTCCGAGGAAGCCTGGCACAGGAAGGGGTCAGCTGTGAAGCCTCTTGGCGGGAGTGGCAGGAAGACTTGACCTTCTGCAGCCCCCCCCCCCAGTCCTCAGGCCCACACCTGGAGAGCTGCCTGGCACAGCCATGCCCATGTGTGCGCACACACCCCAGTCCACAAGAGACCACTGCCTGCCTGGGGGAAAACGCTTCTTGGCTCAGGACGGAGGGCTCCAATACAGCAAGGCTGGTGGCAGGGCTGCTCCTGGTTTTCTCAGCAGGAAAAGGAAGTCAGGGACACCACAGTTTTTCACAGAACTTCTGCGGCAACTGAAACGTCTCAAATGACCTCCTAGTTCAGGGTGAGACCAGCTCTATGGGAAGCTGGGAAACAAACTGGGTCTCCCTGTTTCACAGACAGCGTTTGCTCATGTTCGAGGACTGCGACAGAATCGGGGGGGGGGGGCTGGGGTCTTTGGAAGACGCTTTGAGCAGGGCCCCTGCTAATGGTCACTGCCTCTCTCCCTCCCTCCCAGGAGGTGGCCTGGCTCTGTGCCTGGTGCACATCCCGCAGCCAGCAATCGCCTCCTGGCAGTGGCGCCCGGGGTCATGCGCATGCAGAGCGCACCCCAGCAGGCTTCCAGGCTACACCTGGTCTTCGCAGGAAGAAGCAGGAAGGCAGCCAGAATTGAGCCCCCCCCCCCGGAGCCTGCCCTGCACATCGCACTGGGGCAACACTCAGTCCAGGCAGCCCAGCCAAACTCTGAGGTGTTTACAGCTCTGGTCGTCACACCTCGCGGCGGCTCTTGCAGAGCGGAAACAGGTGCAGAAGGCAGCCGCCAAAAGGACTGCAGGGCTACAGCAGCTCCTTCCTTATGAGCACATCTGGGGCTTTTCAGAAGCCTTTCGCCCTCTCTCACAACACGAGAACCAGGCGGCTCATCCAGGGGAGCCGACTGGCGGGAGATTCAGGAAGGACAGCAGGAGACGGGGCCTCTCCACACAGCGAGACGAGCGCATCATGGGTCTGTGGAAGCGGTGGCCACAAGATGTGCTGATGGCCAGGCTTGAATCAGAGACTGGACAAATTCATGGAGGCTCAAGAGGTCTCTCAGTGGCTACTAGCCATGCTGGCCATGCGCTGGCTCCAGGTGCTGCTGCAGCAGAAGCAGCAGCACAGGGAGGGAAGATGGCTGCGTTCCTGCTTGTGGGCTTCCCACAGGCGGCTGGTGCGCCACAGTGAGAAACAGGATTCTGGATCAGAGGGATCCCCTGTGGCCTGATCCAGCACACTCTTCTTACGCCACCAGAATCTCAGGCACAGGTGCCGTGTATGGCTCTGCCCCAGTCCTGTCAAATGTTTGTGCGGGGGGGTGGGTTGCAGTTTAAGGCACCATAGGCTGTGGCACTGACCCCCCCCCCCATCTTCTAGTGTTTTTCTCACAGCCAACACGCTTCCACTACTGGAGCTCAGCTGGGGGGGGGGGCTCTGGGGAACAGACTGTGGGGAGAAGAGAGGCAGGTGGGGGAGGAGTTCAGCATCCGTAGCCTGCACACCCCACCATGAGACACTCTCACTCTCACGCCCACATTAGAGCGGGTCTTCAGACCATGGTCCTGTCCATGTGTCCATCGTTGTCATCCCCCCCCCCCGCGCGCGCGCTGTCATGCACAGCAAGCCTAGAGTTGGAAGAGCAGCAAGCATCTGAAAGGGTTTCTGAAGATGCCACATTAATTCAAGAGGAATTCGCACAAGTGGAGAAGTTGTGTTGTGTGCTATCCAAATGAAACGGCGGCAACAATAAGCCCAAAACGTACTACTCCCCACAAAATATTTTGTGCCTGCATTACTTGGGGCCGAGAGACACATTTCCACAGAGAGCAACTCAGACTGTGGCTGCTCTGCCTTCCTTGTCGCCAGAGCCACCTGTGCCTCCCCACCATGGTGTCTGTGCACACATGTCCACGGGACACCCCAAACGGCCCCCCAGGGACACTCCTGTTCACTGCTCTTTGTCGTCGTCTTCGCCAGCTATCCCAGCCTTCCTCCCAGGAGCCGGCCCTTCCGGGGCTCCCCACAGATCCAGGCTGCTTCCACTCAGCAAGGGGCACGGCAGCCTTGGTCTCCGACCGCAGCTGACCTTCGTCTGCATGGAGTGTGGCGGCAGCTCCCTGGAGTTCCATACTGTGAGATGCTGCCAGGCTCCCGGCATGAAAAGCTGGTCCTCCACCATGGAGACCGACGGCCCCCTCGCCTGCCTGCCACAGCAGCTGCCACCTCTAAGCCACAGGGCGCTTCTTTACCCCCAAGTCACAAGCGCACAGAGAATCAACGATTAACTTGCTTTTGCTTAAGGCAGCTTTCGGTGCCCCCCCCCCCCCGGGTTCCACAGCTGACAGCCGGTCTGGGGACTTTCCACAATCACACCAGCCCTCTCCTGCCTAGGGACGGTGCAAACTCCCGAAGGTGCCCCAGGGCCTACAGAGGGGCCCTCAGTGCCCCGGAGGCATTTGGAAAACCTTTTGTTTCTCTTGAGAGAGGAAGGTCATCAGACAGCCTTCCCCAAATCTCAAGCAACGGATTCAGCTTTGCTTACACTTTGCATCATGGGACAATGAGGACTAGGAACCCGTTTCTCAGAAAGCAAGCTGCAATTCCTACTGGGCTGCACAAGGATACTCACTCTTGCTGCAGGGAAAACAGGTCAGGGCTACAGGCAGGAATCCAGACTTACATCCCTGGTCAGCTTCACAGTCACTCAGTGTCAAAACGTGGGGGGGGGGGCTGCTCTCTTAAGCCTGCGCACTGGTGCCCCTGGCAAAGAGGGACCAGCAGCTGGTCCTCCCAGGCCTCTGCTCCTCAGGCCCAAAGTGCTCGCAGGTGACGGGGCTGCCGCAGCCACTACTAGGCTGCTCCAGGGCTCCCGGCCAGTCCTCCTTCCAGGGGCCCTTCGGCTGGTTGCCCTGGACTCTCCCCTCCCCCTCCCACTGCCCCCCCCCCGCCTGTTCCTCGCACACTCCCCGACGCAGGGCACTCTTGGGCATGTCACAATCTCTCGGCCTGACCTGACAGGGTTGTTGTCGCTTTGCACTTTGTGGCAGACAGCCAGGAGGCCAACACAGCCGCGCTCCTGCCCCTCCCCGTTTCCCCATCACAACCCCCCCATCCGTCCATCCGTGTCTCGGCGCCGCAGCCTCTTTCAGCCAGCAGCCCGTCCAAGTACAGCCCCCAACTTGGACTGGGAAGGAAGGAAGGGCCCCTCTGAAGCCAGCCTCCAGCTCTCACGGTGCGCGTCCCTCATACAAAACCCCGGCCAGTGGCTTTGCCCCCCACCTCACCCCGGGCCTGGCTGCCCTGCCCGCAGCATCTCCAGAGCGGCCATCAGGCCATTTCCTGCCCCCCCCCCCCGGCTGGTTTCTCCAGGATTCCTTTCAGAGCAACGTCTGCAGCCTGCCTTCTGCCTCTGGGGAGGGAGGGAAGGAAGAGGCGGGGGGGGCACAGGGTCCCTTTCATTGGGCCTCCACACTGGAACCAGCAGCACCAGAGCTGAGTTCTGGGTTCAAACACACCTTCTTGTCCCGGGAACTCTCCTCCCTGACCGATGGTCTCCTCCACAGATACTTCAAAAGCAACAATTCTCCAGCTTTATCACCCGATACAAATGATTCAGGCGAGGGAATCGCTCCAACATCCTCTCTTGTCACTGGGCTGCTCTGCAATCCCTTCACTCCCCTCAAGAGCCTGGCTCGCTTCTGGGGGCCCAAACAGAGTCTCTGGCCATCTCCTGCCTTCAAAGGCAGCTCCTAAGTGGGTCACATTCTGCCAGGCGGCCCCTTGGGCCACAGCACTGTCCTTCTAAATGCTGAGCCTCCCTCGAGAGAGCCACGCAGGCCGGCCGGCCTAGGCAGAGAGAGGGCGATTTGCCCAAGGCCGTCCAGAGAGCTCCATGGCCGGCGGGGGGGGGGGGAGTGCTGGAAGCAGATGGGAAGGGTCCATGGGGCTTGCTGAGACTTTGGCTCTCCAAAGAGTCCCCTGTAGTTGTCCCTTTTCATCACACTGATCATTTTTGTCCTTGGGGACAGATTCAGATCAGAGTAGTGGCCACTGCATCCTCCACCCAGGAAAGGGTGTGCAGCCCTCACAGCAGACAGGCAGGCAGAGAGAGAGAGAGAGAGCCCCCCCCCCACGTGAACCTTTAAGTGCACCGACAAGTGACGACTCCTCTCTTTTTGCTCCACCACCAAGAGAGGCCGGTGCAGCTTCTCATGAAACAGCGAACGCAGAAGCTGCACCAGCTTGGGGGGGGGGGGGGGAAGAGAGAGAGAGAGAGACTCTGCTCCTGCTGCCCCAACCCACCCAGCACAACAGGGCCTGTCTGTCTCCAAGGGGTCTCCCGTTTCCAGGCGCCAGCATCATATTTGGAAGAGCTCCTGAGATTTCCCCAGCCAGACCTGCTTCTGCTGACTCCAAATCCCAACAGAGTCGTCCCTGTATAGTTTGGCAATTGTGCCTCTTTCAG
Source organism: Plestiodon gilberti rubricaudatus (assembly GCA_026170595.1). NCBI lineage: Eukaryota > Metazoa > Chordata > Lepidosauria > Squamata > Scincidae > Plestiodon > Plestiodon gilberti. The sequence continues at coordinate 1,124,915 of JANXHW010000014.1, read as the reverse complement.
CCAAACAGCTCCCAAGAGGCTCTGGCCAGGCCTGAAACCCAGAAGCCCAGTCCCAAGAGCAAGCTGGCCTTGAGGACCCACCAGTGCCCCATGCCAGTCCCCACGGGCAGGAGAGAACACTTGCAGCCCCAGCCACACGCCCCCCCCCCCGCACAGCACGCATGCACGCCTGCTTGCCTGCCTCTCCGCACGCCAGCTACGCAGGTGGGGGGGTCCCTCCTCCCCATGCCCAAGAGCCCCTCTGTCCATCGCAGGCAGACGGATCCAGGACAGGCCCAGCCAGCCCAGAGCACTCAGGGCCAGAGCACCACTTTCTCTGGGCAGCTTTTAGAGAAGTGGCAGCAGCAGCAGCAGACATGCAGAAGGGCTGCCCTGGTCCTCCAGCATCCTGTTGACCACAGGGCCACCAGATGCTCCTGGGAAGAAGCCAGACGCAGGCTGGAAGGCAAGTGCCCTCCCCAGCTCTTTGCTCCCAGCAATGAATGAGGATGCAAGGATATCCTGACTCAGAAGGTGGAGGGTTTGCTTTGCCGCCACACTGCTGAACAGGGTCGCCCCTCCCCAGCTTTGTTCTGTCCCCACCCACAGCTCTCCAGACAGACCATCGCAACAAACCCAGACTCCGGAGCGAGGGACAGCCACCGGGCCGAGGGAGCAGCCCGCCAAGGGATCCTTGCTGCTGCAGCCTCCAAGCGCCCAAACTACCCCAAATTAACGCCGACAGGTCGGCTCTGCCCTTGCACCTTGGCAAACCGAGGAAGTCTGGGAGAGCGGCGCCAGGCAAGGATGCCCCCCCCCGCAAGGAGGCACAGCCAGCCACCCAGTAGCACATGAGAGGGAAGCCATGCCAGGAACACACACCAGCTGCTGCAAGCAGCTCTCTGTCCGAGTGCCGTCTGCCCCAGCAAGAATCCGCCAGGGCGCACCATCCCCAAGGGCAATAAGGCAGAAACCCCACCCAAAGAATGCCCCCAAGGTCCAAACAAAAGTGAGGATTCCGGGGGGGGGGGCTGTCCCACCCACTCACGCACTCACCCATCCAGAAGCAAGAGAAAGCGCCCGAGAGCGCGGCGGAGGAATGCTGAGCAAGAGTCCCCCTTGTTCTGTCCCTGACTGAGCAACACCCAGCGCCAGCCGCTCAGCCTCCCTGTCTGTCAGCACAGGCACACACCCCAGCAGCAGTGGCAAACTCTCAGCCCCCAGAAGAGGCTGGCCCAGGGACCTCGCCAGGAGCGTCTTCCCGTTCAGGCACCACAGAAGCCCTAAGGCTTTGCCTCCGGTCTCAGCGCAGATTCCCAAAGGGGAGGGGCAGAGCCCCCTGTGCCCACCAGAAGACCCCAGGCAAGTGGCCCAGAAACCCACTGAGATATCAAAGCAACTGCACTGCCTGGTCACCTACGTCTTTGGACTCAGGTCAGAGGAAACAGAGAAGTGGAGAGCTGGAGGCACTGGGGGCAAATTGTCCTCAAGCTGTGGAAGTCAGGAGTCTGCTCACCTGCGCCTACCTGGAGCCTCCTTCAAGCCAGAGGAGATGTTACCACCTCCTTGGCCCTCCCCCATGTATGATGTATTGCAGGAAGATGTGCCTCTTGAGATTGGCCTCACAGAAGTAGGAGCATCTACACACACAACACGGCCCCCATGTGTTCCTCTGTCCCCCAGGAATGCCGCCAGAATCGTGGGGCCTCCCTCACGGCCCAACTTCTTGGGACTGGTGAGCACAGAGACAGGGCCAAATCTCCAGGAGGCCCTGGGGCAAGTGGGCTTGAGCTGATGGAGTCTCTGATGGGCCAGAAAAGCTCCACATCTGTGCTCCCTCCTTTCACTGGGCACCATTTAGAGCAGCCTCTCCCCCACCCCCCGAATCATGGGGCATTTGGTGAAGGAGGGCACTGATTTGTGGCGCAAGGGGGGCAGGCCTTGCAGTGTTCATTTTTTCCCTAGGGAGGGATGCTGCAGACGACCCCATCCAAGCCCTGCGACTGAGGACGTCAAGTGCCACACAGCCCTGGCCACTCTCCAGCGCTTGGGGGATTTGCAGGCGCCTGCAGGGGGAGACCCACGTCTTGGGAGGCCGTCGTCTGCTTCCAGGGGAAACGGGGCCAGTCACGGGCGGGGCAGGCAGGTGCTGCTGCTGCTCACCGGACTTGATTTCAGGGGGGGTCTCAGGGGGCTGCCTGGGTTGGACCTGCTGGGGGGGGGTCCAAGCTCTGCTGCGGAAGGGCAGTCTCTTCCCAAGGCCCAAATCGTAGCACCGGAAAGGGGAAGCCCTGGGCAGGTGGAGGAGGGAAAGGCTGGGGGGGGGGGGTCCAGCATCAGCATCCCTGCATCAGGCTGGCCGAGATGCTCCCCCTCGTGGATCCTGCAGGTACTGCCCAGGTCTGCTAAGCTTCGCACGACTCCCAGCAGATGTGAGCACAGGCAGTGGGCAGGCGAAGGGGGGGGCCCAAACTAGCAAGTAGCCAAGGTGGCCCCGACGGCAGACTCTCTGAGCCCAGCCTTCCTCACAGGACTGCTGGCTGCGCGGCCTCTGCGAAAGCAACTCATGATGTACAGTGGAAGATGAGGATGCTGCAAAAGAAGGGAGACCTCGCAGCGCCACGCCGCTGAAAAGAGAACTTGAGAGAGAGACGTGCAGCCAGCAGCCTGCCTACCTACCCTTCCTCCCGGCAGCATTACAGCCCAACAGCCCTGCGAGGTCGCCTCGGGGGAGCTTTCGCTGGCGGGAGAGGCAGGCAAGCTCCCTTGCCTTCGCTTCGAGCGCCTGCGCTCGGCACCGCGGAGGGAGGGGGAAGCCTGGACGGGGAGTCCCACGTTCTCCGGGCACCCCAGAGCTTGTCCGGCCGGCTCCGAGAAAGCCCACCTCGCCGCACGGACCGAGCAAGCCACGGGGGAGCAGGCGCGGGGGCCGACCGAGAGGGGGCCAGCCAGGCAGGGCACGTGCGCGGCGGCGCCACTCGGCCCTCCCGGCTCCCTCCAGCAGCCCCCCCCCCCGCCAGGTGCGCCGGCCTCAGCCCCGCCCAGCTCCGGGGGGTTCTAGGGCAGGGCAGCCACAAGCCCGCGGTTCCGAGGCAGCAGCAGCAGCCCTTCCGACCGAGGCGAAGCCACCCTAGCAAGGAGTGCGGCAGGCAGCCGCGAAGTTTGCCAAGCAGCGGTGGGAAGTTCCGCTGCTCTGCACGCAGCTCGACGGGGCGGGCGGGCGGCCGCGGCGGGCGTCCACCTCCTGGCCTGGCTGCCACAGCCGGTCTTACCTCGGGCGAAGGCTGGAGAGAGGCGGCTGGCGACGCTCCGGCATCGGGAAAAGCGCATCTCCTGGCGGCGGCGGCGGCGGCTCCCGGCCGAGCCCCAGCGGCGGGCGGAGCGAGAGGCGGGCAGGAGGCGAGCTCTAGCCGGAGCGAGGGCAGCCGCTCGCCTCGCCCAGCCCAGGCTCCGCTGGAGCGCGCAGAGCGCACGGCTGGGGCGATTCGCCAGCCCAGCCTCGCCCGCGATCGCGGCAGCAGCGGAGGGAGGCGCGCGAAAAAAGTCTCGTGGGCAGCAGCGTGTGCGCGGAGAAGCAGCAGCAGACCAAGAGCCACGGAGATGGCCACAGCAGCGGGGGGAGGACAAGCCCCGCCCAGGCGAGGGGCTGCATTTGTTTGCACCGGACTCGGCCCGCTGCCGCCTGAGATCCACACCCTTCTTGGACCCTGAGGGGTGGGAGTTCCGGGAGCTCTTTGGTCCCCTCTGGTGGCGACTTCAGACCCTACAGCGGCGCCTAACCACCCTCCCTACTTTCGAGTCCTGGGGCAGCATGGGGGGGGGGGTGTCCTCCAGGCCAGCCTTGCTGAACAGAGGTCTGCCTGGCAGCTGACCCAGAACAGGCTCGTGCATGGCCTTGACAGTGGTAGCACCATGCCAGGGCGGTGGACGGTTCCCCCTTGCAGTGTTTGGATGGTGAACGGAAGCCCCCCTGACTGCTCTTGGTTGCAGGCCCAGAAGACGTTTTCTGTGGGGGTTTTCGTGCTCCGCCAGCGGCCTTTCAGTCTCTCGCGGCTGGGCGACCATGCCCTGACATGCCAGCTGCTAGTTTCAGCTGGCGTCAACAAAAAGCCCCGAGGGGCACCCACCGAAAAGTTCTCCCAAAGGCCAGCGGGTCACCCTCCTCCACACGGCACGCATCTACTGAGACGGACTCCTGGAGAATCATAAGAACATAAGAAGAGCCCTGCTGGATCAGGCCTAAAGGCCCATCTAGTCCAGCTTCCTGTATCACACAGTGGCCCCACCAGATGCCTCAGGGAGCACAAGACAACAAGATACCTGTGTCCAGTCGCCACTCCCTTGCACCTGGCACAGAGAAAACCCACTTCTAAAACCAGGAGGTTGCTTATGGCTTGTAGCCTGTGATGGTCTTTTCCTCCATGAATCTGTCCAAACCCCTTTTAAAGGCATCTAGGCCAGGTGCCATCACCACATCCTGTGGCAAGGAGTTCCACAGATGAATTACACACTGGGTAAAGAAATATTTTCTTTTGTCTGTTCTAACTCTCCCTCCACTCAATTTTAGTGCATGTCCCCTGGTTCTGGTGTTGTGCGAGAGGGAGAAGAATTTCCCTCTATCCACTCTCTCCATCCCATGCATAATTTTATAGGTCTCAATCATGTCCCCCCTCAGGTGCCTTTTTTCTAGACTGAAAAGCCCCAAACACTGTAGCCTTTCCTCATAAGGGAGGTGCTCCAGCCCACGAATCATTCTGGTCGCTCTTTTCTGCACCTTTTCCAATTCTACTATATCCTTCTTGAGGTGTGGTGACCAGAACTGGACACAATACTCCAGATGTGGCCTTACCATCGATTTGTACAAAGGCATAATGATATTGGCCATTTTATTCTCAATCCCTTTTTGATCCCGAGCATGGAATTGTTGGCCTTCTTCACAGTCGCCGCACACTGGGTCGACACTTTCATCGACCTGTCCACCAGCACCCCAAGATCTCTCTCTTGATCCGTCACAGACAACTCAGAACCCATGAGCGTATATGTGAAATTTTGGTTTCTTGCCCCAATGTGCATCACTTTGCACTTACTTACATTGAAGCGCATCTGCCATTTTGCTGCCCATTCTCCCAGTTTGGAGAGATCCTTCTGGAGCTCTCCACAATCCCTGCTGGGCTTCAACACCCGGGAAAGTTTAGTGTCATCTGCAAACTTGGCCACCTCACTGCCTATCAACCGGCCCCAGTGGAGGCCGGCAGCCACCGCAGGCCAGCACGGCTCTGGAAGCGGAACTACCCGGCTCAGATGGACCTCCGTTAGGTGCCCTGCTGGACTCCTGAGGCTGGTCACGTCCAGCGTCATAGCGCTCCCTGTGCACCCGCGAGGCAGGCTCTTGTGCGTGCACCCGCCGTCGTCGGGGCTCTGGCCTCTGCTGTCCTTGCAGGGCCAGGCAGGCAGGCGGCTTACCCAGCTGCTGCCAGCCTGCTGTCACTCCCTGGCACGGAAAAGGCGCTTCGGAGCCCCTTCGGAGGCGGTACTGTAATATATGCAGCCTGCTGGTTTTGGAAGTAGTAGTAGACTACCTATCTCTGAATGCCAGCAGCTGCAAGGGAGTGGCGGCAGGATGGGGGGGGGGTGTCTCTTGTTGTCTTGTGTACTGAGGCATCTGGTGGGGCCACTACAGTGAGATGCAGGAAGCTGGAGGCCTTTGGCTTGATCCAGCAGCCGGGCTCTTCTGAGGTTCAAAGCGGCGTTCTTGCCTTGGCTCGACAGCAGCACGCCTTTGCGTTGGCACCAAGCCGCCGCCGCCGCCGCCGCCGCCGCATTCCAGTTGCTCTGAGCCTGCAGCATCGCTCCCCCAAGGCAGCCGCGGGTCCCAAAGCGTCTCCGGAGATGCGGAACAAAGCCGGCATAGTCTCCAGCCGCAGCACCAGCTCAGGCGACGCGCTGGCAAGCTTGACCAACGAAAAAGGCCTCCAGGCTGGAGCCAGGCGAGCCTCCTGGGGGATCTGTGGGGCACCCAAGCTGGGGGGGGGGGCTTGGCCCCAGGCACCGTGACTTGCCTGCCCAGAAGAGGGCCAGGGGGGAGGCAGGTGTCCTGGAGCATGGGGGGGGGGGGTTGCGCAGCTGCCTTGGGTTTCAGGGTGAGCTCTACCACTGAGCTTTGCCTGCCTGTCTCCTGCTGCTGCTGCCTCCTTTTCCGATCCCATCTGAGGCCTCCTTTAGCCCCCAGGACTGGCTTGTGTTCCCTTCAAGGTGGGCAGCCAGGTGCCCCTTTTCCGGCTGGCTGCCTCCTTGCTTTCCAGGGGGTTGTGGTGACAGTGCTTCTGGCAGCGGGCAAATGACCCACCAAACGGGTGCGTAAGAAAGGAGGTTCCTGCTTGGCCTGTGCAAGGGCGGCGCTGGGCTGGGCAGCCTGCAGGAGTGAGGTGGGCAAGTTAGGGTGCATGGAGGCCCAAGGACCTGAAGGGCGGGCGGCCCCCCCCACCATCTCCTCCCCCACGCTGCACGCTTCGGGGGGGGCACAGCTTCCTAGCCCACCACTGAGTGAGGGGCAGAGGGCTTCATGGGGGTGCCCCCAATTGTGAAGTGTCCCCCCCATCCAGCTGGCCCAGCTTACCTGGGCAGGGGGAGAGGGCTGCCCTTGGCTGGGCGCAGGGGGGCCTTTTGGGATGCTCCAGTACTATCGGTCCCCCACCCACCCACCTGTGCCCCTTTCTCCTGACTGAGGCAGTGGCCCAGCTCCTGTGGCTCCAGGTCTCCACCTCCTCCAGTACTTGCAGTGCTCCCACACATCTTCCAGAGCCCTCCCTACTCGCTCCTCCCCCCACCCCCTGGGGTGTGCCGTGCAACGTTGCCCTTTGGCCGGCTAGAAGAACGTTCATTCCCCCATCGGTGCTATTTAAGCCACACGCACCCCGCGTAGGTGAAGACGTTCGTTTGCAGCGCCAGTGGAATTGTGCAGGGGAGGGGAGCTGCTGCTGCTAACTTCCCTCCTTGCTCTTCCTGGCCCCAGTCAGTCACACCCTGCAACCTCCCACGCTGGGGGCCCTCGCACCAGGCCCAGGGGCCTCCTGTGGACTCTGTCCCTCTGGGTGACTTCACCGCCCAACGGTCTCTCTCCAGAACCAGCTGCATCATCTTGGCCCTGGGAAGCAAAGACCAGCTTTCCTCAGACCCAGCTCCTCCCAAGAAGCCCAGGCCTGAGCTCCTGGCAGACGCCCCCCCCCCCGGGGGGCCTGTGGCCTTCCTCCCACCCTTGTCTCCAGGTGCATCCCACCCACCCACCCCCTCCTCCCAGTCCCCCAGCCTCAGCAGCCCAAAGGCCACCTGCTCACTCAGTGACTCTGCCCACCATCACCCTGGGCCAGGACCCCTCCGCCACGCCCCGGGGGGATGTCCTGCTGCTCCTCTTCTTCCTCCTCGTTGTTCTCCACAGTGGATGGTGGCACCCTGGCCTTTGTGCCGAAGCGCCCCTTCTTGCCTGTCCCTGCCTCTCCTGTTGGTCGTCTCCTCCCAGTGACAGGAACCTGTAGATTGCATGCTCCCTGGGGCAGGGAGCTGCACCCTTTGTGCTGATCCTATAAAACAGTATGTGTCATGATGATATATGGCTGGTGATGGTTGTTAATCGGCTTGTTTCTTCTTGTGATTCCTCCTGACTGCAACAGCCTGCTCTCCAGGAGACCTCAACCTGGAGATGTCCAGTAGTGCCCCTGGGGCCTTTCCTAAGCAAATGACATGCCCTGGACTCCCCCCCCTCCCGTTTTCCCCACAGACCAAGCGTGGCAGCCAGTCACTCCCTGACTCCTGGTCTTGTGCCCTGTTAGGGCCCCAGATGGCAGTGTGTGTAGTGGAGAGAGTGTCGGATTAGGGTCAAGCCCTCACTCCCAGGAGGCTCTGGGAGGCCGTCGCCCCCCCCCCTCTCTCTCTGCCTAACTTTCCTCACGGGCTTGTGAGAATAAAATGGGAGAAGGACACCTTATATGAGCTTCTCGGAGAAGGAAGGGCAGGGCAGTCAATGCTAGATGGGGTGTGTGGGAGTGATGGGTTACCTCCGTACTCATCATCCCATGGTTGGCCCAGAAGCTGAGGGGCTCCCCAATCTTCATTCCCCCAGTGCTGTGCCAGTTGCAGGCTCCAGGCAGCAGCCTGTGTGATTAGATTCCAAAGCCTTTATGAATAATTTGTTGTGCAATTATAAAGCAAATATTTAATTGAACTTTATGTAAAATGTGCTGCTGTCTGGGCTGCGGCTTTGAGATGGGGGGGGGGACGCGCCCAGCACTGACACTCACTGCGGAGACTGGAGTGCCCCCCATCACCATTCAGAGGGAGCCTTGCTGGGCCAGCTGGCCCACATGGGCAGCCAGCCTGGCAACCTCCCAGCAGCCCCCCCCCTTCTGCCTTTTCTACCAGTGGGGATCCAGCCCTGGTTGAGTGGGCTTGGTGGTCCCAGCTGCCCTACCTGGCTGGATTCGGAATCTGATCAGCCTCTTCAGTCCTCTGGACTCCACCGCAACGCTGTGCTGTCCGCACAACGCAGGCCCCTTTGTCAGGCCGCCTCCCTCCAGCCACCCTGTGCTTTTGGAAGTCACCTCCAGCCCAGTGAAGACGACCTTGAAAACACGCTTTGGGGTTGGTCCTACTAAAGAGGTGCTTGTTTCGGATTCCTTCTTCTGGGCGAGGCAGGTGCCAAGCACAGTTGTTATAACTCCCCCAAACTCAGTAGCTAACGGAGAGGAGGGGGGCCAGTGGCTGTGTCCAGCAGGGGGGAGCTGAGCCAAGCCCCCCCCCCCCATGCCTGCCTCCCTGGCAGGCCACTTCTTCTCTCCTGCCCCCTTCCAGCCAGGACACCTGAGGTGGGCGCTTCGCTGTTCTTGCCATTCGGAAGCCCACGGCCGTGCCCAGCCCAAGTTCCCCAGTGCCTAGAAGGAAGAGCTGACAGCGCTCCCCCCCCATGGTGCACAAATGTTTTCTGCCCCACCCCTGGAGCCCCCTCCTCCCTAGATTGCCCCCCCCCGCACTTCCTGCCCCTGGACTGCTCCCCTCCCCCTCCCAGGCTGCCCTACGTCCCGCCACATCCTCCGCTCCCACTCGCTGCTGCTGTCGCCACCTTCTCCTTCCTGCTCTCTGCCACTTGCACAAGGGGTGTGGGTGTGGGTGTGGGTGCGTGCACATGCGCCTGGAGCAGCCTCCCTCTCCTTATTCAACAGCAGGAGGGAGAGGGCTGCCATCCGCACACATGGCAGGGAATGGGCTGAGCAGCCACAGGCTGGGGCGTATTCTGCAGCCACCCCAAGTGCCACCTGGCATTCAGGCACCACCAACGCCAGTTGGAGGGCTGCCCCTTCTCCTGTCCCTGGCTCATTCCTCGGAAGGCCGCGAAATGACGTCTTCGCGAAATGACGTCTTCGCTTCCCAGAGTTACGTGGAGCCGGTTTCTGAGCAGTTCCTCGCTCTGCAATGAAGACTTTGGAGCAGCTCAAAACTGGCATGGCCAACTCTGAGAAGTGAGCCCTCCTTGTATTCCTCAGAGCTCGTTTTCCAAGAGGGAAGAAAGCAACATTTCCCAGAGGTCCTGCAGATCGCAGAGGTGTCATTCATGCGCAGATATCCTCATTGCAAAGAGCCAGAAATGACAGTAACACCCTTGGCTTTTGCAAGGCCTCTCGGCCAGCAACTCTTCAGTTTGGTAAAATATTGGAAATGGGAGAGGCAGGGAGGGAAGAAACGGGCAGAGGAGAGGGCCAGCCCCCGGGGGCCAGCAGCTTCCATGAACTGCCGTTCTCCCAGCTCAGTCTGAAGAATTCTCAGGACAAGTGGGAACGTTTCCCAAGGATTGTCCAGAGGTCTCAGGGGAAGACCTCGCGCACTGTGCACCGTGTGACAAGGGAGGAGACCCTTCCACCAGCCCACGGCTCCTGCTGCTGCTTCAGCAGCCAGACTTGGCTACGAGAGGTTGACCTCAGGACCTGAGCACTGGGGGGGGCACTGAGAAAAGGGAAGCAGGGCGAGCCAAGGACAGGCAGCGCAGGCAAGGCAGCTTCCCTGAGCTGGAGTGCCCTGTGGGTCTCGAGCTGGGACCTACCTTCCCTCCTGTGGTCACAGCCTCCTGGGCTGGTAGGCTGCAGCCCTGACCCTGCCCGCCTGCCTGCCCCCTTCTCCTGTACTGCTTGAGCAACCTGACCTCTGCCTGCTGGCCACCTGCTGCTGCCTTCAGTCGCTGCCGTTGAGAGTTGACCTCCTCCTGGCGTGTCTGTGCGACTCGCCTCCGGCCTCCTTGACCGTCACCTGCTGTAGGCACCTCCAGAGCCTATCCTCAGCAGCGTTCCCCACCTCTGGTCCCTAGGGGGGCGGGCAACCGGTGCCCCCTGGGGACCCCCAAGCCTGGTTGCTTAGGACGGCCGACCCCACTGGGTCCCGACAGCGAGCCACAGTCACCCCGCGGCGGTCTAGACACGGTCGCGCAGGAGGCTTCCCCTCCACACTGCCCCACCAGCACCTCACCCGGAGGCACTGATGTTGTTTGCCGAGAGACGAGCTACACTCCAAAGGGCCAGCAGGACTGCCGTGTTCCGGCCTGAAGCAGGCCTGTGGGGCAAGAGTCGTAGCCTGGCCAAGGGGGCTTGCTTGCTCGGGGGCCCTAGTTCTGGCCCTCCAGGCCAGCCCCGTGTGGCACCACTTCCAGCTGTGGCGCAGCCCGTTGGGGCAGCTCAAGCTGAGGCCCACGCAGCGGAGCTAGGCCTGCTCTCCTTGAGCAGCCATTTATCCTGCCGCCGCCGCCGCCACGGCGGCAGCAGCCACGTCCTGCAGCAGCCAGCGCTTCCTCCCTGCACTCAGCTCTGCTCCCCAGAGTCTGCCAGGCAGGTGTGAGGAATGAGCTCCAGGCAGGAAGGAAGGCTCTGACAGGAACGGGTACCAAATGCAGGGGACAGAATGTAATGCTTATTACGTTGGAAGCAAAATAAACATGCGGCCTATTTATGTATCTATAGAGAATTAATTGGGGAGCTCCAGAAAGCGGCGGATTATAAATTAGAATCATTTTCACCAACTCCAGCTCATTCATCTTGTTTCAAACAGGGACTGTCAGCGCCGCGGCTTCTGGCGCACTCCTGCGATGCGTCAGCCCCGCCCGCCTGCCCAGCTGTGGCCTTCCAGAAGGGAGGAGGCCCCCGCCCCCCGGGCAGAAAGGGGGCTGGCTGGGAGCAGCGCCCTTGTGGCCCAGTGGCCAGCCAGATCCTGGCCTTGAGGGCCACAGCAAATGCCTGTACTCTTCAGAGAAACGAGGGGTCGGTAAGGGGGTCCAGGCTTCCAGGGGAAACGGCGCTGGGCATTCAGCCCCCTGACCTGCATTTTCCACTTGACCACATACCGTGGGACCAAGGCTGGCCGGCCTTCCCTCGTACGCTTGGCGAATTTTGCAAGTATTTCTTTGTCTTCTCCTCCATTTCTATTTTGGTTGGCATTTAAAAATTAACAACACAGCGTGCAACAATAAAGACAATTTAAAATACATCATCATCATCATCAACAACAACAACAACAGAAGCAAAATAGCCACTCAGATGAAGAAAGAACAACAACGCCCAATATAAAATCCATTCCGCATGTCTGAAAGGACCTGCAAGACCAAGAGATCACTTAAAAACAAAAGATACCAAAGTGCGGCTGCTGCTGGGGAGCCAGGCCAGATTCTGCTGCTTGTCGTCCAGCAGTTCCTTCCTTGCCCTCCTGAGCAGCCAGTTGCAGGACAAGCCGCCGAGTCTTCCATTCCCAGCAGACGCCTTGAAAGGACCCAGCTGCAGAAGAGGCTTGGCCAGAGGGTGACCCGAGCCGCCTCAGTCTATGGTGCTTTTGAGGAAGGCAAGCTGGAGCCATCTAATGGCAGAAAGCTGTACTGCAGTGTGGGAAGGGAACCCAAGATGCTTACCTGGGGAGAGATCTTATTTGCAGGTGAGTTAGAGTTGAAGTTCCATTACCTGTCCAAATGCGCGGCAAGTGTAAATGTGGTCCAGCCTCCCCCTTATTGAGGGTTTGGACTACTGTGTCCAGGCTGAGAGGGCCTCTCTCTCTCTCCTGCTAATTGGGAATTGTTTTTCCTTTACTCGTAATAATGGCAGCACTGACTGGCTGGACTCTCGGTGCAGGAACCCTTGAGCCAGGGCTTCCAAACGTGAGAGGTAGAATTCTGGCCTGGAGTTGTGATGATGGGCTGAAATCACAAGTGAGGGAACCATTCCTGCTCTGCTGAAACCCCTGCTGGGGGGGGGGAGGAAGGGGAGAGCTACAAGAGGAGGTGCTGGGTGGGTCGGGTCCTGACATGCCACTCCTATCATGGGTTGGGGCTACGAGCCTCTGTTAGTGGAGCTAGGAGGAGCAGAAGAGTCAGTGGGTGGGACCTGTTTACTGCCACCTGCTGGACTCTGCCTCCTCCTGCAACATGCTTAGGCTGCAATCCTGCTGGGAGAACTCCAAAAGCCTGCCTGCCTGCCTGCCTGCCTGCCTGCCTGCCTGCCTTCCTCATAGACTTGCCTAGGATTGTGTGGTTACTTTCTGGACCGTGCCTGGGTAGGCCTAGGAGCACTGACAGGTGGACTGCTCTGGGCGCTTATTGCCACAGCGCTGCCCACCAGAAGCCACCAAAGCCTTGCGAACAGTCTTCATGCGCAGAGGCTAAATTGTTGGTCCTTTGGGGGCGGGGCGATGGCTGCCCGCCGGCGTCACCTTTGTGCAGGGGTCAGGCCCCAGCCTGGCCACTGCTGGGCTTGTGTTGGAGCTCTGGGCCCCCACTCTTCCCAGTACCCAACCAGTGCTGCCCCCATTCCTGACTGTACCAGGCCCCCCAAAAAACCTGAGGGGGGCCTTCCCCTCCGCACTGCTGCTGCTGCCCCCCCTCGCTCTTGGGCGGAGGGGAGCCAGTCGCGTCTGCCTTCCTCCTTTCTCTGCACCTGAGAGGCCTCCTCACAGGAATCAGATTCAAAGGTGTCCCGGGTCAGGCCCCTCTCCCCTCCCCCCGCTCCACATGAGCACCACCTAGTCATCTGCAGGAGCAACGATTTCAGGACGCTGTATCTGCCCTCGCCTGCTGCCTCCGGTTCCCCAGGAGGGGGGCACGTCTGGGGAAGTTGAAACCCAGCATCCGCACAGAGCAGGCAGCAGCCCTGCCTCACCCCAGACTGGGACCGGCCCTTCTCTCCAGCCATTTACGGGGGGGGGGCATCACCACCACCTGGTGATACAACACCTGGGCCAACTGGATGAGGGCATCCGGGACTCTTCTCGGATGCTCCAACACCACCCCAGGGATTCATACGGGACCCTTCGGGGAGAAAGGTTGGATAAAAATACTGTAAATAAATAAATAAATAAATATCACAGTGTGACTACTGCCTTCGCCCTTCTGGGCTCAGTGGTGTAGGGGCTGTGCTGTGTCACTGTGACATTACAGGTATTGTGGCCGGGGAGGCTGCCTAACTCCCCCCCCCCATTATAGTCATGGAGACCCATGTCCATGCCAAGATTCATGGGCTATTAAGTCCTTTAGTAGCAAAGTCCACGTCTAACGATCAGGGCTGCGTCCGGCTCTCCCCTTGTCACACTGAGCTCCACCGAGCCCTGGAGACTCTTTCACTCGCCCCCCACGCCCTGTGGGCCCTGATCCTGCCAGGCTGCCCCCATCCAGAAAGAGGGGGCTGAACCCCAGCTTAAGGGCCAGTAAGAGTTGGGTGCCTCCTGCCATCATGACTCCTCCGGGCCAGGTCCCCTCCTTGCCCCTTTGCCCTCTTCCTGGCTCGGGCCACACCTCTCGACAGCCAGGTCTCCTGAACGTCCCTCCCCTGTTGCTTCCCCCACATCCTCTCCGTCTCCGCCCTCTTTCTCCTGCTGCTGTCCTCTCTTCCTCCGCTCCGCTCCTTGCCCCATCCTCTCTCTCGCCTCGCCTGCTGCTCCTCCCTCCCTCTCTGCTTTGCTGTTGGCCCCTCCTGCATTCTCCTCTTCTGTCTCTCTCTCCTCTCTGAGCCCCATTTAAACCCTCCCCAGGTTTAAACCCTCCCCATTTAAACCCTCCCCTTGCTGCCCCATTTACCCTCAGCAGACCGGCCACCAAGGATGACATCACCGCCTCATGACTGGTCTTGCATAACAAGGCCACCCACTCTCCCCAAGTCTTGGGCAGGATCACAGGTGGGAGGCACACGAAGGCTTTGGTTCAATCTGCCCATGCACCAACCTGCCCTGCTGTTTCGACCACCTCCTCTAAGGCACAGAGGGGATCCCAGATGGTTCTGCCCTGCGTGCCAGTAGTCCGGCTGCAGTGGGCTGCTCCCCACATCTGCTCCCCCTCCAGTGGGTCTGCCAGTAAGTGACCGCTGGTGTTACAGACGCAGCTGGGCTACCATAAGAACATAAGAACATAAGAAGAGCCCTGCTGGATCAGGCCAAAAACCCATCTAGTCCAGCTTCCTGTGTCACACAGTGGCCCCACCAGATGCCTCAGGGAGCACACAAGACAACAAGATAACCTGTTTCCCGTTGACACTCCCTTGCACCTGGCACAGAGAAAACCCACTTCTAAAAACCAGGAGGTTGCTTATGGCTTGTAACCTGTGATGGTCTTTTCCTCCATGAATCTGTCCAAACCCCTTTTAAAGGCATCTAGGCCAGATGCCATCACCACATCCTGTGGCAAGGAGTTCCACAGATGAATTACACGCTGGGTAAAGAAATATTTTCTTTTGTCTGTTCTAACTCTCCCTCCACTCAATTTTAGTACATGTCCCCTGGTTCTGGTGTTGTGCGAGAGGGATAAGAATTTCCCTCTATCCACTCTCTCCATCCCATGCATAATTTTATACGTCTCAATCATGTCCCCCCTCAGGCGCCTTTTTTCTAGGCTGAAAAGCCCCAGACGCTGTAGCCTTTCCTCATAAGGGAGGTGCTCCAGCCCACGAATCATTCTGGTCGCTCTTTTTTGCACCTTTTCCAATTCTACTATATCCTTTTTGAGGTGTGGTGACCAGAACTGGACCCAATACTCCAGATGTGGCCTTACCATCGATTTGTACAAAGGCAGAATGATATTGGCCGTTTTATTCTCAATGCCTTTTTTAATGATCCCGAGCATGGAATTGGCCTTCTTCACAGCCGCCGCACACTGGGTCGACACTTTCATCGACCTGTCCACCAGCGCCCCAAGATCTCTCTCTTGATCCGTCACAGACAACTCAGAACCCATTAGCTTATATGTCAAATTTTGGTTTCTTGCTCCAATGTGCATCACTTTGCACTTACTTACATTGAAGCGCATCTGCCATTTTGCTGCCCATTCTCCCAGTTTGGAGAGATCCTTCTGGAGCTCTTCACAATCCCTGCTGGTCTTCACCACCCAGAAAAGTTTAGTGTCATCTGCAAACTTGGCCAGTTCTTGAGACCTTCCAGGTCTCTGTTCTTGGCCAACAACAGGGTCCCGACGGCTTCCCTTTGGGACTGCAAGAGCTCCGCTTGCACCAAGGCCTCATTGGAGGGAGATCCCCTGGAGCCTGAGCCCCTCCTGGACAAGGCAGGGGATCAAACTCCCACCTAGTCCGGGCCCCTGCCCTGTCTGCCCGCTCCGAATCGCTGTCCTCGAGTCCTCCTCTCCAGGAATGGGCTGCAGGAGCCTCCCTTACATAAGAACATAAGAACAGCCCTGCTGGATCAGGCCAAAAGCCCATCTAGTCCAGCTTCCTGTATCACACAGTGGCCCCTCCAGATGCCTCAGGGAGCACACAGCCAACAAGATAATCCTGTTTCCTGTTGTCACTCCCTTGCACCTGGCATACAGAGAAAACCTAAAACCAGGAGGTTGCTTATGGCTTGTAACCTGTGATGGTCTTTTCCTCCATGAATCTGTCCAAATCCCTTTTAAAGGCATCTAGGCCAGGTGCCATCACCACATCCTGTGGCAAGGAGTTCCACAGATGAATTACACGCTGGGTAAAGAAATATGTTTTAATACTCCCTCCAGTCAATTTGAGTGGATTTTCCCATTGTTCTAGTGTTGTGCATGAGGGAAAATAATTTTCCTCTATCCATTCTCTCCATCCCATGCATAATTTTATACGTCTCAATCATGTCCCCCCTCAGGCGCCTTTTTTCTAGGCTGAAAAGCCCCAGACGCTGTAGCCTTTCCTCATAAGGGAGGTGCTCCAGCCCACAAATCTCTTTTCTGCACCTTTTCCAATTCAACTATATCCTTTTTGAGGTGTGGTGCCCAGAACTGGACACAATACTCCAGATGTGGCCTTACCATCGATCTGTACAAGGGCATAATGATATTGGCCATTTTATTCTCAATGCCTTTTTTAATGATCCCGAGCATGGAATTGGCCTTCTTCACAGCCGCCGCACACTGGGTCAACACTTTCATCGACCTGTCCACCAGCACCCCAAGATCTCTCTCTTGATCCGTCACAGACAGCTCAGAACCCATTAGCGTATATGTGAAATTTTGGTTTCTTGCCCCAATGTGCATCACTTTGCACTTACTTACATTGAAGCGCATCTGCCATTTTGCTGCCCATTCTCCCAGTTTGGAGAGGTCCTTCTGGAGCTCTTCACAATCCCTGCTGGGCTTCACCACCCTTCTGCTGCATGTGCTGCTGCTCGCCCTGGAGGCGGCCCTGATCCCCGCCTTCCTTCCTCCTCCGTCCCCATGATGACCCCCCTGGTGCAGCAAGGGCCCTAGTACTCCCCCACCGCTTGGAGCCTGCCTTCCGGCGCCCTCTCAAGCACGCCCACTGCCCGTCTCTTTGGGTCTCCATTGGACAGAGGCGGCCACCATGACTCCCCTCTTCCCGGCCCTCTGTGCTGTAATGTGGGCCCCCTCCTTGGGTCACTGCCCCAGCTCCTCTTTTCTGCGCCTCCCACACCTGGCTCCTGACCTCCAGCAGTCGCTGTCAAATGCGCCACTGCACCCCCTCCCACTTGGCCTTCGACGTCCACGGACGGAGGGATGTCCCTGCAGCAGGCCCTTCTCTCTCCGCTGCTCCCCTCCTGTGCTAAGTGCGAAATGCAAAAACGTTCAGCACTCAATGCTACCTCCTTTTTCTTTCATCACCTGTGCTTTGGATAAACCATTTCAGGGGCTTGGCCTCCTCCCTCCAACCCGAACTGCCTTTTTGTTCGAGAGGAGAGCTGCCTCCAGCATCCCTTTCCCCTGGTCCCCACTCTCCTACTGCATGATCGGCTACAGCCCTGCTGGACACTTTGCATTGTCGTCAGCCTCTGAGGTCCTGTGGCATGGAGTCCCACTGGAGCTCCACTGCTGCTGTCTCTGCCCCTGAAACAGGCGCACTCTGCCTTGGACTGCCCTTGCCCTGGTCTTCTTCTGCAGTCCTCTCGCACCCGGGTCAGCCAGAAAGCTGCCTGGCTACTCTTCAGTGGCCACCTGCTCATCCACCTTTCCCTCAGCCCCCAGGTGTTTCCTCCTCTTGAGGAACAGCCTCCCTTATGGGGTCCTTAGAAGGGGGTTCGGGCCTGGTGGGCCCCCCTTCCTGCTCAACACTTTGCTTGCGGCTCCTTAAGAGCATCATAAAAGCCCTGTCACAGGACACAGGCCCTGTCACTGACCCTGTGATGGGCGTTTCCTCCATAAACCTACCTGTCTGATCCCCTCTCTTAAAGGTATCCAGGCCAGGTGCCATCACCACATCCTGTGGCAGGGAGTTCTACGGACTAGTTATGCACTGGCATAATAATATCGGCCGTTTGAGTCTCAATCCCTTTTCTAATGATCCCGAGCATGGAATTGGCCTTCTTCACAGCCGCCGCACACTGGGTCGACACTTTCATCGACCTGTCCACCAGCACCCCAAGATCTCTCTCTTTATCCATCACAGACAGCTCAGAACCCATCAGCGTACAGCAAGTCCTCACTTAAAGTTGTTGATAGGTTCTTGGAAACTGAAACTTTAAGTGAAAACTTATAACAAAACCAACTTTACCGTAGGCTAATTGATATTCATAAACCAGAGTTTACGGCATATTTCTGGTCACAAAAACATCACCAAACTTCTAAGTAAAGACCCCAAATACTTCTAATATTAAATATTAAATAAATGTGAGCTTTCTGGGCCAGACAAAACACACCCAGATATGGGGAGAACAGTCAAACTCCGCACAGACAGGGGCCCAGGCCGGAATCATTTTTTTTTCTCAACAACTTTAAAACGAAACAACTTTTAATGAAATGACTTTAAGTGAGGACTTGCTTTATATGTAAAAATTTGATATCTTGCGCAAGTGTGCATCACTTGACACTTACAATATATACTCATGTATAAGACAAGAAATTTATACCCTGAAAACCTGTGTTGACTTATCCAAGGGTCAGTGATCAAAGCCAGGCTAATCCCTGTCAATCAAATGTTCCCAGCAAAGCCCTGAGGCTATTCAAAACTCAGATAGGTGCCAATTGCCCTGCAAACAGCTGAGCTCAGTTTCTGCAAAGCAATTAGAAGCTAGCTTGCAAATGGCAGCAACTGAGACCAGCTCTTTGCAGGGCAATTAGCAGGGATGTGGATCAAGTCTCTGACTCCAAGTCTTTGCCCCCCAAGTCCCGAGTCTTTGATTGCGAGTTGCGAGTCCCTATCTATTCAATGGGGAAAGGGTTTAAACCTGAATAAGACTTGTTGTAAAAGGCTCCAAGTCTCGAGTCTAGTCTTTCGAGTTTTTTACATTCGCAAAGTAAAATCCGAGTCAAGTCATTGATACGACTTGAGTCCGACTTGAGTCCAAGTCAATAGACTCAAGTCTACATCACTGGCAATTAGCACCTATCTGAGTTTTGAATAGTCTCAGGGCTTTGCTGGGAACATCTGATTGGCAGGGATTAGCTTGCAAGCTAGGTTCTAAAAATGATTTGCTAACAGCTGAGCTCAGCTTCTGCAGAAGCTGAGCTGTTTGCAAAGCAATTAGAAACTAGCTTGCAAATGCAACAATTGTGTTCAGCTCTTTGCAGGGCAATTAGCACCTACCTGCTAATTTTTTTGCAAAGAGCTGAGCTCAGCTTTTGCAGTTTGCAAAATAGTTTCTGATTGCCCTGCAAAAAGCTCAACTCCTGCAGGGGGAGAGCCTATTGCATTTTATATTTTCATATACTGTATATGCACTACCATTGCACTATTGTCCAAACAGGAAAAAAGATGAAGGAGCTTATGGGAGTTGTAGGCTTCGTGAGGAATATAGTACTGTACTTCACCTTTCTTCCTGTTTGGAGAAGAGTTCAATTTTGTGCTGCTTCAGAACAAGGTAAAATGGCTCTTTTTTCTTTCTTTTTTTAGCAAAAGCAAACTTTTGCTGCTGCCTCAGAACAATTACTAGTAAGCCATTTTCAAACAATTTCATACACCCCTAATTTTTACACTCTATGGGTCAGAGCAAATTTCATGACTTTTTGATTAAAAATTGCCCTTGACTTATCTGTGAGATCAACATATAAGAGCTTCTGGAGCTCTTCACAATCCCTGCTGGTCTTCACCACCTGGGAAAGTTTAGTGTTGTCCACAAACATGGCCACCTCGCTGCTTATCCCCAACTCCATGTCATTTATGAACAAGTTGAAAAGCACCAGTCCCAAGACCGATCCTTGGGGCACACTGCCTTTCACCTCTCGCCATTGTGAAAATTGCCCATTGACTCCCACTCACTGGTCTTCAACCAGTTCCTAATCCACCAGAGGACCTGCTCTCTTATTCCCTGACTGTGGAGTTTTCTCAGGAGCCTTTCATGAGGTACCATGTCAAATGCCTTCTGAAAATCCAGATATATAATATTCACAGGTTCTCCCGCATCCACATGCCTGTTTGTTGTGAGCACCCAAGGGTGCAAGTGATTTCAGCTCGTGGGACCCGGTGAGCGGACACCTAACTCCGCGAGTGGAGAAGGTTAACCCAAAAATAGAAAGAGAGAGAAGGAGAGAGAGAGATTTCTGCAGGATGCAGAGGCGCCAAAATAGAGCTCAAAAGACCAACGTTGGTAGAAAGAAAGCTTTTACTAGGCTAGCCCAGGACACAATCATAAGACAGAAAGTGTAACATATATGATTAATACAGAAGTTTTTATACATTTCATTATTTACATACAGAATCATGGAATTCATTGTCTTGGGGAAATACATAATAAAGAGGGACCAACAGGAGGAAGGATCCAAAAGTTGCGCTTTGATACAGCCAATCAGATGGAGGATTGAAACTTTGCACCAATGAGAACAGCAGCAGCAGATGTGAAATTTTTTAGCCAATAAAAGACAAACTTTATTAAAAGAACCAATGAGAAGTGTTGTGCTTTGTGCGACTGGTGAACCAATGGTGTGGTGGGTGGGGGTTACTGGGTGGCAGGAGATAATAGGATTAAACCCCTCCCCCCACTTTAGGGGAAGCGAAGTTTTCCGGATCTTTGTGAATGAGTCCTTTTGTGAAGCCTGCTTGACACAAAAGGCAACATTTCCAATGAGTGAGCCAAAACATGCCATACAATAGGCCCCTGCCCATGGCACCATACAGTTTAAGGAGGGTTGAGTGATTGCTGTCAGTCAGGCAGGAACAAGGTAGATAGCTGGATTAGCATCTGAAACAATTGTAGCCAAGGAAGGCAAGAATGAACAATAGAAATCGCTGAGAGGTGTTTGCATAATTGTGGCCAAGCAAGGCAGGTAGGGGGTGATTGGGTTAGGAGAAAGGTGCACAAAGAGATGGCTTTTTGATATTCAGGAAATGCAGCAATCTGAATCTTTGCTGTGCGTCTGGGATTCCCCTTTGGTCCTTGCCCCCAGCTGGCGCCTGGGTAGAGGCAGCCATGTGGGAACAACACAGAATTGGAGCCGCTGTTTGCTGGCAGAGTTATGTTCTCAAAATGGTCGTTCCCCTACTCCCTGCAGTGCAGATTCTGGCGGGAGGTGCACCCTTAGTGCCAACCTTCGTTAAACCTTCCTGAGTCCTGGCGAAGAGGGGAGACGGGACTCTAACCCTTGCGCAACCCCTGACTTCCCAGGCAATCCCAGTGAGGATGCTGAGACTTTAACTCAGCTTTTCTGGCCGCAAACCTATTGCCCTGCTTCCAGGAGCCTCTCCGCTCAAACTAGGATTAATCTCAGTAGAGCGAGAGGATGGGGACCCTTCCGTGTTGGGACCCATCCCTGGGGTGACCCCGATGATCCATAATAAAGATCCGGCACATAACTCCCAAGGGAGTCCAAAATACCCAGCAAATCTTCCAATAAATGCATTTTTCCTGAAATGAATGGCTGGCCCTTTAAATCTGTCAAAAAGCAGAGCTAGAGGGGTGAAATGGTCAAAAAGCCGGTTGCGCTCGCCGAGTAACAAGCGGCACGCGCCGTCTGCCTGAGTTGGCTGAACGCCCAGAAAGGGGATTAGAGGCTTAGTGGGTTAAAAAGGTAAAGAGGATTAAGTAGGTACAGAGTGAACTTTGCTGCTGGCTGCTTCTCTTGGGGGTTCCGGAGGCGCGTGCCGGGCGCGTGCCTGTGAACTTTTGACTCTGGCGGGCACGCGTCAGCTGTCAAAGTGCGCGCAAACCGGAAAAGAAGCCGAATTTGAAAGCGGTTGTTTTAAATGGCTGTATCTCAGCGATTCCTTGATGGATTTGGACGGGGAAAGAAGGGGGGGTTCAGGAGAGTGTGGCCGATGAAAGAAAAATATTTCAGGGGGGGTTATTTGCATACTACATGTTGACCTTTTCAAAAAATTCTAAAAGGTTTATGAGGCAAGACTTCCCCTTGCAGAAGCCATGCTGATTCTCCCTCAGCAAAGCCTGTTCTTCTAAGACAAGTGTTTTAAGATTTTATCTTTGTTGAGGCTTTCCATCATCTTACCTGGAACAGATGTTAGATTGACCGGCCTGTAGTTTCCCAGGTCCCCTCTCCCTCCTTTTAAAAACATTGGTGTGACATTAGCTATCCTCCTGTCCTTTGGCACAGTGGCCATTCTGTTCCTTCTGTAACAAAGGTATGGAAACCATTTGTGATAAATGCCTTCCCCCCTCCCTTTTTGTCTATTTTCATACATTTCTAGCACCTGTTACCTGGAGGCTTTGCAAACTTAATAGCTGCAAGCCCTTTGTTTATCCATCAATGACCACAAATCAACAGGAGGAGGATACTTCCAAACAATTTTATTAATACTGGATACAGATCTGTAGGCTCACTCAGGTGCCTAATGGCCAAAGCAAGAATGAGCATCAAATGAATGTAGAGGACTGACTTTTATAGGTTTGGTTACAAACAGGGTGTTAACTTTTAGCCCACACGTCATTAAACACAACCCCCTTACTCCCATCCCCTTGGTATCTCTGGAATGCAGACTTCTTGTCTTTCCGTTATCTCCATGCTCCAAGGTTGTCTTGTTGATTTACAAACTGATCTGGTTATCATCTTCTCTTATCTTCCAGAGGCCCACACATTCCTTTTTGCTTGTTACAAAATAATACTTTTTACACATACAAAAGATGTCTGTTTGACCTCATCCCTTGACCTTGCCGTCTCTTGCCTGTTGTGAGTGACAAGCCATAAAACTTGCCTACTTTCACTTTTGCTGTTATCTTCATTCTACAACAGTGGACCTTCTCAATTCCAGAGAAGTACAATTTATGGGTTTTCCAGCCATGTATTTAAAATCAAAGAAATACAGATATTTCAAAGCTTGTTGACGTTTCGTTCCTCACTCGGAACCTTATCAAAACAATGAACAAACGCGGCGACAAGCCAGTAGCTGTCAATACTTTCGAAGAACATCGTTTCTATTTCTGTAGCTGCAGTACATGAAAGCGTGGGAAGCTTTCATGGCTTAATTTGGAGGCTATTGCCATATCACAACGAAGATCAATGAACCTCCTGAACCGGCAACAGGAGCTGTCATTTGTAAATAAAGTGTGGTTTCCGTTACTCAAGAGGTCATTTGGACAAACAAAAGAACGCATGACGAGGGAGAGATCACATCTGGCCAATCTGCAACAACCTGCCTCTACTTTCAACTGACAGCCCGTTTTGGACTCTGTATCTTGGTATTTGTTTCATGCAGCAATATCCCTTTAAGGTCAACATAGTAGACGTTTAACTGACAGACACTCAACTGACAGCCATACTCTCAACTGACAGCCTGCTTTGGACTCTGTATCCTGGTATTCGTCTCATGCAGCAACATCCCTTTAAAGGTCAACATGGTAGACGCGCAATCTAGGCTAACAAACCGTTTCCGCCTTTAATTATTCAATCACTGCTTCCCATGCTTTCATGTACTGCAGCTACAGAAATAGAAACGATGTTCTTCGAAAGTATTAACAGCTACCGGCTTGTCGCCGCGTTTGTTCATTGTTTTGATAAGGTTCCGAGTGAGGAACGAAACGTCAACAAGCTTTGAAATATCTGTATTTCTTTGATTTTAAATACATGGCTGGAAAACCCATAAATTGTACTTCTCTAATGACTTTAACAAGCCATGAAAATCTCCATTCTTCTTCTCAATTCTTATCTAATTCTTAATTTAAGGACTGAGTGGCTGACATTAAGGAATGCCTTTTTTACAGAAGCAAAAATAAGCAGTTAATACATCTCTTGTTGTGGGAGCTAACTGATTTAACTAAAACTTACTAAAGCTAATACAAATATTACATTCTTTACTGACAGATATTAACAATCATGTGTTCATTCTCACATTCCAATGCTAGAACAGTAAATCTGCAACTACAAAACAGTTCTTCCTTGCTTTCACTCCCTGTTTACCTTTTCTGAAAATTTATTGCTTTATGACCTTAGTGCTCCAAACGATTTATGACCTTATTTATCTGCTTTCCTTCCTGAGCCTTTCCTTTTCTAATTCTTCCTACATCTTGCTATTAGATATTTCACAAGGATTAATACAAAAGATGTACATTTTGAATACCTGTGGATTGGATATATGATTACAATAGTTGTTTCTGTTAGCCTTTGTCTACTTTGCCCTCTTCTCCTCCTTCTCACATTCACTCCCCTAATTAGGGAGGGCAAGTAACTGGAGCCATCTCCTGCCTGTGTTATCTTTCTCCAAGGCTGTCTGGCTAATTTACGACTTTCCTGCTGTTATCAGCATTCCTCTGGTACAGGCTTGACCAACACTAGAAAGTGGCCCCTCTTATCTCCTCTAAGGCTAGTTCACTCAAAGGTTGCCTATAGTTTACTATGCCTAGCTGGTTATACAGAAATAGCAAGAAAGCAAGTTAATACATTTTGGTATACAAGAAAACAGATTAATATCTTCTAATAGCACCTCTATATACATTGGCACATATTTTTGTATCATGTCATGCTTCACACCCAGCCCCCTTTTGGGATGCTGTAGCCTCCCAGAGTCTGCCTGGCATCATAGATGCAGCAGTGATTACCTTGAGATACTCCTCTGTGGTTCATTGTTTAAAATACCATTCCCCAAAAGCCACATGTGGCTGGATGCATATTGGTCTTTCTCCATGTCTGGGCCTCCCCCAGAGACAGTAGCTCTGCTGAGCAATGGCGTACCAAGGGCAGGGCAGGCAGGGGTTTGCCCCAGGTGTCAAATACACTATAGGTGTGTGTCCCCCTTTAATGATGGATTGCTTAATGATGATCCACATATATGACGGAGGTTCCCAAAGTGTAAACAAAGAATGAAAGCTACAGTAAGGTAAAGGTAAAGGTAAAGGTATCCCTTGACAATTAAGTCCAGTCGTGTCCGACTCTAGGGAGCGGTGCTCATCTCCATTTCAAAGCCGAAGAGCCAGTGCTGTCCAAGGACGTTTCCATGGTCATGTGGCCGGCATGACTCAACACCAAGGCGCATGGAACGCTGTTACCATCCCGCTGACGCGGTACCTATTAATCTACTTGCAATTTCTTGCTTTCAAACTGCTAGGCTGGCAGGAGCCGTCCCATGGATTCGAACTGCCGACCTTTCGATCGACAGCTCATGGTTCAGTGGTTTATTTCAAATGCCAAAAAAATGTTGTCTTTAACTCTGTGTGTGTGTGTTTCTACCTCCATTGACAGGTAGGAATCTTGTTGTGCTTTGTGTTAAGCCGGAGCTACATTACACGCGTCGCGGAGCTTCTGACCTGATTTTTGAAGCAGGCGGAGCCTCCGCGACCTCCTCACGGCCGGCGCGTACCTCAAGCTGGAGTTCTATTTTTTATGCAGAGCTAGGGGGCGGTTCGCGGAGCTACTGCAGCCTACCAATCGTAGGAGAGGAGGGAGAGTGGCTGCATGCCAATCAGAACTCCCTCCAATCACCTTCTTAAGAAGGCGGGACAACAGGAGGGACAACAGGCGGGTGCGTAGGCAGAGGCAGAGGCGGCGGCAGAGCCTCTGCCTGTAATGTAGCTCCGGCTTCACACTCATAATGTACACTGTGTTTGCCATTCATTCCCTATTACAACTCCACTGTATTACATTGAGGACTCGCTTAATGACGGTTTCACTATATGACGGGCAGCGGCGTTTCTGAGGTGGGGCGGAGCTGTAAGTCGCGCCGCGTCCTAGTACCATGTGTACCAACGGGAACGAGGAGGCGCCGCACCCTTGCCGTTGGAACCATTCCGCGCAGTGAAGGCGACGCTCCCCATCGCCTTCACCGCGCGGAATGGTTCCAACGGCGAGGGGGCGGCGCCTCCTCGTTCCCGTTTGTACACATGGTACTAGGACGCGGCGCGACTTACAGCTCCACCCCTACCTCAGAAACGCTGATGATGATGGGTTTTCCAGACCGTATCCCTGTCGTTAAGTGGGGGACACCTGTACTGAGCGGCCCGTAGACTTGCCAAAGAAGGGTGGCTTGCAAAAGGTGGAAGGAGGCCAACCAAGCCACTGTATCCACGCCAGAAATGCCTGTGGTGGCCGTCTTGCTGAGAGAACCAGGCAGCTCGTGGAGCTCAGCTGGGGAAGGTGGGTCTTGACCTAGAGGTCCGTCTAGCGAAGAACACCAGCACTGAGCCTGCAAGGCAGGGATTGGACAGAGTAGGCATGTTGGCCATGTGCTGCCTCCAGGATCAACTGGTACCATGCAAGTTCCAGTTGCATGGGAGCCATAGCGAGGGAGGGCCGTTTGCCTGCCTGCCTGCTCTGCTTCTGGGCTCCCCGCAGTCACTGTGAGGACGGAGTAGCCGCCGGGTGCTGAACTGGCTGGGCCCCCTCTGGCCAGACCCAGCAGTCAGTCTCTCCTGGTTCTCTTGCGCAGTTGGGCACCCAGCACAGCTGGCCTGGCAGGATTGGGATCATCCAAGACGTCTCCTGAGGAACTACGAGGGCGATGGAGAAGACGCAGGGGAGCGGGGGAGCATCTGAAGGGCCGTCATGTGGCAAAGGGGGGGACTTGCCCTCCCTCGGTGGTTCCTGTGGGGCAGACTAGAACTAGTGGGTGGCAATGACAGGGGCATTTGGTTATGGCGAGGCACCAGGAAGAGTTTCCTAACGGTTAGAGCTGTCCGGCTGGCTCTCCCTCAGCGGTGGTTTCCAAGCAGGGGCTGGGGATGCTGTCGCTACCTGTTGGACTAGATGACCTCCAACGCTACCCGTCTATGATTCTGTGCTCTCCAGACTCCTGTCCGCATTCGGGCAGCTGCTTTTTGCAGCAGCTGCAGTTCTCCAACTGTCTTCGGTGTCCTCAGGGCTGCTGCAGCAGGAGGTGCTCTGGTTTCTTCTCTAGGAAAGGTTCCAGCCACCAGTCAGCCAGCACGGCTGCCACGAACAGCACTGGTGGCCACCCAGCACTCAACTAGCCAGGGCAAGCAAGGATCTCCACTCCTGAGTTCTTGCGGGGGGGGGTCCCTCAGGGGGTCATCCACATGCAGGCAGAACTAGTAGCAGAAGCGGGGGGCGGGGGGCGGGATGTGCTGATTGACACCTTGCCAGGCCTGAGCAGCCCGCATTCACAGCCCTCTCCTCCTCATTTAGTACTGTCTCAATGTTTCTGGGCTCTGGTTCTGAAGCACTGGCTGGCATTTCCCGGGCAGAAGCAGGGGCAGTGTGCCAGGCCCAGAGGGCATCAAGAGCGAGGTGTGGCCCAAGCAGCTTTGTGTTTGGGCAGGGCGCCCCACCACCCATGGGCACCTGGCCACAGGTGTTGCACGCCTTTGGCGGAGAGAGGCAAATGTCCCTGGCACACATCTGGGCACTAGTGCCGGCGGTGTCCCTTTTGCATTTGCAGTGGGCAAGGGCTGGCGTCCTGCAGTCCGGCCCCCCACTCCCTCCTCAGCCTCTGCTGCCCCAGCCAGTAGACCCCCCCTCTCTGCCCTCTCTGCTGACCCAGGCAGCCTCTCCCCCCCCCTTTCCTCAGTCAGTTCCAGCCACTTGGAGGACGGACGGCTGGGGCATGGGGGGGGGAGAGGGCACTCCGTCCTCAGAGGAGCAGCTGCAGCCTCCTCTGTTCCCATCCAAATGCTAATTTTATGGGAACCTTATAAATCTTGCTGCTTTCCGCTGTTCATGGGCGACATAGATTTCATCTTGTTGAGAGGTGACACTCCTGGCCTTTGGTACCAGGCTATCAATTTAATGCACTGAGCGTAATACAAAACACAGGAGCGTATTAACTCCCCATTACTCTGCAGCTCCTGGCATTAACCCCTCGTGGCCAGAGGCTTGTTGTCCTGCTCAGCAGCAGCCACGGAAGAGCCACTGACTGACTGACCCCTGGCCTCCGCCACAGCACTGAGACTACTGGGGGAAACCACAGAGAGCCGGCAGTGGGATCCAGGCCCAGGGGGAAGGGGGCGCCATGGGAAGATCCGCACAACGTCCCTGCTGGGCACGACCTGTCTCCTGGAGAGCTCCTGGAGCCAGCAGCCCTGTGCCTGAGAGGGTCCGAATCAGGCCCTCCTGACCCAGCAGCCTCCTTCCCTGGGTGGCCCAAGCAGACCCCCTCCCCCCACTGCTCTCCTGCAACGGGCATCCCATAGCGGCCGCTGAACTCCGAGCAGGCAGCGCAGGGCCAGGGTGGCAGGCTATGGGCACCTCCCCACAGCTGCTGCCCGCTTTCTCCCCCACTGGAGTTGGGCTTCCCCCTTCTGTGTCCTCCCCTGCTCCTTCTCCTCTGTGCTCCAGTTCCACGTGGGGGAGGGGGAGGGGAAGGAGGACAGTGGCATTGGAGGGGAGGCGCTGGAGCCACAAGAGGAGCCTCTTTGCTCCTCCTTCCTTCCTTCCTTCCTCGTGTCTCCACCCTCTACCTTTTCAGATGGCAGGGAGGAGGGAGTGGAACGAGAGGAGAGGAGGAGGAGGAGTGGAGGAGGAGTGGCAGGGCTGCCCATGGAGGCTGGCAGAGACAGACAGCAGCATCACCCTGTAGGGTTCATTGATGACCTGGAGGTGGGGATAGGAAGGGAGATGGCCAAGTTTGCGAATGACATTAACAGATCAGCAGGGATTGTGAAGCTCCAGAAGGATCTCTCCTAAGAGACCAAAAGGATTAGTGGGCTGGGGTACCTCCCTTACGAGGCGAGGCGACAGGGGCTCTTCAGTCTAGAAAAAAGGTGCCTGAGGGGGGACATGATGGAGAAATAATAAAATTATGCATGGGACGGAGAGAGTGGATAGAGAGAAGTTCTTCTCCCTTTGGCACAACACCAGAACCAGGGGACATGCACTAAAATTGAGTGGAGGGAGAGTTAGAACGGACAAAAGAAAATATTTCTTTACCCAGCGTGTAATTCATCTGTGGAACTCCTTGCCATAGGATGTGGTGGTGGCACCTGACCTAGATGCCTTTCAAAGGGGATTAGACAGATTTATGGAGGAAAAGTCCATCACAGGTTACATGTCATGATGACTTTAGAAGTAGCTATCTCAGAATGCCAGATGCAAGGGAGTGGATATAGGTATCTTGTTGTCTCGAGTGCTCCGCGAGGCATCTGTTGGACCCCTGTGAGATACAGGAAGCTGGATGGGCCCTGGGCCTGATCCAGCAGGGCTCTTCTTGCGTTCCTGCCCTGTCTGAGGCGGCTTCCTCACCCCCACAGGAGTGGGCTGGCCCCATGCTTGAGGAGCAACCAACCTCCCCATCAGCCCTGTTACAAAGTGGGGTGGGGCCATGTGCACATGAGAGGGATGGGTAGAGTTCAGGCAGCCTCTTAGCAAGCATGTGCTGAGTTTGCAGTGGCGCCCTCCACTGCAAACTCAGGGACACCCACGGCTGCAGCCTGAGCCCAGAAGGAGAAGGTGGTGCAACTGGGGAGTGACAGGTGCGGCGGCCAGCAGGGTCCCAATGCTGAGCACGCAAGGCTGGCCTCCCTCCCTCCCTCCTGGCCGGCCCCTCCAAGTGCTCCAGCTCAGGCCCAGGGTTGGCTGGGCTCAGGGTGTTCCTGGGCAGGCATGGACGAGAGCCAGAGGGGCACGGCATGGACGCCTGGGGGGGGGGGAGAACTGACTGCAAACAGCTGCCAGCAGTCGGTAGGGGTGGAACTCAAGGCAGCGGCCTTCCTTGCCAGCCCAGTCCCAGCCTTGGCAGAGTCCAGAGGCCAGACCTGCCTTCCTTCACCCTAAGAACCTCAGAAGAGCCCGGCTGGCTGCCAGATCCGGCCCAGGGCCCACCTGGTCCAGCTTCCTGTATCCCACAGTGGCCCCAGCATATGCCTCGCGGAGCACACAGACAAGAAGAGACCTGCATCCTGTCATGGCCACTCGCTCCCTTGCAGCTGGTGTTCAGAGAGAGGCTACTACGAAGACCAGGAGGCTGCTGCTGCTGCTGCTGCTGCTGCTGCTGCTGCTGCTTATCCCCATCACGGCTTGTAGCCTGGCCCAGCAGAAGTCCTTCCTTCCTTCCTTCCTTCCTTCCTTCCTTCCTTCCTTCCTTCCTTCCTTCCTTCCTTCCTTCCTTCCTTTGGCTGCTTTCCTCTCAGTTGCTGCCACAGGCCAGGGCCAAGCCAGCTCCAAGTCCTCATTAGTGTCAACAGGGTCCCAGAAGGTCTGGCTCCAGGGGTCGTCTGCTGCCTGATGGATGGCACACTGCCAGTGCTTGGAGGACGGGCATTTCTGGCGCTGTCCCTGGGTCCCTCCCTCACCTTCGCGGCAGGCAGCAGCTCCTCCCCTTTCCTTCCACCCTGAGCGCGTAGGAGGAGGACAAGTGGCAGAGAAGCAGTAGCAGACGACCTCCTCACTGTAGGGGCCACTGGGCGAGTGGGAAGGCTGGAGTGGCCCAGACCCACACAGCAGCTTCTCCCCCCACCCCAGGGAACTGACTGGAAGGAGGAGGTCAGGGGGGCCTCGCCAAGGAGCAGCGGAGCCCACACTGGTCACTGGAGGCAGCCAGGCCAACTGGATGTCACTCACACAACGGAAGAAGAAGAGTTCTAATATTAGCTCTGATACACAGAAATGAGAGCTGACTCCTACTAACACCTGAATGGTTCCATGCTGTGTCATAATAGCACCTCATTGGCTCTCAGAACAATCAGTTTCATTGGTCAGTTTCGAGTTAAGGAAATTCATTTTTGGGGTCCAAACCTATCCAAATTTCCAGTGCCGATGCAGCCACAATGCAGCTACAAGGTAAGGGAACAAATGTACCTTGAGAAGGCCTCCATGACTGCCCCTCCATGGCAGGATGCAGCGCATGCCCTGTTGGTACAGCTGCATCAGCGCTGGAAAGTTGGATAGGATTGGGCCCTTTGTAACATAAGGCAGTTGTGTTTTCTTTTTCCGGTTACTTGGAAATACCTTTTCGTAGAATAAAGATAATTCAACATGGTTAGTTTCATTACATTGCCTTTCCAATGATATATAACTTTATGGTATTATCCATAAATACTGAATGGTGTCACACACACACACACACACACACACACACACACACACACACACACACACACACCCTGAGGGTATGTTACCTGATGTGGTCCACATCTCCTAGTGACGCCGCTGCACGTGTGGTAATCCTGAAGGATCGGAATGGGGAGGGTGGAAACATTACAGGGAGATGCGTCCCTTCTCCCCTTTGCTTACCTGCGTGGGGTGCATGGTCCCTACGTCCCTGTTGAGGATCCGGGTGGGTGTTTGTGCATGGAGGCAGATTACCTGTCCTGGGGCAGGTTACCTGCAATGACAATATCTTGCCATACATGTTGTGAGGGTCATAAGAACATAAGAAGAGCCCTGCTGGATCAGGCCAAAAGCCTCTCTAGTCCAGCTTCCTGTATCACACAGTGGCCCCACCAGATGCCTCAGGGAGCACACAAGACAACAAGATAACCTGTTTCCCGTTGACACTCCCCTGCACCTGGCACAGAGAAAACCCACTTCTAAAACCAGGAGGTTGCTTATGGCTTGTAACCTGCGATGGACATTTCCTCCATAAATCTGTCCAATCCCCTTTTAAAAGGCATGTAGGCCAGGTGCCATCACCACATCCTGTGGCAAGGAGTTCCACAGATTAATTACACGCTGGGTAAAGAAATATTTTCTTTTGTCCGTTCTAACTCTTCCTCCACTCAATTTTAGTGCATGTTCCCTGGTTCTGGTGTTGTGCGAGAGGGAGAAGAATTTCCTTCTAAGTGGCTAAGTGGCTCTAAGTGGTCAAGTGGCTGTTTGTGCATCGTGCTGCTCCCTTTGTGTGCCGAGTGGCTCTGTCCTAGGAAAGAGGGTGGGGCAGGGCGGGGCTGGCAGAAGGTGCACCCTTCTGCTGTCTCCCCCCCCCCCGTTCCTTATGGGGTTCTTCCTACCTACGCCAGCTCTGTCATTGGCGCAGCGCTTTTCCGGCATGGGGAGTGTGTCCATTATCTGAAGGGAGGGTCAAGATACGGCGTGCCTGGCCTCCTCCGCCTCCGCCTCCTCCTTCCCATTCCACACCCCAATCTCTTCCCTGCTTGCTGTGGTCTCTCCGCCAGCAGAGTTGTGCAGGCATCCAAGGAACGCCTGAGCTACGTTGGCGTGGCATTTTTCTGGCACTGCACCAGAATCCACGCAGTCTTATCGGGGGCGGTCTTCTGCGCTGGCAGGCTGGCGTTGCACCTGCACATGTGCAGGAGATACAACTGGCGTAGCTGGAGGACAGAGTTGGACTGTGAGCGTAGGCAGCAAATGCTCTCTTCAAGTTTATCAAGCAACCAAAAACAGTCTGACAACGATCCCTGCTGAACGGTCTGACGTTAAACTTGCTGCTTTTCAAATCTCTCCGCATTGAGAAGGTGGCTGGCCAGGCTGGCATCATGTCGCACTTCCAGGTAATGGCACGAGAAGCAGGACCAATTCTTAGCACGTTCGCCAAACTCTGACAGCAGCAGCAGCAGCAGCAGCAGCACAGTCTCAGAGACGGGTTCTGACAGCTCCATGGACAGAGTCCTCCTCTGTGTCTGTCTGTGCTGCATCAACCTGCAGCCAAGTCCTTGGCATCTGCAGAAACGGCAGACAGGCAGGGAGGGTCCAGAAGGGTTCTAGACGACCCACCCGGTTGGTTCTCCACAGGGCTCGGAAACTTGCAAAAGACCATTTTACTTCCGTAACTCTTCAGCTGGCAGAGAAGACAAAGTCAGCTGCTATGGATGCGGAAGAGGGTCCCAAGAAAATCTTGAATTGGAGCGAGAATATTATTACTGATTTTGGTTCATCCATTGCTGTCTATTCATTGCCTTGTGCAACTCTTCCAAGAAATGACATGAAAAGTCTTAAGTTACATAACAAAAAAGTAGTAATGCGCTTCTGAACTGGGTGGCAAATGAAAAATCCTAAGTTATTCTTGTGTTTGCTTTTATGGTGTTGCTTTGGTGCGATGGGGCGGGGGTCATCTCTGCCTCAGGCAGCAGAATGTCCTGGGCGGCGGGTGCTAGGTCCCCCCCCTCATGTTCTAATTGGAAGGGTGGTAACTGCTGCACTAATGACCATTTAGGTCGGACTAGCAGCAGGAGATCTCCTCACTGGGCCTGGCAAGAAGTCTGCCCCGTGGGGGGACTCACGATGGCACTGGGTCGCAGGCTGGGGCCCATGCAATGACCTGTGCAGCGATCTTGCAATCCGAACTGCGCTGCACTGTTGCAATTCCACCTGCTCCTTGTCGCAATCCTGCGGCCTCTTGGTTAGAAGACTTTGGGAGGCCCCTGAGGGCCCAGGGTCCCTGTCCTTGCGCTTCAGCGACAACGGCAAAGAGTTCCCAAAGGGTCTCTCCGAAGGAGGCGAAGGGTTATGTAACCAGCAGTGCAGCGAGACTGGGAGGGTCCTGAACAGAAAGGGGATTCAAAGGGGACTGAAATCTCTCCTCCCCTCCCAAGCTTCCCCTCCTGCCCTCCCCCGCTGGTTACACTGGTGGTGAAAGTTGGATAGGATTGCGCTGTTAGTGTGTGTCCCCTGGTTCTGGTGTTGTGCGAGAGGGAAAAGAACTTCCCTGATCCAGCAAGGCTCTTATGAGAGAGGGGATAGAGGGAACTTCCCTCTATCCCCTCTCTCATAAGAACATCAGAAGAGCCTTGCTGGATCAGGCCAAAGGCCCATCTAGTCCAGCTTCCTGGATCTCACTTTAGTGGCCCCACCAGATGCCTCCGAGAGCACACAGGAGGAGGAGAGGCCCATCAGACCTGGTGGCAAAGGGGGTGGGGCTCCCGCTGAGGAGCAGAGTCTGCCATGTGGGGCATGAGCAGCAGCAGCAGCCGGGAAGGGCCGGGGCCACCACACCTGCTTGTGGGCTCCCTAGTGGGCCACCTGCCTGGCCTGTGATGGAGGTGATGCAAAGATGCCCCCAGAAAAGCTTCTGGCAGAGGCCGGGCTGGGCAGGAAGAAATAGCCCAAGACCGAGGCCTGGAAGCCACGAGGGGCTCCAGAGCCAGAGGTCTGGCCAGGATCCTCCGGCTGCAGACAGAGGACAGAGAGCTGGACAGCCAGACAAGGCGCAAAGAGGGCTGGCTGGCTGGCTGGGGAAGCCAGGACAGCCCAGACGGAGGCGGCTGTGGAGAGGCTGGGCCAGGCAGGCCAGCGGGCCTACAGCAAGCGGAATGACCATGCCGGTGCCCCCCCGGGGGGTCCTCGCCTGAGGAATCACTCTGCAAATGGGGGGGGGCAGTGAGTCCAGCTGAGGGCCTGGAAAAAAGAAACCTCCAGGAAGAGAGAGTGTGTGCCCCCCCCCCGGTGACGACCGTGCATCTTGGACAGAGGCCTTGCTGCCAGCCCAGAAGCGGCGCTGCCTCTGGTCGGGAAGTCCACGCGCTCGCCTGGTGACCCCCAGCCAGCCATCCTGGCCCCATCTGCACAGCCCCCTAAATCATCGGCTTGGCTTTGCGTCTTGCAGCAACAGCTTAGCAGTATTAATTTATTGTGTGCCATCTTTAACAAACATCATCATTCCAGAGCCAGGCAGGATTAGGCACAGCCCCCCCCCCCAGCCAGCCAGCCTCCTGCCAATGTCACCTTGATTTACCTGCTGCAGCCAACCCTTCCCAGCTGCTGCCGCTGCCACCCGGGCCGAGCAAGCGGCTCTCAGCTTGCTCTGCTTCCACTCCGGGCAGCCGCCAAGCAAGTCCCTTCCGCCTCTGCCCGAGACCTGGAAAGGGCAGCTGCTGCTCAATGTGCCAGCTTCAGGGAGGCTGCAAGGTGTGGGGCATCTGGGAGGGGCAGTGGCCCCTGGCCGGGCCCCCTTTGCCCCCTGCCATGTTGGGAGGCTCCGACAGCCTGCCACCGACCACATGGCAAGCTGCTGCAGCCACCCCATCCCACGTCCACTACACGCATATAGCAGCAGCAGCAGCAGCAGCCCGACTGCCAAGTGTGTGTAGGGGAGGGGGACATGGGCTGGGCAGAGGCTCGGCGGGCAGGAGGCAAATGACACCCTCCGAAGGGAGGTGCTGCTGGGCACTCAGACCAGGCAGTGCTGGGGGAGGGGAGGGGGCTCCTCCTCTGCATCCTTTGTAAGGCTTGTGCAGCCAGCCAGCCTGCCAATACCAGGCATATCCCCCCCTTTCCTCGTAGTGCAACATTCATGCACCCAGAAAGGCCAGGCATTATCCAGACTGCTGCTGCTGACCCCCCCCCCCCACCATAGTGCGCTAGGTGCAACACAGTGGCAGTAAGGACCTGTGAGCAAGATGCTGGGCTGGCTACCTGCCTGGCACCCCACAGTGGTGGTGCCACATGGCAGCGGGCAGCAGGCTGGACTGGGAAAGGGGCCAAAGAGTTAAGAAAAGCAGAGGCGTTTCCAAAATGGAAACCAAAATGGTGAGACGATGGCCACGCACTTCCCTGCCCTGCCCCCCCCCCCCGAAGTCCAAGAGCCTGGTGCATGAAAGGCAGCACTACAGGGCCAACCCCCCCCCCCCGAGATGAGCATCCCAGTTCCTAGGAGTCCTGCCCAGTAGCAAGCCCCTCCCCTCCTCACGCATGTTGTGGAGACGCTTGTGGTGCGCTAAATGTCAGCGCTGCAGGCAGAGCTGCAGAAGCTGCGACTCCTTTCTCCGGCGGGGCAGAGCCTGGATTTACGAGGCCTCTGAGTCTGGCTTCCCTGCCAAGGCACAGAGAGTCATTAACTATTAATAAAAGCATTACTGAGCCACCCCCAGGGCACCCTTAATTCATGGGGCAGGAAAGCACAGAGCAGGCTCTGTGGCAGCTGCCTTTGCACCAGCCCCACTACCAGAGCCAAGGCGGGGCCACTCCTGCTGCTGCTGCGGCGGCTGGGAGCCTGGGGAGAAGGGCCCACAACGGCAGGCAGGGACGCAGCTCTGCCTGCCCCAAGCTCACCCCAGGCGGGCGGGGAGGCTGCCAGGCCAGAGCCTGCTGAGCGGCACCTGGCCCAACCGCTGCCCCAGCCAGGGGTTGAGAACATGAGCCAGGAGCACGGGGTCCTGTGTCCCTCCACAGACGTTTTGCTGGCCTGCCTCAGGCCAGGCACCGCCCTCTGCCTAAAGACAGCCAGCTGGGTAATAATGTGGAGATGCCAACGCTGGCCTGCCTCACAGCGCCCCTGCAAGGATGGCGCAAGCAGCACATGGGGCACACGCCTTGAGCACTTCTAGCCCCCAGAAGGGGGGAAGCAGTTAGGCTCTGTGGAGGTTTTATGGGCACTACAAACGGGCACTGCAATAAAGGTGGGCAGGTATCCTGTGCCCCAAACTCATGGCGACCTATTTGCAGCCCTCGCAGCCTGCAGAACGTGAGAGAGCAGAACGTGAGAGAGCCTCCCAGGCCACATTCCCTCCCAGGGCCTCCAGCTGCTCGGGAAGAGGGGGTGCAACCCCTTGCAGACGGAAGCAGAAAGCTCCATGGCTCTCCTCCCTTGCCGTCAAGCGTTCCAGGGGTCGTACTAATGCAACACGCTACTGTTTGGCGTTGCATCGGCTTCAGCTGTCTGGCCGAGGGCAAGATTGAGTTTTGCAAGATATCTGCCTTTGGGACCTGTACATGATCCATATGCTGTATCCATTCCTGCAGCCCCCCCCCATACCACAGATAACAACAACAACAACAACAACAACAACAACAACAACAACAACAACCAGTATTTATATACCACCTTTTCTTTGGTCATCAGATTTCTCTTCTGACTTTAATTCAAAGGCGGTTTACACAGGCAGGCTTTCTAAACCCAAGGGGTTTTTACAATATAATAATATGTTCTAATCTGTCATAGAACCCTTAAGAACATAGAACATAAGAAGAGCCCTGCTGGATCAGGCCAAAGGCCCATCTAGTCCAGCTTCCTGTATCACACAGTGGCCCCACCAGATGCCTCAGGGAGCACACAGCCAACAAGATAATCCTGTTCCCCATTGACACTCCCTTGCACCTGGCACAGAGAAAACCTACTTCTAAAGCCAGGAGGTTGCTTATGGCTTGTAACCGGTGATGGTCTTCTCCTCCATGAATCTATCCAAACCCCTTTTAAAGGCATCCAGGCCAGTTGCCATCACCACATCCTGTGGCAAGGAGTTCCACAGATGAATTACACGCTGGCTAAAGAAATATTTTCTTTTGTCCGTTCTAACTCTCCCTCCATTCAATTTTAGTGCATGTCCCCTGGTTCTGGTGTTGTGCGAGAGGGAGAAGAATTTCCCTCTATCCACTCTCTCCATCCCATGCATAATTTTATACGTCTCCATAGCCCCCTCCTCCTCCTCCCAGCAACACTGCTCCTTATGAAGCAGACCACCCAGACTCTGGGGGTCAGGGGCATGCGAACACATTCCGTCCACGAAGAGTGGCAGAAAAAGGAAACGAGGCGGACCGGACCCACAGGTCAGAAAAAGTGGAGACAAAGGGCGCCTCAAGAAAGAATTCAGGTGGTACAACAATGCCCATGTGACGGTGGCGACCTTGCCTAGTAGTCCGTGAAGAAAAAACGAGCTCAGCCTCCGACAGCGAGCCAAGGAGCAGCAAGGGGGAGGAGACACATGCCGGTGGAAGACAAGGAACGGAAGAAGCCCCCGCCTCAGTGCCTTCGAGACCAGGTGCCTGCAGCCAGTCGAAGCCCCCCCCCCCGCGCCCCTTCTTCGTGACGGGGAGGGAGCCAGCCCCAACACAGTTCATTAGTTCTGTTAGTTCCTGTACTTTGAGAGCAAGAAAAAAGTACAGGAACTAACAGAACTACAACTCTAAACCTCTCAGCAGGTGAACTGCAGGGAAGCAGCATCAGAAAGGGCAGGACTGCCGCGGAATGTAGAGAGGAGTAGCCGGAGCAGAGACCACGGGACACAGGGTGGAAGAAGCAACTCTTCACCCGCTGCTTAGAGTGCTGCTCTTCATTGCTGCCTTGATGTGAGCGTGTGTTGCATGGTAAGAACAGAGGAAGGGGAGCCTGGCTGCTGGATCCGGCCCAGGCCCATCTAGCCCAGCCTCCTGCATCTCACTGTAGTGACCCCAACAGTTGCCTCTGGCAGCAGACGAAATAACAAGAGACCTGCATCCTGTCGCCACCCCCCTTGCACCTGGCACTCAGACGCAGGCAGGCAGGCTCTCAAACCCGGAGGTTGCATGCAGAAGGGGTGGCCAAACCACAGCTCGCCTGTCGCATGCGCCTCCTTGACATATACTGTGTGGCGGCTTGTGGAAATATGTCGGCTGAGCTCCTTTTTGCATCACAATTAGCATAAAAGGTAAAAAAGACTTTCAAGCTTTATAATTATTTACTGGTATAAACTGAGAGTCTACTGGATTAAAACGTAAGTTTAATGTTCACAGTGGGTAAATATATTTAGGGCTCAGTCCAGCCTAACTCAGGCACAGTTGAGGCCCAATTGTGGCCCAATTGTGGCCCAAACTAGGACCGAGTTAGGCTGCAACTGTGCCTGAGTTAGGCTGGAGGCAACAGCATTGGGCCAGGATCGCGGCAAAACTTACCGCAGAGGCAGGCAGGCTCCTGTGGGGAGCTGTCAGTCTTGTGGAAGCGAAGAGCCCCCTCCTCAGCCCGTCTGCGTGCACCTACCACAGCTGCTGCAGCGGTTGCAGCAGATGGGCAGCCACAGGCGGGCCTGCAGGCACTGCGCGTTTGACAGTCAGCTGAAGGGCAGAGGTTGTGCCAGTGCCAGCTGCCCCAGGGCACCCTGGGCATCAGCCACCTGCCGCAGGGGGGAGTGCGACTGCCCTCCCTCCTGCAGA
Organism: Plestiodon gilberti rubricaudatus; assembly: GCA_026170595.1. NCBI lineage: Eukaryota > Metazoa > Chordata > Lepidosauria > Squamata > Scincidae > Plestiodon > Plestiodon gilberti. The sequence goes on along the minus strand of JANXHW010000014.1, from coordinate 1,086,379 downwards.
CTGCGATGCCACCCCCAAGCCACGGTGAGGCTGCACGTGGGAGTCATGGGGGGGTGAGCGGGGGAGAGAAGGGAAGGAGGGGGTGGGAACGGCACGCACAAGGGGGGGGTCTCATGAGGTCTGGAACCGCCTCCGCCAGGACATGCCCGTGCGCTGCCTGAAGCCCTGGGCCTCAAGGGCCGTGGCAATGCCCACAAAGAAGGCATCCCAGCATGCCTTCTGCTCCGTGCCCCGGCCAAGACCGAGAGATGCCGTGGGCTTGTCTGCTGCGAGCGGGAAGGGCTCACGCAGCTCATCACACCCCCAGATGGGGCAACGTCGGCACCTTGCGGCAGGCGCTCTGGCGGCATGGGGGGTGCCAGCGTCCATCATCAGGGAGTGGGAGGGGAGGCAGGCACACTGACAGGGGGTGCTGGGGAGGGGCACGCGTGGGTCAGAAACAGACAGACAACACGGCTGGTGGGAGAGGGATACAGGGAGAGGGGTCTGCAGAGACCGATAGGGGCACAGGGGGCACTTCGCAGATGGAGGCAATGCAGGAACGGGCGCCTCTCATGCAGACGGACCGAGGGCGGACACGGACGCCGTTGATGGGCGGAAACGGACGCCGGTGACGGGCGGACAGAGGGCGGAAACGGACGCCGGTGACGGGCGGACACGGACGCCGGTGATGGGCGGACCGAGGGTGGGTGAGAGCCCCGGTTGCTGAAAGGGCTCTTCACGGACGTGGCGGACGTGCGCCACAGTGCCCGTCAGTGTTTGCCTGCCTGACAGGCCCCCCAACTCCCCCCTCCCCTCTGGTCCCAGAGGGTCCGGCAGCCCCCCTGCTGTGTTCTCCCAGGGATGGCTGTGGCGGACCCTGGCTGGGATTCATGCAGAGGCTTGTGTGCTGGGGCCTGCCTGTGTGGGTGTGTGGGGCAGTGCTTGTGCAACATTGGGGACATGTGTTTCCAGGGGCATCTTTATTGTTCTGGAACAGTGGCAGAGATGGCCGGGCGTGGCTGCCAGGGGTAGGCACAGCAGCCTCTAGGACCACAGCAGCAGTATCAGGCGAGCCCCATGGACCTGGAGATGCGGGCTCTTCCCCTGTGGAACCACGGCCTGCTCCATAGAAAGGGGAGGGACAGCAAGTAGGCAGCCAGGGCAGTGGGGCAGCAGCAGCAGCTGAGGTGGGTTGCAGGGCAGGCTCCCAGACCTCTCTGGCAGCATCAAGGCAGGTGACCGTGGGGCAACCAGACTGCAGGCCCAGGGGTGCTCCCCGGACAGTTTGTGGTAGTGGGCATTCCTGGGGGGACGAACAACATGGGGGTGTTCCATGGCAGCTGCTGCGTGGTAGCAATCGCCATTGAAGAGGAGCCAGTGTGCCAGTTGCAAAGGTCTGCAGGGAGAGAAATCAAACACAGCTGAGTGGTGTGAGACACATAGCCTGGTCTGCGCTCCTTCCCTGGGTGTACGGTGAGCATGATCCTGTAAGGGAAAGGGGTCAAAGAGAGAGACAACAACACAACTTGGGGGTCACAACCATGGCAATCCTAGCAATACTGACCTGTCGGTAGACCCTGTGGAGAAAAGAGGGGGGGGAACAGCTGGTGTCTACATATGGGTTACAGTTCCACACTCATGGCATTGTGTGCTCACATTAATACAGGCAGCTATGAGACAAGAAGACATTGGTATAGAGGCATATCATGGCAGGCTATGCAGGCAGCTATGAGACAAGACATTGGTATAGAGGCATATCATGGCAGGCTATGCAGGCAGCTATGAGACAAGACATTGGTATAGAGGCATATCATGGCAGGCTATGCAGGCAGCTATGAGACAAGACATTGGTATAGAGGCATGTATCCTACCTATATTTCTCTATGCTAAGAGGCAGACGTCAGACCACATGTCAGCACAAACCCTGCACTTACCTGCTGGTGTTGTTGCCTGTATGGGGGGGGGAGAGAGGGGCTGGGAGAAAGACATGGGTTAGCAAACACTTGCATGGAGACAGCTGCCCAGGCACAGCAGTAAACAGTTTGGCCACAGGCAGAACAGCCCTCTCTGCCCTAGAGGGGGGCAGAGAGGAGAGAGGAGAAGAGAGAAGTGGGGTGTTAGAAAAGTTTTCAAAGTCCCACTTTGTGGCTGCTGGGGGACAGAACCCCACGCCACGTGCTCAGAGAGAGAGAGTGGAGGGCTGGGGCTGGGCTTTTGTGGGAAAGAGGCTGGGTGGGGCTGGGTGCTGATAGGGTAACTATTTGGGTCCATGTCCAGAGTTAGGCCACACCTGTTCGGTCCTAACTCAGGCCCAACTCGGGCCCAGGGTGTTAGAACTTTTCAGGAGAGGGCTGGTGTGGGTAAGGTAAAATGGCTCCTATGGGTCTCCTCACATTTGGGTCCACCCTTTTTGCTGGCCCAAATTTTGGGCCTGAGTTGGGCTCGAGGGGGCGTGTCAGTGGCTCTCCAGTGTCTGGAACCGGACCAAAATTCGTAACCGCCCCCGTCACACCCCCGACACGCCCCCAACACACCCACTTTTAGGCTGCAATTGTGCCTGAATTGTGTAATTGTGCCTGAATTGTACCGCAGTTGCCTTGGGCTGGACCGGGCTGCAATTCAGTCACAATTGCAGCCCAACTCAGGCACAATTCAGGCACAACTCGGGCCTAAAGCACTTGGGCTGCAATTGTGCCTGAATTGTACCGCAGTTGCCTTGGGCTGGACCGGGCTGTATATTTAAGAATTTAAATGCTTCTTAAATAGTGTGTGTCTCAAACATCTGAAGTTTATCATATGTGGCTCTTAGGCCACCTCTGACAGATAGTCATGGCTTGTAACCTGTGATGGACTTTTCCACCATGAATCGATCCAATCCCCTTTTAAAGGCATCTAGGCCAGGTGCCATCACCACATCCTCTGGCAAGGAGTTCCACAGATTAATTACATGCTGGGTAAAGAAATATTTTCTTTTTGTCTGTTCTAACTCTTCCTCCAGTGGTGTAGGAATGGGGGGGGGGGAGTGGATATCATGTCCCCCCTCAGGCTCCTTTTTTCTAGACTGAAGAGCCCCAAACGCTGTCGCCTTTCCTCATAAGGGAGCGGCCCCAGCAGCCCACTCATCCTTTGGTCACTCTCTTTTCCACCTTTTCCAATTCAGCTACCATATTGTCCAGAGTATAGGCCGCACTTCCCCCCCCCCAATTTAAGTTTTTTAATTAGGGGTGTGGCCTACAATCGTATATGTGCTTGTCTTTTGAGCAAGTCTTCTCCGCTTTTAATTCAAATTGGCAGCGATTCCTAGCCAAGCGTCCTGGCCTTGGCTGCTGCAGACGCTGAGAAAAGCATACTAGAGGCAGTTTTGCAGTAACCGGAGCTCCCTCTGCTGGTCACTGAGTCTCTCTCTCTCTCTCTCTCTCTCTCTCTCTCTCACTCTGTGTAAAAATTAAAGTCACTGTGTTGGATAAAGAGGACAAATCAGCCTTTGAAATGTCAGCTGGTGGGCATACTGTTGGCCCTGAACATTCCTGCCGCCTGCTGCTACCAGCCGCAGCAGCTCCAGCCATGGGCCCAGGACTGTTTTTAAAATAAAAAAAACATTTAATTTTTGGAAAATAACACCAAACGTTCAGGGTGCGTCTTATAATCAGAAGCGGCCTATACTCAGAACAATACGGTATATCCTTTTTGAGGTGTGACCAGAACTGGACACAATACACCAGATGTGGCCTTACCATCAATTTGTACAAGGGCATAATGATATTGGCCGTTTTATTCTCAATCCCTTTTTTAATGACCCCGAGCATGGAATTGGCCTTCTTCACAGCCGCTGCACACTGGGTTGACACTTTCATCGACCTGTCCACCAGCACCCCAAGATCTCTCTCTTGATCCATCACAGACAGCTCAGAACCCATGAGCGTATATGTGAAATTTTGGTTTCTTGCCCCAATGTGCATCACTTTGCACTTACTTACATTGAAGCGCATCTGCCGTTTTGCTGCCCATTCTCCCAGTTTGGAGAGATCCTTCTGGAGCTCTTCACAATCCCTGCTGGTCTTCACCACCCGGAAAAGTTTAGTGTCATCCGCAAACTTGGCCACCTCGCTGCTTATCCCCAACTCCAGGTCATTGATGAATAATTTGAAAAGCACCGGTCCCAAGACCGATCTTTGGGGCACACCGCATTTCACCTCTCGCCATTGTGAAAATTGCCCATTGACTCCCACTCGCTGTTTCCTGGTCTTTAACCAGTTAACATAACATAACATAAGAACATAAGAAGAGCCCTGCTGGATCAGGCCAAAAGCCCATCTAGTCCAGCTTCCTGTGTCACACAGTGGCCCCACCAGATGCCTCAGGGAGCACACGAGACAACAAGATACCTGTGTCCAGTCGCCACTCCCTTGCACCTGGCACAGAGAAAACCCACTTCTAAAAAACCAGGAGGTTGCTTATGGCTTGTAACCTGTGATGGTCTTTTCCTCCATGAATTTGTCCAAACCCCTTTTAAAGGCATCTAGGCCAGGTGCCATCACCACATCCTGTGGCAAGGAGTTCCACAGATGAATCACACGCTGGGTAAAGAAATATTTTCTTTTGTCTGTTCTAACTCTCCCTCCACTCAATTTTAGTGTGTGTCCCTAATCTATAGGAGGACCTGCCCCCTTATTCCCTGATTATGGAGCTTTTTTCAGGAGCCTTTGGTGAGGGAGTGGTGGTTTTATGGGGTTTTATTTGTATTTATATATATTTTTGTATGCCACCCAGAGCACCCATGTCTCCCAACCTTTTCCGACCTGCAGCTCCCTTGATCATTGGCGATGACCATTGGCCGTGGCTTCCCATGGCATGATGTGGAGGCCTGCCAATTGGCATTGCACTGTTTTCCGAGAGGATTCCGTGGCACTCTGCGGCTCCCCTGGCTGGTACCTGTGGCTCCCCTGGGAGCCACGCCTCTCTCCCAGTGGGAACCACTGCTTTAGGGATACAAAGGGGCAACACTGCATCATTTCAACGTTCCAGAAAAGCTCCTGAGGAAGTCCATGCCAAAAGCTCTCAAGTGACCTGAGCAGGTAAGACATGAGGTCCTTGGTGTTTTTGTGACCGGTTGAAGAACACAAAGCCAGAGGGCAGAAGGAAACGGGCAGTCCTCACAGTGGCAGGAAGCATCTCTAGTGAACCGAGGACCCCCAAGGATCGGTCTTGGGAGCTGTGCTGTTTAACTTGCGCATGAATGACCTGCTGGACTGAGGGATGCGCAGTGAGGGGGGGCCAAGGTGACACCCAACTGTGCACAGTGGCGAAGCCTGGCAAGAGCGTCTGGGGCTCCTTGCGAAACGGGCACCAGAAAGGTCTGTTCTGTGTGCTGCTGCTGCTGCAACCATCAACCAGAAAAGCAGCAGTGGGAATTAGGAGACCTATTTCCAGCTGTAAAGAGATTCGCGTTTGGGCGAGTTTTGCTTTTGTTACTAGACTGGTAAGTTAGGAAAACTGAGGTAGAATTGTGGTTCAGATTTGTGAGGAAGTCAGACACTGACTGTGGGTTCAGCCCTGAAGTCGGTCTGGTTGCGGGGGGGGGGGGGCGGTGCTGCCTTTGTGCCAGCCAGTCTTCTAGGGGGAGGAGCCATAGCTTGGTGGGCTGGTAAGAGAGAGTCACGTCAGACGGCCAAGAGGCTGCCAGGATTGCAGGGTTCTTTGGGGCCCAAGGACAGGGGGAGCAAAGGAAGGTCCCCGACGCACAGCTGGGACGAGTCAGGCAGTCAAGAGCCATTTTTTCTAAGAGAGCACTTTTCAGAAAATTTATTTATTTAACAATATTTATATCCTGCCTTTCTCCCCGAAGGGACCCAGAAAATATCACCTGAGGGCATTACCGCAACCACCTTCTATTTTTTTTGTAAGACACAAAAAACGTATGATAAGGTGGGTTACGAATCCATTTGGCGCTTCTCTTTTCATCTCTGCACCTGTTGCTACCTTGTTGTAAGCACCCCAGGGGTACAAGTGATTTCAGCTCGTTTTGATTCGGTGAGCAGACACCAGACTCCAAAGATGGAGAAGGTACCCAAAAGAGAGAGAGTGGGGGGGAGGGAAGAGAGAGATCCGTGCTTTGCGGAGGCGCCAAAAATAGAGCTCTGACAGACCAGCGCTGGGTAAAAAGGAAGATCTTTACTTTGCTAGCAAAGGACACAGAATGCAGGGCACAATGTGTAATATACAAAATCAATACAAAAGCTTGTATACATTTCATTATTGCAGGAAAAAACCATGGAGTACATTGTTCAAGGGTCAATAATAAAGAAGAACCAATACAGAATAGGATCCAAGGAGATACACTTTGATACAACTTCAATAAGAAGTTGGATTCAAACTTTTCACCAATGAGATCAGCAGCAACATTTGTGAAACTTTTAACCAATAAAAGATAAACTTTATTTAAAAACCAATGAAAAGTGTGGTGCTTTGTGTTACTGGGAACCAATGGGTTGATGGGCCTGGGGTATTGTGTGGCAGAGGTAATAGGATTAGACCCCCACTTCAGGTGAAGTGAGGTTTTCCGGGGTTTTATGAATGGGTCCTTTTGAGAAGCCTGCTTGACACAAAAGGCAGTGTTTCCAGTTAGATAGCCCGGGGTGCCAAACAATAGGTCCCTGCCCCATGGCACCATGTATCCCAAGGTATACAGTTGAAGGACATTTGAATCATTGTAGCAAGGCAAGACAGGAACAATGTAGATAGTTGAAAGGCATTTGAATAATTGTAGCAAAGTAAGGCAAGAACAATGATTTTGAAGTGGGAGAGGAGATAGGGATGATTGACATGGAGAGGGGCATGCACAAAGAGATAGATTTTTGGAGGTAAGGAAATGGTGACAATCTGAGTCCTTGCTGTGATTCCTGAATTCCCCTTTTCCCTGGCCCCAGCCGGCTTCCCAGGTAGAAGGCAGCCATTTGGGACCAGCACAGACCAGGAGCCGTTGTTAACCTGCCTGAGTTATGCTTCCAAAATGTCTCCCCTACTCCCTGCGGTGCAGGTTCATGGCAGGAGGCGCACCCCCGGTGCTGCCTGCGTTCAACCTCCTGAGTTCCGTCGCTGGAGGAGGGGGAGGGACTCGAACCACTCTACTACCCTGCTCCTCAGGACCTCAACAGGGTGCCTAGACTCAAACTAGGCTTTTTAATGGCTGCAAACCAATGCACTGCTACCAGGAGCCTCTCCGCCCAACCTGGGACTAGCCCCATTAGAGCAGGAGGATCGGGACCCGTCCCTGGGGAGACCTCGATGATCCTCAGTGAAGATTGGGTGCATAACTCTCAAGGGGAGCCCCTAAACCACAGCAATTCTGCAGAAAGGTCCATTTCCTAGAATTACGTTAGTATCGCTTTAAGACTGTCAGTTGCAAGGAGAAAGCATAGAGGAGGTCAGTGGGTCAGCGGTTCCGATAATCCTTTAAGTGGAGACACGCTCCGTCTAGTCGGTCTTGGCTGAACGCCCAGAAAGGGGATTAAAGGCTTTAGAGTTAAGCGGCTTAAAGGATTAAGTAGGTACACAGTGAACTTTGCTGGTTGCTGCTTCTCTCAGGGGTTCGGGAGGCTTGTGGCAGGCACGTTCCTGTGGACTTTTGACCTCTGCTGGCACGCGCCAGCTGTCAAAGTGCGCGCAAACCAGAAAGAAGCCGAATTCTTAATGCGTTTGTCTTAAAATGGCTGTATCTCAGTGATTCCTTGACGGATTTACAGCCCATTCCAACCCAAGTGCTAAGCAGCCCAAGTCAGACCTAAAGTCAGCCTAAGTCGTTTAGGTCGAAGTTAGGTCTGGAACGCAACCATTTAGGGCGAAGTTAGGTCAAAGTTAGGTCGAAGTTACGACCGACGGACTAAGAACAGCCCATTCCAACCCAAGGGCTAAGCAGCCCAAGTCAGACCTAAAGTTGACCTAAAAGTGGGCGGATCGTGGGCGGCAACCAATTAACGTTGGATTCCAGACCCTGGCAAGCACAGACACGCCCCCTCCAACACAAATGCTGACACAAAATTTAGGTCGACCAAAAAGGTGGACCCAAATTCGAGGAGACCCATAGGAGCCATTTTACCTTACCCAAGCCAGCCCTCTCCTGAAAATTTCTAACACCCTACTCCTGAGTTAGGTCAGAGTTAGGACGGAGTTGGGCCTGCTAGGTCTGGAAACCGACAGAGTTATGCCTAAGATAGGGAGCCTATCAGCACCCAGCCCCACCCAGCCTCATTCCCACAAAAGCCCAGCCCCAGACCTCCAGTCACTCTCTCTCTCTCTGAGCATGTGGCGTGGGGTTCTGTCCCCCACAGCCACAAAGTGGGACTTTGTCGGTGGAGGGCAAAATTCACAAACACCCCACTTCTCTCTTCTCCTCTCTGCCTCCCTCTAGGGCAGAGAGGGCTGTTCTGGCTGTGGCCAACCTGTTTACAGCTGTGCCTGGGCAGCTGCCTCCATGCAAGTGTTTGCTAACCCATGTCTTTCTCCCAGCTCCTCTTCCCCCCCCCCCACAGGCAACAACACCAGCAGGTAAGAGCAGGGTTTGTGCTGACATGTGATCTGACTGCTGCCTCTTTGCATTTAGAAATATAGGAAGGATACATGCCTCTTTACCAATGTGTTGTCTCATAGCTGTCTGCATAGCCTGCTATGACATGCCTCTACCAATGTTGTCTCATAGCTGCCTGCATAGCCTGCCATGACATGCCTCTCTACCAATGTGTTGTCTCATAGCTGCCTGCATAGCCTGCCATGATATGCCTCTTTACCAATGTCTTGTCTCATAGCTGCCTGCATAGCCTGCCATGATATATAGGATACATGCCTCTTTAGCACTGTTGTGTCTGATAGCTGCCTGTAGTCATGTGAGCAGACACTGCCACAAGTGTGGAACTGTTAGCCTTATGTAGACACCAGCTGTTCCCCCCCCCCCCCTTTTCTCCACAGGATCAACTGACAGGTCAGTAGTGCTAGGTTTGCCATGGTAGTGACCCCCAAGTTGTGTTGTTGTCTCTCTCTTTGACCCTTTCCCCTTACAGGATCATGCTCTCCTTACACCCAGGTAAGCAGCCCAGACCATGCTATGTGTGTCACACCTCTCAGCTGTGTTTTATTTCTCTCCCTGCAGGCTTTTGCAACCGACACACTGGCTTGTCTTCAATGGCGACTGCTTCCACACACCAGCTGACATGTAACTCCCCCTTGTTTTTTGTCTCCCCAGGAACGTCCACTACCACCTACCTTCCTGGGAGCACCCCTGGGCCTGCAGGCTGGTTGCCCCACTGTAGTCTGCCTCGATGCTGCGAGAGGTCAGGGAGCCAGCCCTGCAACCCTCCTCAGCTGCCGGTGCTGCTGCTGCTCCACCTCCCTGGCTGTCATACTTGCTGCCCCTCCCCTTTCTATGGAGCAGGCTGTGGTTCCAGAGGGGAAGAGCCTGCATCTCCAGGTCCATGGGGCAGGTGTGCTGCTGCTGCTGCTGCTTTCAGATTGGCTGCTGTGACTACCCATGGCAGCCTCGCCTGGCCATCTCTGCTAACGTTCCAGAACAATAAAGACGCCCCTCAGGCAGAGCCCCAGTGAAACATATGTGTCCAGTGTTTACACAAGCATTGCCCTCCACACACAGACAACCCCCAGCACTGAAGCCCCTACATGAGTCCCATCCAGGGACTGCCATGGACTTCCCTGGGAGAACACAGCAAGGGCGCTGCCAGACCCCCATGGCACAGAGGGGAGGGGGGAGTCGGGGGGGCCTCTCAGGCAGGCAAACAGTGACAGCCAGGGCGTCCACCCGTAATGCAGGCGCCTCCGTCGAAGGTCCGCCCGTAATGCAGCCACTTCCGCCCAAAGTCTGTCTGCATAAGAGGCGCCTGTTTATGCATCACCTTCATCTGCGGAGCGCCCCCTGTGTCCCTATCGGTCTCTGCAGACCCCTCTCTCAGAATCTGTCTCCCACCAGCCTTGTTTTCTGTCTCTCTGTCACTGACCCACCCATGCCCCTCCCCAGCGCCCCCTGTCTGCCTGCCTGTGTGTCTGCCTCCCCTCCCACTCCCTGATGATGGCTGCTGGCCACCCCCCACCCTGCCAGAGCGCCTGCCACGAGGCGCCGTTGTCGCCCCATCTGGGGGTGTGATGAGCTGCGTGAGCCCTTCACGCTCGCAGCAGACAAGCCCAAGGCATCTCTCGGTCTTGGCCGGGGCACAGAGCAGCAGGCACGCCGAGATGTCTTCTTTGTGGGCATTGCCCTGGCCTTGGAGGCCCAGGGCTTCAGGCAGCGCACGGGCGAGTCATGTCAGAGGCAGTTCCAGTCCTCATGAGACCCCCCTTGAGTGTGACGTTCCCACCCCCCTCCTTCCCTTCCCTCCCCCACTCACCCCCCAGTGCAGCCTCAATGTGGCTTGGGGGTGGCATCGCCTTCTGCAGGAGGGAGGGGACGGCCACTCTCCCCTGCAGCAGGTGGCTGATGCACAGGGTGCCCTGTGGCGGCTGGGCTCAGGCACCTCGCTCACCTGTCACCTGCCCTGCGCCCACCACATGACTGGCACAACCCCCATGCCTGCGGTCAGCCCCTTTGTGACCGGGCTGCGACAGACCCTGCGGCAGCTGCCATGGATGGACGCTGACACATGCAGACAGAGGCCTGCACATGCCTGAGCCTGTAGAAGAGCCTGCCTGCCTGCCTGGGAGGTAAGTGTTGCCTGGATCCTGGGGTGGTGCTGGGCCACAGAAACTGCAGCCTGCCTAACTCAGGCATAACTCTGACCTACCTCAGGCATAACTTCTGCCTAACTTAGGCTGCACTTAGGCCACACTTATGCCTGACTTGGAGAGGAGTTGGGTTGGAATGGGCTGTTAGATGGGTAAAAGGCAGGGGGTTCAGGGGAAGGTGGCCGATGAAATAAAAATATTTGGGGAGGGGTAGGGTCCTCACTACAACCTGACTTGCCGAAGCGAAGGGCTGGACTACTGGCCACAAGCTTAGAGCCATGGATCTGTTCCAGACTGCCAAACAACATCTGTCATCTTCTCGAGAACGCCAGAACTAGCCAAGTATATTAGTCTTAAAGGTAAAGGTGACCCCTGACATTTAAGTCCAGTCGTGTCCGACTCTAGGGTGTGGTGCTCATCCCCATTTCAAAGCCGAAGAGCCAGCATTGTCCAAAGACGCCTCCGTGGTCACGTGGCCGGCGTGACTCTCCTTGCCGCAGCGCGTAGCATGCAGCTTTCCTGTCTGCAGTGGCATAGCTGGGGGGGGGGCTGGGGAGGCGCAGCTGTGCCCCAGGTACCACACTTCAGAGGGGTGCCTCTTCTAGAACTTCCTGCTTATCTAGCACCAAACAGCTGATTGGTGCTATGCAATTGGTCACTGACCCAGAGCCGGACATCCTAGAGAGTGAAGTCAAGTGGGCCTTAGGTAGCATCACTAACAACAAAGCTAGCAGAGATGATAATATCCCAGCTGAGCTACTTAAAATCCTAAATGATGATGCTGTGAAAGTGCTGCACTCAATATGCCAACACATTTGGAAAACTCAGCAGTGGCCAAAGGATTGGAAAAGGTCAGTTTACGTTCCAATTCCAAAGAAGGGCAGTGCCAAAGCGTGTTCAAACTATCGCACAATTGCACTCATTTCACATGCTAGCAAGGTTATGCTCAAAATCCTACAAGCTAGGCTTCAGCAGTACGTGAACTGAGAACTACCGGAAGTACAAGCTGGGTTTTGAAGAGGCAGAGGAACTAGAGATCAAATTGCCAACATGCGGTGGATCATGGAGAAAGCACGAGAGTTCTAAAAAAAACACCTACTTCTGCTTCATTGACTACGCAAAAGCCTTTGATTGTGTGGATCACAACAAACTGTGGCAAATTCTTAAAGAGATGGGGGTACCAGACCACCTTACCTGTCTCCTGAGAAACCTGTATGCGGGTCAAGAAGCAACAGTTCGGACCGGCCATGGAACAACCGACTGGTTCCAAATTGGGAAGGGAGTACGGCAAGGCTGTATATTGTCACCCTGCCTATTTAACTTATATGCAGAGTAGATTATAAGAAATGCAGGGCTGAATGAATCGCAAGCCAGAATCAAGATTGCCGGGAGAAATAACAACCTCAGATATGCAGACGATACCACCCTAATGGCAGAAAGTGAAGAAGAACTAAAGAGCCTCTTGATGAGGGTGAAAGAGGAGAGTGCAAAAGTTGGCTTGAAACTCAACATTAATAAAACTAAGATCATGGCATCTGGGCCCATCAATTCCTGGCAAATAGAAGGGGCAGAAATGGAAGCAGTAACAGATTTTACTTTTCTGGGCTCCAAGATCACTGCAGACGGAGACAGCAGCCATGAAATTAAAAGACGCTTACTCCTTGGAAGGAAAGCTATGGCAAACTTAGACAGCATAATAAAAAGCAGAGATATAAGAACATAAGAAGAGCCCTGCTGGATCAGGCCAAAAGCCCATCTAATCCAGCTTCCTGTGTCACACAGTGGCCCCACCAGATGCCTCAGGGAGCACACGAGACAACAAGATACCTGTGTCCAGTCGCCACTCCCTTGCACCTGGCACAGAGAAAACCCACTTCTAAAAACCAGGAGGTTGCTTATGGCTTGTAACCTGTGATGGTCTTTTCCTCCATGAATTTGTCCAAACCCCTTTTAAAGGCATCTAGGCCAGGTGCCATCACCACATCCTGTGGCAAGGAGTTCCACAGATGAATCACACGCTGGGTAAAGAAATATTTTCTTTTGTCTGTTCTAACTCTCCCTCCACTCAATTTTAGTGCGTGTCCCCTGGTTCTGGTGTTGTGCGAGAGGGAGAAGAATTTCCCTCTATCAACTCTCTCCATCCCATGCATAATTTTATAAGTCTCAATCATGTCCCCCCTCAGGCGCCTTTTTTCTAGGCTGAAAAGCCCCAGACGCTGTAGCCTTTCCTCGTAAGGGAGGTGCTCCAGCCCACAAATCATTCTGGTCGCTCTTTTCTGCACCTTTTCCAATTCAACTATATCCTTTTTGAGGTATGGTGACCAGAACTGGACACAATACTCCAGATGTGGCCTTACCATCGATTTGTACAAAGGCATAATGATATTGGCCGTTTTATTCTCAATCCCCTTTTTAATGATCCCGAGCATGGAATTGGCCTTCTTCACAGCCGCCGCACACTGGGTCGACACTTTCATCGACCTGTCCACCAGCACCCCAAGATCTCTCTCTTCATCCGTCACAGACAACTCAGAACCCATTAGCGTATATGTGAAATTTTGGTTTCTTGCCCCAATGTGCATCACTTTGCACTTACTTACACTGAAGCACATCTGCCATTTTGCTGCCCATTCTCCCAGTTTGGAGAGATCCTTCTGGAGCTCTTCACAATCCCTGCTGGTCTTTACCACCCGGAAATGTTTAGTGTCATCTAAACTCATTAGTGTCATCATTAGATATCACCATGCCAACAAAACTTCGCATAGTCAGGGCGATGGTGTTCCCAGTAGCAATGTATGGTTGCGAGAGTTGGACCATAAGGAAGGCTGAGCGCCGAAGAATAGATGCTTTCGAACTGTGGTGCTGGAGAAGACTCCTGAGAGTCCCTTGGACTGCTAGGAGATCAAATCAGTCAATCCTAAATGAAATCAACCCTGACTGTTCCCTGGAAGGACAGGTACTAAGGCTGAAACTCAAATATTTTGGCCACCTAATGCGAAGAGAGGACTCTCTGGAGAAGACTCTGATGCTGGGAAAAATTGAAGGCAAAAGGAGAAGGGGAAGGCAAAGGATGAGATGGTTAGACAGCATCACCGATGCAACGAACATGAAAATGAGCGAACAGGAAGATAGTGGAGGACAGGAAGGCCTGGCGGGATATGATTCATGGGATCACGAAGGGTCGGACACGACTTAACAACAACAACAACAATCAGCTGTTTAATACTACACAAGCGCGGGGGGGGGGGGAGGCTCTGAAAGCCTCTTCTAGCACCACCCTGGAAATCCCCCCATTCCCACAAAAACTCAGCCCGGGGGCGCTCCGGAGGTCTGTTGCAGAGGCCTGCAGAGGCTTCCACAAGCCTCTCCAATGGGATTTAAAGTGACTTCCAGTCAAACCAGAAGTCACTTTAAATCTCGTTGGAGAGGCCTGCGGAGGTTGCTGCAGGCCTGCGCAAAGGAGAATGGACATCTGGAGGCCCTTCCCCAGGTGAAGAATTTGCAATCGGTGCTGGACCCCAGTATCCGCAGGGTGCAGATACTGGGGTCCAGCTACTGTGCGTGTTTCGTTTTTTAAAAGCCCCCCTCCCGGCTGCCAGGGACCCTCGCTACACCACTGCCTCTCTGTAATTATCTTGCATGCCCTCATTTGTTGGGAACTTTTATTCCCCTTATGTAATTTTATTTTTATGAATAAACATTTCTTATTATGTACCTTTTATGTGAGGTGATTGCTGAGATCTCTCTCTCCCTCTCTCTCTCTCTCACACACACACACCTAAATTCAGTTGTCTTAACTGCAAGTTTGGTCAAACTAGGAAGGGAAAGTGAATTGTTTTGAGTACTTTGGCTTTCCGCCTGGGGCTACTGTAAATTAGGTCCTCATCAGGTGGTGGTGGCAGATTAACTTTTCCTGTGCCAACACCTCCCCTCTAATATTAGAAGTTTATTTGGTGGGCTACCCAAAAGGGCAACCTGTTATATGGCAACAGCGTGAGATAATACATGTGCGAGGCTACTGGCGAGAAGGCTGGCCTCTCTCTCTCTTCCAGGGCCTTCTGCATGCAGGGAGGGCTCCAGCGCCGGCTTCTTCAGGACAGCCCTACTGCCCCAGCCAGCCCCCCTCGGAGAAGGCACCAGTTTCCAGTTTCCAAGCCTGCAGCATCCAGGCTCGCCTCCACGTCACCAATAGGGAGGGTCAGCCTCTCCCACCCCACCCGGACAGGCAGTCGCAGCGCTTCTCCCACCTCCTGTTGCAGTCCTGAGATGACGACATCACCACCGCTGCTGCTCTGTACTCCTGTTTATTGGCACACACCCAGCTCTGTCCCTCTGGCCTGAAGCCCACAGACTGACGAGGACAAGGAGGGGTCCCATAAACGCGGTGCTCGTGCCCCCAAGGCCAAGGGTCCAGGGGGCCTTTCCTTTCGTTATTAGCAGTGCAGCTGCAGAACCATCACACCCCTGCTTGGTCCAGCCCCAACCAGCTCTGAGCCTGCACCCCGTCCAGCCCCCCTGGGCTTTCAGCATGGGCTGAAGCGACACCACTCTTAAGACCAGGAGCAACCCCACGACAGCGACTCCCCAGCTCCGTCCCGTGGCACCTGGACTCGCCAGCACAGGCCTCCAGCCATCTCTTCTTACAGACAGGACCCCGCCATGAGCCCCAGAGACCCCACCACCAAACCCAGGAAGCGGCGACAAGCCCAAGCCTCCTAAGGGGCTCACTCTGGCAGAGCAGCGGGGCGCCCCTCGCCGCAGTCCGCCTGGCTCTCGGGGTGGAGCAGGCCATTCAAAGCTGCAGCGAGCTCTCAGTCCCCTCCTCCTCCTCCTCCTGGTGGTGCAGCAACAGCAGCTCCAGGTCCGGGCTGGAGTCAGACTCCTTGTGTCGCTTGCTGTCCTTTTGTCCTACAGGGAGAGGAAAACTGCCCATCAGTCCTGGAAGGCGATAGCCCTGCCCCACCGGTCAACAGCAGACAGGCTCCTTGTGGCAGCGTGGCTTACTGCAGTCCAGTTCCGCTCCTCCAGCTTGCCTAGGCAGGAAGCCAAAGAGGGGCGCTGGGAAAGCCCGCCAGTCCTCGTCCCCCCCCCTTTACCTCTCGCAGCAAGGGCCTTTAGTCCAACGTGCAAGGAGATCCCCAGGAGGCACACAGCAAAGCCCAGCCAGTTCAAGGGGCTCAGGTGGTCTCCCATGAGGTGCGTGGCCAGCAGCAGGGTGCAGACTTCCTGCAGACACGGGAGCACACAAGTCACAGCAGCAACAGTGGACAGTCCTCGCAAGTCAACTGAGCATCTAGCCCCCAGGAGGGGCTCCTTCAGGGTCACCCTCCACCCCAAAAAGAGAAGGGGTGCTTCGATAATACGAGGTACTGAAATATTCTACCCTCCGTGGGGCACGAGAAGAATCTTCCAGACCTTGAGTTTTCCCTCCCGCCAAGGACAAGCGCTGTCCTGGGGAGGAAGCGTTGCAAATACCTTGAAAATCCCTGAGATGGACAAGGCAAGGCTGGAGGTTCTAGACACCAAAAGGAACTCGGAGAAACCCAGGCCAAAAGCAAGCACCCCGCCGAGGGCCAGCTTCCCCAGCAGCCCCAGCAGCAGCTCCACCTCATGGAAACGGAAAAGCTTCTCAGATGCAGATAAGGGCAGGCCTGGAGATGGGATAAATTGGGCAGGAAGGAGGAGACGGGTGTACATTCGGGCCAAAGGGCACCCTGCCAAGGCCCCTTCCAGCTCCTCCTCGCTTCCCCTTACTGGACCAGCAGCTAAACAGGGGGAAAGAGCCTTGGCAGTTTGTACCCGCTGCCAACATCCCAGGCTACAGAGACCAGGCGGGGGGGCATCTGGGAACCCCAACCCCCTACCCAGAAAGTAGCACCTGCAGGGAGAAGAGACGGACAATCCACTGAATTACCTGTAGTAAACCTGTGGACTAGGCAGCGAAAGGCTCAAAATGTAACAAGTTTATTAAAAGTCTAAACAAAACACAAGGGAATTAAACAATATGGAGAAAGAGAGGCGGGTAAATAAAAATACAAGCAAAGAGATGGAAAATGCCTGAGCTAGGCTGGAAAGCATGAAGAACTGTTTTCAGCAAATGAATGCAATAACCATTAATGCCCAGCAGGTGGAGCTAGAATGCTACTTGATCTCTCCAGGCCACTACTCCCCAACCCTCTGTGCACAGCTGGAATGAATAAGCAACCAGGAAAACAAGACAATCCCTTAACACAATCCTAGTTAGACAGTTGCCAGCTTATACTGCTGACGTTGCTCAAGGAGTCCTGGGTCACGTCACTCAGGCAACTGGCAGAGAACAAGCCCCACTTCCTGTGGGCTGGGAGACATACAGCTCTGCTTTGAGGAGGTCATCAAGGTATCTGATGGGAGGAGTGGAACCCACCTGGGTCACTTCATTCCCCCCCCCCCCGTTGGACCTTGACAGACAGGTGCTACTCAGTGGGCAAGGTGTCTCGGTTGCTAAGCAGGAAAGCTGTCCCAGGCAGGAAGCCGGACGCTAGTCCCACCCCTCGCATGGCGCAAAAGACAGGGGCTGCAAGAGGCCTCTGCAGTTTCTAGCTGCTGAACTTCATGGGGGCTTCTAGGAGGCTAAAAGTGTCCAAATGTATAGAAAAGGGGGTCAAAAAACAGCCGGGCTGCTGCACCTTCTCTCCAGCCGCTTTGCGTGGTGCATCGTGACACTAAGAGCGACAAATCATTTGATATAATGACCAAGACCTTCGTGGTCGGAATGCTGAAATTCAAGATGCATTTTCGGGCTTTTAGACCACGGTCTGCGTGAACTTGCTCTTCCTGACGTTTCGCTCTGACCTGTGCAGACAGAGCATTCTCAAAAGGAAAGACTGGACCACAACCCGTCTGTAGTAGCCAGGAAGGTGCCAACTGTCAGCACGTGCTGCCAACTGACAGTAACCCCTCAAGTAAGCTCTTGCTGTTCCAAGACATCCCCCTTAAAGGAGGCACGAGAATTACTGTATTGTTTCAATGTCTCCAAGTTGTTAAAGCCCATTATTTTAGCATGTTTAAGTACTGGAAACCATGCAGAGCTTAAACTTAAGGATTCTTCTTTGCGATTTAGTGCTCCAGAGTGTTTTTGTATCTTGATTGCTTCACGGAACACCCGCACTTGGTGATGTTCCTCCTTGGAGAGTAGCTGGGCCTGAGCAAACAAAATGCGGTGGTCTGTGGCTAGATTATGTTCAGCAACAGCTGATTTTTCCCCTTGGCCAAGCCGACAGCCCCTCTCATGCTCCTTGAGCCTCGTCCGTTCTGATCTCCCAGCCATACCTATATATAATTTGTCGCATTCACAAGGAATTCTGTAAACTCCTGCCATATCCAAAGGATGCAGGGGGTCTTTAGCAGAATGCAAGCACTGTTGAATTTTTCTAGTGGGGGTGTAAACTGGATGAAGACTAGCGCGTCCCAGTATTCGCCTGATGAGGTCGGTGACTCCTTTAATATAAGGGAGAAATACCAGAATCCTTGGATCCATAAGAACATAAGAAGAGCCCAGCTGCTGGATCAGGCCAAAGGCACATCTAGTCCAGCTTCCTGTATTACACAGTGGCCCCACCAGATGCCTCAGGGAGCACAAGACAACAAGATAAATCCTGTTTCCTGCTGCCACTCCCCTGCACCTGGCACAGAGAAAACCGACTTCTAAAACCATGAGGTTGTAACCTGCGATGGTCTTTTCCTCCATGAATCTGTCCAAACCCCTTTTAAAGGCATCTAGGCCAGGTGCCATCACCACATCCTGTGGCAAGGAGTTCCTCCATGCGGGGAGCATCGTATTTTCTAAGTTGCTGCCTGCAGTGACCTCTCAATCACCCACTGTGGTTGTCCATTTGGATGTAAACCTCCCTTTCTGCTTGTAAGAACTAGGGCAGTGGTTCCCAAACTGGGAGGCGCGGCTCCCAGGGGAGCCGCAGAAGCTAGCCAGGGGAGCCGCAGAGTGCCACGGAATCCTCTCGGAAAACAGTGCAATGCCAATTGGCAGGCATCAACATAATTTAATGGGGAGCTGCGGCCAATGGTCGCCAATGGTCAAGGGAGCCGCAGGTTGAAAAAGTTTGGGAAACACTGAAATGTGTTTGGAAATGCGCTCCGCTCTGGTCATCAAAGTTTTAATTAATCCCCTTTTTTTTGCTGTGGGTGATGGCCAGAGTCATAATGTAAATACCTACTGTATCAGTATGTGTTGGCTTGCGATATACACAGTGAGGGTAAAATCTTTCTTGCGATTAATCATAACATCTAAAAAAGGCAGTTCCTTCTCTTTCTCCAGTTCCATAGTGAATTGGATCGCTGGATGAACTTTATTAGGGTGTTCCAAAAGCAATTGTAATTCAGAGTTCCCCTCTTCCCATATGGCAAATATATCATCGTGTTGCAGATTTAAGGCTTTCATTTCAAAATCCTCCATAAATAGGTAGGCCACTACAGGACCGAGGGGACTACCCATAGCCACTCCATTGACTAGTTCATAAAATATCTGGCTCTGTTTAAAGTAAGTACTAGAGGTCAGACAATGTCTGAATAAGTCTATTAGACCATCTGGCACAAGTTTAACTTTCACGAGCAGCGAGTGGCCTCACGGGAACGAAGTGGCTCACGGGGACAAAGTGGCAAGATAAAAAAAGACACAGCGAGTTAAGCAGCTGGGCGAGGAGAGGGTAAGCAAGGAGAAGGTAAGTGAACTCTCTCAATTGTGCAGCTTTGTCTAACTTTAATTTACCATTAACTGTAAAGGACTTGGTTAAAGCTACCTTAAGCTACCTTAAACTTAAGATAGAACTAAGCCTAGCTAGGAACTAAGCCTAGCTTAAGTAGAACTAAATATAACCTGAGGAGGGGGATTGTAAGGTCCAGTAGCTAGGACACAGGCACAGAAGCTAGGTGGGAAATTAAATAGATTCAAAACACAAACAAGCACCTATCTAAAAGACAGGGGCAGAAACTGGACAAGCCTGGGAGCTGGTTCTAAAGAGAATTGCAGTCCAAATCTAAACAGGTCTACTCTGAGTAAAACCAGTGTTTACTCGAGAGTAAAAAGCCCAGGGCAGAGACCTGAGTCTACTTTAGAGTAGGAGCCTAAAACAAAACAAGAGGAGGCTAAAAGAAGGGGAGAAAGCAAGCTAAACTACACCTTAAGCAGAGTTAAACTTAAGCAGAATTTAAAACCTACAGTTTAAAACATACAGACCGCATGGTATAGAACGCCACATGGTAAATTAGGGTGACTCAGAAACCATAGCAACACACATTCCTGCCAGCTGAGTAGGTCAGATGTAAATTGAGGCAGCAGCAGGAACAATAGCAACAGGAATTTCCTGCCAGTAAACCACATCAGGCCCTGCCCCCCTTAGAGGCCAGTCTTTTCAAACTTTCAGGTAGGCAGGGGGAGGAGCTACACAACAGTTTAAATCTGGGGCTGGCTTGCGAGTGAGCCCTTTCACGAGCAGCGAGTGGCCTCACGGGGACCAAGTGGCTCACGGGGACAAAGTGGCAAGATAAAAAAAGACACAGCGAGTTAAGCAGCTGGGCGAGTTCAGCAGCGGGGCGAGGAAGCCAGGCCCCACACACTGCCCGGCACGTCCCTTGAAGAGAGGAGAGCTCCAGCAACATTAAGGTACCCAAACTTTGATAACTCCATAACTTACACTCAAAAGCTATGCAGTCAGACAGCCAGCAGAAGGGTGGGGGCTATCCAGTGTTTTGCACTGAGTGTCTCATGTATGACTATCTGCCTCTTGGGCACAAGTCATGGGTGTGTGCTCGGTGCAAAGAGCTCCAGGCTCTCAGGGAACGGGTGCGCTCCCTTGAAGCCACGGTTGCTGACCTGGAGAAGCAGAGACAGATAGAGAGGAACCAGGGTGAGACTTCTAGGGACGTGGAGGCATCGTCCTACCCTCAGTTGGCCAGCGCCTCAGCTGCCAGGAAAGGGAGTCTCAAGGCTGGAGGACGTCGCTCTGGAAAAGAGGGAAACAATCCCACAGTGGGGACCCCTTCTTCAGGTGATGGGCCCGTATCCAGTCGCACTATGGATACTCCTCTGGGGAGGGGGGGAAGGGGGCTTCTTGTTGTGGGTGACTCTATAGTCAGGAACATAGAAAGGGGGGTCTGTGACGGATGTGAGGACCGCACGGTGACTTGCCTACCTGGTGCGAAGGTTGCGGACATCACCTCTCGTCTAGATAGGCTGGTAGAGAGTGCTGGGGAGGAGGTAGCGGTTGTGGTGCATGTTGGCACCAACGACGTGGGGAAATGTAGCCGGGCGGTCCTGGAGGCCAAATTTAGGTTGCTAGGTAGGAAGCTCAAATCCAGGACCCCAAAGGTGGCGTTCTCAGAAGTGCTACCTGTTCCACGCGCAGGGCCAGCTAGGCAGGCGGAGCTCAGGGGTCTCAATGCGTGGATGAGACACTGGTGTGAGGAGGAGGGGTTTAAGTTTGTTAGGCACTGGGGAACGTTTTGGGACAAGCCGGGCCTGTACAAGAGGGACGGGCTTCACTTGAACCAAAACGGAACCAGACTGCTGGCGCGTAACATTAAGAAGGTGGCAGAGCAGCTTTTAAACTGACTCCTGGGGGAAAGCCGACAGGAGCCGAGGGGCATCCGGTTCGGGACTCCTCATTCCTCGGGAATGAGGGTGCAGAGGATGGGGAACAATCAAGTAATAACAGAATAAGAATTGGGAGTGGTAGCGTGATGGGACATGACAGCCAGTCTAGCAAAACAGAAGGCTGCAGGAATAAAGGGGCAAACATGCAGCCCTTCTTGGGGGACCAGGTATATAAGTGCTTTTATGCAAATGCCCGAAGTCTACGGGCAAAGATGGGAGAACTGGAATGTTTGGTGGCTAGGGAAAACATTGACATAGTAGGTATAACAGAAACCTGGTGGAATGCGGAGAACCAGTGGGATACTGCAATTCCAGGATATAAACTCTATAGGAGGGACAGAGAGGGGCGTGTTGGAGGTGGGGTGGCCATCTATGTCAAAGAGGGGGTAGAATCCACCAGAGTAGAGCTGGAGGGGGGCTCTGACTCCTCCGTAGAATCACTGTGGGTTAGATTACCAGGCTCCAAGAGTGATGTAATAGTAGGGGCATGCTACCGTCCTCCAGATCAAAAACCTGAAGGGGACCTTGAAATAAGGAAGCAAATCAGGGAGGTGTCAACGAGAGACAGGGTTGTAGTCATGGGGGACTTCAATTATCCTCACATCGACTGGGTCAATTCATGCTCAGGTCATGAAAGAGAGACTGGATTTCTGGATATGTTAAATGACTGTGCCTTAGAGCAGCTTGTCACGGAACCGACCAGAGGACAGGTGACTCTGGACTTGATATTGTGTGGCACTCAAGATCTGGTCAGGGAGGTAAATGTTACCGAACCGTTGGGGAACAGCGACCATGCTGCGATCTGTTTCGCCATGCATGTCGGAGGGAGAGTGCCGAGCAAATCTGACACGAAAACCCTTGACTTCCGAAGGGCAGACTTCCCCAAAATGAGAAGACTAGTTAAGAAAAAGCTGAAAGGGAAGGTAAAAGGAGTCCAATCGCTCCAGAGTGCATGGAGGCTGTTTAAAACAACAGTCGTAGAGGCCCAGCGGGAGTGTATCCCACAAAGGAGGAAGGGCTCGACCAAGTCCAGGAGGATGCCGGCATGGCTAACAAGCACAGTTAAGGAGGCTATAAAAGGCAAGGAAGCTTCCTTCCGTAAATGGAAGTCTTGCCCTAATGAGGAAAATAAACAGGAGCACAAACTGTGGCAAAAGAAATGTAAAAAGATGATACGGGAGGCCAAGAAAGACTTTGAGGAACGTATGGCAGGCAACATAAAAGGGAATAATAAAAGCTTCTTCAAATATGTTAGAAGCAGGAAACCTGCCAGGGAAACGGTGGGTCCGCTGGATGGTGAGGGAGAGAAAGGGGTGATAAAAGGGGACTTGGAGACTGCAGAGAAATTAAATGAGTTCTTTGCATCTGTCTTCACGGCAGAAGACCTCGGGCAAATACCGCTGCCGGAACGGTCTCCCCTGACTAAAGAATTAAGTCAAATAGAGGTTAAAAGAGAAGACGTCTCAGACTTAATTGACAAAATAAAGATCAATAAATCACCAGGCCCGGATGGCATCCACCCAAGAGTTCTGAAGGAACTCAAGAATGAAGTTGCTGACCTCTTGACCAAAATATGCAACTTGTCCCTTAAAACGGCCACTGTGCCAGAGGATTGGAGGATAGCTAATGTCACGCCAATCTTTAAAAAAGGAAGGAGGGGGGACCCGGGGAACTACAGGCCGGTCAGCCTAACATCTGTTCCAGGGAAGATGGTGGAAAGTCTCATTAAGGATAAAATCTTAAAATACATAGAAGAACAAGCTCTGCTGAGGGAGAGTCAGCATGGCTTCTGCAAGGGGAAGTCTTGCCTCACAAACCTGTTAGAATTTTTTGAAAAGGTCAACAGGCATGTGGATGCGAGCGAACCCGTGGATATTATATATCTGGATTTTCAGAAGGCGTTTGACACGGTCCCTTATGAAAGGCTCCTGAGAAAACTCCACAGTCAGGGAATAAGAGGGCAGGTCCTCTTGTGGATTAGGAACTGGTTGAAGACCAGGAAACAGCGAGTGGGAGTCAATGGGCAATTTTCACAATGGCGAGAGGTGAAAAGCGGTGTGCCCCAAGGATCGGTCTTGGGACCGGTGCTTTTCAACTTATTCATAAATGACCTGGACTTGGGGATAGGCAGTGAGGTGGCCAAGTTTGCGGATGACACTAAACTTTTCCGGGTGGTAAAGACCAGCAGGGATTGTGAAGAGCTCCAGAAGGATCTCTCCAAACTGGGAGAATGGGCAGCAAAATGGCAGATGCGCTTCAATGTAAGTAAGTGCAAAGTGATGCACATTGGGGCAAGAAACCAAAATTTCACATATACGCTAATGGGTTCTGAGTTGTCTGTGACGGATCAAGAGAGAGATCTTGGGGTCCTGGTGGACAGGTCGATGAAAGTGTCGACCCAGTGTGCGGCGGCTGTGAAGAAGGCCAATTCCATGCTCGGGATCATTAAAAAGGGGATTGAGAATAAAACGGCCAATATCATTATGCCTTTGTACAAATCGATGGTAAGGCCACATCTGGAGTATTGTGTCCAGTTCTGGTCACCATACCTCAAAAAGGATATAGCTGAATTGGAAAAGGTGCAGAAAAGAGCGACCAGAATGATTAGTGGGCTGGAGCACCTCCCTTACGAGGAAAGGCTACAGCGTCTGGGGCTTTTCAGCCTAGAAAAAAGGCGCCTGAGGGGGGACATGATTGAGACTTATAAAATTATGCATGGGATGGAGAGAGTGGATAGAGGGAAATTCTTCTCCCTCTCGCACAACACCAGAACCAGGGGACACGCACTAAAATTGAGTGGAGGGAGAGTTAGAACAGACAAAAGAAAATATTTCTTTACCCAGCGTGTGGTTCATCTGTGGAACTCCTTGCCACAGGATGTGGTGATGGCACCTGGCCTAGATGCCTTTAAAAGGGGTTTGGACAAATTCATGGAGGAAAAGACCATCACAGGTTACAAGCCATAAGCAACCTCCTGGTTTTAGAAGTGGGTTTTCTCTGTGCCAGGTGCAGGGGAGTGGCGACTGGACACAGGTATCTTGTTGTCTCGTGTGCTCCCTGAGGCATCTGGTGGGGCCACTGTGTGACACAGGAAGCTGGACTAGATGGGCTTTTGGCCTGATCCAGCAGGGCTCTTCTTATGTTCTTATGTTCTTATGTTAACTATCAAGCTCATAGTAGCCCCTTCAATACGTACCCTAGGAAACAGGGGCACTACATCAAAGCTAACTAATCTAGCTCTGGGGTTAATTTTGCATCTTTTAATCTTTACAGTAAAATTAGCAGAGTCCTTGATATAAGTATTGGTATTACCTACGAAGGGCTGCAAAAGTTTCGCCAGGTGTTTGGATAAATCATAACCAGGAGACCCAATGGTACTAACAATTGGTCTCAACGGAACACGCCTGCTCCTGGAAGGGTTACAGCACATGCTGACTGTTGGCACCTTCCTGGGTACTACAGACGGGTTGTGGTCCAGTCTTTCCTTTTGAGAATGCTCTGTCTGCACAGGTCAGAGCGAAACGTCAGGAAGAGCAAGTTCACGCAGACCGTGGTCTAAAAGCCCGAAAATGCATCTTGTATTTCAGCTACAAATCACTCTGGAATCCAACACCACAGCCTGAAGCAGTCTTGGTTTCCATTTCCATTTTTTTTCCTGCTTGCCAAGGGTTGCGACATATCTCGGCGGTGGCAGCTGCAGCCACCAGTTCTGAATTTGTATCACCTGCTTGGTTAGGACGAAGGAACTAACAAGTTTATGCCATCCAAACAACCTCTACACTAATTTCTTGATTAGCCCAACCCCCGTTTGCATGCAGAAGCCCTCCCAGGTAGGGCTGGGAGAGCCTCCGGAGAGTTGCTGCCAGTTAGTGCAGGCGGCGCTGAACGGAATGGAGGGAGGGGCCTGACTCCGCAGGAAGCAGCTTCTTGCGTTCCGCAGTGCATGTCATATTCGCATCACAGCAAGGTCGAGGCTGGATGATTGAATCAAAGACTGAACGCTTCCGCTTTCGCTCTGTCAATTCCACTCTCGCCTCCCTCCAAACTGGCTTTCACCCTCTGCAAACCACTGGAACTGCCCCACCCCCATCGCCAAATCAAGAGGTCTTATCATCACTCTGGCCCTCTCTGCGGCCTGCCACACAGCCAATTCCACTCTGTTGCTCCACGCGGTCTCTTTCTGCCTGCGCAAATTCAGCTCTCCGCCCTCTCCGTGGGGGACCCCCAGACCCACCCACTGCCGGCCTCCCTTCCTGAGCCCCCCATGGTTCTCCAAGTGCCTGAGCCCTCCACTCGACAAGCTGCTCGCTCTCCACCCAGTCCCATCACTCGAACCCTCCGCTTGGAGGCTTCATCGCTGCCACCTCAAGCTCTGAACACCCCCAAAAGAACTGCCCAGCCCCCCCGTCAAGCCTTCCTCCCCCCCACACGCTCTCTCCCGATCCACTGGATGGATCCACCATCCATCCCGCAGAACAGGCAAGGAGTCTTTGCCAATGACCCCTCTCTCTCTTCCTGGCTCTCCAGGGTTAGTCTGTGGCCAAATCCAGTACCCTTCACAGTAAGGTAGGAATCCGGCCCTTAAGAACAGAAGAAGGGCCCTGCTGGATCAGGCCAAAGGCCCATCTAGTCTAGCTTCCTGTATCTCGCGGTGGCCCCACAAGACCGATCCTTGGGGCACACCGCTTTTCACCTCTCGCCCTTCTGAAAATTGCCCATTGACTCCCACTCGCTGTTTCCTGGTCTTCAACCAGTTCCTAATCCACAAGAGGACCTGCCCTCTTATTCCCTGACTGTGGAGTTTTCTCAGGAGCCTTTCATGAGGGACCGTGTCAAATGCCTTCTGAAAATCCAGATATATAATATCCACGGGTTTGCTCACATCCACATGCCTGTTGACCTTTTCAAAAAATTCTAACAGGTTTGTGAGGCAAGACTTCCCCTTGCAGAAGCCATGCTGACTCTCCCTCAGCAGAGCTTGTTCTTCTATGTATTTTAAGATTTTATCCTTAATGAGACTTTCCACTATTTTCCTCTCTATCACCCGGCAAATGCTCGTGTTCGCCTGGACGACTGCAACCCCCCCCCCCCATCCCTGCACCTCTCACCACTCTGGCCAGGTCACACCCCTCCTTCACTGGCTCCCTGGCCACTCCAGGCCCAGCACAAGGGCCTTGTCCTGCCCCCCCTTCTTCAAAGGCCTCCGTAGCCTCGGCCCTCGCCAGGTCTCAGCCCTCCTACCCCGCGACACTCCAGGCTGTGCCTGTCGCTCCACCACCTTCCGCCATCTAAAGGTCTTCTGTGCCCGCAGGCGTTCCAGGCAGAAGGGGCACAGCTGTTCTCCCTTGCCGCCCCTTCTGCCTGGAACCGCCTCCCTGAACGCCTGCGGGGTGTGTGTGTGTGTGTGTGTGTGTGTGTGTGTGTGTGTGTGTGTGCTCCCTCACTCACAGCTGCCCCCAGATCCTCTCTGACAACCCCGCTTTTCCGGAAAGCCTTTGGCACAAGCCTTAGACCCTATTCCCTGCCGGAAGATTGAGGATGTGACACTGACAGAATCCCATAGGGCGCCCCTGTGTGCCCCTCCGCCTCCCCTTGTGGGCGCGCAGAGGCTGCTCCTTTTCACTCCACAGACTCTGATGGTGCTGCCCAAGCAAAGAATACTTCCTCGCAAACGTCTGGTTTCTAATCAGAAGTTCAAGCACTTAGCAGGGTCCCAAAGTGCTGCTGGGGCCCAAGCTGACACCCTCACCGTTCTGGAGTAGGGGGCCTGCACAAGAAGCAGCCTGTGGGGATCAAGCGAGAAAAGGATGCAGGCTTCTCTCCTCCAACTGTCCCCCATCAGCAACTGCCATGCAGGGTCGGGCCCCTCTCCCGTCGCTGAGAGCTGCTAGCCTGCTGCCTTTTCTGAGAAGGGGGCACCCTCTTTCCAGGGAGCAGAGCAGCCGAGGGGCCATTCAGTCCCCAGCCTCCTCCCCAAGATCCAACAGGGAACGTTCAGCTCAGCCATCTGACCTCAGGGGAGGGAGACCGGTTCTGCCCGAAGCGTTGCCCCAAACCCCTCTGCAGCCGCCCTCTTTCTGCTCCTCGAAGTGCCACTCGTCCAACTAATCTAGGCAACTTACCCTCAAACACAGCAAAGAGGGGGAAAAGGCCCAAAAACATGGCTGGCTGCAGGTGGAACATGGTGTCTATGGGGTGCTGGAGTCCTACAGGGCAGAAAGGAGGAGCCTGTTAGGGAGGGGCAGCAGAGCAGGTTTCCTCTCCCCCCCCCCCGGACACATACGCACCCAACTCGTCCTTCTGCAGGAGCATCTGCGTGAGTGTCCAGCGAATGCCGCCCAGGAAAGAGGCGCTCAGCACCAGCGCAAAGCCCTCTGCGTCAAACTGCGTGGCCTTGTAGGTGAACAGGAAGAGCCCCCCAGCGATGAGCAGAACCACCAGCACCAGCACCGCCCTCTGGCAGGAGCAAGCAAAGCGTCAGTGGGGTGCCCCCCCGCCCCTGCCCCCCCCGCCCAGGAGGGGGCCCTTACCGGCTCCTCCAGCTTGAAGATCAAAGAGAAGAAGAGGATGAAGAGGATGGCAGAAGACTTGGTCATGGTGTAGCTGCAAAGCCGGACACGAGGCCGCGGTCAGGAACGCGCGGGGGGGGGGGAGGCCGCCTGCTGCTGCCCCCTGCCTGCCCCGCCACCCTCACATACTCACAGGGAAATGGTGATGTACAAGAAGCTCCAGTTGCTGAGCCCCACGTCCAAGGCTGTGGAGAGTGCTGAGAGACAGAGGGGGGGGGCATCAGCAGCACAGCAAGGTGCCCCCCTCCAAGCCAGCCTCCTGCCTCCCACAGCAATGGGCCAGATGCTTCTGGGAAGCCCTCGACCACAGCGCAAAGACAGCAACGGTCACATCTGCGGCACCATCATCATGCAGGGTGTGTTAGGTAAAACGAGAAGCAGCCAGGTCCCTGCTCCGAGGGGCTTACAATCCAGAAACGGAGACAAGGAAAACAGGAGGAAAAGGAACAAGAATGCCCCCCGACGGCTGCTGCTCCAGTTAATAGCTGGCACTTGAGCTCAGAGACACACCAAGCAGAGTGGACGGACGGAGGCCAAGTTATGGGCGCCTGGCTGGTCTTTTCCTTTCTTTTCATGCTGAGGCTCACAGAGAACGTGCGCATATGTGCGCCAGCTGAGAGAGCACGGCCCAGGTCAGCGACGTCACGTGATCCAGGACGGACGGCTAGAGGCCGCAGGCCCCCAGGCCAAGTGGAAGGCCACTCTCCTAACTGCTGGCAGAGCAATCACACGGGTACCCCGTTGTTGCTGCTGCTGCTGCTCCTTCAGGCTGGCACCTTGCCTGCCTGCCTGCTCCTTGAGAAATTCCATGGGCAGGCTGACTGGCAAGCGCCCATCTGACCCTGTGACAAAACCCGCCATCTAGGAGCTTCCTGACCTGGGGAAAACGTGCTGTTAGCAACACAGAAAGAGGATCAAAAAGAAAGCAGCTCCCAGGCTAGAGCTCTCCTGCTCCTCTACGCAGAACCCCTGGTGGTAGGTAGGGTGGGCCCACGTCCCTCCTCCAGGCAGCTCCAAGCCCGGGGAAGCCAGGCTCCAAGCAGCTGGGCTGGGCATTATTCCTGGGAGTCCAGCAATAACGACGTCGTGCAAATCACGGCTGTGCATCCGGCAACCCGGCTGAGAAGCAACCAAGGGGGGTCCGTGTGCGGACGGACCCCTTGGAGGAAATATGGCTTGGCTGCCTCGCTCGCCAGAGGTAGAAAGGTGGGGTATAAATATCATACCTGGATAAAGTAGTAACTCACCCTCCAGCCAGGACAGCCATGGCCAAACTCAACCAAGGACCCATACTAAGGGCGCGACTACCCTCCCGTTAGCTGCTGCTGCTGCTGCTGCTGCTGCTACCACACCCCCAGCAGCAGCAGCAGCAGCAGCAGCACCACCACCACCTTGTTCTGGGGCCTCCCAGCCCCCACTCAGCCAACTGCCCCCCAGCAGGTCCCCGTGCTCCATGGAAGCAGCGCGGGCGCTCACCTGCGGGCCCCACCCGGCGCAGGTAGCCGGCCCAGGGCAGGACGACGCGGGCGGGCCGCTTGGCGCAGCGCCTGGCCAGGCCCGAGAGCGCGAAGATGACCAGCAGGTGCAGGAGCGTCATGAAGAGCGGGAAGCCGAAGCTCTGCGGGGAGAGGCAGGCGCGCGCCTCGGTCACTCGCTCGGGCAGGCGGCAGCGGCGGCCGCGCGCTCCCCGCCGCCGGACACCCCCCGCCGCCGCCGCCGCGCATCGCCCCAGCCTCGCCCACCCGCATGATCCACTTGTTGTAGAAGGTGATGCCGATGGAGAAGCCGTAGTAGAGCAGGACCAGCCCGGCCGCGGCCGCCGCCTGCCGCGGCCCCCCGGTGCCCAGGCGCGGGGAGACCGGCGAAGGCGCCCCCATGGCGGCAGTGCCCGAGCCCGCCTCCCGGAAGGGGTGGCGCCGCGGCGCTGCCTGCCACGACCATCCTGCACGCGGCAACCGCAGCAGGAAGCGGAGAGCGAGGAGGAGGCGGAGGCGGCAGCAGCAGCAGCAGCAGCTCACGGGGCGCATCTGGAACGCCGCGTCCGGTTCTGCGCACCTCCTCGCCCAAGAAACCTACTGCAGAGCTGGCTGGCCAAGGTGCAGCAGAAGAGGGGCGCCCGCTGGAGCGCCTGCTGCCTTCTCTCAGATCAGGCTAGTGTGCTTGAGGATGGATGGAGGGGGGGGGGAGTGAAGCCCTCCGGGCCAGAATTCATGTCTTTAGCAAAACAGAACCTGCAGCAGGCCATCTCTGTGGCTAATCCACCGGCATTCCGATCCCATCATTTTCTGTGCCAAGAGGACAGCCTGCCGGGCAAAGAAATCGACTGATAACAAAAAAAGCCTCGGCCCGGAGTGTGAGTGTGGGTGACTGTGGGTGGCACACGTCCCGTGAGCCCTGACGTGAGGGCGCTGGGAAGGACGTAACCACGTCCCACCGGATCGCAGCCGTGCCGTGAGGGTTGCTGGCTTGTTCCCGGTGATTGGCCGCTGGGGACAAGGAGGAGGCAGAGGGGTGCTGAGCGAGCAGGCCGCCGCAGGCGGGGGGGGGAGAGAGAAGAGGGCAGGACTAGCGACGGGACCTGCACAGAAGAGAGACCAAGTGCCGCGGCACCGGCATGGCAGCAGAGCCTCCCCTTCCCATCTGCCCTACCGAGGCAATCACTGATTGGTTACAGGCAATGATCTACTGGAACGATCAGTAATGATCAGTAACAGATTTTACTTTTCTGGGTTCCAAGATCACTGCAGACGGAGACAGCAGCCATGAAATTAAAAGACGCTTACTCCTTGGAAGGAAAGCTATGGCAAACTTAGACAGCATAATAAAAAGCAGAGATATCACCATGCCAACAAAAGTTCGTATAGTCAGGGCGATGGTGTTCCCAGTAGCAATGTATGGTTGCGAGAGTTGGACCATAAGGAAGGCTGAGCGCCGAAGAATAGATGCTTTTGAACTGTGGTGCTGGAGAAGACTCCTGAGAGTCCCTTGGACTGCTAGGAGATCAAATCAGTCAATTCTAAATGAAATCAAGCCTGACTGTTCCCTGGAAGGACAGGTACTAAGGCTGAAACTCAAATATTTTGGCCACCTAATGCGAAGAGAGGACTCTCTGGAGAAGACTCTGATGCTGGGAAAGATTGAAGGCAAAAGGAGAAGGGGAAGGCCAAGGATGAGATGGTTAGACAGCATCACCGATGCAACAAACATGAAAATGAGCGAACTCAGGAAGATAGTGGAGGACAGGAAGGCCTGGCGGGATATGGTTCATGGGATCACGAAGGGTCGGACACGACTTAACGACTGAACAACAACAACAATGATCTACTGTATTTGTTTGCAGACACCCTCCTCCGGTTCCCGCGATTTGCGCCGGCCCACTCTTCCATTCCAAGTACTGTAATTATAAGGCCAAGACTGTACTCTTGCTTGTGTTTGTTTTAAATTTAGAAAAAAAACGTGTCATATTTCTCTCACACACACTCTGACAACACAGACCCTTTTAGCCAATCAGAATCGAGACTCTTCTGACTTGATTCTGACTGGCTACTGCGTTTGCTCTGCTTCCCGCCCCCAGAGGTCCAAATAGGGCTCTGATTGGATGGAACGCAAACGTGACGCGAAAAACGGGTGGAAAGCTTGGAATCGGTCAGGGGAGGCGTCAACGCGGACGTGCCTCCCGGCGGCTCCCACCGGACCGCAGCATTGGGTCCGCAGGCATGTCCCACCGGCAAAACGTGTGCGCCACCGGACGCACGCTGCATGTCGCAAGCGGGATGCACCCTGTGTATCACAGGCTTCAAGGCTGTGACAGACCGCATGCCGAGGCGAACGAATGCGAGAGGAGTAGGAGTGTCTTCCCGCAAATAGTCCCTCCTTTTGTCCCGCCTTCTTGGAAGAAACCTCCACGGTGATTGGCTAACACGCCCGATTGGCAGATAGCCACTCTCCTCCCCCTTGGTGGCTGCAGTAGCTCCGCTGCGCGGCCTCCTCAAACATGGCCCAGGAGGATTTTCGATCGTGCCAGAAATCAGGAGACCGCTGGTAACTAGACACCTCAGCACAGCTCGACAAAGCTCCTCGGGCGTCCGGAACGAGATTCGTGCGATCTGTCACAGGCTTTAGTTTTCGCTTAACCTCATCTGAAAAAGCGTAGGTATGTGAAAATGACTCTAATTTGGGGGAACTGAAAGGTGGGTTAGACCCTAAAGGTTAGACTATCGGGGTTCCCAACCAGTGGGTACTAGTACCACCAGTGATACTTCAGCCGAGTGCTTGGACCCCCGCTCCGACGTGGCACTTTTGGTGGCGCGTTTTTGCTCCCAAGAAGCTCCTGCCATTGGCCGAGCCTCTCGCGAACACTGAGAAGTGCCCTCCCACCTGCCCAGAAGCACCTCCCCGCGTTTTCTGGCCTCTGAAAACCCGAAAGTAACTGATGTCATTGCCAGTCACCTCCAGTGGTACTCAGGCAGGAAGGGGTTGGGAACCCCTGGGAATAGTGACTCGCTACAAGAAATTCAGGGCAGGCAGACCAGGGAAAAGCAAAGACCCTGAAAACTGCCTGCTTATTAACCAAAACATGCTATAACAATTGTAAAATTGTTCTCACATCATCTATGCTTAACTATGCTTGGTAATCCTCAAGCCATCCAATTTTGACCCAGAGCAGAGGCGTCATTGGGGGGGGGAGCGGTGGGCCCCCAGGCGAGTGTACTTGCCTCCAGTTCCGTCGCCCCCTCTGCCGTTTTCTTCTTTGCATGGCCGTTCGCCGCTCTGTTGGCCACATGTTCCACCCACCCGCCCGGGCTCCGTACGGCCCTGAAAACGGCCAAAAAAGCGTGTGCGTGTACGTGTGTGTGTGTTTTCGTGCCACACCACCACCGAATTGCGGCGGCAGTGCACAGAAATGACATCACGCCCCCAGGGGTGGGGCTTGTGGCATCACGTGGGGGTATCGTGTTGGCAGCCCCCCCACGTGGGGATGTAGGAACGCCACTGACCCAGAGAGTCCCTTCCCACCACATGCCAACCTAGTCTGGATGCCTTTAAAAGGGGTTTGGACGGATTTATGGAGGAAAAAACCATCACAGGTCACCAGCCATAACTTAGCAACCTCCTGGCTTTAAAAGTCAGTTTTCTCTGTATGCCAGGTGCAAGGGAATGAATAGTGACAGGATACAGGTATCTCCCAGGTGTGCTCCCTGAGGAGAGGCTGGAATGGATGGGCCTTTGGCCTGATCCAGCAGCTGGGCTCTTCCAATGTTCCTGCATGTTCAGGCCCTTAAAAGAACAAAGGAGACACAGAGCCAAAACCTCTCTCAAAAGGGGGGTTTGGAAATCCATGGGAAACAATATGGAATGGGCTCCTGCACATGCCAGGCTGGGAAAAATAGATTAAGTACATCATAAGAACATAAGAAGAGCCCTGCTGGATCAGGCCAAAAGCCCATCTAGTCCAGCTTCCTGTGTCACACAGTGGCCCCACCAGATGCCTCAGGGAGCACACGAGACAACAAGATACCTGTGTCCAGTCGCCACTCCCTTGCACCTGGCACAGAGAAAACCCACTTCTAAAACCAGGAGGTTGCTTATGGCTTGTAACCTACATCGCTTATTGCAGTGCTTTGATTTGGCTTTAGATGTGTCTACTATTCACTTGAAAGCTAGGTTGTAGAAATCACAACAAACAGAGGCTGGGAAAAGGGAAGAAAAACCCTGACTTGCAAACAAGTTTGATTGCTGAACTTAGGAGAAACTATAGGATAAAGATAAGGAGAACAAGGACAATTATGCTGCGTACCCGTTGTTGTCCAGGAGGCGATGTGTTGCGACTTCTGACGGCCATTAGCCGTAGTGGAATGACTTTGGAAGACAGTATATAACTTGTGGCTTGTAAACGATGTTTTGTGCGATTTGTGGGTATGCCCCTCGCATCCTTGCTTGCGCAAATAAAAGTATACAGCACTCCTGTGTGTGTGTGTGTGTGTGTGTGTGTGTGTGTGTGTGTGGCTGCTACGCACTGGCCAAGATCCCACCATCTGATATAACTGCACACGACAGGGAGACACGAGAGCTAGATAAAATCACACATGGTGCAGGGAGGGAAACTTCTCTCTCTCTCAGCACCACACCCAGAAGCTGGCGGACCAGGGATTCGGGAGGGACTTCTTCACACTGTCCGTGGAACTTACTGCCACAAGATGTGGTGATGGATCAGTATAGCTTGACTGGACACATGCGTGAAGAACCAGCTGTCTCTCAGTGGCTATGCATGACTACACCTCCACACTCTGCACCCGTGGCACTTTGCGCCTTCCCGGAGAGAGAGAGGCAGCTGGGAGACAGACCCCTGCAGGAGACCAGCTGCTGGACCAGGCAGAGGGCCCCACGGCTGAGCCGGCAGAGCTGGTCTCATGTCCCTCTCCAGCTGGCTGAGGCGACACCCAGGGCTGCAATCCGACACACACTTTCCTGAGAGTAAGCCCCATGGACAAAAACGGGACATGCTTCATCTGAGTAGATCAGCACAGGACTGAGCGAGGTCGCTGGAGGACAGGACTCCCAGCAGCCCCAACTCCTGCCCAGGAAGGAGGAAACTGGAGCCCCGCCTGGAGAAAAACAGCTTTTAATGCAAACTGAGGGAAGAGAGGGGGGCGGGAGCGGGGAGGCAGCAGCTGCACAGCACCAGGGCCAGCCTGGGGCGCAGCCCCCCCCCACTGCCACAGCTAACAGCAGGCCCCCACACCCCTCCCTGCTCCGGCACCAGGCTGCACAGCCAGGCCAGACTCAGTACCCTTCGGCCCAAGCCCCCTGCGTGCCGCAACAGACCCCTCTGTCTGGGAGGGAGGGCAGCTCCAGCAGCACAGCGTTGGCTCGGGGGGGGGGGGGGAGCCGCCGCCCGCAGGCCTCCAGAGGTTCCGAAGAAGAGCGAGGTCCATTAGGCCACCGCTGCAGCAGGCTCCAGCCCCAGCCCTGCTCTTCCACTCCCCCCGGCCACGCTCAGCAGAGACACACACTTGCAGTGCCTGTGCACCGCTCCCCCCCAGGGAAGAGCACAGTGTTCCAGGGCACTAAGAGCTGCAGTACGTCCAACTAGGCTTGCAGCTGCTACCCCCGACCCTCCACGACCAGTTCAACTGGAACCAATAGGACTGCTGGAACAGGCAAGTCTAAGGGCGAATATTCCCCAGCATGGTTCCTGCCCACAGCAGCAGGCCAAGTCCAGAGGAGACGGGTCTTGCCTTCGCACAGGCAAACAGCAGTCCACGCAAGTCCAGCACGGGTCGGCGGGCTGGAGGCGCACCCCAGATGCCGCCGCCGCCGCCCCGCCCCGGTGGGGCTAGCCATAGTGGTAGACAAAGTCGTAGCTGCTGGGCTCCTTGGGGACGGGTGGAGGGGCCTCTGGGATCTGGATGTTCTCCAAGTCCAGCAGGCGCAGCTTCATCTCCATGCTGAGCAGAGTGTCCAGGTCGCTCCTGGTCAGGTCGCTGGCCATGTCCTTCCCAAGGAGGGCGTTGAGGCCGTCCAGCCAGATGCAGTACTGGGGGGGGGGGGGAAGAGAAGAGGGAGGGAGGGCTGCTGGGACGACCCAGCTGGACCCCCTCATTCCCCAACCTCGTTGGACCCATTTTTATCCTGCTTTTCTCCCTGAAGGGCACCCAAAACGCATAAAACGGCATTACAGCCATTACAATAGAACATTAAAATATCCTAGAACATTAAAATAACCTTAAAAAATTACAAGAAAACACAAGATCGCAAAACCAGCAGCAGACCCCTTTTCAAAAAGGGCAAAACCTCCATGGGGAGAAACCCCTCCATGGGGGGGGGGCTTTTCTTCCCACACTGCACCAGCCGCTGTACGTCAGCTACAGAAGCAAAACGACACCACCTGACCTTTAACGTGGCCTTCGTGGTGCCTCCCCTCCGTTTCCCGTACAACCACCCTGGAAGCGAAGCGAGATCACGGCCATGTTGCAGCTCGGAGGACTGAGGCGAGGGCAGCGGCAGGAACTCCCAGCCGCTACAAGACACCGCAAGCCCCATTCCTGCTCGGAAAGGAACAGCGCTCGGAACAGCGCTGCCTCCGGTTTAATGTTTCACAGCCATAGTGCACAAGCCCTGGCTAGACACGGCCCACCCTGAACGGAGGGCTCCTCTGCGAGAGCTGCATTCACTGGGGAACTGAAGGCCATTGAGTGACCAAGTGCAGTGGACCCGGATTCCATCTGCGGATTCGGGACCCGCAAGGTCCACTGTAAAAAGGGAGGGGGGGAGAACAGGGAAAAAGCAGGGTTACCACTTTTAAGAAGCAAACCACTGCGTGTTCTTGCTTAGAACAGCCTGAAACCGTGCTCCGGAACTCCCCCTCCCTCTCCAGAATGCACTGCAATTCTGCTGCAGGGGGGGGAGGGGAGGCGGGGGCCAGGCGTGGCGTCACAGTACCTTAATTTAGCAGCGCGCCGGCCCACCACCCATTCCTAGACTCCCACGCGGCTTCCCAGTGCTTCAAACTGCTGTAAAGAGTTAAAAAAAGATTCACGGCAACTTCCGGTTCCGCGACCAGAAGTCACTGTGAATTGGGTTTTTTTAAAAAACACTTTACAGTGTTTGAAGCACTGGGAAGCCGCATGGGAGTCTAGGAGTGGGCGGTGGGCCAGCGCGCTGCTAAATTAAGGTACTGCGAGGCAGTGCCTGGCCCCCGCCTCACCTCCCCCCCGCAGCAGAATTGTAGCGCATTCTGGAGAGAGGGAGGGGGAGTTGCATGACCCGGAAGAGACTTCCGGAGCGCAATTTCAGGCTGCACGCTGCTAAATTTAATGCCGCCTGGCCCCCGCCTCCCCCTTCCCCACAGTGGATTTCCCTCAACGCGATTTTTTGTATCTGTCGGGGGTTTAGGAACTGAAAGGGCCGACTATACAACATCGTGCAAACTGCTGAGCATGGCCTCTAAAGAGCACAGTAGGCACCTTTTAGAGAGGAAAACAGCTTAGTTCTGTAGCAGAAACGTCAACTGCTGAGGTCTTGTAACAAACGCCCCCAGCAGCACAACGCGTTACCGGGTTCACCTTCCAGCCTTCCCCCAATACAGTGGTGTCTCCGGAATGGACTGCCGTCATCAAGCGGGGTCTACTGGGTCAGGGCTGGCTGCTTTGCAACCTGTTCCGTCCTTAGCGGAAGCAGCAGCAGCATCTCCAGGTAGGGCTGGGACAGAAGAGTCTTCTGTGCCTCGCCGGGCGCAGGCAGCTTCAGACCTGCGCAATCTTTTTCCCTTCAACACCCACCTGTGTGGCTCCACACCGCCCTTGCTGGAACTAAGCTGAAGTGGGGCTGAGCCAAACTAGCACTGCTCCTCTGCAGGGACAGGTCTTCTCATCCTGCGCAACGCACCACAAACGTGGGTGGCGACAGAAGGGCCACCACCTCACATGCCCTCCTGCCAACCCATCCATGTGGGGCAGCAGCAATGCTCTCCTCTGCAGTGTCCCCCCCCCCCCTTGAGCTGACGGGCCAAGCGAAAGGCTGCCCAGGGCCCGGGGGACCTGGCCGCTCGCTCTCCCAGCAGATGCACAGGCCGGGGTCGCCCCCCTCTGGCAGGAAAGGAATAACGCCATGCCAGTCGGAGGCAGCGAAAACAGCCCAAGCTGCAGCCAGTGGAGGGAGGGAGGAAATGCCAGGAGAAGACACACACTGCCGCCGGGCTGGAGGCGGGGAGCAGCCCCATGCTCACCTCGTACTTATTGGGAGCAATGAAGTTCAGCGTCTCGTCCGGATCGTAGAGGATGGAAAAAGCCAACTCCAGCGCTTCCTGCGGGGGGGGGGGGGGGGGGGGAGAAAAGCTGGCTAGCAAAAGAGCCACAGCAGCAATACAGCAACTCCCCCCCCCCCCCCCGGCCCTTTCAGGTCAGCCCTGGCGGTACCTTGTTCTGCTTCAGGGCTCCCTTCTCTTTCATGTGGGGACAGTCTTTCCCGGTGACAACGGCCTTGATGTCTGCAACAGGGACTGGGAGACAAAGGAGAGTCCCTGGGAAGGGCCGGAAGGACCATGCCGAAGCTCAAAGGGAGGGGGCTCCCCTGCTGCCGCCCCCCGGCCTCCGTGGCAGCCAGGGCGGAATGCTGCCGGCCCCCACGTGCCCCCCCCCGCCGAGCACACATACTCTTCTCCTGCAGCGCCTCGAAGGTCACCTCCCCCTGGGCGTGGTCCTCCAGGTCCCCATAGTGCAGCACCTTGTGGTTCAGGGCCAGACGGCAGTACCAGAAGCGCTCTGCAACACACGGCAAACGCGGGCTGCTGGAGGCTGCGGAGGAGGAGCTGCTCTCCCTCCCACACGCCTCCCAGCCAGAGAGGAGGGTGCTGGAGGAGGCCCCACCCCCAGTGCCTCCCTCCTGCTGCATTGCCCCACACTCCTCCAGGAAGTGCACCCCCTCCCCCCCGACCTTGCCGCCTGCGATTCCCAATCTTGCGGAAGCTGCTCCCCTCGCAGAGACGGTTCAGGCGCTGCTGCTTGATGAGCTCCAGGATCTCGGGCTGGATCTTCTCCCGCAGCTCCCTGGGGAACGGTGCCCAGCAGACAAGTGAGTGGCCCGCCAGGGACCAGGAAGCCCAAGGTGGTGGTGGTGCCGCTGCCGCCACCGCCTCCTTCCCTCCCTCCCTCCCTCCCTGGCACTCACACAATGGGTGGGGACTGGAAGTCATCCTGGCTCATCCGCTCAGACTGGCGCAAGCGCAGGATCTCCGGGTAGCTTAGGCTGCGCAGTCTGCTCTTGAACTGGTCCAGGGAGCTGGGCTTGGATGGCAGCGCCCGGGTGATTTGTTCTCGAACCACCTGCATCACCTGGCAGAGAGGAAAAGGCTCACCAGCCAAGGGAAAGCCACGTCTTCCCCTGCCGGATGCCCAGTCGGGAGCACCCACACCCACCTTGTTGAAATCCTCGGCTGTGGCTCGCATCTCCTTCCACGTCCTGTTAAGCAGCTGGATGCAGATGGCAAAGAGCTCCTCAAAGGCGCGGTCGTGAGTGAAGAACATCGGGTGGTAGTCGTTGCGGCCCTCGTTGGCTGGGGGGAGAGAGGGAGGGACAGCCGAGGATGGCAAAGGATCCCAAGCTGCACTCAGGTGCTGTGGGGGGGGGGGGGAAGAGACCTGCTGCTTGGAAGTGGCAACACTTTGGTGAGTGGAAAACTGCACAGAAGCAGAGGCTCGCCGAGACCGATTTGTGGCTGTGAAAGCGCCGCAATTTTGCCAGCACCCCAAACATAAAGTGCCACGTGTGGGCCCAGAATTCCTTCTGGAAGGACACATCTCGAGCCCCCGAAGCAGCTCTGCAGAGAGACGCTTGGAACTGCCAACAGCAACACCCACACAGCCTCAGAAGCCAGATTTGGGGCTCCAGAGCCCACCCGGTGGCTAGGAAACCCAGAATAAGTGATCTGAATTGTCTGGGTGCAGATCCCCCCCCTCCGCCCGCCCCCCCTCCCTTTGCTTAGTTCAATTTCAAAATGGCAGACATCTCCAAAGAGTCAGGAAACTGGAGGGGAGGGTCAGGTCTCCTCAAGCAGTTTTTACAAGCTGCTCAAAAATGCCCCATCACCACAAATGGGACCGACCAGATCACGGAGCACCAATGCAGCCTGGCCACAACTGCAACCAAGGAGCCTGAGAGGCAGGGATGGCGCAGCAGCAGCAGCGCACCCAAAGAGCCTGCCGACAGCCGCTGCCCCTAACAGGAAGCTCGCAGCCGCTCCCCTCGTTTCCCCCCCTCCCCCAGCAACTGGCATTCAGTGGCAGCCCGTTTCCAACACCCACTGCCAGGCCCGTCGTCCTCCATGAATGGGTCCGAGCCCCTTCTAAAGCTCCCAAGACAGTGGCTATCCCCCTTGCAGCCTTCTTGTGGCTGCAGAGCCCAGGCAGCTGTTCTGAAAGCAGAACCTTTGCCGAAAAAGGGGGAACAGGAGCCTTCAGAAGGCAAAGACTCCGGCGAGGCAAAGCAAAGCAAGCAATACAGCGGGGGGGGGGGGGGGCTAAGGACAGCAGGACAGCAACTGCAGGCCTCCTCGAGGCAGGAGGGGCACGTAGGGAAGAGGATGGACCATTCTGGGGGGCGGTGGGGGGAGCGTATCTATGGCAGATGAGATTTTGGTATCTAAGAGGCGACGGCTTTAGTTTTTAATCTATCGGTTAGTTCCAACAAGTCACTGGAGCCAGAGAGCGTCTGTCAATTAATTCACTGAAACGTACCGAATGGGAGACTATTCATCTTTTTACCTAAACCTCTCACTCCTAAGAGCTCGGATCACTCGACTCAGGCCTGTCAAAAGGAAATACTTTTTTCACAGAACATTTAACTGGCTTGTGGAACTCACAGCCACAAGATGTTGCAATTAGCCTCTTTTAACTTGGCTAAGAAATTCCTGCAGAATACATTTACCAGTAGCTATTACTCATGGCAACTGAATGGAATCTTCACATCCAGAGACAAGATACTGGGGAGCATCCGACCCTGGGGACAAGCGACAAGGGACGGCCACCACTGCAGCCCCCCCCCCCCCCCGGCCCCGTTTCTGAATTGCCAGAGGCATCTAGTTGGCTGGATTCGGTGCATGCTGCTTGGGCTAAGCCATGCCATTCCGAACGTCGAGAGAGCCCTTGACTGGCTGAGCCCAGGATCCCGGGGGGGGGGGGGGGGGCAGGACATTTTGAGAATCAAGGAGGGAGAGACTGGATCCCGATCGAAGAGCTGCTGTCCGAAAATGAGGCTTTGCTCAGCCTTTCCTAGCCTGCTGGAAACTGGCAGATAGTGTGCCGGGGGGGGGGGGGGCAGTGCACCTGTCCGCTCCAGCACAAATCCTGCCGTTGCCAGGTGCTGCTGCCTCCGTTGTCATGAGGAAAATCCCTTCCCGTTTTCCATCTGTTCTGGACTTGCTGTCCCCTCAGAGGCTTCTATGATGCCGGGTCATCATGAACACCAGAGCCATGTCTGCCCTGCTGCGCTGGCGTGTTTGGCCTGAGCACCGTCGTCGTCGTCGTCTCCCCCCCCCCCCCCCCCGGTGACTGGTGAACAAGGGAACTGGCTCTAAGGCAGCCGCCTGGACCACGAAACCCACCCGATTGCCAGGAATGGGAAACTGAGGGGCTCTGGAGACCAACCCCACAGCGAAAAGCAGGTTAACACCCACACACCCACCCCTTGCACATCCACCCAGGTCCAGTCCGATGCTTCCCAGGGCTCCTTCTCCCACTCCCCCTGCTGCAAGTGTGGGTGCCAGGACCCCGGATCAGCAGAAGTAGGGGAGGGGTCTTGCTTTGCTTGGGTCTCCCACTTGCCCAGGCTCTCTGCCCATTGGCAAGCGGAGCCAGCCCTGGTTCTTTGACCTTTCAGCCTTTTAATACACTTCTTAGGAGACCCGCGGCCCACCCTCTGAGGTTTGGGACTCCTTGTCTGCAAGGGAGGCAGCTTCCCCAAGGCGCCCTCCTTCTGCCTGCGCTTGCCAGCCTTAGGTGGCGGCAGCAGCCAGCAAAGAGCATCTTTCTCCAGTTCACCAAGACAGAAGGGCGACACAGGGAGCAGCAAAAGGTGGGGGCTGCTCCTGCCCTCCACCTCCCCGACAACCGGCATTCCCCACTCCACTCACGTAGTTCTCCAACCTGCAGGATCTCGCACAGCATCTTGGTGAGCTCAATGGCGCTGCGCCCAAAGGGACACTCGTGTTTGTCCTCCCGGCTGCTGTTCTCCAGGACAATCTGTGAGACGGGAAGAGAGAGGCATGAGGGAGGGAGGCTGGCAGGCAGGCAGGCAGAGGAGGCTGCTCCCTAGTCGGGGGGTGGAGGCACCCTTGGGGGCTCTTCAGTCTAGAACATAGGTGGCCAACCTGCGGCAGACGTCCCAAGTGGCATGCAAGACTGCCCCACAAGAGCGAGCAGCATGTCCAAGCTGCCAGCCTCGCCTTCTCTCCCCCAGCTCCCCAGCGGGCTTTTGGAAGAGCCACCCCGCGCAGCCACTCCCGGCTCTCCGAGCGTTTGGCTCGCGTCAGCTCGTTCACAATGTGGAAGTGTGGAATGGCAGGCTTGAAATGAGCCAAACGCTCGGACATGCTGCTCGCTCTTGTGGGCAATCTCCAGTTGATGCGAGGAGGCCCAAGACACGCTGCTGGAGACTGCCCCACAAGAGCGAGCAGTGTGGGAGGAAAAGTCCATCACAGGTTACAAGGCATGATGACCGCCGTTTGCAACCTCTCTCTGAATGCAAGGGAGTGGCAACAGGATACAGGTCTCTTGTGGTCTTGTGTGCTCCCCGAGGCATCTGGTGGGGCCACTAGGGTGAGATGCAGGAAGCTGGACTACGTGGGCCTGATCCAGCAGGGCTTCTCCGAGGTTCGCATCCTTTACCCGCACATAGGTATCCTGATGACACTTGGCCAAGTAAAGCATGTTGTCCAAGGCCAGCATCCCCGGTGGGGTCTGGGTGAAGTCCAAAGCAGGGTTGATATGGTTCTGTGCAGGAGAAAAACCAGTGAGAGCTACAGAACAGTCGTCCCCCCCCCCCCCCCACGTGCCCTCTAGAGAAGGATTCCACCAGCCAACTGCTGGCGTCAGACAGAAGATGCACCCTGGCGGGACAAGCGGCCCCCAGTTCACAAGGAATGGCCTACCGTGAAGCCCAGCATCTTGTAATCCTTGGTGTACATGGCTTTGCGCTTCTCGGTCCCACCACCTGGGGCGCTGTTGCTCTCGGACTCTGCATCAAAGGCAATCCTTCGCAGCTCAAAAATGATGTCCCTTTGGGCCTGTTGAAGAGGGGAGAGAGAGACAATACGCATGTGGCAGGGCAGCTGTGGGAACTAGGGCCGTGGTTTCCAACCCTCCTGGCATTCCAGGCACCTGATCGCTGGGGTCCATCCTGGTCATCATTCGCTCTTCTAGGAGGTTAAAAGTCAGGACCTGCAGCACGTACAGCTGATGGGCCATCTCTGTTTTGATTGGGCGGTTTCCCCTGATGACGTGCTGTGAAGGGAGGGTGGGGAAAGCGTCACAGGAGGAGGACGACGACACAAAAGACAGCGCACCAGCCCCCCCCCCCCCCGTGCAGATGTGCCACTGCTCTGAGCACTCTAACGAACCCAACCCGGGTGCTCCGAGAGAAAGAGGAGGCCCCTCTGCGCCATCCTCCACCATGCGACAGAGTGAGCCAGGAGGCCAAGGCACCCACCAAGACCCACCAAGAGTGCGGCGGAAGCGGTCCTAGTGGCCTGAGCAAAGCTTGGTACTTACGGTCAGGATGACGGCCCGCAAATGCTTCTGGGCAAAGGCATTCGCCATCTCCTGTCAGGGACACACCAGAAAAGGAAGAGTTCCAACCCTGGCCGGCCTTCCGGGCCAGCCGCTCCCAAACCAGCCCTCTGGCGTGACGACAGGCCAGCGAAGGGGCAACCCCGGGGCAAGTGCTCTGGCGGCCAGCTTTGCTGGTGTGCTGCGCTGTGTGTGTGTGTGCAGGCACATGCGCACCCCTCCCCCCAAATGCCTCCTCTGGCTTGGCCTGGGAGGCAGCCGCCTGCTTCTGCACTCTTGTTCCAGGCCCCCCACCCGCCCCCACTCCTATGGGCCCCAA
Organism: Plestiodon gilberti rubricaudatus; assembly: GCA_026170595.1. Taxonomy (NCBI): domain Eukaryota; kingdom Metazoa; phylum Chordata; class Lepidosauria; order Squamata; family Scincidae; genus Plestiodon; species Plestiodon gilberti. The sequence goes on along the minus strand of JANXHW010000014.1, from coordinate 1,042,861 downwards.
AGCACATGCCCTTCCTGCGCCAAAGAGACAAGGGCAGCAGCACACGGTTCAAGCAGGAGCACAGAGAGAAGAGCAGCAGCAGCAGCAGCAGCAGCAGCAGCAGCAGCAGGAGTTGCACAGCCGTCAAGAGAAGCCACTGCTCCCACCTGGGCAGAGCGAGAGAGGCGCCCCTGAACCTTCCCTTGCACAAGCATTACTTACAGTACAGGGCAGGTCTAGCGGATTAAGAAGCTTGTCCTGCGACAGAAAGCAGAAAGGCACAAAGAGACGCAGATGGAGACGTTAGCACTGAGCCCTGCTGTGGGGCACGTGGGGCAATGGGGCCGTGCTCAGGTTTTCAGGGGGCACACACAGAGAAGCAACACCACACACCACACCCAGCCAGCCAGCCAGCCGAAAAGGCAGGTCTCCTAGTGTCCCTCGCCTCCTAGCCTCACACACAGACGGGTTGTACTCCTCACACACTCTCTCCCCCGCAGATGACTTGCTTGCTAAAGATGCCAACTGGCCCCTGAACGCCGGACCACCCACCTGTCTCCTGTCCTCCGGGGCCTTCAGGAAGAGAGCATTGATCAAGGCAATCGCGTAAGTCTGGATCTCCTGGTTTGAGCTGCAGGTGCAAAAAACACAGCAACGTCCAGATTTCCGGCTGCGGGGACAGCTCTCTTCTTTGCCCACTAACGAGACTGGGGCAAGGGGCTGCCTTGGGGACAGCATGAAGGGGGGGGGGCTTGGGCTGGCCGTGTCGAGGTCCAGGACCCAGAAAAGGCTGGAGAAAGCCTTCAGGCAGCCACCTGCAGCAGTCATGGGCTCCAACCCAGTACCCATCTCTTTGCGCTCCCTGCTTCGTATGAGGAGGAGTCCCAGAGGCTCTGCCAGGAACTCCGTCCCTGAGCCTGCCAAGGGAAGGCCTGACCCTGGCCACAGACTTACACCTGCAGGTGGGAGATCAGCTGCCCGACAGTGACCTCCTCGGCAATCTTCTGGTAAAGGCTCTGGCTGTTGAGCACCATGCTCTCCAGGATAGCCAAGGAGCGCTGCAGGATGGAGACGTCCACCGTTGGCTGACTCACATACCCTGCAATCTTCGGGCAGAGGAAGCAGCCATTCAGAAGGCACCAAACAAACACACACCCCGACCGCTGCCCCCCAGCCGTGACCTCCCCCCCCCGATCCTTTCACTAGACCGTACCTGTTTGATGAAGGTGATGGAGACCATATCCCAGGAAACGATGCCATGGTCCATGAGCTCAAGAAAGGCTGTCAGGGTGAATGCCAGCATCTCACTGTAGCTGCACAGAGACAGAAGAGCCCACCTTTGAAAGGGAGCAGCAGAAGAATCCAGCCAGGGACTCAGCTCAGGACCGATCCCTGCCAAGCAGGTCACGGGTTTGGGGGGCAATCACCAGGCACATCCTTCACCGGGTGCTCAACCAAGCCACCGCTGCACGGCTACAGCCACGGGATTTGGGGCAGAACGTGGCCTCTCAAAAACCAGAGTTTTCATTTGTTACTTTCAAGGATTGGGGGGGGGGGGAGGATGGGCCATTGACCAGGAGGCAGGGGATGGGGGCCTTCCCCGCTCCATCTTGCTTGACTCTACTGGGCAGCCAGACCCTTCCTTCCTTCCTTACTGGGAAGTTCCACGTGCTTTGAAAACACAGATATTGATGGAAAACCAATTATGCCGTTAGGACTCTAATATAACCCTGTTTCAGTTTGTGTACAAAACTGAAGCGCTGCCCTGGGGAAAGGGCATCCCAGCCAGTGCTTGCAGACAGTCAAGAAGCTGAGCACTGGCACAAACAGAGCAGGATCAGACCACTGACACTCGTGGCTTCCAAAGGGCCAAACACAAGGAGCTGGGGGGCGGGGCGTGTGTCCCTGCGTGAAGAGCCAGTCCGATGCAGCAAAGTCAGAAGCTGACAGGGAGTTACGTCATCATCCCGTTCAAAGTTCACATCACCTGTATCCCAGCCACCACCACCCACCCCCGATCGGATCCAAAACCTGCAAATCCCCAGGGGGCTGGGGGTGAAGGTGCCTGAAAGACAGCCGCTCCAGTGGGGCTGAAATAGGTCCACAGAACACCTATTCAGTCCCCTGGAGGGGAAACCACTGAGAGCGTCACCTAAGGGCAGGACAGAAGACAGGGGAAAGCAGTGTGTTCTTTTGAGGGAGCGCCTTGCCCCAGCCAGCCCCCCCCCCCCCCGCTGCAGCACACTTACTGGGACAGGAGTTTGGTGCCGCTTTCCACCAGGCGGGTCAGCACTGCAATGCCATCCATGTTGATGAACTCAGTGGCAAAGGTCACGTCTGCAGAGAGTTTAGCCAGCTCCTTCATGGCCTCAAGCCGGGCCTCCATGGTGTGCGACCCGTGGGTCCGGTCCATCAGCTGGCGGGCAGCCCTAGACTGGGAGACGGATCGATGGCTAGCACTTGCAGGTCTCTGCCGCTAAGGAGGAGCTGCTGAGTGGACGGTCAGCCCCAAGAGAGAAAAACCAGCTTCCCCATAGGTCTAGCAGCCCACAAGCAGCACAGGAAGATTGTGTGGGGGGGGGGGGGAAGGTGGGTCTCAGCAGTTCTCCCAGTAGGGAGATAAGACGATAGCCTGGGACAGGAGCAACACAGACGTACCGGAGAAACCGCCAGCTGCAGGATGGTTCCATTCTTAATGTCACAGCGAGTCTACAAGACAAGAGAACGCATCAGAACACACATCTACTGAGAGGCGTAGCAGCAGCGAAGGGCGGAAATAGGAAATACCGCCGTCTATTTCCATCCACTGCCTGCTCCAAGTTATTTTTACAGGGCCCATATATTATATATTGCTTTAGCAGCTATGTTACATTACGTTGTAAGCCTCTGAGCGTTGGTCCAAAGCAGCAGCACAGCAGCCTTGTAAATCAGCAGATAAACGTTTCCACCAAGCTGCCAGGGACTCCCTCTTGTTCTATTTCGATGCTGCCTGCCTGCCCTGGCTTTCAGCAGCAAAGTGTTTTTGTGAAGGGGGGAGGGAGGGGGACGACCACGCAGGGCACCCCACTCACCTGCTCGGTTATGTACAGCTGGGGGCCATCAGCATAGCGCAGAGTGTAGTATTCAGGGTTGGGCAGCGACCAGCTGAAAGAGGAAAGAACACAGCTTTGGCATCAATGCAACGTTGGGAATGAATGGAGGGACGACGGGGCACACAAAGGGAGGGAGGAAGGGATCCTAGATGGGCACCGAGAGGGAGGGAGGCTCCAGCTAGCGGGGAGGGAGGGGGCTTCTGTGGGGACGGGGGGGGGTCGGCGCGCACTCACCCATCGCACACTTCCTTGATGACGGAGGCCAGCGGCCGCTTCTGCGAGGAGGGAGAGAGAAACCCTGAGCGGCGGCGACATCCCTGGCCTGGCCCGCCACGGCCCGCCTGAGCCCTGCTCCAGCCCCTCCGTCCGAAGCCCGCAGGAGGCGATGCCGCCCGCCCGCCCGCCCGCCCCCCCGGCACCTGCCCGCCCCGCGGCTCTCGCTGACCTGGTCGATCTCCAGCAGCTGCGCATTGGCCCCCGGCCACTCCACGGCCACCTTGACGATGTCCGCGGGGGGAGGCATCGCTCCGCTACCAGCGCTGGAGCCTCCCAGCCGGCCCTGCCAAGAGGGGGAGGCGCGTCAAGCCCAGCCCAGCCCAGCCCAGCCCCGCGGAGGCGGGCGGGCGGGCGGGCGGGCAGGGACCCCGCGGGGCGAAGGCGGCTCCGACTCTCGCGCAGACCCTGCGCGGCCCGCCTGGCTTGGCTTCTGCTGCTGCTGCTGCTGCTGCCGCCTATTCCCAGCTCCGCCCCGGCGGCCCCGCAGCAGCCTCCTTCCAGCCAGGCCCACCTCAGCGCCCCGCCGCCGCGGAAGCGGGTCCAGCAGCCCGGCCAAGCTCCGCCGCCTCGCGCAGGAAGCGCCGCGTGACCGAGAGACAGACGCCGGCCGGCTGGTCCCCGTGGCGCTCCATTGGAGCAGCCGCCTGCCACTCAAGGGCGATCCCGGCTCCTATTGGCGACCCGTGGGCGGGGGCCGAGCTTCGCTTTCGCACTCCGCCGGCCGGAGGCTCTCTGCGCCTGGACGAAGAAAGGCTGATTCAGACTAGCCTTCTGACGGAACGCTTATCCTGCCGTCTCGTTTTCTGTGCGTCTAGCTGGGCTCCTGACGTTTGAAACAGGGGCTGATTGCCGCCTGTTGTCCCTCCTTCTGTCCCGCCTTCCTGAAGAAAGCGCAGCTGTGATTCGGTGAACAGAACTGCGCTCCGATTGGCCAAAAAAGCGACCCTTCTTTGACCCTTCCCCTCTCTCGGAAATTCATGCTTAAGATACAGAGAAGGTCAGCGCCTGCCTCGATCGCTCCTCGCGCGCTACCCTCGTTAACCTTGGTCTTGGTGGAAACTGCAAATTGAAATTGAAAATTGCATTGAAAAAACGGAAGAAAAAGAGGCAAAACCTGGAATGAACCCTTGAAAGAAACACACACGATGATTGGAGGTGGCTGTGATTGGCATGCCACCACTCTCCTCCCCCTCCCAACTGATTGGTGGGCTGCCGGACAAACGTTAGCACAAACGTTAGCTGAAAGCTAGCGCTTCAAAAAGATCAACAGGAGCCAACTCTCCTGGACGCGTCGGGAGCTCATGCTGCGTCAGACGCAGCATTGAAAAAACGGAAGAAAAAGAGGCAAAACGCGAACGTAGTGGCTAGTGTGAATCAGCCTGAAGCCTTGTGCAGCGGCCGGGGTCGGCGTGACCCGCGTTACGTCGGACCGGGGCGGGCCGGCGACCCTCCCGTGCCAAGCAGCACCGGCACATCCCAGCCCTTCCAGGCCAGGTGGGAGTGCGACCCCACATCCCAGCGGCCCCGCATCAGTCGGAGGCACAAAGAGCCGGTCGCTCGCTGCACCTGCTCGGCCCCAGGGCAACCACCAAGAGGCGCCCAAGCAGGCATGGCCCCTGGCAGGATTCAGTAACGGGTCCTGGAGTGTGACATTGCACACCCATGACACAAGGTTGTCACAGCACCTCCCAACGTAGGAGCTACTGCAGCATAGACAGCAAAGCAGCAGCAGCAGCAGCCAGGAAGTACTAATAAACTCCAGCACCCAGAGAGTTCAAGTCCTTTTATACCACACGCACACGCACACACTTCTGAAAATACCAGTTTCACTGCAGCAGACAAGGGCCGCTGGGAGCCGGGTTTGCGTTTGTCGCGGCGCACGCAGAACGCGCCCAGTGTGCTTAACACTGCAAATTGCAATCGTATGCTGATGTGGTGCCAACATCACTCACACTGCCACTATCGGTGCAGCGTCTGTCCTATTTGACACCTATCCAACACAAAGGGGGGGACGGGACCAAGGGCCCAGGCAACTCCAGGCTGGTGCTGCAGCCCTTCCAGCAACTGTGCCAGCCAGCAGCATCCATGGAAGCCCCTGCAGCACAGTCCAACAGCCATGCAGTGGCTGCAGCCTGATGTGCAAGGAAGGCGGCAGTCCAGTCACCACAACTACTACTGCCAGGCTGAACTAAGTGGGGTCAGGTGGTGGTGCCTGCCAGGCGCAACCAGCATCCACCACTGGACTGGTGCCCCTCTGGCACTCCCAGAAATGGGACGGGTAACAACCCAGGGGGAACGCTGTGCCCTCCCGCATTTTGTTTTGCCTATTTTTGGACACTTAACTCCAGGTTCAGCAGCCTGGAAAAGCTGCCGGGGAATCCTTTGCAAGCAGCCTTTGTCCTCTGTTTGAAACGCCATTCTCGGTCTCAAACTGTGGCTCAGGACCCACTTGGTGAGTCGCAACCAGATTTCTGGTGGGTCTTGATTGGCAGTGGCTGGACAAAGACTAAGATGTTTGAGTAGCCTCAGGGCTTGAGGGGCAGTTAGTTATCTGATCTTTCCATCAGATCACCCTAGTTTCATTGGAGGCTCCAAACGGATCCAAGCCACCGAAAATACAAAGAGGTCCGCACGACAGCGGCCAGCCGATCAAGTGGCCGAAGGACTAGAAGAAAGACGACCGCCACGGCGGGCCGCTCAAGTGCACGGAACCCGGAAGTGACATCACGACGCCGCATGACGTCATGACGCCGCTCGGGCGCCCAATCGCAGCACCGCCCCGGGCTCCCGATCGTCCCGCCCGCCGAGCCGGAAGTGCTACCGGGGACCCCTTTCTGGTGCGGCCGCTTCCGGTTCCGGCCAGAGCTGCGAGCGCGTTTGCGAATCGGCGAGGCGCTGGGCAGCGAGGCGGCAGCAGCAGCAGCAGCGGAAAACAGCAGCGCTACCCACATCTTCATCATGGTGAGGACCGGGGGGAGAGCCGCCCCCGCCCCCCCACCTCCCGAGGGCCCGCTAACCCCCCCCTCTCTCTTTCGCTCCGCAGACGGTGGGGAAGAGCAGCAAGATGCTGCAGCACATCGACTACCGCATGCGCTGCATCCTGCAGGACGGGCGCGTCTTCATCGGCACCTTCAAGGCCTTCGACAAGCACATGAACCTCATTCTCTGCGACTGCGACGAGTTCCGCAAGATCAAGTGAGGCCTGGCCGGGTGCCCCACACAATGGGGGGGGGGGAGGCTGCCGCCCACCGCCCACCGAAGGGCCCTCGGCAGCGTCAGATCCATGCCTGGGTTCTGGGAGCGGTGCCGCCAGAGCTAGATGGATGGGTTGAGAGTCCCTGGCTCTGTAGAAAGCAGCTGCCTGTACTTCAGGCAGCAACAGTTCAGGGCAGAAGGACAGACCCACTCCAGTCCTTCAGATGTTTCCAAGAAGTGTGCTGAGGGTGGGCATTAGAAGAGAGGGTGCAGGGTGGAAAGTGGCTGGACCTCCAGACTCTCTGCTCCCCTGGGGTGTTGTGTGGCTAAACTGTTCTATTTCCAAAAGGCCTTTTGGGGGCGGGCGGGCAGGCGCATGCACCCCACCACCACCACCACAGGTCACCAAAGACTGCACCCCAGCCTCTGAGCTCCTTATACAATATTTTCTGGGTCACCTTTCCTGCCTCTAGCAGCCTGGAGATCAGCTCTTTGATGCTTCTCTAGATCTTTACCCCTGGCTGTGGGATCCCAGTACAAGCAATGTTAGAATTGCATCCTTGTACAACTGCCAGGAAGAGCCTGTTCATGTAGCCCAGTGGGGCAACTGTTTGAAGCAGCAGGCTGGGGGAGATGGCAAATTGGTAGAGGTGCCCCACGCCCCATGCTGTCCTACTGCTTCACCTTACCTTCCAGTCCTCACTTACTGATAGCAGCAGTGACAACCCACAACGAGCAATTGTAGTGGTGGAGTTGGAGGAGAAAACTTTGGGGCTTGAGCTGCCTGTTTGCTCAGTCGGCTGCTGAGAGCAAAACAGGGGGGGGGAGGAAACAAACGGAGGGAGGGACTTGGTGCTGCTTCAAGCCTCTGCTCAGCTCCAGCCTTTCCGGGGCCTGCAGTAGAGACCTCCTTGACTCGGGGTTGTTTCTTCTAGACCCAAGAATTCCAAGCAGCCGGAACGGGAAGAGAAACGAGTCCTGGGCCTGGTGTTGTTGCGGGGAGAGAACTTGGTTTCTATGACGGTTGAAGGGCCACCCCCAAAAGATGTAAGGAGGCCACACATTCTGGGAATGCATCCCTTCTAGTCTCTGTTCTCTAGCAACAAGCACTTCTTAACTGTACTTTGTCTTTATTTTGTTGCTTCTGTCTTGGTAGAAACAAGTTAAAGGTGTGGGGCAGGATGGGGGAAGTGCAAGGGGAGAGAGAGCTGGAGCTCTCTGCATAAAAGGGATTTTTATAAGGTCAGCTGGGGCAGCATAGAGCAATATCGAGAACCCAAAGAGGAGGGCGGCTGAAGAAGATATTCTCCTGTAGAAATGCTGAAATGAATGCTTTGGCTAGTAATAAGAAAATTGGCTGAGGAAAACACGCAGAGTGCGAGGCCTGGCAGGAAGGACAGGAAAATGTCCTGTCGAGTCACCGATGGCAGGGAGAATAGTCCTTTGATTGGGCAGTGGAAATGAATCGTAGCAAATGACCCCCGGAGGGCAGCATATCCATGCTGACCTCTAGGAGTAGTGCCTGGGCCTTCTGCTGCGCATCGGATGAAGTGGACGGTAGTCTCTGAACAGTTAGGCTGAAATAAACTGGTTCGGCTTCTTCTAAGGAGGAAGCCCATGGAAGTCAAGTTCCTCGGCACAGCAGCAGCCCTGTGTGCTCATTCAGAATCCATTCTGGACTTGACAGGCCACAGAGGGATGCAGAATTAATGGAAGACTGGTGAAAATCTCTCGCCCACCCCCCAGTTGCGCAAATGGAAGTGAAATGTAGGATACATTCTGTCTTTAGTGCGCTACAAGACTCTTGCTTGTGTGACTGTTAGGCTGCAATCCTATACACTCTTACGTGGGAATAAGTCCCATTGAGCACAATGGGGCTTACTCCTGAGCAGACAGGGATAGGATTGTGCTGTTAGTGAAGGCAATCTTGTTGGGGCAAGAGGCGTTGGGAAGAGACGGCTGAAACAGTGGGATTGAGCTCAAGAGGCCTTTGGAAACTTCGACTGGTTCATGGGCGAGCATGGCAAGCTTGTTGCCAAAGAGGCCTTATAGGCCTTGCAGGTTGCAGGGACTCTTGCAATAATTCTTTGGATCTTTCAGACTGGCATTGCCCGTGTGCCCCTGGCTGGAGCAGCAGGAGGCCCTGGTGTTGGCAGAGCAGCCGGGAGAGGTGTACCAGCAGGAGCTCCCATGCCTCAGGCACCTGCTGGCTTGGCTGGCCCTGTGCGTGGAGTTGGTGGACCATCGCAGCAGGTAAGTGAGGAGGAGCTGTAGCCTTCCAGTATCGGGGGGGGGGGGGTGTCACTGCTTAGGAGAGTTGGGCCAGAGCTGCTCAAGTCATGCTGTGTTGCTGGTCGACCCAACTTCACATGCCTGCAGAATGGGGAGGGGGCTGGAGTGGGACCTCGTTGGGGGTGGCACCTCTCGGAAGGTCTTCTTTCTCTTCTAGGTGATGACCCCGCAGAGTCGAGGAACTGTGGCGGCGGCGGCAGCAGCAGCCACTGCCAGCATTGCAGGAGCCCCTACTCAATATGCGCCAGGCCGTGGAGGCCCTCCTCCACCTATGGGCAGAGGCACTCCTCCTCCAGGTAAGTGTGACTCACCCACTCCTCCCACCACCACCACCACCCAGGACTGCCAGGAGCCGTGATGATGATGTGACGGTGTCTGAACTCTGTGAGGACCTGATGTCGAACAGCAGGATTACTCTGAGGCTCCTTGGAGGCAAGTGGGACTTGGAGGCAAGTCCCTTGGCTGCCAGCTGGGGTGCTGAAGCGCCTGCCTTTTCTCTGCAGGAATGATGGGGCCCCCTCCTGGCATGAGGCCCCCAATGGGCCCACCGATGGGCATGCCCCCTGGCCGAGGCTCCCCAATGGGCATGCCACCTCCCGGCATGAGGCCGCCTCCCCCTGGCATGAGAGGTGAGTTGGTCTTGACGACGCTGCTTGTGTGAGGAGGGAACTGGGCCGGGCCTGGTTGGCCTAGCCACAAACCCCCTATCCCCAGGGGCCTGTTGCGATAATCACGTTCTTGGCAAGCCTGTGGATGCCACAGAGATCCTGAGCAGGGATGGCGGGGCATCATTCTGACCGGGGACAGACACAGATGCACTTTCCCCACCCACACTCCTGCCCTCTCTTGTGGCCGCTGCTACTCCCAGGCGACAGACAGGCTGCCCTCTGAAGCCCTGCTGGTGGTTGGCTGGGGAAGGCAGGTGCCAGAGGAGGGCAGTGCTTTGCTTCTCATCCCCTCCTGCCACGCTGCCTGTGGCTGCTGCTTGTCGGTCAGGCCATCGCATTGGGGCCCCCCGTTGTAGGTCGTTGTCGTCATCACTGATGGAGCTGGAGGCGCAAAAGCTCCTGGCTGGACGTGGGGCTGCAGAAGGTTGTCAGGCTGCTCATGTCTCTCTGCTCTCTGTTCCAGGCCCACCACCTCCTGGCATGCGCCCACCCAGGCCCTGAGACACGCTGTGGAGGGAGCAGAATCTGGGCCAGCTGGAGTCTAGTGTGTGTGGGGGGGTTGCGTGTGTTTTCTATTCTTTGGTTTTTGTGTTTCCCTTTTTAATAAAAGTTAGGAAGTTTCCTGTTGTGGTGTTGCAGTTAATTCTGTGCTCGAGGCAAGTGGGTTTCTGTCCTTACCTCCTGCTGCCCCCCCTCAAGTGACTGGGGGGGGGCTGCCCTCCAATCAAGCAGGGAAAGCAGGAGACTTCCTGTGTTGGTGTATCAGGGGGCCTGTAATGGTTGTGCTCCCTGGAGAGTGAAATCCTGCATCCGAAACCCTTGAAGGCTGGCTGCTGTTGGAGGTGCAGGAGAACGAACCAGTTGCTGGCGGGTGCTTGAAGATGGGTGGTGGGTGCTTGGGCGGCAGAAGAGTCTGGCTTAGTGCGGAGAGCTGCTGCCTTCAAAGCCTGAAGACTGGTGAACTTGATAAATTCAAGACACGCCACTGGCAAAAAGCTGTGAAAGCCTCCAGGAGGAGAGATAAGAACTTCCACCTGCGTCGGTCGACTGTGGGAGGTGCCAGCCAGCAGAAAAAAGTCAGACTGTAAAAGGATACCACCTGGAAAGTAGCCGTTCATGAAAGATTGGACATTTATATACTGTATATATATTGTAAAACCCCAAAGGGGTTAGGTCAGCCTGCCCATGTACACCGCCTTGGATTAGTCGGAGGAGAAATCCAATGACCGAGAAAGGCGGTATATAAATACTGTATATTATATATTGCCGGTTTTGAATGCAGCTGCCTGACAGGTGCTTCTGTTCTTGTGGCCTCCCTAAGCTGCTCCTCCAAGCCTTCTACATCACCTACTTCTTGCTCTTTAGTTTGCAGAGACACCAAGGTGTGCAATCCTGCACTCTGAGAAGTTCCAGGTGGGGCCAGGGGGATCCAGCCTCAAGCCCCTGGGAGGGAGGGAGCGCTTCACGTTGTCACTGCAGAGCTCTGCACAGCTAGTGCAGAGACCTCCAATGCTGTTCTGAGGCCTTGAGAAACCAAGGATGGCTACTGCCAGATAGTAGCAGAGGAAGAAGGGCTGGGAGGAACACCCTGAGGAAGAGGGAAAGGCAGAGCAGAGGGGAAAGAGGAGCCAACAGAAACATCCAGTCCACAGAAGACGACAGGAGTTGGCGGGGACAGGAAAGGAGTATGTGCTGGATTTGGACCAGTGGTGCTTGGCTGCAGCTGTGGAGCCTCGACCCAAGAGAGAGAGGACTCTTTGGGGTGACACAGCTCGGCTAAGAGCGGGCTACCCACCTCCTTATACACTCCTCCCTCAATACTGGGATAGCGGAGTGGAACATAGCTGGGAGAGGCAGACCAGTGGGAAGGACCAAGGAAAGCAGCCGACACGTAGACAGCGGAGTGGCACAGGCGCTGGATTGGGACTAAGTGGGTGGCACGGATGGCTTGGAATGGCGCAAGAACAGCTTTCTTTCCTACGTGCAGTTTTTTTTAAGAATGAAAAGGCAGCTTAAACAACAGATTAAGGGCCCGGATTTACAAAACTTCCAAGGGCCATCTTCTGACACCTGCAATAGTAAGATCTGTGTAACATAGTAGGCACCTCCACTACATTTCCCTACCCATACTGGAAGCTGTTGCATCATTCCTCCCAGCGTAGCATTTGCCTTCTGTGAGGCATCATCAAGTGTAGTTAGGTTATGACTGATCAAGATTTGCATCTTCTGTCATTTGCAGCTAATGAGTTCCTAGGTGAGACAAAGTGCTTGTTTCAGGTCATGTCCAGCCTCCTCCGACCATGAAGCCCCACCATGAATGCTTTTTGGCCTGCGGTCTGAAATGAGTTTGACACCCCTGCAATACGGAAGGTGCTCCAGCCCCTTTCCGGCCATTGTGGCTGCTCCGGTGGCCAGAGAAGCACCAGCCAGGGTGAAGCAAGTAAGGGCTGGGGCAGCAGGCGCCAAGAGTCGTGATGGATGGAGAGGGGGCCTTTGCCCCCCTCTGGCACCACAAGAACCCAGGACAGGGGGTCCGTCGGAAGGTGAAGCTGCTGGCCACTAGCTCCAAGCACTTCCGAGGGGGCTTCGATGGGGTTCTCAACGGCCACATGCTGCCTCCATCTTGTGCCTGCAGGCCTCCTAGAGGCAGCTGGGTGGGGAGGGGGAGACGGGATGCTGGAGTGGGGCCCTCCCCTGTCCTCAAGCGGCCCAAGCCAGAAACAGGTTGGTCTCCTTACCTGCTGTGGGGAGCAGCTGCCCCAAGCTGCACTGCCTGGGAGGAAAGGCAGAACAGCCACCGGCCCTTTCCGCAAAGGGAAGTGTGTGTAAACTAACTTAAAGTCTACACCACAGTTAGCAACTCTGGAAAAGACAATCGGGAAAACATTTAAAATCCCTGTGCTTGGGAGCAGCCACTGAAAGCAAACATCCTTGCATCCAAAGGAAAGAAAACACCTGCTGGGGAGGGGTGGGGGTGCCAATGTGCAGCAGGGCTTTTTCTGTTGTGGCATCTGTGTGGAACTCCCTGCCAGAAAACATCCTCACAGCTTCCCCCCTCCCATTTAGCAACCCTATTTCATCCCCAGACAGTTGAGTGTTTATGGTGCATCAAACTGCACTCGCTCTACCGTCGCTGTAGTTTAGAATTCTGTGAACCAGCCGAAGCAGCTGATCCCAAGCCTCCTTTGCGATCTCCACCTCAAGCAGGTCAGGGTGGGTCTCGCCCTTATCCTCCCCCTACAGTCTCTGTTCTCTACACACTGCAGCCCCTCCTACCCCTGAACCTGCTGCAACACGCCTTATATCACTGAATAACTAAACGTGTTATTTATCGAAGCGAGAAGGCGGTTCAAGTCTGTTTTTAACCCGCTGCTGCCCATTCGCTTCTGCATCCAATCCAAGGTGCTAGTTCTGGCTGTTAAAGCCCTTCATGGTTAGGGTCCAGGAACTCTGAGGGTCCACTGTCCCCCATATATTCTGCCCCCCCCCCAGAGCATCTGTCCTAAGCTACAGGGATAGCAGCACAAGGGTGAGCCTTCTCTGTAGTGGCGCCACAATTATGAAACTCCCAACCAGGGGAATTAAGATTTCCACCCCCTCCCTTGCGGGGCTCAAAACGTTTGTTTCATTTGGGGGACAGGTTGGTCTCTGTGCCGTCTGTCTTGATATCTGTCTCTGAGTGCCTGTTTTTTTGTGGTTGGGGTTTTGCTGCCTCTCCCTGTCCCAAATAGTTGCCCGTAAATGGTTTCTTTAATTTACTAAGTGATTTTCCTAATTGTTTTTCATACTGTTCATCTTGTTATGGAATCTTTGTAAGCCACCTGGGGCATATGCTTTAGCATGGGAAAGGCAGGATATAAATTCTTAAATAAAAACATATTTTGTGTTTTCCAACGAGGGGAGCGGGGACTGTTAATTCAGACCTTCCAGGGGATGAGGGACAAGCCCTGTGAAGCAAGACTCTGACCACCAGAACAGCCTCCCCTAGTCCAAGGGCAGCCGGCCAGCGAAGACAGCTCTTTGAAAAGCCCCTCCTTGGGAGAGGGGCTGGAGTCTTGGGGCAATCACAGTTCCTGCACCTGCCCCACTGTAAACCTCGCAGCAGCCGTCCCCCCCCTCCCTCAGCACCGCGGTTTCCCTTTTCTGCACACAGTCCCAGGCTGCCTTTCTTCCTCATTCCGACTATTCCTGTTGGCACATCCTTTCCTGGACCCATCACAGACTGGAGTTTTCAACCCTGACCCGCACAGGTCGTCTCTTTCCTGAAGAACATGTATGAATGTTAAATAGCACCAGCTGCACATCCCAACCTTCTGCTTCCTTAACTTTTGACTGCCATTCCCCCTCCTTTCCCTAGGAGCCTTGGGCAAGGAAGGCATCTCGCCCAGGGCTTCGACAATCCGGGCACGTAGGGGACGCCTCTGCTGCCACCCTTTAAAAATCCAAGGGACTAGGGAGATAACAAGCCAGGAGCTCACAAACAAAAGCTTTCAGCTTTACTCTTAAGCCTTGGTGGTGGTTTCGTTTTAGCTTTGCCATGGCTTTTCGGTTTAGCTTTTGCTTTAACTTTTAGCTTGCAGCTTCCAACTTATTTGCACAGTCTATTCCCGAAGAACCAATGCCTGAAAATATTCTACAGTTAGCTTGTTCCTGACCTGGATACAGACTCTACTGTCCTCGATTTCTCCTCCCCACCACACCATGACCAAAAACGGCAAGTTATTGTTATTTGGAAGTGTTATTTTCACAATACAGTGAGTAATTTTAATTAAGAGATTCAAGTTCTAGGAGGGGGGTGGGGGGGGGGTAGGAGAATGGCCCCTGTCCAGTTTGTCTTCGCCCTTTAGGGCACTGCTGCCAGTCAACGCACAGGATGGAACTGTTGCACCCTCCCCCACCGACAGGGGCTACAGAAGCACAGCAAACACAACTGAGGCACATGACCCGCCCTCTGCACAAGGGGGGGGGCTTCTGCATCCCCCCCAGAGCTAGGTGGGAGACTCCTGATTGAAACTAGGAGAAGAGAAAGTGAATGTGGGGGTTCTGCGCCAGGAAAGGGCGCCGCCACCGTTGCTCCAGCGGAAGGAAGCTGGCAGCCCTCAGCCTCCGTTGGCACTGCTAAGAGTGCCACAGCAACTCAGAGGGAGGGGCCTGTTCTTGGGGGACGGGGGGAGAAGTGTCGTTGTTCAACATCCCATCCAGTTGTGCAGACCAAAATCTTTTCGAAGCGATGATGGAAGGCCAGGCCAGGCCTCGAGTGAGAACTCCCTCCTTTCTTCTCCGACGGACCCTCAAGCCAAGCAGCGCAGGGCCTCCTCGCTGGGAACGGCCCGGGCCGGGAGGAGCCTCTCTCCTCACTTCCTCTTGTACCTGCAGAAGAAAAGCAGCCCCTGAGTCTGGGCAGGGAGGAACTGCCAGGAGCTGTGGGGGCAGGGAGGAACTGCCAGGAGCTGTGGGGGCAGGGAGGGGGGCAAGAACCACACCTGGACTGCATGCCGCCACGCCTGCCTCTCCTGCCGCTGGCGAGCCCCAGGCGCTGGTGGTCTTCGAAGGAGGGTCTGCAGGACAGAGACGTCAAGGTTAGCACCGTGGCTGCCCCAACAGGGCGGCCCCCGCCCGAGGAGACTCCAGGAGCCCCTCCTGAGAAGGCAAAGCAGCAGCCAGCTGCCCCCCCCCCCGGACATGTGCCTCCCTAGGCGGCGGCAGTCCCCCTCCCCCCAATACTCACCCCGCACGATACTGCTTCAGGGCCTTCCTGCTGGTGTTGGTGAGCTCCTCATCAAACACCGACAACTTCTTCTTGCGGAGCCGTTTGGCGCCTTGAAAAGCAGAGAGGAGCCCGTGAGAGCCCAAGCGTGAGCCCCCCCGGCCACCTATGCCCCCACAGCTTAGTGGGGGGGGGTCCAAGGGTGCCCTCACAAGGACATGGAAAGTCATCTCCTACCTGCCCCTGCTGCCGCTGGAGCATCTTCCGGCATGGCCCTGGCTCGCTTGGTGCGGCGGTTCCTCTTGGCCAGGCGCTCCGCGTACATCTGGGCCTTCAGGATCTCAAACTGTGACCGTTCCTCGGGCTGTGGAGACAACGCAAAGGCAAGACGGCTGCCTGCGTCCCACTGACCACCACGTCCAGCGAGGTCAGGGAGCCCCCCCCTCCCTCTCCATTCTGCCACGTTGCGCAGTCACTCACTGTCATCTGAGCCTTTTTGTGCGACTCCTTCATGAAGGTCTCCCGTTTCCTCTTGCTGCGCACCGCCAGGTCAAATTCCTGCAGGGCCTTGGCCACTTTGGGGAGAGAAGAACGGAAGGATCAAGCCAGGGGCCCCATGAGCCACCTGCCCCCCTCCCCCCCAGTCAAGGCCCTTACGCTTCTCCTTCTTCCTCTCCTCCTGGCTCTGGAACCAGCTGCGTGGGGCGTTCTGGCCTGCTTCCACCTCCCCTGTCCCCAGCTTCCGCTTGGCAGTGTTAATCTGGCAGAAAGCGCAAGAACAGGCGACTCAGACACGGAGTGCCTCTTGGGGCACATGCCTAGGAGCGGAGGACCCTCGAGGACCAGTCAAGCAGGTGCTGCTAAGATTTTAAGGCTCTTTTGGGGGGAGGGGTGGGGGTGAGCAAATTACTCCTTCCATTGAGTCAGGTCAGTACGGGACACAGCACCACAGACTCCTACGTACCCAGTTACCCACCCCCAGCCATGAGCAGAAGCAGCAGCAGCAGCAGCAGCAGGGCACCTCCTCAACTCACAATAGGTGCTGGAGTGCAACCGTAGCTCCCTCCCTACCCCAAAGAGGTTGTCCAGCCAGCAAAACAGACAGAGTGCAGGAAAGAACGCCAGCGGAAGGCCCAGGCCAGCAGCTCTGCAGGGCTCCCGCTCCTGCGGTAGAATCTGAAGCGCAATGCCCAGCAGCAGGCAACACACCCTTCCAGGAGGACCCAACGGGCTTTCACCCAGCCTCAGCCAAGTGCCTCTGGCGCCCCCTACCTGTGCTTCCGAGTGCTGCAACTCCCGCTCCTCCCGCTCCAGGCGCAGCACAGCATAGATGTCGGGTTCCAGTTTCTCAATCTTCTCTCGGAAACGCAGGATCACATCTGGGGGAGCCGGCAAAGGGCAGGCACTGAGTCTCTCCTTACGAAGGCCACAGTCCATCATGTTTCACAGTGGACCAGCCAGGAAGCCCCTCCCTTGCATCTCTCTCACACACACACACACACACACCCTGGTCCCACTGCCGTTACCCTGTGGGAGGACCCTGGCCTTGACTGGCGCTTTCGCTGCCTTGACGATCTCCTTCAACATCTTGCGCTCGCCCTCACCCACCAAGGACACAGAGCGGCCAGCACGTCCTGCCCGCGCAGTGCGGCCCACTCTGTGGACGTAGTGCTTGGCTGTGTTGGGCATCGTGAAATTGATGACCTGAGAGGAGACAGAGAGTTAGCACGGGAGAGTCACAAGCAGCACCCCAAGGGGGAAGGGAGCCCACTGGGCCGACACCCAACTGTTTTGACGCCTTCAATGTCAAGTCCTCGGGCTGCAACATCTGTGGCCACCAGCACGTCGATCTGCTCGTCCTTGAAGCGCCTGCAGAGGACACCGCCTGCGTCAGACAAGCCAGCCAGGAGCGCCGCCATTCTGCTCCTTTCTCCCCCCCACGTCCCCTGCCTACCTACCGGAGAGCCTCCAGCCGCTGTGCCTGCGAGAGGTTCCCATGCAGCTCACCGACCCGCAGGCCCATCAGCCCCAGGAGGATGTGCAAGCGATGGGCCTGTTTCTTGGTCTGGGTGAAGAGCATCACGTGGTCTGCAAACGTCCGTGTCAGCAGGGCTGGAAAGCAGAAAGGAAGAGCCCCCTCAGCAGGTGGTCAGGCCCCCCAGCCTTGTGGGGGAGGGGCTTTCCATGCCCCCACCTGTCACAATGGCTTCCCTGTCCCCCTCACGGGTGGGCCGGATGCGGACAAACTCTTGGCGCAGAAACGGGGCCACGTCGGTGTTGCTGTTCACAAAGACTCGGACCGGACATTTCAGGGAGACGGAGGCCAGGTCTGCCACCTGCGAGACAGAAGTCGGCGCATCAGACCCTCCCTCCCAAGGGAGCAGAACGTTCCTTCTCACGACAAGCCCCCTCGTTGGCAGAGGGGGCAGCCAGACAACCAGAACGCAGAGGCGTTCTGCCCCAGTCATCTGGCGATACCTGCGACAGTCTCCCCTCCTCACCCGCTGCCTCGGCCAGCCTTCCGTAACTGGCGCCAGGCCTGCTCCGGCCCCCCTCGATAGATACCTCATCTGTCATCGTGGCAGAAAAGAGCATTGTCTGGCGATGGCGCGCACACAGCCGGATAATCTCCTTCATCTGCTCCTCAAAGTACTCGTCCAGCATCCTGCCAGATTGGATGAGAAACTCCTGAGCAGTCTGGCAGGAGCACACATACACACCCATGGGGGCAGAAAGGCTGCCTAGCCAAGGCTCCAGGAAGACAGGAGCCGAGAGCTGCTCACCTGTCCGCCTCGTCGAGGATGAGGACCTCGATGCTCCCCAGGTGGAAGGAGGGGCAGTTGTGCAGGTGGTCGATGAGGCGCCCAGGAGTGGCGATGAGGATGTCGGGGCCCGAGCGGAGCGCTGCCTCCTGGGTCTTGAGGTCCAGGCCACCTGCAGGGGCATGTAGAGACCCATCCAGTCCCAGCATGCACTGCGGCCAGTGGAAAGGCACCGGGAAGAAGCCCACAGAGGGAGCTGCCATCCAGTCCCGTTCCAACCCAGGCAGCAGGCAAGCCGCCGCAGCAGCCCGGCATACTCACCCACTGCCAGGCAGGCTGTGACGCCGCTGAACTGCGCCAGCTGTTTCGTGACCGAGTGCACCTGAATACCCAGCTCTCGGGTTGGCACCAGAACCAGCACACGGGTCACTGGGGCATGGCGTGGTTTGTAGATCAGGCGCTCCAGGACCGGCAGGATGAAGGCCGCAGTTTTCCCTGAGAGACAAAAGCCACAGAGGAGATTCAAAGAGGGCCCAGGCATCTCTAGCAGGGAGTGCCACAGTCAGACTCCAACCACTGCTCCTGCTGGCCAGCACTAATCTGCAGCCCTTTTCTTTATCCACCACGGTGTTGCCTAGCCATCCCTTCCTGCCTCCTCTCTTGGTGAATGCCAGCGACCCCAACCATGACTCTTGCTGGGGATTTGAGCTTGGCTTGCCAAGGTTCTCGACTGTGCCATGTTGTGTGTCCCCCCCCCCCCCGGTCACAGCAACTCCCAAAGGTGCTGCAGCACCCTTGTATTGGGCTGGGATTGTGGCGAGGTCATGGTGGTGTCTGCCCGTTGCCAGGCACTGACAAGCTCCTTCCATATCTGGCCTTCGGGGGGGGGGGGGGGATGCCACCTGCCCGTGCTGCGTGTGGGTCCTGCCACGGATGCGGGGAAGTGGCAGGGAGCCCCGTGCCTCGATGCAGGTCTTTGGACTCTCCATTCCCCTCCCACTTCAGCAGGGTGCAGCAGGACACTGGTGTCCCTTCAATGCAGGACTGACCGCCAGCCCAAGTAGCGGAACTGAGATGCGTTAGAAAACCGAGCACGCATTTATTTCCACGGGGCTTTTTCCAGGGCTTCCAACGGCCCAGACGTTTTCCGGGCCTCAGCCTGGAGCTCACCTGTCCCCGTCGCTGCACAAGCACAGATATCCTTCCCCAGCAGCCCCACAGGGATGCAGGCCTTCTGGATGGGGGTCGGCTGCTTGAAGCCCAGGGCGGTGATTGCCTGTCAGTCAAAGCAGTGGGAAGGGGGCCAGCATGAGCCACAGGAGACCAGACGTCCCGCCGGTCGCATAGACTTCCTGCGTGCCCAAACCGCTTGACAGCCTCGACTCGCCACCCAGCAATCATGCCTGCTGCTCCCGGCCGGCAGCGACATCACTCCCGCCCTGCGCTGTCGCCAGAGTGAACGCAGGCTGCTTTCACTTTTCTCTCTGGCGCAAGTGGTTGACTTATGCCCTCCGCGGAAACACTGGTGAACGCGACGGGTTTTGTATCACCTGCAGCTCCGTCTGCATCAAACCTGCTGCCCTGTAGCGTCACACCCAGCAGCAGCGGCGGGTTCCTGGCCGCAGGATAACTGCTGAAACAGCCTCTGTCCTCTGCCTGCCTGCCTGCGTCTTGCCCTCCCTCTTGCAGGCCCACCCTAGACAGATGCCACCCAGAGGCCTCAAGCACAAGAACGCTTGGACAGGCCCACAGCAATCAACGCGGTCCCCAAAGGGCAAGAAAGTTTGCCAGTTGCTCCAATGTCCTCCCAAGCCAGGCACAGACAAACCCCAGAGGCGCAGGGAGGCCAGGATCCCATTTCAACTTTTGGGAGCACAGAAGTTCTCCGACACGAACGACAACTCAACACAGGCCGAGACGTCACCATCCAGAAGGGGTCAGGTCACCCAAGCCCACCCTCTTCCCGGAAAAGGGGCAGGAGCCAGTACCTTCAGCAAGGGCCGGGAGAGGTTCATGTCTTGGAAGGAAAGGCTGTCGTCGTACTGCGAAGCGTCTTCTTCAAAGAGCTGTTCAGCTTCCTAGAAGGCAGACCCACAGCAAACGGAGCAAAGAGCTGAGCAAGTCTAGTTGCGAGACCGCGCCGGAGGAGCAGCAGCGCCGGCTACGGCGTGGGCGTCACTTCAGCTACGCTGCCGCCGCGCAGAGACAGCGGGAGGGGCCTCCCTCGGGGTGCGTCCAGTTCAGTCTTCTGCTCAGTGCAGCCACGATTACAGCAGCGCCAGCAACACCAGCAGGAAGCTACACCAGCACTTCTCCAACACTGGCACAAGCCCCCCCCCCCCCGCCGGGGCAAAGACGCGAGTGAAGCAAGGAGGCTGTCGGTTACATTGCCCGCAGGGGGACAGGGTTTGGCCTAACAGCCCAATAGCAGCAGAACAAGGCGCCAGTTCCCAACCTGCCCTGCGCCTCACGGCAATGGAGGCGCTGCTGCTCACTGGCAAAACCTCCCCTGCTTGGCGCACCGAAGGCTCCTGAGGCGCCATTCCTGGTAGGGCTGCCCGAGACCCTGGAGGAGCTGCTGCCGATCATCCCGAGCATGGAATTGGCCTTCTTCACAGCCACCGCACAATGGGGTGACACTTTCATTGAGCTTCCCCCTCCCAGGTCTCTCTCTTAACGCCAGGTGCAAGGGAGTGGCGACAGGATACAGGTATCTTGTTGTCTTATGTGCTCCCTGAGGCATCCGGTGGGGCCACTACAGTGAGATACAGGAAGCTGGACTAGATGGGCCTTTGGCCTGATCCAGCAGCTGGGCTCTTCTTATGTTCTGATCCATCACAGACAGCTCAGAATCCATCAGCGTATACTTGAAGTTTTGGTTTCTTGCCCCAATGTGCATCACTTTACACTTACATTAAAGCGCATCTGCCATTTTGGTGTGGAGAGATCCTTCTGGAGCTCTTCACAATCCCTGCTGCTCTTCACCACCCGGAAAAGTTTAGTGTCATCTGCAAACTTGGCCACCTCACTGCCTATCCCCGACTCCAGGTCATTGATGAATAAGTTGAAAAGCACCGGTCCCAAGACCGATCCTTGGGGCACACCGCTTTTCACCTCTCGCCATTGTGAAAATTGCCCATTGACTCCCACTCGCTGTTTCCTGGTCTTCAACCAGTTCCTAATCCACAAGAGGACCTGCCCTCTTATTCCCTGACTGTGGAGTTTTCTCAGGAGCCTTTCATGAGGGACCGTGTCAGATGCCTTCCGAAAGTCCAAGTATATAATATCCACGGGTTGCTATTATGATATACATCTGGTTATGCTGCATAGTTGGAGAAGCCTCACAGGATCAGGCATCCTCCTCATTTTTTGCACTTTAAGATGTTGTGTTTTTATCCTTATCTGCCATCTTCATTTGTTCCTTGCAATCTCTCCTATAAATCTATACACTGTTTGATGCATTTCTCCTGTAGCTCTACTGGTTCGGCTTTAGCCTCTGGAGTGTGAAGAGGACCCAACTTTCAGGAGATGCCTGCCCACGTGGCCTGGCTCCCCCCAGCCCAAGGCCTTTCAGACGGCGGCAGAGGCAGCAGCAAGACCCCCCAACGTGGCCCCCAGCTCACCTCTTCTCCACCTGGCTTCCGTTTCCGCTGCTTCTTCACCTTGAGCGTATCTATAGAAACCAAAAGAGAGAGTGGAATTTAGGGCACAAGCAGGGGCGGGCTTTTGCAGTAGCAATGAAACACAAACACATAACACCGCTCGCTTTCTGCACAAAAAAACCCTCTGAAATCTGCAAAACAAAAACTGTTTTCTAACACCTCTACATATTCTGGCTGCAACTGCTGTCACTATACCACCCTATCACCCACCTAGTTCACTTTTAAAGCGATTACAACTTATAAAAATGGAACACACACACACACACACACACACACACACACACACACACACACACAATACAGCTTTCAGCAATTTGATTTTGGAAAACACCGTTTTGGACTGCCTCTAGTGTGGCAAGACACTGCTAGAATCAGCAGTGGCGCCACTTTGGGTCCACCATCTCTGCACAGTTCCCCCAAAAAGGAAGGTTTGTGTGGAGACTATAAAGTGTTGTGCTGTGATGATTTTTCTAGGCGTGTCTGCCAGGATCTGGACTCCATTTTCACAGGATATATGGATGTCCCCCAGGTGTCTGTCTGTGTCTGTGATTCCTTTCCGCCCATATGACCTGAGGCAGTGGACAGGACCCTTGGGAGCGGGAGGCCAACCGCTTGCCTGCTCAACTCTCGCCCAGCACAGCTCACAAGATCAGCCCAGGGAGGTCTGGCCAAGCTGGTGAACACACCTTTGATGGAGGGAGGAGCACAACCTGAAGCCTTGAAGACAGCCACGGTTCCCCCCCCCCCTTTGAAAAGTGCTCCCTGGAGCCCACCACTTTGGAGGATCACCGCTTGGTGTCAAGTCTCCCTTTGCAGGGCAAGCAAGTGGGGGCATCTCAGCTCCAGAGGGTCCAGGAAGAAACGGAGTATCTGGCTCCCTTCCAATGCCTGACAACGGAGACTCCATCAGTCTACGCGAGAAGTAGAGCTTTCTCCTCCTCCTCCTCCGTGTGCCTCATCTCCCACCTAGGGCACTTGCCATCTGGGTGCCTGTTCACCCAGCCTGGAGAAGTCCTCTGGGAACCCTTCACCACCTGCTGGGGTTTTCGCTGCTCTGCATGGTGGACCCGCTATCGTGGAGGAGAAAAGAGTGCTCGTCTTCCAGCAGGATCACCCCACAACCACCCCTTCTCTCTCCCCACCCTCTCCTTGCAATGCCATTACTGAACAATTGCAGGTTTTAGAAGATCATTACTGAAATGCCAATCTCTGGCCACGCTCCGTAGCACCAGCCTTACTCCGCACTTTCACACTGCCGCTCCTTTGTTGCCGTCTGCGGGCCTAGGCTCTCCTCCTCGTTTCTGAAAACTGCCATTTTTCCTGGCCATTTCACGTCCTTTAACCTTTTGAGCAAAGACTAATAGTCAAAAGCCTTTGGGTCCCTTGGGGGGGAGGGCGCTTTTGTTTTCGCTGCAACAAAAAGACACCAAGCTCCCCCATGGAATTTGCCCCCAGAGGCAACGAGGCCTTGCAAGCCAGACCACCCTGCAACCTGTTGTTGTTGTTCAGTCGTTAAGTCATGTCCGACCCTTCGTGATCCCATGAACCATATCCCGCCAGGCCTTCCTCTCCTCCACTATCTTCCTGAGTGCGCTCATTTTCATGTTCGTTGCATCAGTGATGCTGTCTAACCATCTCATCCTTTGCCTTCCCCTTCTCCTTTTGCCTTCAATTTTTCCCAGGGTGGTGCTAGAAGAGGCTTTCAGAGCCTCCCCCCCCCCCCGCGCTTGTGTAGTATTAAACAGCTGATTGTTGTTGTTGTTGTTAAGTCGTGTCCGACCCTTCGTGATCCCATGAACCATATCCCGCCAGGCCTTCCTGTCCTCCACTATCTTCCTGTTCGCTCATTTTCATGTTCGTTGCATCGGTGATGCTGTCTAACCATCTCATCCTTTGCCTTCCCCTTCTCCTTTTGCCTTCAATTTTTCCCAGCATCAGAGTCTTCTCCAGAGAGTCCTCTCTTCGCATTAGGTGGCCAAAATATTTGAGTTTCAGCCTTAGTATCTGTCCTTCCAGGGAACAGTCAGGGTTGATTTCATTTAGGATTGACTGATTTGATCTCCTAGCAGTCCAAGGGACTCTCAGGAGTCTTCTCCAGCACCACAGTTCAAAAGCATCTATTCTTCGGCGCTCAGCCTTCCTTATGGTCCAACTCTCGCAACCATACATTGCTACTGGGAACACCATCGCCCTGACTATGCGAAGTTTTGTTGGCATGGTGATATCTCTGCTTTTTATTATGCTGTCTAACAGCCCGGTCCAGCCCAAGGCAACTGTGGTACAATTCAGGCACAATTGCAGCCCAAGTGCTTTAGGCCCGAGTTGTGCCTGAATTGTGCCTGAGTTGGGCTGCAATTGTGACTGAATTGCAGCCCGGTCCAGCCCAAGGCAACTGCGGTACAATTCAGGCACAATTGCACAATTCAGGCACAATTGCAGCCTAAAAGTGGGTGTGTTGGGGGCGTGTCGGGGGTGTGACGGGGGCGGTTACGAATTTTGGTCCGGTTCCAGACACTGGAGAGCCACTGACACGCCCCCTCGAGCCCAACTCAGGCCCAAAATTTGGGCCAGCAAAAAGGGTGGACCCAAATGTGAGGAGACCCATAGGAGCCATTTTACCTTACCCACACCAGCCCTCTCCTGAAAAGTTCTAACACCCTGGGCCCGAGTTGGGCCTGAGTTAGGACCGAACAGGTGTGGCCTAACTCTGGACATGGACCCAAATAGTTACCCTATCAGCACCCAGCCCCACCCAGCCTCTTTCCCACAAAAGCCCAGCCCCAGCCCTCCACTCTCTCTCTCTCTCTCTCTGAGCACGTGGCGTGGGGTTCTGTCCCCCAGCAGCCACAAAGTGGGACTTTGAAAACTTTTCTAACACCCCACTTCTCTCTTCTCCTCTCTCCTCTCTGCCCCCCTCTAGGGCAGAGAGGGCTGTTCTGCCTGTGGCCAAACTGTTTACTGCTGTGCCTGGGCAGCTGTCTCCATGCAAGTGTTTGCTAACCCATGTCTTTCTCCCAGCCCCTCTCTCCCCCCCCCCCATACAGGCAACAACACCAGCAGGTAAGTGCAGGGTTTGTGCTGACATGTGGTCTGACGTCTGCCTCTTTGCATAGAGAAATATAGGTAGGATACATGCCTCTATACCAATGTCTTGTCTCATAGCTGCCTGCATAGCCTGCCATGATATGCCTCTATACCAATGTCTTGTCTCATAGCTGCCTGCATAGCCTGCCATGATATGCCTCTATACCAATGTCTTGTCTCATAGCTGCCTGCATAGCCTGCCATGATATGCCTCTATACCAATGTCTTGTCTCATAGCTGCCTGTATTAATGTGAGCACACAATGCCATGAGTGTGGAACTGTAACCCATATGTAGACACCAGCTGTTCCCCCCCCCCCTCTTTTCTCCACAGGGTCTACCGACAGGTCAGTATTGCTAGGATTGCCATGGTTGTGACCCCCAAGTTGTGTTGTTGTCTCTCTCTTTGACCCCTTTCCCTTACAGGATCATGCTCACCTTACACCCAGGGAAGGAGCGCAGACCAGGCTATGTGTCTCACACCACTCAGCTGTGTTTGATTTCTCTCCCTGCAGACCTTTGCAACTGGCACACTGGCTCCTCTTCAATGGCGATTGCTACCATGCAGCAGCTGCCATGGAACACCCCCATGTTGTTCGTCCCCCCAGGAATGCCCACTACCACAAACCGTCCGGGGAGCACCCCTGGGCCTGCAGTCTGGTTGCCCCACGGTCACCTGCCTTGATGCTGCCAGAGAGGTCTGGGAGCCTGCCCTGCAACCCACCTCAGCTGCTGCTGCTGCTGCCCCACCGCCCTGGCTGCCTACTTGCTGTCCCTCCCCTTTCTATGGAGCAGGCCGTGGTTCCACAGGGGAAGAGCCCACATCTCCAGGTCCATGGGGCTCGCCTGATGCTGCTGCTGTGGTCGTAGAGGCTGCTGTGCCTACCCCTGGCAGCCACGCCCGGCCATCTCTGCCACTGTTCCAGAACAATAAAGATGCCCCTGGAAACACATGTCCCCAATGTTGCACAAGCACTGCCCCACACACCCACACAGGCAGGCCCCAGCACACAAGCCTCTGCATGAATCCCAGCCAGGGTCCGCCACAGCCATCCCTGGGAGAACACAGCAGGGGGGCTGCCGGACCCTCTGGGACCAGAGGGGAGGGGGGAGTTGGGGGGCCTGTCAGGCAGGCAAACACTGACGGGCACTGTGGCGCACGTCCGCCACGTCCTTGAAGAGCCCTTTCAGCAACCGGGGCTCTCACCCACCCTCGGTCCGCCCATCACCGGCGTCCATGTCCGCCCGTCACCGGCGTCCGTTTCCGCCCTCTGTCCGCCCGTCACCGGCGTCCGTTTCCGCCCATCAACGGCGTCCGTGTCCGCCCTCGGTCCGTCTGCATGAGAGGCGCCTGTTCCTGCATTGCCTCCATCTGCGAAGTGCCCCCTGTGCCCCTATCGGTCTCTGCAGACCCCTCTCCCTGTATCCCTCTCCCACCAGCCGTGTTGTCTGTCTGTTTCTGACCCACCCGTGCCCCTCCCCAGCACCCCCTGTCAGTGTGCCTGCCTCCCCTCCCACTCCCTGATGATGGACGCTGGCACCCCCCATGCCGCCAGAGCGCCTGCCGCAAGGTGCCGACGTTGCCCCATCTGGGGGTGTGATGAGCTGCGTGAGCCCTTCCCGCTCGCAGCAGACAAGCCCACGGCATCTCTCGGTCTTGGCCGGGGCACGGAGCAGAAGGCATGCTGGGATGCCTTCTTTGTGGGCATTGCCACGGCCCTTGAGGCCCAGGGCTTCAGGCAGTGCACGGGCATGTCCTGGCGGAGGCGGTTCCAGACCTCATGAGACCCCCCCCTTGTGCGTGCCGTTCCCACCCCCTCCTTCCCTTCTCTCCCCCGCTCACCCCCCCATGACTCCCACGTGCAGCCTCACCGTGGCTTGGGGGTGGCATCGCAGTCTGCAGGAGGGAGGGCAGTCGCACTCCCCCCTGCGGCAGGTGGCTGATGCCCAGGGTGCCCTGGGGCAGCTGGCACTGGCACAACCTCTGCCCTTCAGCTGACTGTCAAACGCGCAGTGCCTGCAGGCCCGCCTGTGGCTGCCCATCTGCTGCAACCGCTGCAGCAGCTGTGGTAGGTGCACGCAGACGGGCTGAGGAGGGGGCTCTTCGCTTCCACAAGACTGACAGCTCCCCACAGGAGCCTGCCTGCCTCTGCGGTAAGTTTTGCCGCGATCCTGGCCCAATGCTGTTGCCTCCAGCCTAACTCAGGCACAGTTGCAGCCTAACTCGGTCCTAGTTTGGGCCACAATTGGGCCACAATTGGGCCTCAACTGTGCCTGAGTTAGGCTGGACTGAGCCCTAAGTTTGCCATAGCTTTCCTTCCAAGGAGTAAGCATCTTTTAATTTCATGGCTGCTGTCTCCGTCTGCAGTGATCTTGGAGCCCAGAAAAGTAAAATCTGTTACTGCTTCCATTTCTGCCCCTTCTATTTGCCAGGAATTGATGGGCCCAGATGCCATGATCTTAGTTTTATTAATGTTGAGTTTCAAGCCAACTTTTGCACTCTCCTCTTTCACCCTCATCAAGAGGCTCTTTAGTTCTTCTTCACTTTCTGCCATTAGGGTGGTATCGTCTGCATATCTGAGGTTGTTATTTCTCCCGGCAATCTTGATTCTGGCTTGCGATTCATTCAGCCCTGCATTTCTCATAATGTACTCTGCATATAAGTTAAATAGGCAGGGTGACAATATACAGCCTTGCCGTACTCCCTTCCCAATTTGGAACCAGTCGGTTGTTCCATGGCCGGTCCGAACTGTTGCTTCTTGACCCGCATACAGGTTTCTCAGGAGACAGGTAAGGTGGTCTGGTACCCCCATCTCTTTAAGAATTTGCCACAGCTTGTTGTGATCCACACAATCAAAGGCTTTTGCGTAGTCAATGAAACAGAAGTAGGTGTTTTTTTGGAACTCTCTGGCTTTCTCCATGATCCAGCGCGTGTTGGCAATTTGATCTCTAGTTCCTCTGCCTCTTCGAAACCCAGCTTGTACTTCCGGTAGTTCTCAGTTCACGTACTGCTGAAGCCTAGCTTGTAGGATTTTGAGCATAACCTTGCTAGCATGTGAAATGAGTGCAATTGTGCGATAGTCTGAACACTCTTTGGCACTGCCCTTCTTTGGAATTGGAACGTAAACTGACCTTTTCCAATCCTTTGGCCACTGCTGAGTTTTCCAAATTTGTTGGCATATTGAGTGCAGCACTTTCACAGCAGCATCATTTAGGATTTTAAGTAGCTCAGCTGGGATATTATCATCTCCACTAGCTTTGTTGTTAGTGATGCTACCTAAGGCCCACTTGACTTCACTCTCTAGGATGATCTTCACTCTCTACTGGCCCCCATATATGTGCATCGCTGCCTGCCCCGCTCTAAAGCGCATCAAATGCCCCCAGCGCCGCTGACGCCTCAATGTGCCCATAGCCGTAGTTACTTACCAGCTTCCATGAAGATGCTCTCCTCTGCAGAGGAGCACTCCGATCCGACCTCGTCCTCGCTGCCTCTGGCGCCTGCTTCCTCCTCGCCCTCCTGAGTGGCCGCATCCCCGCTCGCGGTTCCTTCTTGGGGCCGCTGCTTCTCCTGGGGAAGGCTGGATGAGCGCAAGGCTTCTTCTGCCCAGCTCCCCTGCCTCAGAGCCCGGGCTGGGCAAACCAGGGCCTGGAGCAAGCGAGCTTCGGGGCCGCTCTCTCCGCACGTGCCCCACCGCCCGGGACGGGAGGAAGACCCTCCCCAGCCTCCTTGCCCCTCTTCTCACCTGCGCTCTCCTGCCCCTTCGGACGGCGGCGATCTTCTCGTCCAGGCTCGTGGCCGTTCTCTGCGGGAAGGAGGACAGACAGACAGACCGGGCGCGAGCTGCAGTAGGGCGCCGCGATGCGAAGAAGCCCCAGCGCCACGCGGCGGTGTCTCGGGAGCAGCAGCCGCCGCCGCTGGGCTCCCTCGCCTTACCTTGGCCTTGGCCTGGAGCTGGCCGAGGGCTTCTGCCCAGCTCCCGCCGCCCGGCCCAGCGCCTGCTGCCTTCTCCGCGAACACGAAGCCGGCCGCGAACTCTCCTCCTCGGCGGCGTCCCAGGCCTGGGGCAATCAGCTCCTGCAGGAAGGGAGCGGCAGGGTCAGCGAGCGAGCGAGCGGGCGGGCGGGCGGACCGCCGCGCCACAATGCCGCCGCCCCCGCTCGCACCTCCTCCTCCTCCTCCTCCGAGCCCGACTCCTCCGGCTCCTCCTCTCCGCCCGGTCCGCCGAGGCTCCACTTGAGCGCGGCGCCGAAGTCCATCGCGCCGCAGCTACTCTCCGCGCCACGCGGCCCAACCAAGAGCCGTCCTGTGCCGCAGCCTTCCTCGGTGCGCCGGGCCACTTCCCTGGGTGGAGCTCCGCATGCCCCGCCCCCTATGCGAGGCGGAGTCGCTCCGGATCAAGGCGGGGCGAGCCGGGAGCTGGAAGCCGCCTGGGTGGTTGGGTGAGAGTCCTTGCTGGGAACTGCACTGCCCCCCCCGGCCTGTCCCCCCCCATCCTGGCCCCCATGGACGGAGAAGCTGGCAGAGGAAGCTCGCCGCAGCCCGCCCGCCGCACTGTCCAGGAGAAGAGACGGACGGAGGGAGCCCCCGGTGCTAGTCTCCAGGCAGCAAGGGGGAAACAGTGAGCAGCAAGTCCCTGCCCCGAGGAGCTCCCCATCTCGTCTAGAGCCTTGAGCCTTTCCCGTTGCGCATCCTTCGGCTTGGCTTCAAGAACAGGAGCTGGTGCGGAAGACCTCTCGGGAAAGGGAGCTCGGTCTGGTTCCCTGTCTGCCTAGACTTGGGACAGAAATACATCGCCCTGCCCCAGGGGGGGGGGGGTTGCTGTGAGCACTAGGACCCTTCTACTAGAAGCGGAGGGGGAGGTGACTGGTCCCGGGACTTGCCAGAACGGAGACCAACCCTGCAGCAGGGTCAGCTCCACCTCTGCCAGTGGGCACCCTCCAGTTTTCCAGAAGGGGCAAGAAGTGGCAACCCCCCCCCCTGCACTGCACCTTCTCCCAGGAGCACTAAGTACAGTTTGACAGCCAGAAGTCTTCAACCCCCCCCCCCCCCAACAAACACTCCTCAGCTTTAGGGCTCCCTTGCAACAAGTTGAGGCTTTTGCTGCTGGACCCCTTCCTGTGGCGCCACTGAGCATGTGGTGCTTCATGAAGGCGAAGTACTGGAAGGCAGAGAGAGCTGCTTGACGCAAGGGAGGGGAGAGAAACGGGTCAGGGGAGAACCTGGGGCAAGTTCAGCTCCGGTAGCAAGAAGGCTTGTAAGGGATGGGCCAGGAGGGAGCAGAGGTGCTGAATCCAGCTGGAGGCCAGAGACCCTCCATCTCATCCAGCACCCTTTCCCCCCCACAATGACCCACCAGCTGCCCCATTGGCAGGAGAGAGAGGGCTGCTTTTCTCCCGCCATTGCTCTTCTGCTGCAGCTGGGATCCAGAGGCAGGCTGTTGCAGAGCCCGCAGAACGACACTTTCTCCAGTCCCCGTCAAAGCCTTCTGAGGTGGTGGCTGGCCACACAGGAATTCTGCACCGGGTGGAGAAGGCCCTCCATTGGCCCACCTTCAAATCTCCCGTCCATCGGCTTTTAGTGGATCGTGGCCCAGCCTGATTCTCGTGTTGTGAGAGAGGGAAGGAGACCTCTCTGGCTTCGCAGCCAGCATAGCTGTGTAGAGTTTTCCAACCTGTGGTACGCAGACCACTAGTGGCATGCAGACCACAGGCTGGCACAGCCCTTCCTAGTAAATGCCCCCCCCCCAGCTTCCATGAAAACGCCAACACAGCCTGTTACAAACAGAGTGGCATCCTAATGGCAGTGTGTCATCTGTGTGATGTCGAAGGAGCCAAGCGCCACATCCAGTCAGCCCCAACACTGGCGGCCAGAGACGCAGCACCAGCATGAACTGGGCAGGGCCAATGAGTGGCCAGTCCGGGGGAGACACACACACCCCACCAACCACTAGGAATGAGCAACACAGCAACAGTCATCAGCTCCAACCATTGGGAGGTGCTCCAAGGACCGGGATGGGGATGGAGACAGACAGACAGACAGGTGTGCAGCCGCCACCGTCCCATCCCCCCGCTCACCTCCTATAGGAGTGACAGTGGCATCAGCAGCAAAAGGACAATAGCAAAGAACTGCTAGGAGCTCCTGCATCCAGGGGTCAGCTCACACAAATGTGCATGGGCAGGAGGTCTGGCTCAGTTGGTAGAGTGACCGTCTCATATGCCTGAAGATCTCAAGAACAGCAGTTTGGGACCACCGGAAATCTGTTGGAGAGCTGCCAACATGCCACTGATAAGCTGCAGAGTCTCTGTGAGGGAGAGAAGTTGCAGCTGCACTTTGAGTGGGAGTCAAGGTTGCCTATCAGTCGAAGCGTGGTGAGGTGGACGCCAGAGAGAGGCTGGACTGTGAAAGACACCGATAGAATGAAGGGTTCTATGAGAGATTAGAACATATTATTGTATTGCAAAAACCCCTTGGGGGTTTAGAAAGCCTGCCCATGTACACCGCCTTTGAAGTCCCAGCAATACATTTTTGAGCAGAGCAAGGGTCAAAAGAGAGCTCCTTTGGAAGAAGGCAGCCACCCATGTGAGACAGACACAGAAGCCCCTCCCTGGCAAGGGTTTGAGTCCTGGTGGGTGCATCTGCCAGTTGGAAGGAATCCTTTTGTGGGGGGGACGGACAAGGGGAGCCTCAACAGCTGTGATGCAAAGCAGGTTGCTGGTGGTCGCTGCATGAAGGCACAGACTGGGAGCCAGGCGAGATGGGTTGGAGCCCAGCCCAGGGACTTGCCCTTGCCACCAAGGCACTCGCCTTTTGCAGGGCTAGTAGAAACACACATGGCAGGGGCAAAAGTGCTCCCTGAGGCATCTGGTGGGGCCACTGTGTGACACAGGAAGCTGGACTAGATGGGCTTTTGGCCTGATCCAGCAGGGCTCTTCTTATGTTCTTATTATGTTAAAAGGAGAGAAAGAAGCCAGTCACATGCCCTCGTGGGCCACTCCAGAAAGCAGCCACCTGGCATCGAACACTCGCTCTCCATTGCTGCAGACAGGTTCACCTGGCTGGGAGGCTGTAGCACCTGGAACCATCGTTGGGCTGGCATGCGACGCAGGGTGCCTGCTGCAGCAGCCTCCCCCCCCCCAGGTAGCCACACCCATACCATGCCCTTTGCTGCCTCACTGGCACCTGCCTGCATGGCCGTCAGTAAGTATGCTTCCCTTCCGGTCCTCCTGTCACTCCCCGCCATATACCCTGGTAGCAGATCACCGAGGAGCCAAAAGAAGGCACAGAGTGAGGATGCTGCAGACCCTGAGAGCAGACAGGTCCCGTTGTCCCCCCCCCCCCGAATCCCACCGGGGTAAGGAACAACTAGGTGTTGGAAATAATGGGCAAATTCCGTATGCTGGACACTGGGGGGTGTATGCATGTTATATGATCACCTAGGTAGACCCTCTTGTCTTTGACCCCTCATTGTCTTAAGGAAGGGGCATGGCCCCAGACCCAGTTTCCTTCTTCTTCACCCTACTCTCAATCTCTTCTGCATCTGACCACTGACCAGGGAAGACGTGGCAAGCTGCCCTCCAGCAGCCCAGCGCCATCTTTCCAGCATGCCTCCATGCAGAGAGCCCTAGCTTTAGGAGGGTTCTGTCCTTTCAAGTTTAGTGTATCCTCTGATGTGAATCAGATGTTGTAGATATGAATGAAAACTGTAAGTAAACTTCTTTTTGCAACTTCAATCAACTATGCCTAGTGTGTTTTCTTTAGCCAAGTAAAGCTAAGCAAGTCTGCCACGTGGGTGGGGAGTAAAACAGAGGGGAACGGAGCGACGAATAGCTACCCCCCCCAAGGGAATTCCAACACTAGGGTGGGCAGAAGGGACACGAAGAGACAGCAAGAGTCTTCTGGCCAAAGGATGTATTGAACTGTAGCAGCGATGACAGAGCAGCATCTGAAAGAGAAACACACAAACAGCCATCTCCATCCACCTCCACTGGGCTGTTGTGCCCTTGCAAGGAATCCAACAGACAGCCATGTAACAGGTGCCTGCGAGGCCTGGCTGCACCAGTTGTCTGCTATGGAGTCTGCAGAGCCACAGGGGCGGACTCTGGAAGAAGTCGGCGGTTAGCAACCTGACCAAGCTGGGCTCACACTGGTCACTGCAGGCAGGGGGGTCTGCATGGTGTCTTCACCTGTGGGACAGCTGCCTGTGGGGAGCAAGAAGAAACACAGAGAGCGTAACAAGGAATAGACAACAGCATCAGTCACGCCTCTTCTCTGGCTTGAGCTGCATACTGGGGGGTTGTGAGGGGGAGTGGGGGGTGCCACCAGAGTGTACCGCAGTGCTGCCCTGAAGAGCGTGAGAGCATGGTGGCATGGGACAGGAGGATGACCCTTCCCTCTCGGGGGGGGAGGGCTAGACCAACGTTCAGCCCCCTCTGGCAGTGTTGCAGTCCTGAAAAACAAAAGGAATTCATTTTCAGCGAAACAGGAAGTATGGGTATAACAGCCATGTATCCTTTGAGAACTGAGAAATAAAGATACTTTAAACTTGCAATTGTAGTCTGAAGAAATTCTTTAAAAACACATACCATTAAGACATACGCATAAAAAGTTTCCAACCACAGGCAAAAAAGTCCTTAAGTCTCACACCAACGTTTCCTCCCTCACGTGGGACTTTGTCAAGGTGACACAGTTCAACAACTGTTAGATGACATTGTCAGTGGAGAACATAAGACGAGCCCTGCTGGATCAGGCCAAAGGCCCATCTAGTCCAGCTTCCTGTATCACACAGTGGCCCCACCAGATGCCACAGAAAGCACACAGGCAACAAGATAATCCTGTTTCCTGCTGCCACTCCCCTGCACCTGGCACAGAGAAAACCTACTTCTAAAACCAGGAGGTTGCTTATGGCTTGTAACGTGTGATGGTCTTTTCCCCCATGAATCTGTCCAAACTCCTTTTAAAGGCATCCAGGCCAGGTGCCATCACCACATCCTGTGGCAAGGAGTTCCACAGATGAATTACACGCTGGGTAAAGAAATATTTTCTTTTGTCTGTTCTAACTCTCCCCCCACTCAATTTTAGTGCATGTCCCCTGGTTCTGGTGTTGTGTGAGAGGAACAAGAATTTCCCTCTATCCACTCTCTCCATCCCATGCATAATTTTATACCTCTCAATCATGTCCCCCCTCAGGCGCCTTTTTTCTAGACTGAAGAGCCCCAAACGCTGTAGCCAATTTACCCCCTTCATTACCCCCCCCTCATGGGCCGTGGGGGAAGCGAGCGAGCAAGCACGCACCTCGTGGAGCGGAAAGCCGGGGGGGCGGGGCCAGCGTCCGGGGATCCCCACGGAGAGGGTGGAGGGAGAGCCGAATGCGCAGCGCGACGGGACGGACGGACGGACAGGCAGGCAGCGACTCGCAGCCAGACCGCCCGACGGCAGGCGGGCGCGCACAAGATACTGCGCTCGCCCGCCGGCTCCGGAAGTGCGGGCTGTGAGGCTCCGCCCGTCGCGCTCCAACTGTGCCGGGCCATGGAGGCCGAAGCGCCGGCCCCGGGCCCTCCCGAGCTCCGGGCCCGGCTGCGGCGGCTGCGGGACGCTCTGCGCCTCCCCCTGGCCCGCCTGCGAGGTGCGCGCCATCCCCTTCCCCCCCCCTCGTGGGCCGGGAGGCGCGCTCTGCACGTGCTCAGAGGCATGCTTCTCTTTGTAGGTGGAGAGGGCGGCGAGGACGGCGGCGGAGCCGGAGGAAGCTTCGAGCGGGGACGCTTCTGGGACGCCCTCGGTACGTGCCCGGCGGGCAACCTGCCTCGCTGCCAAGCCAGGGGTGGGCTGGGGAGAAGCGGCGGCGGCAGCAGCAGTCCCAGCGGTTCTGGCGGGATGGAGATACGGGATCGGGCCTCGGAAGCGATGGGGGGGCTCCCACCTCCTCTGGAAGCACTTCCCGGAGCTGGAGAGGGCAAGTGCCCGCCTGGAGGAGCTTCCACTGACACTTCCCTGGGGGAGAGAGGTAGAAGGGCAGGAGTTTCAGGACTGACCAACGAAAGGAGTCTCCCCCAAAGCAGAATGGACTTGTGGAACTCTCTGCCACAGGAGGAGGCGACCATTCCAGGCGCTGGCCAAGTTTAGGGCAGGCTATCAACATCTCTTTGCCAGGCAGGCTCAGTGGCCCCTCTGCGTTTCCAGGGAACAGCAGAGGGGGCTGTTGCCCTTGGTTCTCTGTAGGCTTCCTTCCCATTGTGTTATCCAGTGGGAGGGATGGTGGTCTCAGTGGGCCCCCCTGCCCTGAACCAGAAGAGTCAGCTCCCTCCTCCGTGGTGGGTCTGTTGAGCCGGAGCTGACTCTTGAGAGACGTGTGTCCTGCTGAAAAACCCATATTTTCTGTCTCGTTGAGAATTGTATCCAGCCATGCTACCTTAGACACGTGTCCATCAGGACAAGCAGAAGCCAGAGAGAAGCTGCCCCAGTCCCAGGGGGGTGGGGAGGGGGGTGTTTCTGCATTGGCTTCTGGGAAGACCAATGAAGCCTGAGAACTGAAGCTTCCAGGCTGGGCTCTGCTGCTGCTGCTGCTGCTGGTGAGGAGGAGTGAATGACCCTCCTGTGTGCTCCTCCAGGGCTGCCTGGAAAGTTCCCAAGCGGCCTGGGCTGAGGAGGTCTGCTGCAGCACCAAGCGTAGTGGCGAAAGGGCGGAGCTGCTGCGAATCCTTGCTAGGCGGCCTGGGGCAAGCCACACCCTCTCAGCTCAGTCTTCCCTAGCTGTAATATGGGGGCAATCGTACCTTACACGGGCAGGGTGGTTGTGAGGTGACGCACACAAAGCCAAAGGGTGCCCTGAAAGAAAGTGCTACGGTAGCTGAACGCCAAGGCTGGAATCCAGGCAAGGCCCTGCAGGGAGCAGCAGGCTGGCTGGGGTCCCAAGGTGTGGGGCAGGGAGGGGGCGGCAGGCATAGTGCCTCCTTCACCTCGCCACACACCCGGCCCAGATGCTCTCCGAAATGAGCACATGGCTGCCATTTTGTCCTGTGGGAGGGATAATCCCACACGTGAGGCAGTGTGGTTGGGGAGGGTCCGCTGCAGCCCCTCCGCTGCTTGCCGTGTCCAGCCCTCGCTCCATGCGCCTCGTTTGGGGGCAGGAGGTGGGGGTTGTGGATGGTGCAACCCTCTTGGAGAAGGGGTGCCTCTGGGAAGGGTGCAGTGTTTGGCCAGAGAGGCTTCTCCGCCTGCAGGAAGCTGCTGTCACTTCTCCCTCCGCTGCCCCTAAGGCCCCCTCCCCTGCTGCTGCTGCTTCTCCCCCCCCCCCCCCCCAACCGCTCTACTCTGCTTGCCTCCCTTGATCTCCCACACAGAGCAGGCGTTCAGAGCTGCCTCCCAGGAAGCCACGAAGCTGAGCCTGGCCTTCTCCAGACCCCCACTGCCTTCAGCAGAGGTGAGTGAAGCCGGGGGGGGGGAGGGGGGCTGGCTCTCAAGTAGCCAGGGGGGCTGATTGCAGGCCAAAAGCCGTGTGGCTCGGAGAGGCTGTTGCCACTGCTCCTGGCTGCTCCCCACAGCAGCCTGCGGGTCCTTGGGGCACGCATATGTGCCAGACACCCACCTGGCCCCGCACACGCACCCATGCGTTGCGGCTGGGACCTGCTGCTTGTCACCCCCAGCAGAGCCGCTGTTACCGGGCTGCCTTGACCGTCCTGGCAGCTGCGAATAGGCTGCTTGTGAGCTCCGAGGAACCTGTCCCGTCCCGTCCCCCCCAGCATAGGAGAGGGGAGGCAGTGCAGACCCCGAGGAGCCGCAGTGGCAGAGAGGCCCCCTCTTCCTTGCCCTGCAGAGCTTCCCCTGAGGCCAGCTGGGAGAGAGCCCAAGAAGATGCCCAGAGGGCAGCAGCCCAGTCCTGTGCTCTGGAGTGGCGTCCTGAGCGTCCTTGGGTCTGGCGTACGCTCGGACGATGGCGCAGCTCCAGTTCGGACAGTAGATGCACCCTGGATGCTGGTGCAAAAGTGCAACAGTGCACCCTCCCCACTGGTGCAACTCTTTTACACTTGTGGCTGGGGGAGTCTTAAAAAGCGGTGCTTGTGAGCCCTGCAGAGCCTGCACCCTCCTCGCTCACACACTGGAGCCCAAGCCGCCAGGGAGGGGTGCTGGTCATGCTCTTGGCGCCCTGAGCCCTGGTTGCAGAGAGGCCCCCCCTCCTCCTACCCTCAGGCCAGCTGAAGTAAGAGACGAGTAGCAGGGAGACGTATTCTGTTCTATAAGCAACGAGTGTAAAAAAGTCCGAGGGGGTTGCCAACCATCCCAGAAGAGCTCTTGTGCCGCTGCAAGTTATCCAACAGTCAGTCAACTAAGAGGTGCCCGTCAGATCTGGTTGCACCGGTTGGCTGTCTGTCTGTCATGAAGTTTGCAAAGCCACAGTGTGCTATCTGGAACAGGTGGGCCAGCAACCCTTCACGGCCCAGCGTGCTCTGATGAAGCCCCCAGAGGACCAGCTGGGTCACGCGGGTCGCTGCTGCCAGGCATGCTGCGTGCTACCCTTGTCGGCCCAGCTGGCCATGTGCAGGGTCCTGTGTCGTCTTCCCCTGTTGGACAGTTGCCTGCAGGCAGCAAAGAGAAACTCTGGGAGCAAAGCAAGACACAGGCGGCACTATCTGCCACAGATGCCCTCTTGCTCAGAATACTTGCGAAGGAGAGAGGTGCTGCCTGGAGGCACATGCTGCAGTGCCCTGTTGGGGGTGAGAATGTGGTGGCTCAGAGCAGGACCTCCGGGGGGGGGGAGGCTGCACTGGCCCTCTGTCTGTTCTGCCCCACTCGGCGTTGCTGTGGAGTGGAGGGGGGGTGAGCCGTTTGGTCTCCCTTGAGTTGGCTGGTTGCATGTAGACTGATGCCAGCCCAGGTATCCGCGCAACGTTCCAGCGGTGTCAGGGGCGTCTCTGTCATCTGTAGCAGGTCTCTAGGACACGGTGTAAGTCCGCTCCTCCCCATCTCTGCCTCCTTTGGGGGGCTGCGCTGGCTGAAGTGGGGGTGGTGGCTGCCGTTACCTCCCCAAGTATAGGGTTGCAGCCTTGTTGGCCGTGGCCAAAAAGGCTCCGTCGTGGGCGGCTGTTGGAGGGGGGGGGTGCGGGATGGCACCCTTTTGGCGAGTTCGTCTGAACTGTTGGTGGTTTTTCACAGGAGTGCGACGCGTTGAGTGGCGGAGTGCTGACCGCTGCGCTTGCAGCCGCCTCTGTGTATTACTGGCTCCCCAAGGGCCAAGGTGAGGTGTCAGCGGGGGGTCGGGCAGCTGGGCAGGTGTTGCCCCTGAGCAGAAGAGGGCCTGCATCTCCCCGGGCGTCGCCAGGCCAGAGCTGAGAGGGTTGAGCCTGGCTGGGGGCAGCAGAGGTGGCTGGGCTGTCACAAGCGCTGCTTGTGTGCCTGGCAAGGGCCTGTCGGTGGGGCGCTGCTCGCTGCAGCCTTGGCCATGACTCGGACGCTCCCCCAGGGACCACACTGCGCAAAGCCGTGCGTGGGGCTACCGTCGAGGTGGTGGAGGGGATGATCCAGCTGACGGACATGATCCTTCGGACCCCGCTCCAGAGGTGAGCGTCTCCCCTGCCCTCTGGTCTCCGCAGAAAGTGCCCACATGGAAGGTGGCCTGGGGCTTCCATCCTGTGCTGGATCTGTGGCCGCCCCCCCCCCCCGTTGCCCACTTTCTGCTGTGCCTGGAGGCTTGGTCTTGTGGGAAGCGGCCTCCGGGTGGGGCCTGCGCAGACTGGCGCTCTGGGCGCTGGCTGCCTGCCAGGGGTTGACCCTGCTGCCTGTCTCCTTGGCAGCCTGTCTCCAGAGCAGCTCATCTCCACGGGTGGCGTGTGGGAGGCGTGTGACCGGGTTTCCCGCCTGCCTCGAGGTGAGTGGCGCTGTGGGCAGGCAGGGCGGCTGAGCCAGGATCAGTGTGGCCCACCTTTGGGTGCTGGCCTGGAACTGGGCAGGGTCCTCCTGCTGGAGGGTGGGAGCCCCGTGGAGGGGCGGGGCAGGGCGGGGCTTGTGCCTGGTCTTCCTTCCTCTTTGCTTTCTCTGCACAGATAACCAGGCGGCTGTTGCACTGGCTGTGGCCTCCTGTCTAGGGGTTGTCAAGGATGCCCTGGAGGAGATGGAGCAGGTAAGCGGAGTCAGAATGGTATTGGTTTGAAAGGTTTTTATGCTGTTTTTCCACAGCTCAAAGCCGTGTACCACATAATACAACACAGCTTGAAATAACTATAAAGTACAATACAGTGTAGTAAGAGGAACTGTGGGGGGGGGGGCGCCTGTGTCTGCCCGGGATGTGAAGCATGCGGTTCCGCACGGAGAGAGCGGGCCCGCCGTTCTGATGGCTGCATTGGTTCCTCTGATCTTTGCTCAGTGGGGGGTGGGGGAATCGGCAAGACAGGGTTGGACCTTCTAGGAAAGGGGAACCCTCCAGCCTGACCGACTTCAGCCTGTATTTCCTCCCATCCCAGAGAGAGATTCCAGTTCCTAGTCTGTGGCAGTGTCCAGGGGCGTCACTGTGACGCGCGTCACCCCCCCCCCCCCGACTCACCCCCCCCCTACAGAAACTTGCCTTTTCCGGCGCGCGTCACCCTCCGGAGGCCGGACGCTCCCCGGCCTCGGAGCGTCCGGCCCGGCCGGCGCTCCAGGGCCTTCTAAAAAGAAGAGGCCCAAAGCGCTTGTGTTAAAACGTGAACTTTTAAGATTTTCGCGCATGCGCAGACCTTCCTGAGGGCAAGAGGGCAGGCCCTTGCCCTCATAAAAGGGTTTGCGCATGCGCGAAAATCTTAAAAGTTCGCGTTTTAACGCAAGCGCTTTGGGCCTCTTCTTTTTAGAAGGCCCTGGAGCGCCGGCCGGGCCGGACGCTCCCCGGCCTCGGAGTGTCCAGCCTCCGGAGGGTGACGCGCGCTGTCACAGAGGTGATGCGCGTCACACCCCCGGCGGCCCGCCCCGCCTGCCACGCTACAGTGACGCCAGTGGCAGTGTCTGGAGCCACCAGGCGGGCAGCTTCCTGGGCTCCCCCACCAGTCTGGGTGGCTGTGTCGGAGCCTTGGCTGGAGGTCACCCTTCTTGTGCCCTGGCCGCCTGCTGCCTCCCTTCCCAAATGCTGCTGCTGCTGCTGCTCCTGCGATCGATCGTCTGCTGTGTGTCATCTGCTGCGTTTGTGCACAGGCCCAGGCAGAAGGGGGAGACCCCTACAGTGACGTGCTGGAAGATGAAGACTTGGGCTCCCGGGGCAACAGGGACATCTACTGGTCGGAGGCTGACCGGCAAGTGCTTGGCCCATGCAGGGGGCTGGTGAAGGCTGCCAGAGCGTGCCTGAAGAAAGTGCTGGGGGCAGTGAAAGCCCACGGCAGAGCCGACACTGCTGAGCTGGCGGCCCAGCTGGACGACCTCGCGGACATCGCCACCGACGTCAGTCCCAGGTGAGGCAGCCGGCTCGCGGGCCCTTGGGAGGGAGATGCGCCAAGGATTCTGGGGAGGCCGCCCAGTCTCGGGAAGCTGCCTCCCACCCTCCCGCCAAGCATGGTGCGCTCTGGGCTGCTCCCCTTCCTCCTCACAACAGCCATGCGAGGTGGGCCTAGGCTGAAAGAGAGTGACTTGTCCTTTGTGGCTGTGCAGGGCTTGTGGACACAGCTCCCCAGTCCCTGAGCTGCGCTGCCGGGTCACCTCGACTCCTGGCCTCTGGAAGCAGGAGGAGGTCTGTCTGCTGGGTCCTCTGCCTGACCTTGTCTCTCCTCAAATTCTGCAGTGTGGATGAACTGGTGCTGAGCACATACCCCCCTGTGAACCAGCTGACTCTGCGGCTAAATGTGAGTACTGAAGTGGGGGCAGG
This sequence comes from Plestiodon gilberti rubricaudatus, assembly GCA_026170595.1. Classification (NCBI taxonomy): domain Eukaryota; kingdom Metazoa; phylum Chordata; class Lepidosauria; order Squamata; family Scincidae; genus Plestiodon; species Plestiodon gilberti. Next base: position 1,002,330 of record JANXHW010000014.1, on the reverse strand, counting down.
AAACTCGAGGGGCTCCTTGGGGAAGAGGCGGGTCCCAGGCTCCCCTGCTTCTAGCTCAAGGGTTCTCAACCAGTGGTACTTTGGCTGACCGCTGGACCACCGGAACCCCGCTCTGACGCCACGCTTTCAGCGGCGTGTTTTTGCTCCCATTGGCCGAGCCTCTCGGGAACGCTGAGAAGGGCCCTCCCTCCCGCCCAGAACCTCCTCCCTGCGTTTTTTGGCCCCTGACAACCCAGAAGTAACTGGCGATGATGTCATCGCCCGTCACTTCCGGTGGGACGCAGCAGGAGAGTGGTGCCGGAGGTGGTACTTGGCCGGGAAGGGGTTGAGAAGCCCCTGTCTGGTTCCACACTCCTCCTTTCTGTGACCTGTACTGAACACCTGGTCTGTTGGCTTCTTTTTCCCAAGCTGAAGGAGCAGGGGACGTCCCACTCCTAGAGCACCAGTCTTTCCTGGGACAGTCCCCAAGTTGTCTTTCGAGAATGGTGGTTCTGGCAAAAGAGAAATGTGAAGGGATGTTAAGAAAAAGCTGTGCTGCGTCGGGAAGCTCTCCAGCCTCTTTCCTGCCATGGCTCGTTGGCATTCGGAGAGAGGCTGCTCCTGAACCAGGAGCTAGTACAGTAGTACGTACCGGTAGTCGTCATGACTAGTAGCCAGTAATAGACCTTCCTGAATGTGTGCAATCCCCTTTCAAGCCACCAGAGCTAGTAGCCATCACCACATCTTGTGGCAAGGAGTTCCACAGACTAATGGATGTGCTATGTGAAAGTCCCTCCTTTGTCTGTCCTAAAATCTCCCACCATTCATTTGATGACCCAGTCTGGTTCTAGGATTGGGAGGGGGAGAAAAACACCGTGTCCAGTCTACACACCGTGTCCAGTCTCGCTTGCCTTTTTTCCAAGCCCAAAGCCCCCCGTCTGGCGGCCTGGCCCCCTAAGGAGGGTGTTCCTGCACCCTGACCGCTTTGGTTGCTGTCCTTGACACCGCGACAATGGCGCTGCCGCTGGGCTCTGTCTTCTCCCTGTGCCTTTCTGTCACTGTCCGGGGGGGGGGGCTGCTGGCCCTGCTCTCCCCCTGGCGCATGTCGCAGGTCAGTCTTTGGCTCCCCCACCAGATCACCATTCCTCTTTCCAGGAACTGGGCTCAACTGCCCCCCCCCCGAAAGACTGGACTCTATTAGTGGTACCAAAGGGGAATCTCCAGACACGGTCTGGGGGGGCGTCGCAGAGATTTATTTATTTAAAAAATGTATGCCCCGCCTCCTCCTATGCCGAAGACAAATGCCCAAGGCAGCTTACAACAAAAATTAAAATACATAATTTAAAATAATACATAAAATAAGTGTAAACAATACATAACTAAATTTAAAAACACTAAAATCCACTGGGGAGGGGTTGACAGTATGGAGCAGCATTGCAGAGCATCTTGAGACCCAGGAGGCAGACCACGACCCATCACCCAAACGCTAGACGAAACAAAAAATGTTTTGAGCCTTCGCCGAAAAGTCATGAGGTAGGGGGTGGTTCTCAGATCCCCTGGCAGGGAGTTCCACAGTTGTGGCGCCACAGCAGAGAAGGCTCGCCCACGTGTTGCCACTCCCCTAACTTGCGATAGAGGTGGTACACGCAGGAGAGCCCCCTCAGATGACCTAAGTGAGCAGGCCGGAATGTATGGGAGAAGGCGGTCCCTCAGATATCCTGGACCCAAACCGTGGAGGGCTTTAAAGGTCATTACCAGCACCTTGAATTAAGCTCGGAAGCGAATGGGCAGCCAGTGCAGCCGCTGAAGTAGCGGTTCAACAGAGTCCAACTGCCTAGCTCCAGAGACCACCCGGGCCACCGCATTCTGCACTAATTGCAGCTTCCGAACCATCTTCAAGGGCAGCCCCATGTAGAACGTGTTACAGTAATCCAGTCTTGAAGTCACTAAGGCGTGGACCACGGTGGTCAGGTCTGATCGACTCAAGTACGGCCGCAGCTGGCGCACCAGCCGAAGCTGGGCAAACGCACCCCTGGCCGCAGCCGCCACCTGGCTTTCCAGGGAGAGCTGTGAATCCAGAAGTACTCCCAAGCTGCGCACCTGTTCCTGCAGGGGGAGTGCAACCCCATTCAGAACGGGCAGGTGACTCGGTACCTGCATCGAAGCGTTCCTGACCAGTAGGACCTCTGTCTTTTGTGGATTCAATCTCAACCTATTAGCCCTCATCCAGACCCCAACCGCCTCCAGGCAGCGCTCCAGGACTTCCACAGCCTCCCTGGAGCGAGATGGCAAGGAGAGGTAGAGTTGGGTGTCATCAGCATATTGGTGACACCCAACACCAAATCCCCGGATGGTCTCTCCCAACGGTTTCATGTAGATGTTGAAAAGCATGGGAGACAGAATCCTGTGGCACCCAACACTGTAAGGGGCAGGGTGCCGAACAGGCGTCTCCCAGCATCACCATCTGAGACCTGTCAGCCAAGTAGGAACAGAACCACTGCAAGGCAGTGCCCCCTAGTCCCAACTTTTATTGTTTTTATTAATTTATTCTATGTACTGTTTTTAAATTACAGTATGTATTTTAACTGTTGTAAGCCGCCTTGGGCATTTGCCTCGGCATAGGAAAAAGCAGGGCATACATTTTTTAAATAAATAAATAAAATAAACTCGGCCAGCCGACCCAGAAGGATACCATGGTTGATGGTATCGAAAGCCGCCGAGAGGTCCAAAAGGACCAGCAGGGATGCCCTCCCCCTGTCCAGTCCTCGGCGAAGATCATCCAGCAGGGTGACCAAGGCTGTCTCTGTCCCAAAGCCCCGCCTGAAGCCAGACTGAAAAGGGTCCAGATACTCCGTTTCATCTAGTATCCCCTGGAGCTGAGACTCCACCACCCGCTCAATCACCTTACCCAAAAAAGGCAGATTGGAAACTGGCCGATAGTTATTTAAATTGGAGGGATGCGCTCTGTGGCGCACTCAGGGTTGCTTCTTTGCTAGGAAGGAGATGCGAGGGAACAAGTTGGGCCTCTGACAGAATTCTTGTTTCTCTCCAGGCTGGAAAACTGGCTTCTGTGTTGAAGAAGCTGCTGGAAATTGTCAGGTGAGTGCAGGGTGGGCAGCCCTCCTTCCGCTCCCACGTCGCTCTGCCTCCCTCCCAGCAGAGGCAGCGTGTTCAGGCTCTTCCCTGCCGGCTGTTTCTGGCAGGACAAGGGTCTCGCTGACAGGCCCTGGTCCAGCCCCCTGCCTGCCTGCCCGCCCTCTGTGTGTGTCTGTGGGAGGTTGGGGTGCTGCTGTCTGGGGGTGTCTCGCTGAGATGCCCGCTTGCTTCTCCACAGGGCCAGCCACGTCTGCCCCCCGTCGGAAGAGAGCTGGGCGCAGTTCCTTGCAGGGGCTGTGGATCACAACATGGACAAAATCAAGGGCTTCACTCAGGGGCTGCTCTGATGGGGCCCAGTGTGGGCAGCAGCGTCCTGGGCCGGGACTCCTGGAGCAGTTGGTGGCTTCTCCGCTCAGAGAAGGGACTCCTGGAGGGGGCAGCTGCTGCCTCCCCCCCCCCCCGCCCAGTTGAGACAGGTTGGGCACTCCCCTGAACCTCTGCCCAGGCTGGGCAGCGCTTTGAGCAATAAAGGATGGCTGAGGCTGACCCCTCCCTCGGAGGCCTTGTCTCTGTGTGGGGAGGGCTGCTGAGCAACAGCCTGCTGTGAGAGGGCACTGCCACCCCCCACCCTACGACGGGCCTCTGGCTCCAGGGTTGCCAGCCAGGCCTCGGCTGCAAGCGAAGAGCGACCTCCCTCCCCCCCTTTTGCAGGAGCTGGGCAGAGCTTAGGTGAGGGGGGTCTCTCAGCCCTCTCATGCAGCAGTGACCGGGGGGGGTCTCTCAGCCGCTGCGCCAGCTGTCGTTCTGCAGCCCGTGAGGTGCCCGAGCAGGCTGCTCTCCAAGGGTGCTGCCTAGGTCGGCGTGAAGGGGGTGCTCTGCTGCGCCGATGGGCCCCGGCCTGAAAGCACCAGGGGGAGATGGGGGGGGGACCTGCAGTGAGGAGAGCTAGCCGGGACTGCACAGTGGCCATGCTGGGGAGGGCGACGAGAGGAGCGGCCAGCCTCTTGCTACTGTGCTCTTTCACTCCCCCCCCCTTGTGCTTGGCTGCCGACAGGCTGCCAGAGGCTCCAAGCCCCCTCCTCCCTAGAATTAGAGCCCCCCCCCTCGATTCATCGTTGCTGCCCCTGAGGCTTGCTGCCCAGAACTCTCTTTCTTGTCCCCATGCCCGGCCCTACTAGCAGAGCCCGGCCCCAATTCCCTCTCCTCCCTGTAGCCAAGGCCCCGACCCAGGATTGACACCGGCTCCGGCAGGGAATTGTGCAGCATGGTTTTCGCTTCCATGGCGCTGGAGCTGCGCTGCCTGGGGCTGAGGCTCTGGAGTGGGGGGAGGGGGAGCCCCACCAGAATGAATGCAACAGCAGCAGCACCCCATCTCGCTTGCCATCGGCTCGAGCCTGCAGTGCCCTTCTCACTCTGTTGAGCAGCCGGCACACAGGTGCCGCAGACTCTGCACGAATAATCCTAGCAAGCAATGCAAGCCGCAGTTTCTCGGTCCTTAAGCAACTCCTAAGTCGATCACAGGCTCCACCAGCACATCACTGGGGACAGGCCCCTGCGAGCCAACTGGGGAGAGGCCTGGATGAGAGGGGGGAGGCGGCCAGGGACCCTGGGACTCCTCGCCCACAGCTGCTTCCGTGGGTGGTTCAGCCTGGGGCCTTGAGGACCAAAGAGTCTGGCTTGGCACCAGATTTGGGGCGCTGGGGATCCGCACGGCCCTCTCAGCGAAGTGCTCGTCAGCTGGCAGGGTGCCAGCCGCCTCCTGGGCTGAAGCTGGTGGCCACCCAGGTGGGGGAGGGGGGATCCCAGGCTCCGCGTGCCCAGGGCCGGGCTGTTGCTAATGGAGCTCGGTGTGTAGACACAGACTGGCACCTGCCCTCCTGAGGATGGCACCAGGTCTCAGCCCAGAGAGCGAGCCGGAAAGCTGCCCCATCCCCTGCTCCTTCCAGGGCTGCTGTTGCCTTCCCCTCGGAGGCTCTGGGTGGACAAAGGGGCAGGTGCCTCCCTGGCGCAAGTCCCCATGACAGAGGTTGTGCTGCTGGGTCACATTGGGCAAAGGGACAAGGAATCCCGCACTGCCTCCCCTTGTGCCACTTGGGCTTTAGAGAGCCCTGGGCAGAGCGTTGGCCAGAGGCCTGCAGGAGGCAGAGGGTTAGGGGAGGCAAAGGCTGCAGCCCCTCCGATCAGTCTCCTTGGGGGGAAGCTGTGGGGGAAGTTGGATCACTGGGGGTCCGGCTGTCTGGCTCAGCACCGTCAACACAGACTGGCAGCGACTCTCCAGTCAGAGGGTCTTTCCCAGCCCTGCCACGAGGTGCTGCTGCCAGTCAGGGATTGTGCTGGGGGGGGTGTCTGCAGGCGAGTCCAGCGTCCTGCCAGGATTGCTCGCTCTGCTTTGCTGTTTACCTGGGAGAAAGAGAGGAGGGAAAAACAGATTCTGCCTGGTGCTGCTGAGGTGCATCCTCCACCCCCCCAGTAGATGGCGCCATCCCAGAGGACATATTCCTGGCATGGAAGGGAGGAGAGAAGGCATTGGAGCAGCTGGCTGGTGCAGCTGGAGCACAGCACCCCTGGAGCCTGTTTGGCCTGCGGCTGCCTCTCCCCCCCCCCCTTAATGGACCACCCGCCGTGACTCCCTTGTTCATACTCTCTTGGGGCAGAGGCTGAGCACTGTCAGGGTGGCTTCTCCGCCCCCCCCCCCCCCCCGTGTGTGCCAGTCTTGACCAAGGGCCGGCACTTCACAGCCCCTGGCACCTTCCCATAGCTCTTCAATGCCTGGCGCCAAGGTAGGGTACCAGTCAGCAGCTGGTACCCTTGGCCAATCCGCACAGACAGCAGCAGGGTGGATGGCAGCGTCGGTCCCTGCAAGTGAGCCTCCTGGTCTTGTAGAGCGTCCTGGAGCCGAGGGCCTCCTGGTCTTGTAGGCAGCACTCCGTCCAGCACTGGTGGCCCAGCATGCAGATGGGGAAGTGCAGCAGGAGCCCTCTGCTGCCTTGATTGATTGAAAGGATTTTTACCCCGCCTTTCTCCTGACAGAGCGGTCAAGGCAGTTTACAAGATTAAAACATGAAGTACAATAAAAAATAATTAAAACACCAGTGGGGTCACCTTACAATTACATTTGATTAAAAAAGCCAGCCCATCTCAGCAATCAAACGCCAACCTAAATAAATAAAAAAAAACGGCGTGAGGCCCTGCCGAAAGAGGGAGCTGTTCTTAACTCCAGGGGGAGGGAATGTCACAGGTGCGGTGCCACCACCAAGCAGGCCCTATTTCTCGCCGTCATCCCCCTCACCTCTGTCAATGGTGGCATGGTTAACGGGGGCCCCGATGATATCGGAGGACGGGTCAGATTATAAGGATGGAGGCGGTCCCTCAAATACCCTGGTCCCGAGCCGTCAAGGGGTTTAAAAGTCAGAACTAGCACTTTGAATTGTGCCTGGAAACTAACTGGCAGCCAGTGTAGCCGCCGAAGCAACGGCCCGACTGAGTCGAACTGACAAACCCCAGTAACCACACAGGCAGCTGCATTCTGCACTAATTACAGTTTCTGGACAGACTTCAAAGGCAGCCACACGTAGAGCGCATTGCAGTAATCTACTCTAGATGTTGCTAGGGCATGGGTCACTTTGACCAGGTCTGCTCAATGCAAGTATGGTCGCAGCTGGAGCAGCAGGCAAAGGCCCCCCTGGCCACAGCCGCCACCTGGGAATCCAGGAGCAGCTGCGCATCCAGGAGAAACCCCAAGCTGCGGACCTGCTCCTTCAGAGGGAGTACAACCCCATTCAGAGCAGGACGATGATCCAGTACCTGAGTCGTAGACTTCTGGATCAGGAGAACCTCTGTCTTATCAGGATTTAGTTTCGGCTTGTTTGCCCCCATCCAGCCCCCAACTGCCACCAGACAATAATCCAAGACATTGATCCCTTGGAATTGGGTGGAAAGGAGAGGAAGAGCTGGATGTCATCAGCATATTGATGGCTCCTCACCCCAGTGGTGTCACGAGCCGGCGCGTCACCCCTGGCTCGGCGCATCACCCCCCCACACACTGCTGCGTCACACACACACCCCGGTACTCGCCCCATGGCGGCGGCCCACACGCCGGGAGAGGGTGACGCTGCACCGGCAGGCCGAGCCACATCTTCTTCGGCAGCTTGGCCGCGTCTAAGTAGGCCAGGCAAGGCTTCGAGCGGCACGTGTGCACAACGCTGCTCGGTTTTAGTAGTAGGCTCTCTCTTAATGCCAGGTAGACAGGATACGGGTCTCTTGTTGTCTTGTGTGCTCCCTGAGGCATCCAGTGGGGCCACTACAGTGAGATGCAGGAAGCTGGATTAGAGGGGCCTTTAGCCTGATCCAGCAGGGATGTTCTGATATTATTATTATTATTATTATTTGTTAACAGTATTTATATACTGCTTTTCAACAAAAAAATTCACAAAGCGGTTTACAGACAAAAATCAAAAGATTAAATGGTCTTATGAGCAGCGTTTTGCACATGACGTTTTGCGCATGCTGCTGGAAGCCTGGCCTGGCCTGGCCTACTTAGAAGCGGCCAAGCTGCTGAAGAAGACGCGCTTGGCCTGCTGCTCTCCCAGGGCTGAATCGCCAGGAGGGGGTGACGTGCCGGGACTCCCGGTGCGTCACCCCCCTGGCGCGTCACCCCCTCCGGGCACCTTTCAGCATGTCACCCTGTGCGTCCCACCCACCCACCCCCGCCACGCAGCAGTGACGCCAGTGCCTCACCCCAAACCTCTGGATGACCTTTCCCAGCACCTACATATAGATGTTAAACAGCATGGGGGACAGAATTGACCCTTGTGGCACCCCACACCGCAAGGGCCAGTGTGCCAAACAAGCATCCCCCAGCACCACCTTCTGGGATCTCTCAGCCAGGAAGGAGCAGAACCACCCCAAGACGATGCCTTCAAACTTCAACCCAGCCAACCGACCCAGAAGGACACCATGGTCAAAAGCCGCCGAGAGGTCCAGCAGGACCAACAGGGACGCACTCCCCCTGTCCAGTCCCCGGCGCAGGTCATCCACCAAGGCGACCAAGGCCGTCTCTGTCCTGAAGCCAGACTGGAATGGATCCAGATAATCAGCTTCCTCCAAGACCCTCTGGAGCTGAGATGACTCAGTTGGGATCACTACCCACTCGATCACCTTGCCCAGAAACAGGATATTTGAGACTGGCCGGAATTTGTCCCAAACAGTTGGATCCAACTAAGGAGGGTTTCTTCAGAAGGGGGGAGGGCGCACCACCGCCTTTGAGGGCCAGTTTCCAGACGCCAGAAAAGCAAGGGTGGCTGCGGACCAGCAGTGGGGAAGGGCTGCCCCGCCCAGGGGGGTTCTGGTCGGTGAGGGTGGGGGCAGTGGGGGATCCAGGCAACTTGAGTAGTAGGCCTTGCAGGGGTGAATGCGTAGGAGCAGCTTCCTCTCAAGCAGCCTTTAGGGAGGTGAGGGGCAGTTCTCCACCTCCCATGTCCGGCGGGGTGGTGGTGGTCCCAAAGCAAAGGGCCCCATCCTGTAGGGAAGCCTGACAAATGTGTAGAGGACAGGGCTGCCTGTAGACATTAGCCATGCTGGCTGAATGGAGCTTCCATGTTTAGAGAGAGTCTACCTCCAAATACCAGTTGCTAGAGGGCAATAGTGTGTGGTGTGTGCACCTGGGCTATTGCCATCGTTCCAGAACCAGCCAGCTTGCCACTGGGTGTGACTGGCTTTGCTATTTTATACTGTTGGGATTTTGTATCTCTCTTCTGAGTCGAATGGCTGTGTATCTTCACGGACCCTGTTCAGTAATCTGTCATAACAAACCAAGATCCCCTTTACCAGCTGTCTGTTTGTGACCGAGTTGAACAAGGGGGACGCAGCTTGCCCGCTCCCCCTCCGTCGTCCTTGCCGGGCGCAGGCTGGAGCCAACTGCCTTGGGTGGGACGCCAGGAGCCTCTGGAGCCAGGGCTGCCCCCCTTACCTGGCGGGCGGTGGCTGTGCCGACGTGCTGGGCAGTGCCCTCCCCTCCGTTGCTCTTCTTCCCAGCCTGTCTGTGGGACTCGCCCGGACAGGTGCCGTCAGGCACAGGCTGCAAGCTCACAGCTGCAGGGCAGGTTCTTGGACCGGGGTGGTGGTGGTGGTGGTGGTGGTGGAGGGATCGACAGACGCAGGGCTGTGACTCCCGCTTTCACCCCTGGCCTGGCTGGCTGCTGCTGGGTGGATACCAGTTTCAAATCCCCTTTCTGGACTAAAGAGTGGGCCGGGGATGGTCTGTGGCGGGGGGGGGGGAACAACGACGGACCCTGCTGTGGAAAAGACCAGGGCTGCAGAAGGGAGGGGTGAGCATGGCAAGGTTTATTGGCAGGACAGAGGACGGGCCGGGAGCCAGGCGTTTGGAGTGCTGCCACAGGCGGGCCTGCCTGCCGGCTCCTCCGAGGCCTGGCCTGGGCTCTGCTGCTAGGGCAGCCTCCTCCTCCGCTCCTCCCCTCCGGGGCCAGGGGCCACCTCCAGCTCCTTGTGCCCCTTGATGGTCGGGAACTGGCTGCTCTTCAGGCTGACGTGAAGCTGCCTCAGGCCGCTCTTGTAGGGCGTCAGCTGCAGCTGGATGCTGGACTGTTTCTGGGCATCCAGGGGCCCCAACCTGTGGGAGCCAAACAACAATGACCACAAGAACACAAGAAACCCCACCCACCCCCGCCGCACGCTGCTGGGTCGGGCCGAAGGGGGCCCACCCGGAAGAGCACCCGCCTGTCAGGGCCCTGACTTCACTTGAAAAGTGAAAAGGTTCCGCCCAATGAGCGACTGTGGTCCTCCAGGGAACTGGATGAGGCTGAGGATTTGGGGTCAAAGGAACAGTAGAATTTGGCGCTATGTCCTACTTGATGTTTGGTTCTAATTCGAGACACTTTGGGCAGGACTTCAAGGGAAAACCTAAATTCACGCAGAAATGGCATTGCGCTCCAGCAAGGCAGAAGGAGGGAGGGAGGGAGATCCCAGAGTCTCCTGGAACTCGTTCATGTACCTGGTGGAGCTGTAAGGAATCTGCGGAGGAGGAGGAGGAGATTTTAACTTGCATTAACTGTCTATGACCTCGCAGCCTTGGGAACACAAATGGCTCTTCTAGGTTAGCAAGAGAGGGACTTCTGGTGATGGGGGGTAGGCCTATTTCTAGAAACTGGGATGACGATTGCCCAGCATTTGGAACGGCAATGTCTGCCAGCCTCCAGCTGAACTCTGGCTGAGGTGAGTTGGGGCAGAAGCTTAGTGAATAAGGCTGCAATGTACAAACCGGGGGGGGGGGGGGGAGGAGATTAGTTTCTGTTCAAACTGGACTTATTGGATACATTCTTCTGTATTCATTATCAGCAGTGCCACTTCTGCTGTGGCGTCACTGCTGAAAGGGTGGCCCGCCTGATAATTGGGCTCTCCCAGCACCGCCCTTTTAGCAACGCTCCTTCTGCCGAGGTGCTGGAAGGGAGAGACGGAAGAAGGAACGGTAGGGGGAAAGAGGCAGAGCAAGAGGGGTGGGAAAGAGAGAAGGGGGAAATAATCTGAAAGATTGTAAGAAGAGATTTTAAGTTGGTGGTTGACCAAGTTTGTATTTCTTCTCTTTTTTTCCCTTTTTCTGTTATGATTGGAAAATTGTAAAGATATGTTATGATATGCTTCTCCGTACTTGCTTCTCTTTTTTTATTATATATGTCTTTTCTTTTTTTCTTTTCTCTCTTTTGTATTTAATCAATCAATAAAAAAAAAGAGAGAGAAGGGAGGCTTAATATTGAATAATTATTCAATTATCACGCAGGCTGCCCTTTCAGCAGCACCACTTCTGCCGAGGTGCTGAGCACCTTTCAGCTGCTGAGCTGCAAAGTGACGTCTGGCAGAAGCGGCACTGCAGAAAGGGCAGGCCTGCATAACAATCGGCCTCTCCCCTACCTTGAAAATGTGATCAAGATGTGCATATTTTCTCTTCTGTCATTTGCTGCTAATAAGTTCCTAAGTGAAAAAAAGTTCTTATTTCTGGTCATCACCTGCTTAATGACATGATCACTTCCTGCCCTCAGCGGCTGCCATGAATGAAACAAGTGGGCTGAATAGCATGGACACCCCTGGGGTGGAGAGCCGAGTGGGTCCAGCCTCCCTCCACTGTTGTGACTCCCGCGGAGTCCTGCAGCCGCACACTGTGAAGGGAGAGCCTGGCCCTCGCCTCACACGCCCCTCCTGTCCTCCACGCCCCGCAGCAGGCATTACTCACGCGATCTGGGCCTGGCCCCGCACCAGCCCGCTACCTTCCACAGTCAAGACACAGCCGATCACAGGCTGGGAGAGGGGGTTGGCAAAGTCCACTTGAAGGAGGGCGGCCTGGTTCACCACCACGGGCGCCAATACCTGCAGCGAGGGGCCAGGAGATTAGGGGGGGGAGGGTGGCTGGGCTCCTTTCCTGCCTCTGTGCTAGGTGAAGGAGTCCTTCCTCCCTCTTGTCCACCCTTCATCTGCTGCCAGCATGCCAAGTGGCAGGGGGGACAGACTAGGGAGGACTCCACTGTTCCCGCCCCACCCCGCCCCACATGCATACGTTGATGGCGATGGCAGGGCAGGCGATAGTGACGGTCTTTTCTGCCAGCGTCTTCTGCCAGGAAGTCTTCTCCTCGCCCATGGCAGTGACATGGACCTGCTTGTCCTCGCCCAGGTGCTTGCCGTACTGCTCGTAGGCGATCCTCCATGGCAGGTGCTTCTCTGCAACGGAAGACACTCCGGTGGTCAGCAGGGCCGCCGGGGCCACAGCTCCGCTGCAGCAGTCGCTGGTCTCCAGCTGCCTTACCTTCGTGGGGGCTGAAGGCCAGGTACTGCGTGTCCTGCCAGAAGGGCGGCAGAGGGGTGCCGTTGTGCAGCAGGGGCTGGGCGCTCAGACTCAGCTTCAGCTCCTTGTAGGCAGGCTCCAGGTTCTGCGCCAGGAGCGTCAGCTGGATGTCCCGGCCGATTTCTGGGCTCTCCACCAGCCGAAGCCGAAGCGACGTCTGGGCACCCCGGGGAGCGCCCTGGTCTCTGTCGCTGCCAGGAGCCGAGCGGCTTGGCCGGGACCGGAGTGCTGCAGGCAGGGCCCCGGCTGCCCTGGCCCTCAGGGTGGCAGACACGGACTGCCTCTGGCCGAGGGCCTTCAGAAACACCTGCCGCTCCTCCAGGGACCCTGAGGAGACAAACAGCAGCACAAGGCCAGTCAAGCACCGGGGGGGGGGGCTCAGGCCAGCTGCTGGAGCCTGGGTGCAGCCGGTGGGTGCCAGAATTCTGCAAGGCTGCATGGCAGAGGAGCCCCCCAGCACGGGGCAGCTGTGCCCTGTGGGCCCTTTTCTGGCTAAGTGGTGGCAGTGGCTCTCGTGATGAATGCCCCGTCCCCCTTTGCTACTTCTCTGTCCTTTGGGGGCATTTGAGGCTCCTGTGCGAATTCAGCAGCCCCAAGCCCCCGTGTCCTGGTCTGTCTGAAACGCCACTGGCCACATGTAGATGGGCTTTCCAAGTCCGTTGTCCTGTCTGCAGGAACCCTTTGGCCCAGAGACTCGCCGCCTTGCCCAGTGGACAGCAAAGCTGTCTGTCTAGGTCCAAGGGTGGGTGGAGTGAGCAGGTGGGTTCCGTTCCACTCCTCCAATCAGGTCATTTGATGACCTCATCCGAGCGAGGGTTCTAAGCCCCAGCCCACTGGGAGTTGGTGTGCTTCTCGGCCAGCCTGCTGTCTGAACACAGAATAGCACCCACTTGCTCTCCAGCAAAGGCAGGAACTGAGGAAGTCTTGAGCAATGCAAATAGCTAAGTGCTAGGAACAGTGGATCACGTTCGGGGAACGGATTTCTGCCATCTGTTTGCCTCCAGTCTGCTTGCAAACTTCATGGGGGGGGGGGGAAGGCCCTGTGTCGGTTATGTCTTTTGAGTGGCACCCCAGCTCCATCTGCTGGGCATGACCGGCTACTGCATCCATTTGATGAAACCTTTCCTTTGTGTGTTCCAGCCAAGCTCAGGCTGTGTCCATCTGCCTGCTTGTACAGTAATTTAACTACTCACTTTCCCCCACATAGTTTAATTTCGTTTAGACTTTTAATAACCTAGTTACAGTTTGACCCTTTGTCTGCCAGGTCCATATTCACAGGTAACTCGGTAGACTGTCATGTCTCTTCACCCTGCAGACACTACTGTGGGTTTGGAGTCCAGCACTCTCCTGGGAGGAGGGTTTTCCCTGACCCCCCCCCCCCCATGCTTGGTTTCTGTAGCCTGGGATGGTGGCAGCAGATACAAACTCTGTTCAGCTGCTGGTCCAATAAAGGGCATGCGGGGAACCAGAAGGGAGCATGCTAACCACTAGGAGCTACTCCCCTCGATCATCCTGCCTTCTCCCTCAGGAAAACCAGCACAGGAGAAACAGCTGCAAGATGGCTCCCACTCTGCCAAGGCTCCTCTGGCTATTTAATCCAGGCCTTTCCAGGAGTGGGGGGGCTGGGGCAAAGCCCTGTACGCCCCCCCCCCGGCAGCACATCTGGCACTCTCTCTGACACAGGTCCTGACAGCTCAGGACCCGCTGCCAGTGCCGAGCTGGCCCACCCCTGACTGACTGACACACACACACACACACTCACACACACACATACACACACACACATATGCCAGGGAGTGTCTGGCTTCCAGAGGAGGGAGGGAGGGAGGAGCAGAGTTTGCAGGCTGGCGCTGGGCAAGCCAGTGTCCTAGAGCAGTGGCAGCAGCACCACAGCACTCCCCCCCTCCAAGGGGGCGCTGCCTTAGGAGCCCCGCAGCAGGAAGGCTGCACATCTTGGGGTGCTTCTTCTCAGGGCCAGCTTGCCTAGGAGGTGTGGTGAGGAACCAGCGGACTGCTGGGCTTTGTGTAGGCACTGCTGCCCAGCCCCCAGCACAGCCTCTGTTTTCCATCTTGGGGAAACGCAGCAAAGCAAGATAAAGGGGGGGGGGGGACAAAGAGCACTGCAGGACCAGGGCCAGGGTGCAAGAGCTTGAGGGTAACTGGAAGACAATAAGGTGCCCAGCCAGCAGGTCACTCAAAGGGCGCTTGGCTGGCACCAGGGCAGGCAGCAAAAGGCCTGGCAGCTTGCAGGTTCCTGACCCTTCCTGATCTCCAGCCAGGGCTCCGGCCCCGGCCACATGCGCACCCTGGAGGACATCCCTCAGTCAGACCTGCTGGCCGGCCCGCCGCTGGGCACATTGTGATCTGGATGCCCAGCTGGTGCCATACCTTCTGTGTGCTTGTAGGCACGGGTGAGGTCCTCTCGCTCATTGCTCCCGACGCCTTTGGTGCTGATGTGGCTCCCCACAGCACTGGCATCCCAGTGCAGCTTCTCCTTCCGCGTTCCGTAGAGCAGCCAGGCCACCCGGTCAGCATTCACCATGGAGAACACAAAGGGAGCATCGTACAGGAGATGGACCTCTCCTTCGCGGATTGCTCTGACAGGGGCTGGGCCACAGCAGTACAGCCCTGCCAGGGAGGAGAGAAGGGGAGGGTGGCAGTGCCCAAGCCGAGCCCCAGCAGCCCACCCCCCAAAGGGCAGAGGTCAGCACGTACCACTGCTGCGCTCCTGGGGTGTTGCATCCAGGACCTGCCAGCCACCGTATCCTGGAGGAAGGTCTCGCCGCGCCATCCAGCACTCGTTCCACACGTGGAAGTTCCTGCGCCAGGAACAAACCCCAGAGAGAGAGAGAGACTGACTGACTGACTGACTCCCGAGCGGAAGCCAGAAGGCAGCCAGGGGCCCATGGCTACGAACGGAGAACCCTGGCTTGGAGCTGCAGCTCCTCGGCCACAGCTGGGAGGGACAGGAGCCATAGACCAGCAGCTGCAGGCAGGCAGCACCTCCTTTGCACACAGAAGGTGGTCCCAGCCTGGGCCAGTCTCCAGCAGAAGGGTCTGGAGGAGCTGGGCTGGGGACTGTGGAAGAGCCACTGCCAGAACAGCCAGCGCAGGGCTCGGTGAGCTGCCGGCTGGGCTTGCGACGAGGAGCCAGAGCCTTTGTGGCTTTCGATGGGGCAGGAGCCCCCCTCACCAGATGCTGTCCTTGCTCTCAGTGGGCAGCAGCTGACCCGTCTGGTCGTAGAAGACGTCAATAATCAGGTTCCCGTCTTTCTCGTGTCCAGAGTCAAAGTTCGTCACCACGCGGGTGGGGACCCCGAGGCACCGCATCACTGGGGAAGGGACAGGGCGAGGATGTCGGGCGGCGGCTGCTGGCGGGACCCGATTCCGAAGAAGTGGAACCAGGTGCTGCCGTTGAGGGGAGGCTCCACTGCAGCCACCCTGCCAGCCAGGCTTCAGCACCCACCCACCCAGCCTCTGAGCATGTTAGGAGAGAGAAGCTACTGTACAGCTGGAGCAGCTGATCTGAGGCTCTCTCAGCCGGGCATCAGTGACCCAAGAGATCTGCCTCCCAGCCCAGCGCTTCTGTTGCAGGACACAAGAGCACATGCATGGAGCGCGCACACACACACACACACACACACACACACACACACACACACACACACACACACACACACACCTCCGCCGGCTGCTTCTGCAGCCAGGGAAGAGAGGGAGGCTTTCATGGAAATGCCCATCCTGCTGGAGACACAGGGCCCATCTCCTGGGCTACTCCTTTGCTGTCAGGCACCCTCAGTCGTTCTGGGTATCTCTGCACAAGCAGACACCAAACAAGCAGACACCTGCAGAATGTGACAGCCAGAAGGGTTCCCTGGGGGTCATCTAGATCAACCCAACCCTCTGTACCAGGCTCCCTGCCCGTTTGCAGCCTCTTTTAAATGCTATGCAAGGCAGGGTATTCTCAGTGAGTCCAAATACTAAGCTTCCCCCTTTTGTCTACCTGTAACTTTTCAAACCCCACACAAAGCTACCCATCAATCTGACTTGAGAGGTGAGTCAGCAGTGAGACTCCAGCCCCGCCTCTCCCCCACAGTCTGGCCTGCAGACTAGGCAGCCCACGGGGAAGGGCAGCGCCCAGCAGCACTGTCCCCCCCCTCACCTGTGCACATCACAGCAGCAAAGACCCAGCACTGCCCATATCGGACTGGCCGCCCCCCAGAGTGGTCCCACTGTCTCAGGATGGCGATGCTGCTGCTCCAGTCGGTCGGCCGCACACCGCCAGAATAATCCTCACTCCAGTTCCCCAGGAGGACCCCGTCGTCGTCATTGCTGTTGATCTGGAAAGAAGCAGAGTGTGGGGGGGGAAGACCCACTGGCTGCAGGAAGCCCAGCTGTCCCCAGGACGGGCGCTAGAGGGGGCTGTGATGATGGCCCCCCCACCGCCTCAGCGCTGCTGCCGCCTCCCAGCCCCGTTTGGAGCGAGCCGGGCTCCTGCTGCACGTGGCGGCGGCGGCGGCACCAGGCTCAGCAGCTCTTACCATGGCGCTCAGCACCCTGCTGACATAGGTGGCGCTGCTGCGCAGGGAGGAATCCCTGGCGGGGTCTTGCAGGAAATTCAAGCTTCTATCCAGCAGTTTCAAGCAAATGTCCACCACCTCCTCCTCGAACTGCAGAGAAAGGCGGGAGAAGCAGGTGGTCAACGGCTGCAAGGCCACAGGAGCAGCGGGATCTCGGTGGCCGGTCGGGGGCAGAGGGAGGGAGGCTGGGGAGAGGCTAGCCAGGGCCACAGGAGGGAGGCCTCCTGGCTGCAGGCAGCACCTGAACGGAACCTCTGTCCTGCAGCAGCTGCAGCAGCCCCTAGTTGGCCACAGCTGGACACAGGATGCATCATGCAGCTGCTGCCCATCAGCCTGATCCGGCGGTGGGGCTCTTCTTGTAGTTGGTGGCCCGGGGCGGGGGGGGGGGGAAGGGAGGGGCTGGAAATTGCTGCTGCTACTGCTGCCGCCGCCTCCTCAAGGCACAGAGACGGCAAGTCTTCTCCGCATGCATGATGCAGATCTGCCTGCAGCTCACCCCGTGCAGCAGCCAGCCCAGCTCCCAGCAGCATGTCAGTCGGGGGGGGGGGCTCTGGAAGGGGGGGATAATACCGCACCGACCTGTCCATAGTTCCAGGGAGACGGGTGGATCCAGTTCTTGTTCCCCTGGTAGATGAGGCCTTCTTCATTCAGCACGTATTCCTGCCTCTCCGCCTCGGACTCCAGGTAGACGTCATCGTCTGAGGAGGCAGCAGAAAGAATGAGAGGGGGGTGCTGCTGCTGTTTGCCCCCCCCACCCTTCTTCCCAGAGCAGCAGCTCCATGCAGCTCCCCCTTCAGAGAAGCCAAACCCACCCACCCACCTTCAGGTCCTTTGGCCGGCTGCTGGAGGTCCGGGGCATCTGGCCACTTCTGCAGACTTTCAGGCCTCGGTGCCCAGCTGCACAAGTGGCCATCGCAGTGCTGGGGAGTTGAACAACAACCCAACCCCCCCCCCCGCAACTGCACACGCCCCAGCAGCATGAAAGTGGTGCACCCTGCAGGGCGGACACGGGGCATGGTATCATGCTGTGCCAGCAACATATTCCTCAGTCGTCGCCCCCCTCGAGTGTTTGTGTGTGGACTTTCCTCACAACCCCCCCACCATGTCCCATAAGAAGAGCTGCTGCTGCTCTGGCCTTGCCTGAGGGACAAGAGGCAGCTTTCCCCCCCCCCTGGGGGGGTTGTGTGGGCAACTGAAGTGCCCCACACTCACTGCAACTTGTGAACAGTGCTGTCCCTCAAGGCTGATTCACACCAGCCCTTTCCGTGCGCGTTTTGGCTTAACGTTTGGTCTTTTCGTGCGTTTTTCATGCTTGCGTTTTTGACGCAGCATGAGCTTACGACGCAGCCAGGAGAGATGGTTTCGGTTTATCTTTTTGCTGCGCTCACGTTTAAGCTAGCGTTTATGCTCGCGGTGCTAGGCAGCCCACCAATCAGAGAAGCGTATTTCTCTTCACCCAATCACAGCTGCGCTTTCTTCAAGAAGGCGGGCAAACGTTCAGAGAACTGCTAGACGCACGTACAGACGCTAGAGCAGGGCATGCGCGCCGGAAAAGGCTAGTGTGAATCAGCCTTGAGGCTGGAAGAGCGGGGGGGGGGGCTTTTCCAGGCCTCTTCTAGTCAGTCCACAGTTCTGAAGGGGCTGTTCCCAGGTCACTCCTCCTCCCCAGCCACCACAATAGCCCTGATCTCCCTCCCGGGGAGATTCTGCGCAGGACGGAGGTATGCTGCTGCGGGGGGGGGGGGTTGGCTCTCCTGCCTCTGCAGCAGTCCTCCAGGCCGGAGCTACACTACAGGCAGAGGCTCTGCCGCCGCCTGTGCCTCCGCTCCGCGCTGGAAGCGGGGGAGTGTCTTCCAGCCTGGTGTCCCTCATGTTGTCCGGCCTTCTTAAGAAGGTGATTGGAGGCCACTCTCCCCCCCCTCTCCTGCGATTGGTAGGCTGCAGTATCTCCGCGAACTGCCCCCTAGCTCTGCGTCCCGCCCCCTGAAAAGTAGGACTCCTGCCTACTTTTACGCGCCTGCCGTGGGGAGGTCGCCTCGCCTACGCTTGCTTCGAAAATGAATGGAGAAGCTCCGCGAACGCGTGTAGTGTGAAGCAGCCTTCAGGTACGCGCCTGCCGTGCAGAGGTCGCGGCGGCTCCACCGGATTAAAAAATCAGGTCAGAAGCTCCGCGACGCATGTAATGTAGCTCTGGCTTCATCAGCCTCAAGGGTTGGGGCAGACAGACAGACCTCGTCGTACCTGGGCACCAAGCATTGAAGAGCAGGATGAACTCCCCCAGGTGGTAGAAGGAGGTCTCGCCGTAGCTGGAATCGATGCGGATCTTCAGCTGATACAGCCCAATGGGGGCCTGGGCCGGGGCCGACAAGGCGATGTCCACAGACTGGGGCCCACTGGAGATGTAGGCGGCTCTCCAAGTGTGCCGCGAGCCAGGCTGGCCCAGACCCACAAGGAACACGGCTCGGGTGCCGGACTGCAGCTCCGGGTCTGGTCCTGGGATGGACATTGGGGGTGTGGGTGGAGATTCCCTCACAGTGACCTGGCCAAAGACAGGGCTGGGCAGCAGCCGGGGGGGGCAGTTGCACCCCTCAAAGCCTGGCAGTGGAAAAGAGGGTGCACAGCAGGCTCCCCCCCCCCGTCGTGCCTGCACTGTCCTCCTGGCAGCAGCTCTCTGGGTTGCGGGCAGAGGAGGGCACTGCCCCAGCCCTCCCTGAGAGAGAATGCTGCCAGGCCCCCCACCCCCTTCCCAAGACTCCTCAGGGAAGGGTCTTTCCCAGAACGCTGCTGGCTGGGGGCTGGGCTGAGCCCTGAGAGCCCCATCCAGCGCAGCCACTGGAGGCACTGAGGCCAGGGAGGCTGGTGCTGGTGGGGGCACTGCCTGCTCTCCCCCCACCGCCGCACTTCTTACCAGTCTCTGCAATCAGCTGCAGGACGTCCAGCCCAGGCTGGCAGCCCCTGGAGCAGAAGTGCAGGCGGACGGTGAAGGGCTGCCCCCGGCGCACAACCAGGCGCTGGCTGCTCATCTCCGCCGTCCGGTGCTGCCGGTTGTTCTCGGGCGTCTGCCAGTCAATGAACTCCAGCTGCAGTCCTGGGGCGGCAGCGCGAAAGGGGCCGGTGAGCAAGGGCTTGGCCTCCCTTGGCTGCCCTCGCCTTGGCCCTGCGACCCACCCGCTCCCTCTCGCCCTGGGGCACAGCCCGAGCCCTGGCTCTCCCCCCAGGGGCCCTCCTGGGCTGCCCCCCCCAGCAGGCACCCGGGGCCGAAGGAAGACGCACCTCTGGCCATGGTCCTCCGACTCCCAGGCTCTTCTTCCCAGCAATGCCTCCAGGCTGCACCTCGTCCCTCTCCAGGGCAGGAGCCGCGGAGGCGGAGGTGTGGCGGCAGCATGACCGATTCACCTCCCTGCTCAGTCACCAACTTTCCTGGCACAGCAACTGGCTCTTGGGAGGAGCTGCAGCCCCAGGAGGATGTTGGGCCTGGGTGGGTCTCACACTTGCTGAAAGCCAAAGGCGCCAAACTTGTCCTACAGGCAACTTGTTCTACATGCTGCTGCTGCCCTTCCTTGCCCCACCCACCTGCCTGGGGCAGGCCGGCCAGCAGAGAGCCAGGCAAGGCTCGGGGGGGGGGGGGCTAGAGGCCTCCCAAAGGACTGAGGATGTCCACCTGCCGGGGGTGTGTGTGTGTGTCTGGGGAGTCACTCAAGAGCAGCTGT
Organism: Plestiodon gilberti rubricaudatus; assembly: GCA_026170595.1. Classification (NCBI taxonomy): domain Eukaryota; kingdom Metazoa; phylum Chordata; class Lepidosauria; order Squamata; family Scincidae; genus Plestiodon; species Plestiodon gilberti. Next base: position 982,117 of record JANXHW010000014.1, on the reverse strand, counting down.
GTGCTCTCCTGGGTGCGGGTTGGTTGGCTTCTGCCCGGGTTCTCTGCAAGTCAAGGCCTTCAGCCTGCCCAGTGGCCAGCAGCCAGGCGGGGCTGTTGACCCTGAGTTGTGTTCACACAGTGCTTCTTCAGGTCTGACAAACCCCCCCCCCCCGTCCTTCTGCTTCTTCAGGCAGTGAAGGCGCCTCCAGCCACTTCCCTTGATCCATCCTGAGTGCGAATCCCCCCAGGAGCGGACTGGCTCCCTCCCGGCAGGAAGAGGAGGCTGCTGTGGACCAGGGGCTGAGCAGAAGCCCAGAGCACCGTCACCCAGCCCACTGCTGCCGCTTCTTCTTCCCTCTCCTCCGTCTTGCCCCCCCCCCCCTGCTAGGCTGCTGCTGCTGCTGTCCTCTGCAAGGCTCCTGGCACATGGAGCACATGGAAGGAGCAACTCCACGTGGGTGGGGCTGAAGGTGCCAGGCTAGCCACACACCTGGTCTGGCTCCGCGGCACCCCAGGGTTGCTGAATATGAGTCTCCTGCAACTCCTGGCTCTCATCGCACCGGCCCTCATGGCCTGAGATGGTAGGTTAGGGGCTCCTTTCTGCAGGGGGGGGGGGAAGTGGACACTCTGGGTCTCCTCGGGGCCCTGCAGCATCCTGCCCTCTCCAAGGCTCGCAGCAGGGGTGTCTCTTGCCGTGGGGTGGGGTGGCCAATTGTTCCTCAAGACCCAGCAAGCAGCCCTCTTGCCAGCCAGTCCATCTTTTCCCGACAGAGGTCTGGCCTCTTCTTGTAGAACTGTGCTGCGAGGCTCCGGAGGTTTCCTAGCCCTGTCAGGCAATTCCTCCTGTCAACCCTTTGAGAGTGATGAGGCTGTTCTGACTTCCTCTCATTTTATTTATTTATTAAAATATTTATATCCTGCCTTTATGCAAGAATGTTCAAAGCAGCTTGCAATGACATAATTTAAAACCACATCATTAGCACATTCATTCATAACAAGAGAGCAAACATTTTGCAAACCCACAAGTCATAGCGCAGATACAGAGTCAATTCCTTGGATATCTACTTGGTCAGCTCAAAGGCTTCGCTGGAACGGCCTGCAAGGAGACCGGTGGTGGCAGAAGTGCGTCCGGAGAGCCGCCTGGCTGCTGGATCAGCCCAGCCTGGAGGGAGCCCACCTGGCCCAGCCCCGTGGCCCACAGTGGCCCAGCAGCTGAGGAAGGGCAGACTTGTCTCCAGCCACTGGGACTGGCCTGAGGGAGGCAGACAACCTGCCCTGACCCTGGAGGCAGTGCAGAGCCGTGGCCCAAGGCTTGTGGCCATGGAGGACTCTTCCTCCCCCACGCCTTGTCCTTTCCCCTCCAGACGCCACCGAGGTGGCAGCGGTGACCACCGCGTCCTGGGCAGCCAATCCCGTGCATGAACGAGGCACCGCGTGGACGTCGCACATCTCTGCCGCACATCTCCCACCACTCAGCTTTTGGGGGTGACCCCGCCTCGACTCTAGCGTTCGGTGAGAACAGCTTCTCTCCTTCGTTGGCTCTTCTGCCTCCAGGGCCTGCAGGCAGCCAAGGTCTCAACCCTTGCAGCCAAGGGCTCCATGACCACCACACTTCAGGCGGCGGGGAGGGCAACAGCCAGCAAGGCCTCAAGCGGCTTCCTGTGGCAGCAGGGAGCAGCCCCGCTCTGGGGCTCTCCTGGTCCCCGGCTGTCTAGAGCCTGCAAGGGGAGGCAGCCTTCTGATCCGCAAGGATTCCCCCCCCCCTCCAGCGCTCTGAGGTCAGGCAGTGCTTCATTCAGGGCCAACCGAAAGGCATCAGAGAGACCCTGGAATGCCAGACCTGGCCTGCCTCAAGGCAGGTGTGTGTGTGTGTGTGGGGGGGGGGGGGTTGGAGCAGCCCCAAGAAGAGGAGTCTGTAGCCTGACAAGTAGGCAGGAGGAATCTGAGAGGTTTCTTGGAGGCCTGGCTGAGCCCCTGGAATGGTGTGAGGCTGTTTCAATGCACACACAGGTCTGCTTAGGGAAAGGAAGCAAAAACGCCTGAATTCTCCATTTTCTGGAACTAAATTGTCTAGAACAGACCTCGGCCGAGGCGCCAGCTGGAAACCCACAGAGTTCCTTCTAAGGCAGAGATCAGGAAAAAACTGAGAGACAAGGTGGAAAGAGGAGATACCCTGAGGGTGACGCATGAGGCTGTGTGCCAACTTTTGTCAAAATGGATGTCACATCATCAAGTCAGATCTGAGGCAAATTCCCCTCCCTACCCTCCTTTTGTGCTATCTGGCTGGTGTAGTAAGCATTCTGTTGCATTTGAAAGCTTGCTTTTTAAAAAACTTTCCTACATACTTATAATTGGTCCTAAATAAAACACTGCCTGACCTTGGATTGTGGATTTAGTTGTCTGTGGTTGTCCACACCCCAGTTACATCATACAGTATTTGCAACGTGCTCGACAAGGGGCTGCCCTTGAAAACCACCCAGAAACCTGGGCTAGGCGACAGGAGTGGTCTGGCCTGAACCGCCCACCCATCCTCCTGCAGGCACATGCTGCATGCACCCCCCCCCCCAGGGTGGACCGTCAGCGGCACGTGCAGGAGGGCGCTTGCTTGACTGCCTGCAGATGAAAACGAGGGGGGGGCTTCCCTCTCTCAGGCCAGTGCTGCTTCCCCTGGCTGGGGGGCTTCTTCCCCTCCACCGGCCACCAGCAGACGTAGCGAGAGCAGCATGGAGGCTGGGCTTGTTCGGAGGGAGAGACGCCCGCTCGCTCTCCCCGTCCGCCTCTGGGCCCCCCCTGAGGGAGGCAAAGTTTCCAACGGGCCCATTGGCTGCGGGGCGGGCCGGCGGGCCTGCATCATGGTTTCTCCAGCTGCTGCTGCTGCTCCAGGGGCTGGCTTTTGGGGCCCCAGGCAGGCCTGGGCTGGACGCAGGAGGCCTCGCTGGGTCCCTCCTGAGGGCCTCCTCCGGACCGAGCGGCTGGCTGGGGCTGCTCCCCAGGCAGGAGCGTGGCTGCCTGCAGACTAGCGTCTGCTGAAACACAACCCCGCCCGTCCCCAGAGGGTCGCCCAAGAATGGGGGGGGGGCTGCAGGCAGCTCACTTGGGGCGCTCCTCTGCTTTCTCAGCCGCGGCAGCCCGCAGGAGCCCGGGACTGAGGGCCGCCAGATCTCTCGGTAGGGTGCCAGGGAGGGACGCCTCCTCGGCGGAGGGGAGGGGGTGCGGCAGGGCGCACCCCGGAACCAACCTCCCCAGGCGAGGAGGGGGAGGAGGCGGCGGCTACAGCCGGGCGAGCTGGCGGAGGGACCCCCTGCCCTGCCTGCTCCACCCGCACACGTGCGCGAGCCCCGTCCCGGTGGCGTCACCTGGTGGCCGAACTGGGGAAACGCGGCGAATTTCACCGAGCGAGGGAGGAGTTCCGTGATGGACGGGGCGCCGCGCCGCCTGCCTGCCTGCCTGCGCCTACCAAACGGGCACATCTGGAAGAAGGCCCGGCCGGCTGCATGCAGGAGCTCTGTCTGCGGCGCACATTCAGCCCAGTGGGGCAAGCAAGGTGGAGGCGAGGCGGGTCCCTCCCTTCCCAACCTGTCTGCTTCCTGGGCTCAGTGAAACGATGGCTCTGTTTTCTTGTCCGCCAGGCATATAAGCCACGGTGACGGTCGGGAGCAGCACTCCCTCCCTCCCGTCCCCGCCCAACCAGCATGGCTGAGCCTGCACCAGGCTGCTGCTGCACAAGGAGTCTGTCTTCCAGTTGGCTGGGGGAGGAAGACGCCCGGGGGGGGGGAGAAGTGGGGAGGTATCAGCTGCAGGAGAGCCGTGCTCTAGTCTGTGAAGGACTGATTCAGAGACAACAACCCCCCCCCCCCAAGTAGCTCCAGACCAGACTCCCACAGAGGGAGGGCAGCACTGTGGGCCAAGTACATGTGTGATGCTAAATGCAGATCAGCCTGCAGTGACATGATGTTCATGTTTACTCTGGTGTAGCGTTCGTGTGGGGTCACAAGTTGGATTGGGACGACTGCAGCATGGAGATAGGGGGGCCTTTTACCTTCTCTTTTCCCAATGAAAAAAAATGACTTCTATCAAGCAAGTATTTACGTAACCCAAAAAGTGCCTTGTCGCAAATGGACACTCAGCGGAGAGTGCGCAACAGTGAAGCCAGAGGAGCAAGTGGGGCAGGGGCGGGGGCGGGGGGGGGCTCCGCTGTCAGGTGACAGACACTGAACCACGAAGGCGAGTGGGACACCCTCATCCTGTCACACTGGCCAATTCTGTTGTGGGTTTTAGGCCTTCCGGCCAAATGAGCTGCTGAACAAACCAGCCCGTGCAGGCTGTTTCGGGCACATTTTCACCAGCTCATCTTTTTGGCTGTTTGCTTGTGCCCCCCCCCCACTTCCCTTCCTGCAAGCAAGCGCTTCCTTGTCCCCTTTCCTTGTCCCTGTGTAGCCCCCCCCCCCCCTTCTGTCTTCTGAGATTCTTCAGGGCACAGGAACGCAGCTCTCCAATCCAGCCTGCTTTCCGGCTCGGCAACGTTGACCAGTGACACCTGTGGTTCCATCTTGGGAAGACCTCCCCCCCGCCCCCAAGTTGGGGCAGGCTAGCCTGACCTTTCCTGTCCACACACATGATGCCCTCTTGCTCAGGGGACGCCAAAGCTCTGGTGGTTCTGCAGCCAGCAAGCAGCCAGCTTGGCCCCCCCCCCCGTTGCATTGGGGGCCACGTCTTGGCCACCCTCATGTGCTTGGAGGGGTTGACTTATCACCCTTCTGCGTTCAACCAGCTGCAGGGCGGCTCGAGAGCCCTTTGTTATTTGCCCACGGACTCCAGTGACGTCTGGGCAGGGTCCACAGAGTCCTGGCAGCCTCCTGGAGGAGGAAGGGAAAGGCCCTCTGGCAGTGCCTCAGGCCAGGTTCCCCTCTGGAAAAACAGCCGCAGAAAACTGCCCGCCCTGCCCACTCCCCCACGACGGAGTATAGCGGCCGGTACAGACGACATTTGGCAGCCGCCCCAGGATGAAGTCCACTGTCACGGACAGAACCACTCGGGTGATTAGCTGCGCAGCAGGAGGCGATACGTCTTCTCTCGTCGTCTCTCAAAGGGGAACTTTAGTGAGAGGGTCTTTGGCACGCAAAGGTTGCACAAACAACGTCTTGTCCTTCGCAACGTGTACGGCAAGGTAGTTTATCAAACTTCTTAGTGCAGGTGTTGTGCCCCAGGAGATCTCCACACACCAACACCCTCTCCCTCCCTCACCACCCCAACAGGTGAAGCAAGTGCAACGCACCCCACACGGGGGGGGGAGGGGATTCCACGCTGCAATGTATGGTTGCTGCCTCTCCCTCTCATGTCTCTACCCCTCCCATTCTGATCCTTCAGGATTATCAAGCCACTATCAGCTGTGTTGCCCGCCCACCCCTTCCCTTTGCAACAGCCAAGAGCGGGACTGAATGCTCTCTTCTGGCAAATGCCCGGGGATCCAACCATTGATACTGCTGGCCAAACACTCATCTGCATCCCTTTTGTTTTTCAGGACTGCATTGTGGCAACAGGGGGTTGAACAGTGGTCCTCTGCAGCCCCCCCCCCACAGGGCATGAAAAGTAGGGCCCAATCCTAGCTTCTGCCAGCCGCGCCAATACAGCCATGCCCAAAAGCCGCGCGGCCCGATGGCAAATGGGAGATAAGTATAAGTGTTATCTTGATACTAGATCCAGAATTGTTCAATGAAACTGCTAGGTGAGAGATTCAAGACAGACAAAAGTACACAATTAGTCTGTGGAACCCATTGCCACAAGATGGGTGGTGGCCACTAGCCTGGGCAGCTTTAAAGGGGGATTGGACTAATTCATGAGGTCTTATCGCCAGGTCCATCCCAAGTCGTGATGGCTCTTTCTCATATGCTGCCTCCAGGTTCAAGCAGCGGCGAGCCTTTCTCAGTGGCAGGGGAGCTGTGGTGGGGCAGCGTTCTCTCCTGCATGTGGGCTTCCCAGTAGCAGCTGGGGGGCCATTGTGGGAGGGAGTCAGGATGCCCCCCCCCCGGCCGGATCCAGTAGGGCTTTTTCCCTGTTCTTATGCAGGATCCAAAAGCTGTGCTAGGAGGCAAAAACGACAAGCTGAGAAACAGAGAGGGTTCCTGGAAAACCAGCTGCACTTAGTCGCTTCTGTCTGTGAGGCCTGTTTGGAGGGCTGGTGTACTTAGAAGGCGACTTGGGCCGCACGGAGCGTGTCCCTCCTCCTCCTTGCCTAAACGTTCGCTCGCCACTCCAGACGACTTGCTCCTCAGTGTCTGCCTCCTACAAACGCCTGTCCTTGTGAGGTGCCCCATCATGCCGCCTTCACGTGCTCCAGACCAGGATACTGGCATCATGTGCCAGGGGGTCTTCCTCTGCACTGTAACCCTCAGGATGCTGGCCAGCCCAGCCAGGAAGTGACGTGGTGCAGCTTGTGGTTGGGGACCCTTCGCTCCCTCCCACTCGCTGTGGACACAAGTCCACTCTCTCTCTCTCTCTCTCTCTCTCTCTCTCTCTCTCATGCTCTCGAGGACACGCTAAACAGAGTGGGAAGTGGATCGTCTGGACGCGTGCGGAAGGAGCTCTTCGCCACCCTGCCCCCCCTTGCTCCATGCTCATGCGGCTGACGTTTAAAGGGACACGTTCACCTCCCTACAAGAAGACAGAGCACGGTGAGGAGCGAAGGAAGGAAGGAGGTGTGTGTGTGTGTGCGCGTGGGTGGGTGGGTGGGTGTGCGCGTGCACAGCATCCTCCCCCCGCCTTCTCAGGGCCCTTGTTCTGCAGGAAGCGGTGCTTTCCCTCGCTCTGGTCGGGGCCGGCTCCTCCTGGGACTCTGGGTTGGCAGAAGCCGCTGCAGTTCTGAGGAGCCTCTCGCTCGCGCCACAGCTGCTGCAGCCTGAGACTGTGCAGGCCACTCCCCCCTCCCTCCCAGGGTGGGGGCATTTCAGGGATCAAATAGGCATCCCCCCCCCTTGGCACCGCTGACGGCTGAAGAACTGCTCCGGGGATGGAGGTGACTCTGCCGCCGCACAACTCACGGCTAGTCTGGCAAGCACAGGCCTCCCTCGGGGGGGGGGGGCAGAGGTGGCCATGGGCCCACTACTGAACCCTCCGTGCCCCATACATACTCCATCAGGGAGAAAGTGGGGGCTCCAGCGGGGGCCCGGTGCAGGGCCTCCAGCAACGGGATGCCGGTGCTGCTCCAGCAGCCTCACTTCTGAGCAGGGGGGGGTCCTTGTCCGGGGCAGCAGCCCAACCAACACCGAAGGAACAAGAAGGCAGTGTTGCCCCCCCCCCCCATGGCAGGAAATGGAGATGTGCTTCAGCTCCAGCGCCCATCAAGGGGCTTCCAAACAACTGTGCCAGCAGCGGACACCACAACTCTCTTGCTTGGTAAGGCGGCTTTAATGGCGCTGCAGTCACCCCCCCCTTCCCCTCAGGATCACACCGCGCCAGCTGGAGCCACAGTCATGAGGGCAAAGCCCTTGACGTGGTGGAACTTGTTGCAGGAGAAGTCCACGTGCAGCTGCATTGCCCCCGGGCTGTGCGGGGTGAACTCAAAGTAGATCTTGGATTTTTCTCCAGGCGCCAGTCCTGCCACACTGCAAGGAAAGCAAGCCAGAGAAGGGGTGTCCCAGGGCTGCCTGGCTGGGGAGCAGGTGGGGGAGGGGGGGTGCTCCCTCCGTGGCTTGTCTGGCTTCCATGCTCACCCCAGGGACAAGACGCGGGGGCCCCACCGAGAGGGCTGGCATGGCAGCGAGGGCTCCTGCCCGGGGCCACAGCAAGGGCTTGCCAAGGGCTGCCAGAGGGACGCACTCCAGTTGGCCAAGAAAGGACTCCAGTTGGCCAGCTCCAGGAGCCCCCCTTCCCTACCAAGCTCCTCCAGACTCCCTGCCGATATCATCATCCCTGCATTTTCCTCCCTCACCCCGAGAGCCTTGGGGGCTTAGAAGCGGCAATTCCTGCCTCCCCTGTCCAGAAAAACTCCACCCCCTGTCTACAGTGCCATGGGGGGGGGGGAGAACAGCTGTGCATGGCTGCCCATTCTGCGGTGCAGAGGCCTCCCTCTTCCGAGGGCTGAAATCACACACACACCCCGGCTCCGGTGAGGAGCAGCTGTGTGTCTGCCTACACCGCCCGCTGCAGGGCCTCCTGGGAGCCAGCCAGGCCCCTCCCTCCCCACCCACCCACTTACTTGATCTTGACAGCCTGGCCCATGAGCGTCACCAGCAGCACACAGTGGTCCACAGGCTCCGGGAGGGGGTTGGCGTAGGAGATCTCCACGGTGGATGCCTTGTTGGCGACAACGTTGGGGGGGACCTGCAGCCGGCGGCGGGAAAGACCCTTTCAGTTCTCCATCATCATCATCATCATCACCACCCTCCCGCTCTCTATCTGGGCAGCCGAGGAGCACTTGGAAGCACCAGTGGCAGGGGGGGGGGGTTTGTCCTGTGAGAAGGCCTCGTTCAGCCCCCGCCCCCCGGCAGTGCCTCCTCGCACTGCCCCCCCTGGCGGGCTGCAAGAGAGTTTGGCTGTGAGGAAGGAGGACCCCTCTGGAGAGGGAGGCGTGGTGACTCTCCCAGTCCTAGAAAGGACCCTTGCTTGGGCCAGTTGAAGGCAGCAGAGGATGGGGGAGGCTGGGCCTCAAGCTCTGGACCTATTTGGCCCCCAGTTCAACCCCCCCCCCTCGCCTGCTGATGTGTAGCAACAGGCCATGCAGGCCGACTGTCAGCCAGGACAGAGCCCAGGGGCACGTGGGTTCCTGCTCACAGGCCGCAGGCCCACCTGGTCTCCTCTCAAGGGACTGGAAGAAAGGCCTGTCTGTCTGCTGCAGAGCAAACCACAGGGCTGCCAGCCTCTCTGCAGGCCCGGCCAGCTTGTTCTTGGGAAAGTGGGGCCAGGCAGTCGTCCAGGCCAAGAGGCCAGCTCTGCACTGAGCAGCTGGGGCAGCAGACCACTGCGCAGAACTCCTGGCTAGCGAACGAAAGCGCCCCCAGATGGTCCATGGAGGACCAGCAGCATTGCTCTTGTGGGTTGCAGTGTGCGGGGCTGTGTGTCCGTCTGATCTGCCCGTGCCCCCCTTTCCAGGGAGGGGGGAGGACAGGAGAACTGGCCTCCTGCCAGGACAGCCCCAGAGCAAACCCCTAGGAAGCCGTGCCGGGACGCGGAGGGGGAACAGAGGGAGGGGCCTGCCAGGCAGGGGTCACAGGGGTCACAGGCTCAAGGCGGGCAGCAGCGGCAGCCAGGGGCCAGCGACTTCCCAGGTCCTCCGCTGAGCAGTGCTTGGAGGGCTGTGGGGCAGAGATCTTTACCAGGATGGAGAGGTTGGTGCTCTCCAGCGTGATGGCTTTCTCCACCAGCAGCTTCACGCCCTGTGCGACGTCGCACAAGGCTGTCACCAGGATCTTCTTGTCATCGGTCAGGGAGGCTCCATAGTGACCGTAGGTGATCCGGAGCGGAATGTGTTTCTCTGGAAGTCGAGGGAGGGAGAGACTGTCAGGCGGCGCCGTTCTTGGAAGCCTGGGTCCCGGCCAGGGTCCTGAGAGGCCTTTGTTGGTCTCGCGCCAGGGAGCAGCAGAGCCTGCTCCACTACCTCTGGAGTCAGCTCGCTGCCACCCCGGGCCAGCACCCCCTCCCCCAGCCTCCAGGGCACCCTCCACTGCGAGGCCTCCAGGGGAGGACGGATCCCTCCAGCAGTGCTGCCCTCTCCCCTGCCTGCCCAGCAGCTCCAGGCCTCCAGCTGACCCAGGCAGGCAGCTGCTCTTCCTCGGGAGACAAGGGCCTGGCCTCCCACTCGGCTCCTCTCCTGACCCAGCGCCCCGCCTTCACCCTCTCACGGGGGGCCAGCCACCTCCACCACCGGGGGGTGCATCCTGGCAGTGCAGAGGAGTCCGTGGCCCCCACAGCTGCTCTGGTCCAGGAGACTTGCTTGCTCCTGTGAAGTGATGCTGGGGCCCCCTGGGTCTTTCTGCGCTTGCAGCTTTGTAAGTGGGGGAGATTTGCGGAGACCGTGAGTTCCACACTCCGCGGAGCCCCTGACAGGCCCTGTTTTCCTGCAGCCACTGAAGGCTGTGTGAGAGGAGCTTTGCAAGAGCTTTTGTGCACAGAAGCCCCCAGCAAGGGAAGCAAGGGGGGGCGTTGGGGGTTGGAAATGGGCAGCGTTCGGCTGCAGGACAGTGGGGAGCAGTGTGCCGTCTGGTCACCTAAAGACCTTTACCTGGACAGTCCTCTCTGTGGTCCCCCCTGGACCCTGTTTCCTCCTTGTCCTTCTTAGTCTCACTCCCTTCTTCTACTGACTGCCAACCTGGGAGGACGTGCCATGCCTGGGCTCTGCTGCCCAGCGGCCACCTTCCAGCATACCTCATGCAGGGCGTGCCAGCTGTAGGGGCACGCCATCCTAAGTTAGACTCACGGCTGGTCTTAGCCAGATGCTGTAGTGTATATGAACTGGAACTGTGAGTAAACCTTTTTTCTTCCGCAACTTTAACCAGCCTATGCCTGGTGGGTTTATTTAGCCAACTATAGCAGAGTCTACCTGGGTGTAAAGGGAAAGGTCTCCGGATTCGAACTAAGAGGGAGGCTTCTGCTGCTCCCCTCCCGTGAAAGAAAAGACAACATGGGGGAGGTGGGGGCCCAGTGCAGCAGCAGCAGCAGCAGGCAGGCCCTGTGGCCCCAGCATGCCCGCTTGCCCTGGCCGCCCTCGGGGGGGGGGACGGGACTCCCAGCCCTGAATGCCAGCTACCTTCCTTCGGGCCGAGGTTCACGGCGGTCGCTTCCTTCAGGATTTCTTTGACAGCCGCCCGGGTGTACAGGACCGTCGACACACTCAGGTTCACCGTGACTGCTTTGGGAGCCGTGGACAAGTTGGCAAGCGTGAGGATCAGGTCGATGTCTCTGCCAAGCACAGGCGGCTGCACCAGCTTGAACTTCCCAAAGAGCTCGGGGTGCGTAATTAACTCGGCGGCCGCTTCGTCGGAGGTGCTCGCGCGCCTGGTGGAGGGGCTGGAGCCCCTCATCTCAGCACAGGCCTTATTGTACACGCTTCTTTCCTGAGCAGAGCCTGTGCGGAAGAAGAAACACAGATCGGTCAGTCGCCGGCTCCCGGCCTCCTGAGTCCAGCTGCCCTGCCGCACGCAGACCTCAGGCTCTGCCCACCGGACAAAGACACACACAGTCTGTGGCCGGCGCTTCCCACCTGTTGCTCTGCACATGGCAGAGCGACACACAGAGCAACTGCTAGTAGTGGATGCTGCAGTGCACACCGGGCAAGTGCCAGGAAGGGGCCGCAGCTCAGTGGCAGGCGTGGGGGTGCGTGTGCGTGTGCGTGTGTGTGTGTGCTGTCCGCGGGAAGCAGAGCCCAGGGCAGGCGGCTCACAGGAGACAGTCCAGGTGGGCCCAGATGACTTCCACCACTACAGTCACTGCAGCGGGGTCTCTAAGGTTGGTGTCACCCAGTGCAGTGACTTGTGGTGTTACCCCACAGATGCAGAAGTCGTTGACGTCATCATGTCACTGCCAATGGCTTCCGGCTTGCGACCCTCTGCAGAACTCAGAGCAGCCAAACCTCTCTCTCCTCAGCAGTCTTTGGCCGCTCTGAGCCGCCGAGTCAGAGCTGCAGAAGACGGCTGAGCAAGGGTGACGTCACCCCTCATGGACATCACCTTGCTTGGCTGCCTTTGGCGGCTCCAAGCCACTTCGTGTGCTCGTGAGAACAGGAAGCGGCTTAGAGCGGCCAAAGACCACTGAGCCTGGGCAGCGTGGCAGGCTTCTCCCATTGTGTCACACCCTCAAAGTGGCCCACACCCACCGCGCACACCCTTACAACGCCCCTGGGTCACTGCTGGTACCCCAAGGAGAAGCTTCTCTCTGTCTGGCGATGCTTGCAGATGAACCCTGACGGGGGGCTGGGGGAGGGAGCAGCTTGAGAGCATTTGCTCTGTCTAGTGGCTGATCGTGGCCGGCCTGTCCGTGACGCAAGTGACGATGCTTGCGTCGAGTGGAGAGTTGGGGGAGCGACGAACAGGCGAGGAGTGCTTTGCTCCCCACCTCTGTCCACCAATGGAGTTGCTCTGAGAATCAAGACGTGATGATCCGGCCCTCCGGCCCCACAGGCCCTCCAAGCCAAGGAGGAAGTGCCGAACCAGCCTGCTCCGGAGGAAGGAGAGAGGCGTGGGGCACGTGATTTTTTTTTGGGGGGGGGGCAGCTTCAGCCAGCCATTTGTGCACCATGTTTGGGGGCTGGGGTTTTCCTGCCGCTTCGGGGGTGGGGCGCTGGACTGGGCTACAGCTGATCACCCAGCATGGCCCAGTTGTGAATGGGTGACACATTTTCAGAACACAACACACTGTGTGGTGGGGCAGCCACTAAAATTGAGTGGCAGGAGAATCAGAACAGACAAAAGAAAGAAAAATGTGGCCATGCAGGAGGCTGCCAGAGGTCAGTAAGAGGCTCCGGGTGGTTGGGCTGTTTTCTTCAGCCAAAGGCAGGAGCCTCTCAGGAGCGAAAAGGGGATGCCAAAAGCGCCACATTTTCACGGGGTTTGGGGTGTCGCGGCAGGGTTCAGGGGGTCCAGAGGTCCGAGTACCACCAGAGGTACCCCAAAGTACCACTGGTGGTACGCATACTGCCGGTTGAGAACCCCTGTACTAGACACTCCAGATCACGCTGTTTCTCGGCTAGCAGCACATGTGCCTGGAGACCAAGCCGCTTGCTTGCCTAGTAGGACCCCGGCGGGCTGCTGAGCACCCCCACATTGGCCCGTGTCAAATGGAGGCAGAGGAGCTCCAGGAATGGTTCCTGTGCGGAGCTGGGCCAGCAGCCATTGCCCTGTGCCTCTTGGTCAGCTGGGAACGTGTCCTGGCAGCATTCCAGAGTCCAGCTGGGCACGTCTGAGTGCGCGGTTGGCCACCAGAGCCAACGTATGCAGGCAGGAGCTGGTGCCCCTCTCGCCCAGGCCCACTCCGGCCTCAGGCAGAGAGAGGCCCTCGCTCGGCCCCTCTTTGGCAGGCCTCTGAGCTGGATCGCCAGCCCCCCCCCCCGACTCAGGCCACGCGGCACCTGCCTCCTGCCCCTCTCTCAGGGGTGCAGCTGCAGAGGTCAGGAGCCCCCCAGAAATGCCGCAGGGCCCTGACTGTGAACTCTCCTCTTCACCCTGCCACGGGAAGGAGGGACGCAGACAGGACGGCTGCAGTGCAGGCCCTGGAAGGAGGGAGCCGTCGTGCACCCGAGGCCAAAACCAAACAGGTGTGTCACAAACATCTGCTGGAATGAGGAAGGGTGGAGCAGGCAGCAGCCACGAGGGCCAATGATGGAGGCAGCGGTGGCCACCCAGATCCCCAGGAAGGTCACAAGGAGGGAGGATCAAGCCAGTCATTGTTGTTGTTGTTGTTGTTGTCCCCAGCAGCAGCTGGTATACAGCCTCTGAATATGGAGGATCCGTTTCGCTGCTCGCCTTCACAGCCACTGAGAGGCCTCCTCCACAAGTGTGTCGAATCCCTTTACAAAACAAAAGCAGCTGCCTCCACCGCCACACCTGGATCATGTGGCAATGAGTTGTTCCCTCTTTCACTCGCTAAACCCGAGTTCTACTCGTCTGGGGAGATGTCCGTTTCAGCCAGAGACTGACTGGCTTCTCTCTCGTCACACTTGGCAGGGCTGCTGCTGCTCCTTGTTTTCTGCACTCCTGGCCAGGGCTGCCTCTTGCCGGCTTTTGTTGGGGGCTGCAGCAGAGGCCCGGCTGGGCTGGGCTCTAAGCTCAGCCCCTTCTTCAGAAGGAAGATCCTTCGCTCCCCCCCCCCCCACTCTTTCAGGCCAGACCGGTCCCTTTCCCAGGTGTCCTGTTTGAGACGGGCTGTGTGTACACCATAGAAGAGCGACTTCACTTGTTCTGGGGGGTTGGTTCCCCCCCCCCCCCGGGCCCAGCAGGTGAAATCTTTGCCTGGATGCACTGAGCTGCTGTTCAGGCTGGTTTTCTGCAATGACTCTGCTGGGTCTACTCTGCTCTGCGTGATCAGTCAGCTGAACCCCAGTGGCTTGTCTGTGAACCTGGGGTGTCTCTTTGTGTGCCAGCCGGGTGTCTCCAGTGGCCTCCCTTGGCAGTGGGTGGCAGGAGACATTCTGTGTGCCCATTTGGGGAGCCCCGGCTGCCCGCTTCTTTTTACCTGGGACCACATTCTCAGCGGGACCACATTCGTCCCCTTCCCAGGCTGGGGCCACCTGCTCCAGCAGCCCTCCTCTGCTCCGTTTCGGGAGGAGGGGAGAATTGTGCCACCCTCTTCCTGGCAGCCTGGCACCTGCAGCAGCCGCAGCCGCCGCCTTCAAAGAGGCGCTGTGCAGGTGGGGCCGCTCAGCAGGTCTGGCCCCTCCATGCGCTGCCTGATGCTTTCATCACCAGCCTTCCCACCAATTAGTCCGGGCAGAAGCCGGGCTGAGAAGTCGGGCTCTAAGTGCTACTGCCGGGCTCTGCCCAGCCCCCCCACTGACAATTAAAACTGCTGCTGCCTGACTTTGGCTGCTTTCCAGGCCTCCGGTGAGCAGCACTTCTGTGTGCTAATGAAGACACCTTTGCTGCCGCCGGGGCCCGCTTCTCCTCCTGGCGGACTTGGCTGGGCTGTGCAAGTGTCTGCTCAGAGTTTCCCCTCCTGCGGTTGTTTTCTTTTCTCTTCGCTGCTCCCTCCGCCTGGTTTTGCTGTGTTGCAGCTGATGGTTTGCTTGTTTGTCACCAGTGCTGTCTTTATTAATGGCCACAAAAGGCACCCTGGGTGCCTCCTGTTGGGAGGGGGGAGATGGGAAGAAGAGCCAGCTCTGCGCTCCTGAGGCCGCCCAGTGCTGGCGACGGATTGGCAGGGTGCGGGGAACAGGAGGAGGCATGTTGTGCCCGGGGGGGGGGGTGTCACTTTGGGGCCCAGCCTGCCAGGGTGGCTTCTGCTCCTGCAGCAGACCCTTCTCTAGCCTGCCTCAGAGCCCCTCTCACTCAGAGACACCCCCCCCCCACCGCCCAGAAGCGCAGGCCAGGCCGGGGGCAGCAGCGCTTCTCTGGCGCCAGGGCAGGCTCACCTTCCGGGTACTTGTAGTCGCAGGTGATGTCCACACGCTGGTTGCTGCCCACAGCCTTGGTGCTGATAGCCGTGCCAATGGATGTCGTGTCACAATAGACTTTGACTCGCCTCCCGTCTGGGTAAACCACCCAGCGGTTGATGTCGGCGTTCACCTCGGTGAACACAAAGGCCGTGTCGTAGTTGAGCCTCACGTCGCCTTGCTTGACGGCCATGACAGAGGCCGGGCCACACTGGTAGATACCTGCAGGGACAGAGGGAGGGGGGCAGCATCTGCTCAGGCAGGCAGGCAGGCAGGCAGGCAGGCAGGCAGGCAGGCGCCTCTCACAGCTGCGGAGCAGGACCCTGGGCCTTACCTTGGCTTTTCTCTTGTGGCGTGGAATCCACCACCTGCCACCCGCAGAACCCTGTCCCCAGATCCCGACGAACGAACCAGCATTCATTCCAGACATGGTAATCCCTGAAGGCGAAAAGGGAGGCACAGAGTCAGACCCCGCCTGGCTCTGCCACGTGTCTGCTGTGCAGGGGTGGCTGCAGACGAAGTGGGCTGGCTGTGCTCACAAGGGGACGGCGTGGCCAGAGAGGAGTCTGCTAGAACGAGCCTGACTGGGCTGGCTGAGCCAGGGACCCAGGCTGGGCTCTTCCCGTGCTGGGGGGGCAAAACTCCTTGCCAGGCCAGCCAGGATGCTGAGCTCACAGGCACGCAAGCAGGGGGGCTTTGAACCAGCCCCCAGGCAGAAAAGTGCAGGACGACCTCTGCCTTCCTGGAGGTGCTTGCATGACCAGCCGCCACTGCAGGTGCCCAGACCCAGGTGCCCAGACCCGGCCATTCCTTCTGCCCAGGTGGGCGCAGAACTAGACCCAGGGGGCCCCTGCAGTCTTTGCCCATCCGCTGGCTGATGGTTTCCCACTGCCTGGCAGACAGGAATCAGCAGGGAAGCGCTCCTGGCACAGAGATGCCCTGCATGCTGGGAAGGTGGCATTTCTGCCTGGGCAGCAGCTGTCCTGGGGCCCAATGCACAGGGAGTGGGCAGGGTGGCAGCTGGCCCAGTGTCCAGCCCGACAGAGCGCATGACGGTGGGGCAAACGGCACCGACTTCCTTTCCTTTCTCACCATTAGTGCAGGCCAAAGAACCTCTCCAGCAGCCAGACTCTGGACATGAGAAGCCACCTGCTTGCCAAATGCTCCCCCCCCCCCAGGCGTACAGTCCTAACCCAGCAGCAACAGACATTTTGAAAAGGTCCCTTCTCCGACACCTCCCCTCCCCTCCTTGCGGGCCAAGGCGCATGCGGATCAGGCCAGGGCTCTGGGGCTGCGGTTTCTGCTGCCTGGGAACGTGCAAGAGGCACAACTCAACCTTTGGGGCTGGGAAAGTCGGCCTCCCTCCCAAGTAGGGCACACATCATAGTTCCAGAATGTCCTCTGATGTAGGGTGGCCGATGATCGGTGTTTCGTTGGTAAGAGTAATGTGCATTTTCAACCTCATTTTATTAGTTTAGGATCCAACTATCGTTTAGCTCAGGGGTTCTCAACCTTTGGAGGCCCGAGTACCCCCTATCATGATCCAATTTTCTGAAGTGCCCCCCTGCTAATTAATTGCTAATTAATTGGAGCAATCAATTGGATAAATCAATTAATTAATTAGCTAATTAATTGTTAAATAAAAAGTACTAAAAAAATTTTAAATGTGAAAAAATGTCTTAACTCTGTGTGTGTGTGTGTGTGTGTGTGTGTGTGTGTGTGTGTGTGTGTGTTTGTGTGTGTGAGAGAGAGGGGGGAATTGCATTTAAGTTCTAACTAACAAGTAATTAACTACTGATTGATGCTGATAAGGGGCAGGCTCTGGCGTACCCCCTGCCATTGGTCCGCGTACCCCTAGGGGTACTCGTAGCACAGGTTGAGAACCCTTGGTTTAGCTACCTTGAGGATCTGCCTGGACTGAAAGGTGAGGTAAAAATATTGTAACAAATAAAGCAAAATGGATATTCTCGACCAGGTACATAAGAACATCAGAAGAGCCTTGCTGGATCAGGCCAAAGGCCCATCTAGTCCAGCTTCCTGTATCACACAGTGGCCCCACCAGATGCCTCAGGGAGCACAAGACAACAAGATAACCTGTTTCCCGCTGACACTCCCTTGCACCTGGCACAGAGAAAACCCACTTCTAAAACCAGGAGGTTGCTTATGGCTTGTAACCTGTGATGGTCTTTTCCTCCATGAATCTGTCCAAACCCCTTTTAAAGGCATCTAGGCCAGGTGCCATCACCACATCCTGTGGCAAGGAGTTCCACAGATGAATTACAC
Organism: Plestiodon gilberti rubricaudatus; assembly: GCA_026170595.1. Taxonomy (NCBI): domain Eukaryota; kingdom Metazoa; phylum Chordata; class Lepidosauria; order Squamata; family Scincidae; genus Plestiodon; species Plestiodon gilberti. Next base: position 964,777 of record JANXHW010000014.1, on the reverse strand, counting down.
GCTGGGTAAAGAAATATTTTCTTTTATCCGTTCTAACTCTCCCTCCACTCAATTTTAGTGCATGTCCCCTGGTTCTGGTGTTGTGCGAGAGGGAGAAGAATTTCCCTCTATCCACTCTCTCCATCCCATGCATAATTTTATACGTCTCGATCATGTCCCCCCTCAGGCGCCTTTTTTCTAGACTGAAGAGCCCCAAACGCTGTAGCCTTTCCTCATAAGGGAGGTGCTCCAGCCCACGAATCATTTTTGGTTGCTCTTTTCTGCACCTTTTCCAATCCAACTATATCCTTTTTGAGATGTGGTGACCAGAACTGTTCACAATACTCCAGATGTGGCCTTACAGGCTAACACAGGCGGAGTCATTCAGGCAATCTCCTTTGTTGATTTTGCACCAAGCCGGTTAATGGACTATAGCCACATACACTCTGTCCTGGCCCACAGAGTATTTCTCTACTGGCTGCTCTTTGTCTTGGCCACTTGCTGCACACGGTTAGCATGACAAGGAACCTGGCGGCATCCTGGGCTGTTAAAAGGTGGAGCGTTTCCCTACGGGGGCAGAAAGAAAGAGGAGGGTCCACTCTGGCCTGAATTCTAAAGACGGTGCAGAGAACATGCTGGCAGTTCATCCATGCTCTGGCAGCTGCTGGTCCTCCTCCTCATTGCGGGGTTTGGGGTGCTGCTCCCAAAGTGAGAATGGGTGTGCAACAGGATCCTGCACCTCTGGCCACCGGATGTGCGCAGGGAAGGGTGGCCCTTCAAGGGAGGTCTCTCTCCGGGTTGCTGTTGCCAGAGTTGCTCTACGGAGGATCCCCACCCACCCCTGCCAGCCGAGGCCGTACAAGTTGACAAACTTACCATGTGGAGTCCTGGCCAATCTTGAGGCTCTTCCCTGAGGGGTCGTAGTATTTGTCAATGCTGAGAGTCCGGTCTACATCATGAGCAGAGTTGAAGTTCGTGACCAGGCGGGTCGGTATCCCCAGACATCTCAGGACTGAGAGAAAGAGGGGGGGGGGGTGCCGTGTCAGGGTCAGGCACTGGGTGAGGGCCCATCTCTGACCCCCCACCCAGTACTAGTGGCGCCCAATGGCCACCAGGGGGCCCAGCGCAGGCCTTTGTCCAGGGCGCTCTGCACCCTGGCAGTGGCGCTTCCTTCCTTCCTTCCTTCCTTCCTTCCTTCCTTCCTTCCTTCCTTCCTTCCTTCCTTCCTTCCTTTCGGCAGCCCCGTGGGCACCCTCTGTGTTGCCACTGCATACCTGTGCCTGCTACTCCTGCAAAGACCCAGCACTGCCCGTATTTGACCGACGAGTAGTTGTTCTGCGCCCACTTCCTGAGGATGGCAACACTCCCGTCCCATCTGGAGGGGTTCTCATGGTTGGCGAACTGCACATTCCACTTGCCCTCCAGCACCCCGTTGTCATTGTCATTGGAGTTGACCTGCAGCAGGGGAGAAGCAGCCCTGGAGCAAGAACGCGAAGGAAGGGCCTTTCCAGAGCCCTGGCCAAAGCGCTCTCCTGCCAGGGCGGAGGCAGAGGGAGCCCACGGCGAGGCTCCTGGCCTTACCATGGAGCTGACCACTCGGCCGACATATCTTGGGTCACTTCGACGAGACGTGTCCCCAGCTGGGTCCTGGCGGTGGTAGAGGCTCAGATCCAAAAGCAGAAGACAGAGGTTCAGGATGTTCTCTTGAAACTGGAAGCAGAAAAGGCAGCAGTCAGAAGAGCGACAGTTTCCGCAGCAGAAGGGGCCGCAGAAGGCAGGCGCTGAGCCCCCCTGCAAACGTGGTTGGTAGTCCGCCTCCTGCCTCCGCTGGAAATTGAGGCAGCCTTGAGTGAGTCTCTTTCTCTCTTAACTGGCTCTGAGACCCGACTCTGCAGACCCAGATAAGAGAAAGAGACTCACTCAAGGCTGCATCAATACCAGCAGAGGCAGGAGGCGGACTGGCGAAACCTACCACGTCTCAGTGCAAGCAAGCAGTCACGGTTGGATGCAACTTGGAGTGGCCTGCTTTGCGCAGCTCCACTCCCCTGTCGGGGTCCAGCTCGTCCTCCTGCTCCACCACCTAGACTAGAGCCAGGGCCGGCTCAAGACCTCCTGACACAGTCATAAGAACATAAGAAGAGCCCGGCTGCTGGATCAGGCCAAAGGCCCCTCTAGTCCAGCTTCCTCCTGGACTCACAGTGGCCTCACCAGATGCCTCAGGGAGCACACAAGACAACAAGATACCTGTATCCTGTTGCCACTCTCTTGCATCTGGCATTCAGAGAAAAGCGACTTCTAAAACCAGGAGGTTGCTTATGGCTTGTAACCTGTGATGGACCTTTCCTCCATGAATCTGTCCAAACCCCTTTTAAAGGCATCTAGGCCAGGTGCCATCACCACATCCTGTGGCAAGGAGTTCCACAGATCAATTACACGTTGGGTAAAGAAATATTTTCTTTTGTCCGTTCTAACTCTCCCTCCACTCAATTTTAGTGCGTGTCCCCTGGTTCTGGTGTTGTGCGAGAGGGACAAGAATTTCCCTCTATCCACTCTCTCCATCCCATGCATAATTTTATACCTCTCAATCATGTCTCCCCTCAGGCGCCTTTTTTCTAGACTGAAGTGCCCCAAACACTGTTGCCTTTCCTCATAAGGGAGGTGCTCCAGCCCAGAAATCATAGTCTGGAGGCAACTTGCCACATGTTGCCCCCCCTTACCCAAAGATGTGCCAGCCTCTGCTTCTCCCACGCCCCCATGTTCTAGCACAGCACTCTCCTCCCCTCAACATGTCCTCTTCCTCTCTGCCCCCCCTTCTGTGGAGGAGGAGGAGCAATGGAGGCAAGACGCAGGCAGAGAGGGGTGCCCTCCAGCGACCTGCGGTTTGAGGCGACTGGCCCAGTGTCTATATCCAGCCTGCCTGCTGCACATTGTTCTTGCCTTGTGAGTAGCCCCCCCCCAGTTCTTCAGTGGAAACTCCCCAGCTCATTCCTTTATTTCTGCCCCCCCCCCCATTTCTGAGCCCTTCTGACATGGTAAGTACGGTTGCCAAGCCTGAGGCTCTGCAGCAGGACCTCCCAAAGCCTCCCCCTCTTGCTCTGCCCCATGGCCAAGGCTGTGATCCTGCGCACAATGGTGCCCTGGAGATGGGGACCCAGCTGTGTGCAGCCCCCTGAGGCTCCCTCGCCCAGGAAGACGTGGCCCCCTCCTCACCTGGCCAAAGTACCAGCCTCGGGCTTCAATGTACTGGGCGTTCCCCACAAAGATGATGCTGTTTTCGTTCAGGACATACTCGCATCTCTCCGCCTCGTTGCCAATGTAGACGAGGTCACCTGTTGGGCACAGAGCCGGGTTAGAGCTGTGCGCAGTGGCGGCACGCCTGGGCCTCCCCTGGGAGCCTGCGCAGGAAGGGAGCAGAGAGAGTCCAGCCGGGGAGGGGGGAGGGAGGGAGGGGGCTCTTCAGTCGCTTCCTCCTTTTTTGCTCCCCCAACATTCTGCTTGTGTAAAAGGAGGCGGGCGGGCGGGGGGGGAGCACTTGCAGGTCAGCAGTGGGCAAGGACAATTCGGAGGATGCAGACGTAGCCACAAGTGCAAATATCTTCCTAGGACCTAGGTAATTTGGTCAGGTTGTTATCAGGCATTATGCAGCCAGTGTGGGTGTGCCAACAGTGGAGTGTGGGGCAGCCTGGGGGAGCCCCACTCGGCTATAGCAGTTAGCTGGGTGGCTGGGGCCACAGGTGCCTTGAGCACTCTGGTCACAAGGGGAAAGGAGGGGTTGACACTGTTTCAGTCACAACATCACTCCGAAGATACTCTAACCCAAGGACGGAAGGAAGATGCTATCTCAGCTGGGGCGGGGGGGGGGGGGAGTCCTTGCTGCTCCCTATGACTGACAGGACAGGTGGGTGACACGAGCAGTTCCTCCCCAGCTGAACTCAATGGGCGAAGGAGTCAGGCTTTGAGATGGAAACCGCCCGCACCGCCTCCTGGTTGATGACCGGTGTCAGGAAGTGGGCTGGCGAGTGTCTTGGTTCTGCTGGACCTCTTGGCCTTGTGATGCCATCATGGACTAATGTCTCTTTCTGGCTGGGGTGAGATGCGAGGGCAGCGTTTGGCAGGGGCTTCCGTCCTGCATGGAGGGTAGATTCCAGACAGGGGATTCCTGCTAGACACTATTGGTGTAGTTGGGCTTTAGCAGCACATAAACCATGTCTCACATGTCATTCAGCACCTATATGAAACTGCAGGGGGATCAGGGGAATTGGGTGTAATATCCCCAACAACAACAACAGCAACAACAACGAAACTGAAACTGAAATAATAATAAACGGAAGGGCTGATTTTCACCCCGCAAGAACAGGCACTACAAACAAATGTCATAAAGCCTAAAATCCAGAAAGTCAGTGAAAAAAATCCTAAGTGCAGACTGTGCCACGTAAAAGATGAAACTGTGTCTCACCTGATATGTGAGTGTAGTAAGATTGCACAGACAGATTACAGAGTTAGACAAAACAGAGTTGCAAAACTACTCCATTGGTCATGATGTAAAAAGTATGGTTTGCCCGCCTCAAAAAATGCTTGGGAACATCAGGTCGAGAAGGTGGTAGAGAATGAGCACGTTAAGATCTTGTGGGATTTTAGAATCCAAACGGATAAACACCTTGAACATAACACACCTGTTATAACCATAGTAGAAAACAGAAAGGTTTGGATAATTGATATTGCAATTCCTGGAGATGCCAGAGTCGACAGAAAATGTACTTCACGGTTTGGGTCCAGGATATCTGAGGGACCGCCTTCTCCCATACATTCCGGCCCGCTCTCTTAGGTCATCTGAGGGGGCTCTCCTGCGTGTACCACCTCTATCGCAAGTTAGGGGAGTGGCAATACGTGGGCGGGCTTTCTCCGCTGTGGCGCCACAACTGTGGAACTCCCTTCCAGGGGATCTGAGAACCACCCCCTCCCTCATGACTTTTCGGCGAGGGCTCAAAACATTTTTGTTTCGTCTCGCGTTTGGGTGATGGGTTGTGGTCTGCCTCCTGTGTCTCAAGATGCTCTGCCATGCTGCTTTTGTGCTCCATATTGTCCCCCCCCCCGTGGATTTTATTGTTTTTAAATTAAGTATGTATTGTTTTAAACTTATTTTCTGTATTTTAAACTATGTTTTTTATTTTTGTTGTAAGCCGCCTTGGGCATTTGCCTCGGCATAGGATAAGGCAGGATATAATTTTTTTTAATAAATAAATAAATAAATAAATAAAAAGAACTGGAAAAAATGACAAAATATCGAGACCTGGCTCGAAAAATATTGGGAATTATTTTAAGCAGCTACGATGTACTGAAGTAACACCACTGGAATTGCAAAAAACAGCACTCTTAGGGGCATCTTATTACATATTGCATCAATATCTAGTTCAGGGGTGGCCAAACTGTGGCTCCTGAGCCACATGCGGCTCTTTGACGTATAATGTGCTGCTCTCGGAAATATGTTGGCTGAGCTCCTTTTTGTATCACAATTAATATATAAAAGATAAATAAGAATTTTTCAAGCTTTGTAATTATTTATCAGGTATAAACTGAGAGTCCACTGGATTAAAACATAAATTTAATGTTCATGGTGAGTAAATATGTTTAAGAATTTAAATGCTCCTTAAACATTGCGGCTCTCAGACATCTCATGTATGGCTCTCAAACATTTAAAGTTTATCATATTTGGGCTCTTGCATTAAACATGTTTGGCCACCCCTGATCTAGTTGATACTTAGGTTTCAGGTCGAAACTTGTATCCACTATTTAGCACCAGTCAATGACACTTTTTATCTATCTGACTGTGTTCTATGAGGTTTTGAATAAATAAATTAATAAGAATAATATATTTGGAGTATTTATACCCCACTTTTCTTAACCCTGGTGGGTAACTCAAAGTGGCTTACAAGATAAAAATCAAAACGTTACAGTGTATACCGACAACAACTCTACATCTCCGTTACACTTGGTGCAGGAGAGGCGGTGCAGGTCTTGAACAGTCACCGGGAGTCAGTCGTGGGCTGGATGAGGGCAAACAAGTCGACAGACAGGGGTCTTTTTGGTCAGGAGACCTGGCTGCTGCTCTGCTTAGGGATTTTCAGCCTGTTCTGGAGGGAGTTGAAGGAGCAGTTTTCAGTTTTGTGGTGCTTCTGAACCCAACTGTACACTTGGGTACCCAGGGCTCTGCTGTGACCTGGGGCACCTCTGCCCCGCTTAGATTGGTGTGCCAACTGCTTCCTTCCTTGGGTCAGTCAGACCCGACTGTGGTTGTCCACGCACGGGTTACACCACATCTGGATTACTGCAATGCGCTCTACATGGGGCTGCCCTTGAAGACCACCTGGAAACTTGGACTAGTGGAGAAATCTGGCCAAGGAGTGCTGACTGACTGCCGCAAGGTCAGGTGGGCAGGTGACGTGACGCCTCCACTTTGTCAGCTGTGCTGCTGGTTCCAGCCTGTTTCCGGTGCAACTAAAGATGCTGCTAGTTGTTGTCCTCTTCAGAGCCCCCGGGACTGCTTGCTTCCCCCCCCCCCCGCACTCCTCCTGAGCTCAACTGAGAGGGCGCGTCTTCTTGAGCGTCCTCCACTGGCTGAGGTGCCTGAAGAAGGTGACTTATGAGAGGGGCATCTTCCTCTCACATGGCACCCAATCTGTGAAACTCCTTGCCCCAGGATGTGAAATGTATCATTGCCACAGTTTCAACAGTAGCCAAATACTACATCTTCGCTTCATTTAGCCTTTAGAGATGAAGTTCCTGCTGGTCGTTGGTGAGTGGCCCTAGGTATGTTTGTTTGTTTGTTTGTGATTGATTGACTGAATGATTTAAAATGTTTATACCCGGACTTTGCCCTTCTGTTCAAGGTGCCCAAGGTGGCGCACAAGATAATGTTAAAACAATTACAAGTTAAAAGCATAAACCTGTGGCTGCTGGTATTGATGGTAGTGGTTTGGTTAGTACTTATTTTTTATGGTTATACTTGAATTGTTGTACCAGTATATTGCATGTGAGGGTCTTAAAACAACAACAACAACAACAACAACAACAACAACAATCCCTATTGCCATTGGTGTACTAGGCGCAATCCCCAAGGCCCTTAAGAAATATCTGGCCAATATAGGCATTGCAAGATAACAGGTGAACAACTGCAATAAGCCACACAACTAGGAACGTCATACGGTGATATCTCACCAGTTCTTAAACTCTTGGGTAGAGTTTGAACTAGTGAGCACCGCAAAATCTTAATCCAAACATGATGGGCTGTAATAATAATAATAATAATAATAATAATAATAATAATAATAAATTATACCTTGATTTTTCTCCCACTAGGGCGACTTACAAAACCAAATAAAGGCAATCAATACAATTCGAGAAAAAATAAAATCCAACAGCAGCAAAAAACCAAAACATCAGCAAAAATAACCAGACAGGTTCCCAGAGAGCTGCAACCAGGGAAGGCCTGCTGAAACAGCTAAGGCTTCCCTCTCCAGCAAAATGTCAGCAGGGAGGGGAAGAGCAGTATGTCTCGTGGCAGGGAGTTCCACAGGGTGGGGGGGGCCACCACTGAGTAGGCTCTCTTCTTATGTGTCACCATCAGCACAGCCTCCAAGGGCAGCAGGGCAGGCAAGGGCACCCTCCTTCCCGGGGCAGATAGATTCACACTGTACTGTTGGGGATGAGCACAGGGCTCTAGAGCCAGCCCCCCCCCCAATACAACACGGGCAGGCAGCCCAATCCTCCCTCCCTCCGTGCCAATGCAGCCATGCCAACGGGGTGCACGCTGCATCCCATGGGGGGGGGAGTTTCTCTCCTCCAGGTAAGGGAACGTTTGTTTGCTTGCCCTGGGGTAAGCCCTCACCAGCTACTTTGCTGGTGCAAGTCCAAGTTGACCTGGGTAGGCGGATCGAGGAAGAGAAGGGGGGTAGGATTTCAGTGGCACCTACTGCCCCTTCCTGGACTCAATCTGCCCCTCCCCGCCCCCGTCTCTGCCCCGTTCCTCCCTACTCTGCTCAACCCCACCGCTGGCTTTCTGGTGGGGCAGCCTCTGCCAACGGTCTTTCAGTGCCATTGCCTTTTGTAGCGGCACTCACAAAATGGTTGCTGGCGGCACGCTGTGCTTGCTGTCAGCAACCATTTTACAACAGCAGAACACCGTTCTGCTGCCATAACCCCCCACCCTTGCGCCAGCCCAGTCTTAGTAGGATTGGGCCATAATCAGCCCAGATGAAACAACAGAGGCAAGACCTGGTCATGAAGCCTTGTAGGGCTCAAGATCTGAGAAGCTGCATTTGGCACCACCAACAGGAGGGCACACCTAGGTGCGCTTCCCCGCTGCGAGGCTGGTCCTTCGAGGGGACTGCGAGCCCGTCCGGAACAGGCTGCTGACAGGCTGACCATTCACGGGTTCAGCCCCAAGCAAGCAGCCCACGTTCAGGGACCAGGCCAGAACCCTACAGGGCGGGGCCAGCGCCGCGGCTTGACTCCAGCGGGAGGTGCTGTCCATGTGGTTCCAGCTCCACCACAGTTGCACTTCTGTGCTTCTTCATTTTGATTTGACTGAATTTTAAGGGGGTGGTAAACTGCCTGGGTGCTCCCTGACCAGAGCAGATCTGTTACGAAACAAGTAAGTGAAAGGGGTCAGGTAGCAGGTGGTGGGACTGAGCCTGCTCTGCCAGAAATAGGACCAGCTTTAGGGTCTTTGGGCCAAGTTGGGCCAAGTGGGCCCTGTCCGGCTAGGCCCCCCCCCCGGGCTTGGCGGATTGCGAGGTGAGTGGAGCTCCGGGTGTGCTTCATGTCGCCAGCGCTGGAAGCGACCTCCCACCCTCCCTTGCGTCTGATTGGCCCAATATTGGGGCAATCCAGAAGCAATTGGCAGTGACATGATGATGTGATGATGTCATCGCGTCACTGCCAAAATACTTCCGGGCGCATCCGATGGGCCCCCACAGCTCCTGGCTTGAAACCTGGCAAGCTATTGCCAGTCGGTGTCGCAGAGGCTGCGCCATCGCACGGGGCAGCCTCCCGCGCTCACCTCTTCCGCTGGGGACACCTCAGACATTCCGAGAACGGAGCAGCCACCTCCTGCCTGCTGCCGGGCAGAGAACTGGAGGGAGAAGAGCCAGCCCAGGCAGGCAGCCCCAGAGCCGGAGAAGGCGGAAGCTGCTGTTGCAGCTGCTGCTCCTTCCCCATTCCGCAGAAGCCTCCAGGGGAGGGTGTTCAAAGAACCGCACATTCCTGTTCTGGAATGCTGAGGCCGGGCAGCTCCGCCTGGCTTCCTCCTTGGGGACTCCTCCTTGCTGCTCAGCCAGGGACTTCCAGGTACCTTCCGCCAAGTGATGGGCCGGGCGGCATTGACTGGGGTGACTCCTCCAGGCCTGGGGCACAGGATGCCCTTTGTCACCAGGATGGGAGGACTCCCTGGGTCCCTGTAGCCTGGTGCTGCCCCCCCCCCCCGGGATGAGCCTGCAGAGGAAGCTGCCAGCCAACTCCTTCCTTCCAGGTCCTGGGAGGAGAGACAGAGCGGCCACCTCCATGGACGGGCAGGTGGAGAAGGGCAAGCGGTGGCTTTCCTGTCCAACTGTGGGTGGGTCCGGGGAGCTGACCGTGTGGAGGCTGCAGCATCCCCCTTGGAGGACCACGAGCAAGCGGGGGGTGGGTGTGACCTTGCCCTTGCCAGGAGCCAGCAGTGCTCGGAGGGGCGGGTGGCCGACCACCTCAGCTCCGAGGAGGCCCAAGCCAGGACAGGGGCAGCGGCAGCAGAGGGGGTCAGGCAGCACTCGCCCCGTGGCTGGCAGGGCGACTTGCTTCCTTCCTGCTGCCCCTTGTCTTCCAGCCAGCCCTGGGCAGCAGTGAGGTGCTGCCACCCGGTCTTCTGGGTGAGCATCTGCTGAGGATGCCCGCCTGCCTCCCATCCCAAAGAAGAGGGTCTGAAGAAGACACACCTTCCTCCTCCTCGGCTTCAGGTGCCTCCCACTCTTGGGAGGGGGACGCCACCCATTCCTGAGGCTCAGAGAGGAGGTCCTCTGCTGCTGCCCCCCCCCTCAGGTCAGCTGTTAGCTCCCCCCAGAGAGTGGGGAGACGACGTGCATCGGACTCTGGGGTGAACCTGGGAGAGACCCAAAGTGCCGCCCATTGGTCATGCAGCAGGTGTCAAGAAGGGGCCAGCTGGGGTGCCGAAAAGTGTTGAAGGCTCCAGGGGTGGGGTGGGGTGATTTAAGCTCGAAATAGAGGTCAGGGCTGCCTCGTTGGGTTAGCCGAGCCCAAAAACCCACTTCCAAGCACAGCCAGCCAGTCAGCAAGAGGCCTCGGGGAGCCCCCAAGTGGGGAGGCAAAGGCCACCTTCTCCCCCCCCCCCATCAGGGGCTGCATCTGCCATCATCATCCCCAAACTGGGCGATATTTCTGAGCTTCAGAAATATAGTTGACATGGACCTGCTGCGAATGCAAACGATGCAGCTGGCCAGGGACTGGCTGTGTGCTTTGCTGGGCGAGTGACAGAGAGGCTCTTTCCACAACCACGCCCACCTCACCTGCTGCGAGTTTCAAAATGCCCAGGGTTTTATACCAGGAGAACGAAGGAGGTCTGAGTGAGGCTGTCTGTGTGGCTGTTTCCAGGCAGGGGGGGGGCTGTCCTTGAGGAGGACTCCCTGCCCGCCAGCTGTTGGCAACAGCCAGCCAGGTGGACCGACTGGGGACAGTCCCAAGCGAGAGATGCGCCTCCTCCTCCTCCTCCTCTTGCCAGGCCAAGAAAAGAGGCCTGCAGGGAGACACAGGCCCAGGCTGCAAGAGGCTGGCTCCTCGGTGGCAGGCCCCCAGCGTGAGGCCAGAGGCTGGGAGAGGCAGAGCCTCTCTTTCATGCAGCAGCAGCAGCAGCCCCCTTCCTTCTCCTGTCCGAAGCACCGATCTTACCTGAGCACCACGGGTTGAAGAGCAGGACAAACTGCCCCAGGAACCTGCTGTAGACTTGGTTGCCGCAGGTCACCTGCAGGCTCAGCTTGTAGCGCCCGATGGCAGCGGTGGCCGGGCTGCTGAGGGAGAAGGTTGCGCTGTTGGCATCGCAGGACCCTTGGGCTGCACTCCAGGCACCTCCGCTCAACCCGCTGGAGACGGCAAAGGCAGCCCTGGTGTGGTAGGACTCCGAAGGGGCCGCTCCTGTCAGTCACAAAAGCAGCGTTGTTGACGGCCCAGGCTGGCTGCACCCAGTGGGGAGAGCCGCAGACTCTGCAGGGTGCTGCCCCCCCCAAACCTGCTACAAGGCTGAAGCCCATACGTGGCGCTGACCTCGTGTGGCCGGGGGTGTGTGTGTCTCCCAATTGCTTCTTCACGTGGTGTGGTTGGGCCAAGTGGGACCCAGCAGCCCACGCCTGCCCCCCCCCAGACCTGGCTTGCTGCCTTCACTACTGCCCCCCCCACTGCGAACGGCAGCAGGCCTGCCCCAAGTCCTAGCTGTGCCTGGCACAGTACTGGGAGGTGCTGCCCCCCCCCGTGTGGCCTGACCCTGACCGGAGGCCCTGCTGCATTGTCCTCCCCCCTGGGTGTGCAAAGTGAACCCCCCCAGAGACTCCCAATGGGTTCTCCGACCCCAACCTGGCCTCTCCCATTCCCTGCTCTTCTCCTCCCCACACCACCACCATAGCTAGAGACAGACATGCATGTATACGGGGGGGATGACACCCGTGTCACCAGTGGGGGCCCCAACCCATGAGATCAAAGCAAGAGAGCTGACCTGTCCTATTGCCATGCAGCACCCAAACATATTTGTGAGAAGCTTCCAGCAGGGAGGGAGGGGTCCCTGGCGAAGATGCCTCCCCCCCCCGCAGTTCAGGGTCGCACAAAGAGGCAGCTCACCGGAGGGCCTATTGGAGTGGAGGGTTTGCACCGCCCCCCCCCGGTGACATGGGAAGAGACCCCAGGAGGGGCCAGTGGCCAGAGATCCTCCTCACCTGTTTCCGCGATGAAGGCTAAGCTCTCTTGCGGCTGGGGAGGCCTGTTGTAGTACAGCGTGACGGAAAAGACCTGTCCGCGGCGAACGACCAGCTCTGTGCAGGCAAAGCGACTGGTGCGATGCGCCTCAGCGTTGGCTGGGATCTGCCAGCTGATGTGTGTCGGTGTCAGAGCTGTGAAGGAAGAAGCCAGAGGGACAGGTGTGTGTGTGTGTGTGTGTGTGTGTGTGTGTGTGTGAATGCAGCCCTGGGTCCCCTCCAGACCACCGCAGCTCCTCCCCAAACACTCCAGAGAGGTGGAATCCCAGCAGTGACACCCAAAGACCTCTCTCTGAGCGGCTGGCTGCTTCTTCGGAGGCGGGGAGCATGGCGGTTCTTCCGAAGGGCAAGGGGGTGTAAGCGGGGGGGGGGCTCTCTCCCCTCACAAGTGCGTTAAAGGGGAAGCCGTGAGGGATTATAGGCAGGCGGGAGACCCGCTAGGATCCATGTGCTTCCAAAGCTGACCTGCGGGGCAGCAGGCACCTTGCGCCCCCCCCCCCGGGGAACGCCATGGTCCAGCAGCTGCCTGGCTCGGGGGTGGCTCCCGTCCTGGGAGAGGCTCCAAAGGTCCTCCTGCCCTGGGAGCCTCCTGTCTCCCCCCCCCCCCAGGGAAGAAGTCCCAGCTGCTCTCTGCCCTCCAGGGGTGGGTGCTGCGACCAGGGATGCCGACCCAGGCTGCAGTAGCAGCGTGCCAGCCAGAGGGAGGGCACAGGTCCGGCCTCCATGCCACACCCAGAGGGCAGGCCGGGCCTCCAGATCTCCTTAGCTGATGCTGCAGAGCGAGGAGCCATCGCCAGCATCTTCCAAGGGTTGTGCTGTCTAGACCACAACACCGTGACCATTCTGAGCAGCAATGGTGAGAGCGAGAGATCAAAGGCTCAAAAGGTCCCTGTTTGTTTGGGTGTCTGAGGAAGGTCAGGAAATGGCCTGATGTCTTAGAAGTCACGGACCTCCAGCAGGGAGGGACAGAGGGAGAACGAGCGCAGGGTCGGGGCCCCTGCAGAGTAGCCGTCGTCCTGCGTGGCGCTTTCATGAGGAGGAGGCGGGTCTGAGGACCAAGGTGGAGGGACGTGATGAAGGAGACACAAGCTGGGGCGGCAGCCAGCGGGGTAACTAGAGCCCTCAAAGCAGGAAGGCTCTCTGGTGGAGCTGGAAAACTGCTGCTGCTGCTGCTGCTGCTGGAGTGGGGTGTGTGTGTGTGGTCTCATTGGGGGAGGGAGCAGCAGGGGAGAAGACCAGGGAGGAGGACACGCTGTTCCAGGCACCCCAGAGCCTTCGGGACTGAGCTGCCTCCACCTGCCTGCCACCCTCCTGCATGATGGACCCCCCCCCCCTCCTGCACCATCATCACTTGCAGCGCATGCAGCTGAGCTGGCTGAAGACTCCCACTGGGCACCAGAGTCACACCCTGGAGGGGAAGCTGCCGAGAGGGCCGTTCTTGGGTGGGTGGGGAGCACATGGTTTCTGCTAGAAAGCCATTCCTCCTTCCCGGAAGGGCCGCGAGCGAGGCAGCTGGAGGGCCTGGCTGGACTCCTCGGAAGTGGGAGGCGGCGGCAATGGTGCAGCAGTTGCAGCTGGGGGAGGGGGAGGCATCCTCAGCTGGTTCTAGTCCATAAGCAGTTGGACCACATTCAGCCTCTTCCTCCTGTCCTGTCCTGCCCAGCATGGCTGTGGGGAGGGCAGACAGTCGGCTGGCCAGATGCCTCCAAGCGGGACAGAGTGCAGCGAGACCTTGAGGAGAAGGAATGTGGGCAGATGCAGCTTTTTAAACAACCTTAGAGCACAATCCTAGGCTTGTCTACTCAGAACAAGCAAGCCCCATTGTGTTCAGAGTGGCTTGCTTGTTCTGAGTAGACATGGCTAGGATTGTGCTCTAAGGTTGTTTAACAAGCTGCTACGCCCACACTCCTTCTCCTCGAGGTCTCGCTGCACTCTGTCCCGCTTGGAGGCATCCTGGCCAGCCTAGGAGACAGGCAGGCAGCAGGCTGTTTCCACCCCACACTCACCTTCCATCTCGGTCTCCGGCTCTCCAGCTGGGGCCTCTATTGCATGCTCCTTGCAGCTCTCCTGCTGCCCGCTGAGTTGGGTGTGAAGTGTGAGAGGCACAGGCACTGCTGATCCCTAAAAAACTATCCCGGTGCAATTAGCCAGTTCCTATAATCTGTGGCCACGCAAGGGCAATTTTCCTGCTCATGGGGAGGTGCAGCAGCCGTGGGAGGAGAAGTCATCCTGGCTTACTCAGAGGAAGTGCATTCCCTTGCATGGGGATGACATGCAGGACTTCCTCTCGGCAATCCAAGGTGATCTCTGGCCCTCCCAGAGATGAGGAAATGGGTGGGGAGGAGGAGGGAAAAGCTGCAGGGCAAGAGGCTGTTTGTCCCCCCCCCCGCCCCGCCTGGCCCTGCTGGCTGCTGCACACTCCCCTCCCTCCCAGCCAAATGGTCCTTGCAACGGGGCCTCTGTGGCATGGCGGGCACAACGCTGCTGTCCTGCCCTTCCTCCAAGGCGCTCAGGGTGTGGCCCCATTCATGCCTCATGAGGAGAAACCTGTGGGGGGCTACGTGGAGGGGTGGTGGTGGTGATGACGATGCCCCAAGCGAGGAGGGCAGCATACTGCACACTGGCGTGCTTGGGGGGCCTGCTGTTCAGCTTCCCAACGGCATGTCCCCCCCCCCATCTTTGTCGTGGCTCTGAGGGTGGGAGCCGCTCAGGGAGGCCACTATCCGTCTTGCTCCAAGTCGCAGCTCCTCTGTAGGCCACAGAACACCACGTTCCTTCCGCCTCCTGGGGTGGGTCTTTTCCTCCAGTGGCCTCTGGTCAGTGCTCGAGGATGACGTCTTCCAGCTTTGGTTTCCAAAAGCACGAGTGAGACGCCAACGGGAGCCTACACTGGACCAAGTTAGCGTAGGCTGCCTACCGCACCTGTTTCCTGGGTGAAGCTGTCACGGAATCCTTGTGAAGCACAGCTCAGCTCAGCTCAGCCGGCAGCATCGCCCTCCCTGGCCCAGGGCTGCCCCTGTCCCTCTATGATGGGGTCCCACTCAGGCTCCCCCACCTCTCTGCTGGAGGCTCCCGTCATCGGCCCACATGTGCCGCCGGATGCGCTGACGTGCCTCCGTTCCCACCGGTCTCCTGGCTCTTTTCGGCACTCTTGGGAGGGAGGCTGCTGCCACCTCCTCCGGCTCTGACTCATGACCAGCTGTGACGGGGGGGGGGCTGGTACCTGCTCCTCTCCAGCTTCGGGGGTTTTCCAGGCCCCCAGTTCTGTCTGCCATACACCAAAGGGCATGATTCCCCCCCCACACACACACATATGTTGTGTTGGCAGCCATGCTGATCGCGGCCCATGCATGTTTCCTGGGCAGATGGTATCTGCCTAGGTTGACTTTCCGGTTTGGAGATGCAACCGCTAAGCTGCCACTTGGTCCTTGTTTGTTTGTTTCCTGCCCCTTCGCAGGGAGACAGCCCTGCTCAGCCACCTCCTCCAGCCTCCTTGCTCGCTCGCTTGCTCGGCAGCCCTTTCATGCTGGATCCTGGAAGTCTGCCACAGGGCTTCGGTTGAGCAATGCAGCTGTTCCCGGGTCCCCACCCACTTTAATGTGGTCCCTCCCGATGCGCTGCTGCTGCTGCTGCTGCTGCTGCTCTCTGTCTGCTCAGGAGGAAGGAGCCTGCTCCAAAAACTGCTCTGAGTCACCAAATGTCTGGAAGGAAGTTCTGGAGGCTGGCCGGGCCCATGCCCCCAATCCTGGGCTCCCGGATGCCCTCCCTTCATGCTTGTTGGCCACCACCGGCTGGCAACGATCCACCTTCCTCCTTTGGGCAGCAGGTGGCCGCAAACCACCGGAGACGGCAGCCTTTCCCTCAGACCCTGCAGGGCAGGAAGCGCAGCAGAGCTGCCTGCCGAACTGCCTGTGCTTTTTTCCGGAGAGGCTCTTGCTGCGGAGCGATGTCGCTTCGCTTCCTTCTTTGCCGCTGGTCGGGCGGAGCAGCACCGGCAGAAGTAGCCCTTCAGCTGAGACCCCCCCTTCCCCCAACTCCAAACCAGCACATCTTTGCACAGGCTGGGAGATCCACACTGCTCCCCCCCTCCAAAAAAAAAATGGCTGCTGGCCGGCCCTCTTTCCGCCCAGGCAAAAACTGGTTGCAGTTGGCAGCTGGGCGGGTGGGTGTGACTCCCTGCCCAGCAGGCTCCAAAGCCCTCCAGAGAAAAGGGGCTACAGGAACACCCCCCCTCCACTGCTTGTCTGAATCCGGGGAGTTTAGTCCACCCCTCCCCTGGAAGCCTCCACGGAAGAAAGGTGTAGCCATAATCATGGATTAGAAGTGGAACACGGAGGCTGTAGGTAAGAAGAGAACAGTTTATTTTAGCTCTGCTGCACATGGACTGCCCTGGGGGGGGGGAACAGACCCCAAAGCAAAAGTGATATGGACACTTTTGATATGAACAAAGAGATCAGGAGACAAAGACACTGTCGTGTGTCAATCAATCTCCATGAACATGTCCCACTTCCTTCTCCAACTACAGATCCTGCCTCGCTCCAAGGCCTCTGTTCGTGAGCTGATGGAAAGCAGCAAAGTGAAATCCGAACACAACCAAGTCCTTGAAGAGAGGAAGGCTAAGGAAGGATTGCATTCCCGTTTTGGCATCTGATGTTGTCCATGCTAGCTAGCTAGCTAGCTGAGGCCTCATGCAATGCAGTTCCTATCCCCAAATTAAGGAGACAGCAGCGCTGAGAAAGAAGGGAGGGAGGGGGGGTCCTCCTCAGGGAAGAATTTCAACAGGGTTGACAAAGACCCTAAGAAGGCAGCATTCTCGGGCAAATAGAGACGGCCCCCCCCTTCCAAAAATTCCAATACAAGGGGAAGCTTCATCCAAGGAGTTTTCGAATAGGGCCTCTGCTTTCCATCTCCGGGGATGGGGGTGGCGCTCCAAAGCACCCGGAGAGGAAAACCCAAGGGCTGCAGTTCCCAGTTGCAGATCCCAGTCAGAAGTGGGAGGCGTCACCCAGGGGAAGGGATCTCACAGCTGCAGCTCGTTGGGGTGGGCAGACGAGGGGGACACAGTGTGGGCATTGAGGAACGCGGACCACAGATGGAGGGACAGATCCGGCACTTTACCCTTTCTGCCCGTGAAGGGTCCCCAACGTGGCTTATCTCTCTCTCTCTCTCTCTCTCTCTCTCACACACACACACACACACTAATTGGTGAAGCCAAAAGTAAACACCAAAACAATTCAGTTATAAAACCAGAACAACCCTAAACAACATAGGTCACAAAGCCAAACACGAACTGAGAATGCAGGGAAACAGCCAGCAAGGCGGTGCGGGCAGCGGGGGGGGGGCAGGGCGGGATCACTGAGGGGAAAGGATTTGACCAGGTGGCAGCAGCAGCAGCAGCCTGACGCAAAGGGGCCAACGAAGCGTTTGGTGTGGGAGGCGCCATCATCCACGGTGAGCCAGATGGAGGCCTGCCGTTGCTCTTGAACCCGCACACAGCCAGGCGGCCTCCAGACTGGAAGGGTGCTGGGGATGCAGGGCCATGGAGGGGCCAGGAGCCAAAGTCCTGCCCTTGCCCACAAAGAAGAGTGGCAGTGGGGGGAGGGGAAGGAAGGGGCACAGGCTCCGCCCGCCCACTTTCTTTGTGAGGAGGAGACACATCTGGACGGAAGGGAAAGATTTGGGCACTGATGATGATGACCACCCGACAAGCTCCTTCCATCACCTTGGCACGCTGGAATCCCCCCTGGGCCCCACTGGCACTTTCCCACATGCTTGTGCTGTCTTCTGAGCATGCTCAGTGAAAGCATGACTTGCCTTGCCCCCCCCAGGTTCGAGGGGGGGGCTGCCTGAGCCGGAAGTGGTGCGGCAGGAGACCACGCAGCAGCAGGCCCACGCCAGGCGTCCATGTTGTGCCCACCTCCCTGGCTGCTTCCCTCCTGTGCCCCTGGTTCCAGGGCAGGGGGGTCTGTCGGCTGCTGGGCCAGAGACCACTTCCTGAAAAAGGCGGGCGGAGTCTGGAATGGCTGAGGCCATGCGATGGGCTGGGGCGGCGCGCTCAGGTCTGGATTCTGGTTTGTGCTCCCCAGATTTCCTTGGAAGCCTCCTGGGGGGGGGGAGATTCACGGGGCTGTACTGGCCATCTCTGCTTACTCCCAGTGGCACAGGAATGGGGGTGGGTGGGGGCGGACTCCCGCCCCCAGCAGCACGCGCTGCCACCCCCACCCCCCAGAGGCTGGCTACTTCCTCCCAAATGTACAGGTGGAGCGGGGGGGGGGCACTCTGTCCTCCCACAAGCCCCAGTGTGCCTCCCTCCCTCCCTCCCACACACATAGGGTGCTTTAAAAGCTTTTGCTCTCTTCTGAAATTCAGGCTGCCCTGAGGGCTGTCTGGAGAGATGCTGCTGATGAGGTCTAAGCATTAAAATAATAGCAGCAAAATCAAAGCTGCCCGGTGCTCATTTTAGACTCTGCCCTGATGGAAGGCGCGGCTTCTGGGTATTTACGGCCAGGCTTGTTTAGGAAAAGTCTAGCCTGATGGGCCACCGGCGGTCACCAGCAAGAACCCAACTGTGTGTATGTGTGTGACTTTGCAGGGCCCAGTCCTCCACGGACAATGGCTCCATCACATATTCATGGGGCGGGGGGGCTGGCAGGACTCTCTTCTTCCCAAAGCTCCTCACACTGCTGTCTTGGGGGGGGGGGGTGTCACTGCTGCGGTTATGTCCAGAGACCTTTGCTGTTTCATAAGTCAAACAGGCGCCTCCTCCAGAACTACATGCTGCAGTTTGGAGAAGAAGACAGGTGCCATCAGGACATCCTGTGGAACTCTTTGCCACAGGATGTGATGAGGGCACCTGGCCTAGATACCATTAAAAGGAAGGACACACACATTTATGGATTATGGAGGAAACGTCCATCACAGGTTTCAAGCCACAATGGCTATATGCAATGTCTGGGTTTTAGAGGTTGCCTATCTCCGCATGCCGGATGCAAGGCAGTGGCGACAGGATACAGGTACCTTGCTGTCTTGTGTGCTCCCTGAGGCATGGGGGGGGGGGGGGAGGCCGCTGTGGGATGCAGGAAGCTGGCCTAGGTGGGCCCTGGGCCTGATCCAGCAGCAGCCGGGCTCTTCTGAGGTTCTTCTGTGGCGGTTGGGGGTGCGCTGGCCGTGCCTGGAGACAGTGACCAGATGCCCCTGAGCTGGCATCTGCTGCCTGGATGAATCCTCAGCCACAGACGCAGACCAGCCACCTCTGGAGCAGGACGGCGGCAGCGCGGAGGCTGCTTTTCTGGTGGTGGTGCTGCCTGGGGCAGGAGGGCGCGGGGGCCACGGCGAGCCCTCCCCCGTGGAAGCTGCAGCAGCCTGCGGCAGTTTCCCCGCGGCCGCTGGTGGGCGAAGAAGGCCGCCTGCGCCTGGCATCGGGATTCGGGCAGGACGGCGCACGTGCGCCTCTCTCCGGCCGCTCGCAGTCAGCAGGGTTGCTCTTGTCTTGGGGAAACCCCGAGCAAGCGAGCGCGACCTCGCCCGCCGCTACGCGCCACACCGGCTTCGGGCGGGTCCTCCGCTCCTCTCGGCCCGTCAAAAAGGGACGGGGGGGGGTCTTATGCTCATCACCACCAGCACCCCTCCGCCGCCGCCGCCGCGGAGAACGCATCTCCAGCAAGCGCCTGACGACCTGCCAAGGAATCCAGCCGGCGGGCTCCCGGCCCCGGAGAGAAGCGCTCAGGCCGGGGCTGGGCGCGGAGGGTGCTTCGGAAGCCCCCCCCCCTCGCAGGCCAGACGTCGCTACGCAAAGGCTTGTGCCCGGGCGGCTGCCCCCTTCCGGCCAGGCCGATGGTGGGCAGAAAAGCCCGCAGAGCTCCCGGGACAGCATCTGGCAGGCGCCGCAGCGATCCCGAGGGGCCAGACAGAGGCCTCCAAATGTGTGTGGAGGGAGGGAGCCAGGGCGCGCGCACCGGGAAGGGGGGGGCAGGACAGAGAAGCTTGAAGAACTGCACCTCTCTAGTTGCCTAATTTGATTCTCACGTGGATCTTTAAATTATTCCACCCTATCCTGAAGGCTCAGGGTGGATTACAAAAGCTTGAGAAGGAAAATCATCTCTCTCTCTGAAGCCACGTGGAAACTGGCAGGCCAGCTCCTCAGCAGAACAATGGAAAGGGCCGGGCGGATATAATATATAATAATAATAATAATACAGTATTTATATACCGCCTTTCTTGGTCATTGGATTTCTCCTCTGACTTTAATCCAAGGCGGTGTACATGGGCAGGCTTTCCTAACCCCCCTAATGTTTTGTTTTTTTTTACAGTGTATAAATGTCCACTTTCTTAAACCGCTACATTCCAGGTGGTCTCCTTTTGCAGTCTGGCTTTTTCTGCTGGCCGGCGCCTCCCACACTTGGCCAACGCATCACAGCTTTTTGTTGTAGGAGGCGTGTCTCGAACTTGCCATTCGCCGATCTTCAGACTTGCAAGGCGGCGGCTCTACCAACCAGACCCCTCTGCCCCTGCCCAAATCTGTGGGGCTTGATGGGACTGCTATTGATCCTGCTATTGGTGCAGAGGAGTGGAAGGAGGGAGGGGAGACAGGAAGGCTGTGTGGCACCTGGAAGCCGTGTCACCTGGGGCTGGGGCTGGAGGGGGGGGGGGTCGGTGGTTTCCACAACAGAGAAGCCTGCAGCTTCCTTCAGATTAGAACAAGGAGAGAGACAGTAGGCACTGACCCCCTACTTGCTGGGCATAGGGGAAACGGAGAGCCCAGTTTGGTTGACTGCAGGTCCCGGACAGGACAGGTGGTAGGTAGCTCCAGGAGCCAGAGCCCAGGGCCTGCTATAAGCCCCTTGGACCAATTGGGTACCACGCCTAAGGGCCCCCCGCACTAGGGTAATCTACTCTAATCTTGTCAAATACACACAACACATCACAACATACATGTAATGCCGCATTGCAGGTTTATGTATTGTAGGCCTACTGTACTGCAGGGGTTCTCAACCTGTGGTACGGGTACCCCTAGGGGTACGCGGACCTCTTGCTGGGGACTAAGCCCTGTCCCTTATCTGCCCCATCAGCAGCTAATTAAGTGTTGATTAACATGGATTTTAAATTGTAATTATTTGGGGGGCCCTTCTGTCTCTCTGATTTTGGTTTTGGGCTTATTTTTGTACTTTGGAAAATGTACTTCGGTGGGGTGGGGGAGAGAGGGGCTGATTTTGGAAAGCGTGACTTGGAGAAAAAAAAGCGATCCTTGCATGTGTGTCTCTCTCTCCCTCACACACACTCCCTCACACACTCCCTCACACACAGAGAGAGTTAAATAAGACATTTTTCACATTTAAATTTTTAGTACTTTTTAATGATTAATTACCTAATTAATTGATTGATTAATCCAATTAATTAGCAGGGGGTACTTCAGAAAATTGGACTGTGATAGGGGGTACCTGGACCTCAAAAGGTTGAGAACCCCTGCTGTCCTGTATACTGACTCAAGTATTTAAGGTAACTAATTACATATTTTGTTTGCTTACACGTGTGCCATTTTATATCAAAATGTTCGGGGGATATAGAATCCCTGTCCCATATCCTGTTACACTGTACATGATACTTCTTGCTTCAGCTTCTTGGGCTGCTTTTCCTAAACGGTTTAGGGCAGTTGGAGAGTTCGATCATTCAGTGTTTGTTAGTGGGTGAAGATGAGTTTTGCACCAGACAAGTGGCTAAATACCTCAATTTGTCCATATACAGAAACGCTGCGCAATGCAAAGTGCAAAGTAATGGCCTATTATTTAGATGTAATTTTTGTTTCTTTGTTTTTGTGTATGTGGTGTTTTTTACTGTGTTGTGTGTAACTATTTATATGCCAATAAAGGTTCTGAAATCTGAATCTGATATCAAAATGTGCTTAGATCCATTTGGTCACACTGTTCTATACTGAAGAGCACCAAACGCTGTCGCCTTTCCTACTAAGGGAGGTGCCCCAGCCCACTCATCATTTTGGTCGCTCTCTTCTGCACCTTTTCCAGTTCCACTATATCCTTTTTGAGATGCGGAGACCAGAACTGGACACAGTACTCCAGATGTGACCTCACCATCGATTTGTACAATCCCACGCTAGGGACCATCAGGTAAGAAATTAAGAGTAAGACTCGCATCTTGCGATGCCCCTATAGAAATCTATCATGTGACCACATTTGGACTTCTGGTTGCCACCCTTCCAGGAGCATCTTGCAGAGCTGGAAAAGGTGCAGAAGAGGATAGCCAACATGCTCAGGGGGCTGGAGCACCATCCTTAGGAGGACAGGCTAATGTTTTTTTTTTGGGGGGGTGAGCTTGGAAAAATGGTGATGGGGGGCATATGAGTGGCATATGATTGACCCACAATTATGCACGGTTTGGAGAGAATGGATAGAGAGAAGTTTTTCTCCCTCTCTCTCAACACTAGAACTAGAGATCAGTCAAGGAAACTGGTTGGCGGGGGATTTAGGATAAAAAGTTACAATTTTTCTTTATCCAGCGCTTAATTAATTAATAATTAAGCAATTAATTAATTGGTTCCTGTCGAAGGCAGCCATGCAGAGCCAGCAAGGGTAGGCTTCTTCCATCCTTAATGCATATGGCTACAGGGATTTGTTAGCTGATTACAACAAAGAAAGATAAGAACACCAGGCCACACAACTGGGATACAAGAAGAAAAAGTGTATTAAAGCCTGCGGACAAGCTGCACATCAAAGGTTTCCCCCCCCCCGCCACTCTCTGTGCTCATCCGGCCCTCCCTCCCTGGTCACTCTGGGGCTTCAGATTCAGTCGGACACTTTAATGGTCGCAAAGTCTTTGATGTCTTGGAATTTGTCACAGGAGAAGTTGATGAGCAGCTGCTTGGTACCACTCTTGCTGGGGCTGATCTCAAACTGGATCTTAGATGTCTCCTTGGCCTTCAGTGGTGGTGACCTGCGGAAGAGGGGAAGCAAAGTGAGGCCTGGAAGCGCCAGCCCCAGACGCCAGGGGGTGACACTAGGGGTGTGTGTGTGTGTGTCTGTGTGTCTGTGTGTGTGTCTGTGTGACACCACGAGTGGCCAAAATTGTGGAAACCTTGTTTTTATGAATAATACCACTCCCAGAAATGCCTGCACCAGACGGGCAGAACTCCCCGTGGACGTGAGCATTCCCCACAGAATAACGGCGACACGTTTGTACACAGAACCCACACCTGGCTTTCCTTATTACCCGTGAGGAGTGTTTGCCTAAGGAATAAGCCAAGCCCCTTTTGTACTTCTCATTCTGTGACTTGCAAATCTTCCAGCAGCAGGGCTGCCCTTAGGAGCTGCGGAAGTGTTTGGGCAGTGAAGTGATGACGTCGTAACGTCATTGCGTCATAGCCAATTGCTCCCTTCCAGCACCAGTGACGCAAAGTGCACCCGGAGCTTCGCAATCTGCTGAGCACAGCCCCCTGCCCAGCCACACAGGGGGGCCCTAGCTGTGCAGGGCCCGTTTGGACCAAATCAGTCCAATCGCCCTAAAGCCAGCCCTGCCTCCGTGTGGGTTTTGAACATATGGTTGCAAAATGCACATGAAGGTGCCTGATGAGTGGGCAGCAGGGGCCCCTCCCTTATGAGGAGAGACTGCTGCAGTGTTTGGGGCTCTTCAGTCTAGAAGAAGGCACGTGAGGGGGGGGGGGCGACATGATTGAGACGTATAAAATTATGCATGGGATGGAGAGAGTGGATAGAGGGAAGTCCTTCTCCCTCACGCACAACACCAGAATCAGGGGACACACACTAAAATTGAGTGGAGGGAGAGTTAGAACAGACAAAAGAAAATATTTTTTTTACCCCAGCACAGCAGATTTAAATAATTTGTGGAACTCCTTACCACCAGATGTTGTGATAGCGCTTGGCTTAGATGCCTTTAAAAGGGGATTGAATACATTTATGGAGGAAAAGTTCATCATAGGTTACAAGTCACAATGATTGTATGCAAACTCTGGGTTTCAGAGGGAGCCTATCTCTGAATGCAAGGGAGTGGCACCAGAATACAGGTCTCTTGTTGTCTTGAGTGCTCCCTGAGGCATCTGGTGGGGCCACTGTGTGATAGAGGAAGCTGGACTAGAGGGGCCCTGGGCCGGATCCAGCAGCCAGGCTCTTCTAACGTTCTTATGATAGGTCTCAGGGGGAACTGAGCCTGTTGTTTGTAGGAGATGCACTATACCAGTGGTTCTCAAAGTTCAGACGAAAACCCAAAGTGGTCATAATCACTGTTCTGTGGCGATCTATAGCTTGGGGAGGTCCACAGAGGGGAGCGCAGGGCTCCCCGGACCCTCTGGAGGGCTCCAGGACCCCCAGTAAGTGCAAAAGCCACCTTCTGAAACCTTTTTCCCCAGCGGCGGCAATCCCCGCCATGCTGTCCCCGCCCCTGAAGGTGGCAAGGGACAGCATCTGGTTCTCCTGGTGGGTCGTGACCCACCAGTTTGAGAAGTGCTGCACTACATAGTTTGGCTTGGCCTTCCTGTGATGTCTGGAAACATCTCCGCTATCTGTCGAGCAGTTCTTCAACTTAGGAAAGAAATGGTTATGCTGCTTAAAAGAAATAAGGGGACAATGTGCAGCATACGTTGGCTGCGTAAAAGTTGCATATGTGGCTTGAAAAGTAAGAGGAAGTCAGCCAGCCAGTCTGACGTCGGGGGGGGGGGGGCTTAAAGGCAGCTGAACCAACCGGCAGTTGACTTGCTGGCGGGTTTGTCTGTCAAATGGCTGGTGATGGTGAGGGGAAGCTGTGCTGGCCCTGTGGAAGCAAAAACCACCAGTCCCCGACATGGATTTGCTTGGCCTGCTCCTGCGCGCACACACACCACTCTCCACCGGAGCACGGATTTTGCCTGCTGTACAAGGAGCAGCTGCTGGACCTTCAAGAAATCAGGCTACTGCACGGCGCTATCTCGACGGCATGCCGGGTCCCACACAGGTATCTCCCCCTGCCCCCCCAGGCGGCCTCTCCCGCCCCCCACTTACTGTATCTGGAGCTTGTCTTCCAGCAGGTCGCTGCCCTCCGCCAGCAGCACACAGCCCTTGAGCTCCTGGCTGAGCGGGTTGGTGAAGGTGACTTCCACGGCCGTCTTCTGGCTCACCTTTGCTGGGCCCAGCACCTGCCCAGAAGAAAGTCCAGCGGAGGCTCAGACCACCTTCCCCACCAGCTCCCCGGCCCCACAGGAACGATGGGGCAGGAAGCTCTGAG
Source organism: Plestiodon gilberti rubricaudatus (assembly GCA_026170595.1). NCBI lineage: Eukaryota > Metazoa > Chordata > Lepidosauria > Squamata > Scincidae > Plestiodon > Plestiodon gilberti. The sequence goes on along the minus strand of JANXHW010000014.1, from coordinate 939,566 downwards.
GGCCGTTCAGGGGTCTCCGCGGGGACCAGGCAGGCAGGCAGGCAGGCAGAGACAGGCCCGGTCCTCCCTCCCTCCCATGGACTCTGTCCTGCGGATCCTCCTGGCACTGACGGGCACACACAGCACTGCAGCGCACAACACTTGTGCTACTGGAAGCCAGGAGGAGTCACGGCTCAGTTGTCACAGCAGCGATGCAACTGTCCGCCCCAGCCAGCCAGCGGCCCGTTCAGACGGGCACGGTAGAAAGCAGAAAGCCTGTCATTGCTCAGGTGAAGATGGCCACGCAAACACCATGGCAGTCGCAGTGCCGGGACACCCACCGCACCCTCCTCCCTTCTCCTCCATTTTGGGTCACTGCAAGTGCCCCCCCCCACACACACACACTCCATCAGTACGTAGCATACAGATGGTCTCCAGGAAAGGAAACAGCCTTTCTCCTGGGGCAGCAGTCTGGCCTCCTCCCATAGCCGGGGGGGGGGGAAGTGTTCTCACCCCATGCGGTGACTGGCTTGCCCTCTGCTGTGTGCCTGCCCCCGGGCTTTGCCCCACGCTGACTCCGGGAGCAATGCTGGGGGGGGGGGAGAGGCAGCCAAGCAAAACTGACCTTCAGGGTGATGGAGGGGTTGGCCAGAGTGACGTCAGCTTCCACCACAGCATCGCTGCCCTCCGCCACTTTGCACAAGGCGGTGGTCCGAATCATGTTGTCGGCCGTCAGCTGCTGCTCATACTCAGCGTACGGAATCTTGATGGGAAACTTTTTCTCTGGAAGAAATGGGAGAGCAAAGAGACCAGGACCGTGAGAGAGGGGCGGCTCCAGTAGCTGAGGGTGCTCTTGTTGCCCCAGGACCAGCCGGATGATGAGAGCGGGCGGCCACAGCGGGCGGCCGAGTGCCTGGCGGCCTGCTTTGGCCAGGGGTCTCTGTAGGCCGCCAGCGGGGGGAGGGGGGAGAGGAGCAAGTGGCTCCACTGGGCCCTGTGCACAGCAGGGATCTGTCCCCCAGGAAGGGCAGGCCGGGAGTGTCCGAAGAAGGGAAGAGCATGGCTTGACACTGCCCGCCTGGGGGCCAAGTCATGCAATGGGCTTCTTCCTTCTTGGGGTGAACCACAGGCCTCCTCTTGCCGCATGGCAGGCAGGCAGGCAACCCAGCTCTGGGTGCTTCATCCATTCCCCTCCAGAGGTTCTGTGAGGCGGGGGTGGGGCAGGACCCCCCCCCCCCAGGCATGGCATCGTTTCAGGCCAGCAGTGGCCTTTTCTCCAGCCAGCCTGCTGAGGGACGCAATGCACGAAGGGGGTCTGGCCCTGTAGGAGAGGGTACCTTCTTTCGGGCCCAGCGCCACTTCCAGTGTGTTCTTCCAGACCTCATGGATGCGCTTCCCGGTGTAGACAATGGACCAGGCGGTCATGTTGGCGGTGACGCGCTTCTGCTCGGAAGCCTGGTTGGCCAGGACCAGGACCAAGCTGACGTCTTCGCCGACTCTGGGGGTGTCCTCCACCTTGAATGCCCCAGAGACACTGGGCTTGGCTGGCGGCCTGGCGGCTGTGGCAGTGGGCGGGTTTATATTGAGCTTGGCCAGGGCCTTATTGACGGCATCCCTCTCCTCAGACGAGCCTGAAAGAGACAGAAGGCCAGGTGGGCAGCACAGGTGGGCAGCACAGGTGGGCAGCAGAGGCTGTTCTGCTCCTCTTGCCCCAGCCGAGGTACCAAGGCAAAGAAGCTGGAGGGGTGTTTGGAGCGGTGCCTCTGCTGCCCACCTGTCCGCCTGCTGGGCTCTTTTTTATGCAGCTGCTTCTTTCCTGCCACTAAACTTGGGCCACGTCCTGCGGTCGGGTGGGGAGACTCCCACAGGGGGGGGCACTTCATGAGAAGCACCCTTGCTCCGGCCAAATGCCCCTATTTCCCTGCAAGCCTGGGCAGCCATTCAGCCGGCGGGATGCTCCACCCCCACTGACTGACGTCTCTCCAGGGAAACGGCTGGCGGTGGTACCTTCTGGGTATTTATAGTTGCCCGTGACATCCTGGCGGGCATAGCTGCCCACAGCCTTCGTGCTTGTGAATTGACCAATCGACTTGGTCTCCGAGTAAAGCCGCTTCTTTTCTCCAGTGTCCGTGTTGTACGTCCAGGTGACGCGGTCAGCATTGACCTCTGCAAAGACGAATGGGGTGTCGTAGTCCAGATCCACGTCTCCCTCTTTGATGGCTGTCAGAGAAGCTGGACCGCACTGGAAGATGCCTGGAAACGAGGGAGGGAGTGTTGCCGAGTCAGGAAGAACGAGCCGAAAGCATCCAGCAGAAACAGCATGTGATGGCAGGCCAGGTCAGGGTGTGTGTAACAAACACTCTGGATGCTGCCCATGGACCACACACGGTGACAGCCATCCGCTTAGATGGCTTTTAAAAAGCCTAGTCGACTTCCTGGGCCAGAGGAAAGGTCTCCCTATGGCCAAATGCAACCCTTGAAACCCGTTTCTCCCCTAACAACTGGCACTTGCCTCTGAGGTTCCATTCAGGTATCGACGTGACTATTAACAGTAACAGCCATTGAAAGACCCCCTCCTCCCTCCGCTTGCATGAATTGGTCTAAGCCCCCCTTGCAGCTACCTAAACCATCAGCCATCATCACCACATCTGGTGGCAGCCAGTTCGGCAGATGAATTCTGTATTGTGCAAAGCAGGACTGGGTGACCAAGACTGTAGCATTATGAGAGGAGGAGGAGGAGAATAAGGGTGGTCTCTCTACCCACCCGGCCTCGTGTCACCAGCCCCCATCACATCCCCCCCCCGAGCAAACGTCCTGTGCTTTTCTAAATAAAAAAGCGGCAAGCCCCAAACATTTTAGCTTTTCTCCACAGGAAGACTCTGTGGTTTTAGTGGCAACAGGCAAACACAGCATGGAATTGGCCTTCATCACAGCTGCTGCACTCTAGACCGACATCTTCACCACGACCCCCAAGATCTCCTTCCTAGTTAGTCACTGACAGCTCAGACTCCAACGGTGCATTTGGGGTGGTTTTCTGCCCAAGTGGGTGTCACTTTCACTGATTGACGCCGAACCTCATTGGCCATTCGGTTGTCCATTCGCCAAGTCTGGAGCAGTCCTTTTGGAGCACTTCACAAACTGCTTCATAAGAACATCAGAAGAGCCTGTCTGCTGGATCAGGCCCAGGGCCCATCTAGCTCAGCTTCCTGTATCTCACAGTGGCCCCCCAGATGCCTCAGGGAGCACATCTGGGAGATACCTGTCTGTTTCCTGTCGACACTCCCTTGCACCTGGCACAGAGAAAACCTACTTCTAAAGCCAGGAGGTTGCTTATGGCTGTGATGGTCTTTTCCTCCATGAATCTGTCCAAACCCCTTTGAAAGGCATCTAGGCCTTCAGGTGCCCTCACCACATCCTGTGGCAAGGAGTTCCACAGATGAATTACACGCTGGGTGAAGAAAGATTTTCTTTTGTCTGTTCTAACTCTAGCAGGACCCCTGAGACCAGGGCTGACCACCCACAGGATGAGGTGGGTCATCTGCTTTCAGCAGCAGATGGGTGCAAGAAAGCACTCTTTGGCCACTTCTGCAGTTGCCTCTCCTTGCCCTCATTTGCCCCACGCCTCTCCTCGCTCTGCCAGAAAAGCCGACTCGAGGCTCCTCTTCTCCCACTCCCCCCCCCATGAAAACATTTCCTTTTGGGGGAAGAGGGCGCTGCTTTTCCCAGCTCCCTTGTCCCATCCATCCCGCTCTGCTGCTCACTTTCAAAACACAGTGGCGGCAGCAGCAGCAGAACAAGGCGGAGGAGCAGGGCCGGCAGGGAGGCCCAGCCAGCCCCAGCGCCACTGCCAAGGACCCTGACGACAGCAGAGGCGCCGCTGGGGCAGGAGGCGGCTGCCAGGGCGGGTGGGCAGGCACTCTTGTTCCCTGACTGGGAAGGGGACTGCCTGCCACCAGCAGCCTGCCCCCCTACCCCACCGCTTCTTCTACACTGGTTTGGCAGGGAGGATCCTGGGAGCAGAAAACCTCCCCCTGGTCACTTTTGGAGAAGTGTCAGCAGAAGAGGTGACCACAGAAGCTGGAGCATCATCACATCAGGGCTAAGCCAGATCAGGGCTCAGGCCAAGCCTGCCTGAGGCTGAGAGCAAGGTTCGGGCAGGTCCTTCAGCACACCTTGTCCCAGACCATTTGAGGGTTTAAAAGTCAAAGTCGACCCCTTGAAGTTACTGCGTCTGGAATGAGTGTCCTGGCAGCCAGGACAGCTGGGCTTCCAGAAGTGCCACATGGTGAGACCTGGCCAGCCACCCTGCAACCTGTTGAAGATAAGCAGTATTTTGGCTGCTAGGACCTGGGAGGGTGGTGTGTGTTTTTTGGTCACCTGCAAGGACCTTCACCTGACTCCTCCTGTCTGACCTGGAAGGGGCGTGACCCTGACCTTTCCCAACATCCTTTCTCTGACCACATGGGTCTCTCTCTTCTTCACATCTGCCTACAAGGGGGAGGACGTGTTTCTCCAGGCTCCTCGCCTGGAAGCCATCTTCTCCACATGGGTGTGCCAGCTGTAGGGGCATACTGACCACTTTATGTATAAGTGTACCTCTAGTCATAACTAGATGAATGTAACCTATGAATGCTGATCTGTAAGTAAAACTACTTTTCTTTTCTACTATACAAGCCTCAGACTCCGTCTCTCATTTCAAGCTAATGATAGCTAGCTAGCCTGGGTGCTGGGATTAACTCTACTGGTTAAATAACAATAAGGTATTCTTCGTTTGCAAACTCTGCATATTTGAACCCCCTAAGGTTCAAGAAATATTAAAATAAACCCAACACAACCACCCACAGCAGCATTCCGTACCCATTGCAGCAGCTTCCGCAAAGACTCCTGCAGCAGAGTGCATTGCAAAAGTCCAGTCTGGATGCAACTGAGGCTGCATGGATGATACCTGAGGCTAGGTCTGCACTCTCCAGACGGAGATGCTGTTGGGGAAGCAGCCGAAGCTGGTGAAAAGCATTCCTGGCCACAGGACTCACTTGGCAGCAGTCACCATGGCCGGCCATATATCTACTGGATCACCTTTGTCTATATGCTTCTTGAATCTGGCAAAGAATTCTAACATTCCTTGGTGAGGAAGGACTTCCTTTTGCAGAAGTCATGCTGATTCTTCCCCGGCAAGTCTTGTTCTTCCATATACTTCATCATTGGATCTAAAGTCATGCTGTCCTTCCATCTAACTGGGGTAGCTGCTGGGAACGGACCCCGCGGTCAGAGCTCGTACCTGTGCTCCTCTCCTGTGGAGTGGCATCCAAAATCTGCCACCCATTGTACTTGGCGCCAAGGTCGGATCGGGCAAACCAGCCTTCATTCCACACATGGAAGTTCCTGCAACCAAGAATAGACAAACTTGGTGAAGGTCTGCAATGCAACACAGGCAGAAAGTAGCCTCAGCCCACTCCTCAGAGTCGTTTCCCCACAGCACAATTGCCCCACCGTAACAGCAGCACAGCACTTTGCGGTGGCTTTGCTCAAGCCGAGTCCTAAGTTCAGTCCCTGCCGCTGTGGCTCTTTTCTTTGACTGGTGCCAAGAGATGCTGTGCTGTGCGAGAAGACCGACCACCGCCGTCCATGAATGCAAACATACATAGGAGGGAAGCTGCCTCCTCCTGACTCAGACCCTGGGCCTACCTAGTACAGAGGAGGAGCATATGAACCTCAGACTAAGAGCCCGGCTGCTGAATCAGGCCCAGCGCCCCTTCCTGCAGCATCTCACAGTGGCCCAGCAGATCAGATGCCTCAGCGAACGCACAAGGCAACAGGAGACCTGTAGGCGGCGGCTGCCACGCCCTTGCAGCCGACAGTCAGAGAGAGGCTACCCTGCTGCCTAAACCTGGAGGTTGCATACAGTCATCCTGACTTGTCACCTGGGAAGGACTTTTCCTCCAGCCTACTCTGACTGGCAGCAGCTCTCTCCAAGGCCTCAGGCAGAGAAGGCTCCTCCCAGCCCTACAGGAAGGTGCTGCTGCTGCTGCTGCCAGAAACCGAACTTGAGACCTTCTGCAGGCAAAGCAAAAGCTCCATCACCAAGCTATGGCTGCATCCCAAACTTCACCCCACCCAGAGAAAACCACCGCAGCTGTGAGAGGCATCGCTGGGGGGGGGGGCGGTAGGTACCGTAGGTTCTGCATCGTTCCACTCCCCATTTACTCCCTGGTACAAGGTGGCCCCGCCCCCTTGCTGTCGGAGCTGCCTGTTGCCTTCGCCGCACGGAATGGCTCCAATGGCAAGGGGGCGGGGCCACCTCGTACCAGGGAGTAAATGGGGAGTGGTGGAATGGTGCAGAACGTACAGTACCTACCGCCCCCCCCCCCAGCGATGCCTCTGTGAAAGGCTAGTAGCACACTGGTCTGGGGGCGCACTCCAGAGAGAGGAGGATGGAATAGGAACAGGGGTGGCCTGGATATGATGACAGGGCAAGAAGGAGGGCAGGGAGGAGGCTGACCACCACAAGACCACGTGCCTGGCTGGCTGCTGGGCAGGGAGGGAAGAGGAGTGTGGCGAGCAGTTGGGTGGGGAAGTGCCGAGGTGCTCAGGAACCTGCAAGGACACTGCCTGCTTGCCGCGACTGGCCCTGCTGCTCGCTCCAGTGGGCAACCATGGAGGGTGTGGCCAGCGCTGAGCCGCTCCCAGGGACACCGAGAAAGAAGGGTCTGGAGGAGTTACCAGACGCTGTCCCCCCCTGTGTTCAGAGGGTTCCCAGCGGTGTCGTAGTAGGTGTCCACGGTGAGATTCCTGTCGGCATCATGGGCTGAGTTGAAGTTGGAAATCGTGCGGGTGGGAATTCCCAGGCACCGGAGAACTACAAGAGAGGGAACAAGACAGCGCCGTGAGACGGGCCTTGGCCCTCTTCCTTAGCCAGCACGCCCATCTGGGGGCCCCGGAGGGACACCCACTGTGGAGCAAATGCCACCTGGTTAGTTGGGGACACACACAAGTGGTCACATTTTCCTCTGTGGCCCATGGGTTTTGGGTACAATGTTTTCGTTTACCCAAGGAAACCCCCCCCCCAAAGCAGGCAGTGAGCGGGAGCCCCGCTAGCTCCCCCCTCCCGCTGCCGCCCCCCTGCCCTGAGTCAAGCAGCAAGCGCAATGTCGGGTTCATCAGTACCCCAGTACCAGTCTGCCAGGCGGCTGGGCAGCTGCTGCTGCTGCTGCTGCTGCCACCATGTCCCTGCCACCTGCCCAGGACCAGCCAGGACCTCCGCACTGGAGGCCATCCCTGGCCCCAGCACCTCTGGGAGCGAGCGGAGCAGGCCCTCCTTGGCCAACACCCCAAGACCGACCCCCCAAAGAGGCCCCCCTCAGGATCAGCACAGGTAGGGGTCCCAACACATCCTGGCTGGTTCTGAGCCTCCAGTCGCCCTGGAAGCGCCAGCAGCAGGGGAGGCTCTCTGTACCAGGTAGATAGACAGCTGTTGCTCCCAATGGTTCCATGGATGAGTCTACTCATCGTTTGCAGACTTTGCACATTTGTTATGGAACTTTGTAAGCCGCCGGCCTTGGGCATCTGGGAAAGGACAGTGCTGGCGGGAGGAGGACAGGGAGTGACTGTGAGAGCAGTAGCCGCTCAGCTCACCTCCTTCCAGCTGCCCACCTCCACCCAGCTCCAGGCCAAGAGGAGGAGGGAGGGGTGGAGGAAAGGGGGTGTGGCTTCACAGGCCCCACACAGCCCCTCTGACTTCTGCACTTGGGCCCCAGCCAGCCTCCCTGTGCTATGCTGCAGGACTCCTGCAGACCACAGTCTTGGGAGCAGCAGCTCTCTGGGGTTGTCCCTCCTGGCATGGAAAGGCCAGCCCACGCGGGAGCCATTCGAGCAGTCCCCCCCCCCAGGCACCTGGGACGTGCCCCCCCCTCTCTCTGCACTTCTACTGTGGCCTGCAGTGCTTGAGCAAATGCCTCACTCTGGTGCACCATCCGGCAGCACAGACACAGCGGCATCGCTCTGTGGGCGCGACGTACCTGTATTCAGCACTCCAGCAAAGACCCAGCATTGCCCGTACCGCACCGGTTTGAATCCAGAAGTCTTCCATTTCCGCAGGATGTCCACGCTTCCTGTCCAGCTGCTTGGGCTCGCCCCGCCACTGTAATCCCCGCTCCAGTTTCCCAGCAACACTCCACTATCATCATTGCTGTTGACCTGGGAAAGTTGAAGACATGCAGAGTGACCCTGCCAGGCTGTGACGGGCAGAGTCCCTGGCCAGACCAACCAGCCAGGTACTGGGCAACCCAAGAGCCCTTGTGCTTCAGGGGCTGTGCAGGCAGAATCCAGACCAACGTTCTTCTGGTGCTCTCTCTCTCTCTCTCTCTCTCTCTCTCTCTCTCTCTCTCTCTCTGTCACATTTTGCTATCATGCAAACCTGCCTCCTCAGCTTACTTCAACAGCAGCATCCATCAAGAGAAATGCTGAAAATAGCTCATTCCGTTTTCTAGGAGAGATTTCAACAAGCAAATTCAAGGCAGGAGATTTTCTGTAAGCATTTCTGCCCCCCAAATTCATCTTAGCTTTGCTCTACCTGCTTTAGTTGCAATGCAAAGAAATAACAGCAATAAATAGCTCTGCTGCCCATGTCTGGTGCCTCGTGTTTGCCAGGAAGACTGGCTGCCCCCTGGCCACAAGGAAAAGGAGACGAATCTGCTTAGCTCCCTCCCGATGGGATTCTTGTGAAGGACAAGGCTGAGCAGCTGTGAAGAGGGGGCTCCCGGGGTGGGGCACACAACAAGCCACACATGTGCAAGGAACACCCACAACCCAGGACCCTAGAGAGTGACACACACTCTAAAACTGGCTGAGGCTGTAGAAGGACAGATCCATCTATCCTGCCATGATGATGACCAGGCAAAAAAGGGAGGTTCAAAAACAATGTGGTTGGAACATTTTTGTCTTGGTGGTGTGAAACTGAGAACACAAGCTACTTGCACCCGATCTAGGCAATGCCCCCCCCTCCTTGACATGTGTAGGCCCTGGGGAAGTAGCTGTAACAGGGACCTAGGAAAGAGAGCCACAGAAGCAGCCAGCTGGAGGGAGGCACTCTTGTCAGTCACTCACAGAATTACTTCTCTGTGTGTGCAAAGACGGGAACAGCCCAACCCTAACTCTCTTCTCAGTGCCAAGGCAGTCGTGCCATCCTGGTGGCGGGGGGGGGGGGGAGTCACGGAGGCCTCCTCAAGGTCAGGGAATGTGTTTTTCCCCCTTACTCGGGGGCTGCTTTGCGGCTGCATCGGCACTGACTGGAAAGTTGGTTAGGTGGCTTGGGCTCTGAATCACCCCAGTTTATCATCATCTTACCATGGCACTGAGCACCCGGCAGATGTATTTGGGGTCATTTCGACGAGACAGGTCAGCAATGGCGTCCTTGCGGTAGCTTAAGCTCCGGTCCAATAGAGAAAGGCAGATATCCAGGATGTCATCTTGAAACTGTTTGTGGACGAAACAGCAAAACGGTCTGATTCTGCTCGTAGCACACAGAAGAACCCATTCTTGACCCAGCAGCAGCAGAGAGGCTTCTAGACTATACCGGCTTAGCCAGTTCTAGCCTTCTGCAGCCAGGGGCTTGGAGTAGGGCCTTTGCCTTTTCCCAGACATGCTCTATGCACACTTTCCTGGGAATAACTCCATTGAACACACTGGGACTGGCTTCTGAGTAAACATGCTGTAAAGTGTGTTACGATCGATGATGCATCCCGGCGGGGAGGGTTTCTCCTCCGGTTCCCTCGCCCTCTTGCCTGCCAGTTTGTCTCCCTGCCTGCTTCCCAAAATGTACCAAATTGGGAGGGGGAGAGGAAAACAGCAGCCGAGACATCTGGCAAAGCCTAAGTTCCCAGTTCTCTGAAATGAAGCCTTCTGCATATGATCTCCAAATCGAGGAACTCTCATTCCTTATTCTGCCTGAGAACAATTTAGACGCAGCTGCTGCCCTTTTCCCTCTTCCCCTTGGTCAGTTTGAGAACGTGGTGGGACCGAGAGGGGGCCGATGTGGGGGCTGCTGCTGCTGCTGCTGCTGAGCCCCCCCTTTCCTCCTTGCAATGGGCCCTGGGGGTTGCTAGACCAAGGGGCTCCTGTCTCTGAAATGTGTCTCCACCCATCGCTCCAAGTCCTCCTCCTCCTCCCTTTCAGACTTACCTGACCGTAGTTCCACCCAAAGTGAGAGATACGATTTACGCTGCCCACAAAGACAACACCAAACTCTGAGAGGACATACTCCTCTCGCTCTGCATTCTTAGGCATGAACACGGCATCTCCTGAAAGCCAAATGACACGAGGTGTGGGGACGGTGCAGCCCCAAGCCCTCCTTGCAACGTCCTGCTGCCCAGCCTCGAGGTGGGCATCCTCTGTCCCGGTCCTCCCTCCTCGCACCCTGCATGCTGCTGTCAGTCTCAAAGGCTGCTTCCCCACCCCTGCACATCTGTCCTTTCTTTTCTTGTCTTGTCAGTTTCCAGGGATGGGGGTGAAGAGAGAGTTCAGGACCTTGTTACAGAAGTGGCTTCCTAAGAGTGTCTTTTAAAATGAATGAAAGCAAACCAGGCCTCAGAAGTCTAGTGGCCCAATCCTGTTTGGCTGCCCTGCTGGCGGAGCAGTGTAAACGGAGGGCAGAGGCTCCTTGAGCATGCCGGAGGACTGGAGAAGACCTGCCGCCGACACAGGTAGGATGGCGGGACGGGGCTGAGGGAGGGTGGAACGGGGTGGGGAGGATGTGCGGACTGGGTGTCCGCAAAGATGGCAGGTTCGGCGGCAGTGGCCGCTGCCAAATCCTAACCCCCTTCCCAGGCCCGATCCACCTTCACAGGCCAACGTGGACTTGTACCAATGATATCACTGGTGCAGGTCTGGGTTGACCCACCAGGCTGGCAGGGGATTTCTCGGGGGAAGGGAACAAATGTTCCTTTCTCCTGAGGAGGCCTTCTGAGGCCAATCCAAAACTCCCCCATGGGATTCAGTGGGTGCTGTGTGCGCCACCACATTGGGCTGTAAGGCAGGTCTGACCCTCGGTGGGGAGGCTCAGGTGATGGGCTCCTGGGCGAGGAGTTCCGGTGGCTAACTCCTGCGGCCAGGCCAGGCCAGCTTCTCTGGGTTGAGCAGCACCTGCTTCCCGAACCGGGGGGGGGGGGGGGAGGCAGCACAGTCCTAGCCTCAGACAGGACACAAAACTTGTGGAGTCGGATCGCAGCAGCCGTAGCCTCCCCCTCTCAGGGCTGGGGGCAGTCTGTGTTGCTGCTGATCCCCCACCATGCAGCCAAGGACAAGGGACTTGGGGGCAACCCTGAGACCTTTGCCACGGGGATGACTGCTTGTGCGGCGGGTGTGTGTGTGTTGCATAATATGCAGCAAAGCCTGTGGTCAAAGGCATGTGGCTTGGAGAAAGAACTGGGCCATGTGGCTCCATCGGAAGCAGGGGGGGGGCAGAAGCTCTCTGACGACTTGGGGGCAGAAGAGAGGGCTGCTTCTCAATGCAGTGCGCGCATGTGTGCACATGTGTGACCTTGACTCCTGGCGGCCAGAGAACAAGGGCTCCTCACCCTGCCACTGCTACTAGGCAACTCACGTTTGAGGCCACGGAAGGCACAACGTCCAGCAGGGCATTCCTGACCATGGGTGACTGATTTGGCCAGGCTGCTGGGCAGCGTCCTGAGCAGCTGGCCCTCACGTGGCCTGGATGCTCCCAACGCGCCCCGAGTGCTGGGCACAAAACAGCCTCCAGGCTGGACGGGAGACCCCTGGCCTGGAGATCCAACCCTGACCGGCGGTGGCGAATGAATGGGAGGCGCTGCTGCTTTGTACCTGACAGCCAAGGGTTGAAGAGGAGCACAAAGGTGCCCAGGCTGCTGGGGCTGCCGTTGCCAATCTTGAGGCTGAGCTGGTAGCGCCCAATAGCAGCTGTCGCTGGGCTCACAATGGAGAAGCTCAGGGAGCTGGAAGTAGCCGCGGACTGGACGGCACCCCAGGAGCCGCTGGGGTGTGTGCTGGAGACCCCAAACGTCAGGCGCGTCTTTGCCTGCAGTGCAGAGGTCAGCCCTGGGAAGAAAGAAGCAGAGGCGGTGGGGCTCGAGCAGGCCAGCCCCACAGCCCAGGAAGGCCAGCATTGCGCATGGATGGAAGAGCTGCCCCACAGCACCTGCTACAGGGCTCTGTGGGTGGCTTGTGAACAGAGGCGGGCCTGGCGTGTGGTCAGCCGGCCCCACTCGAGAGGGCAACTAACCCACTGCCCGTTGTGGGGTGGGGGAGAGGAAGAGGAAGGGGGCCTTACCTCGTTCCACAGTGAACGTGAGGCTGCTTCCCACTGGCGGTGCCCCCCTGAAGGCCACGGTGAGCGCGATGGGCAGCCCCCGCCGCACCACCAGCTCCTTCCCAGGATACTGGCCAGTCTGGTGCTTGCTGCCGTTCTCTTGCCGTTTCCAGTCCGTGCTGGCCACAGCTGCGAGAGAGGGGGAAAGAAGGGGGAGCGGAGTCAGGCTGCTGGCCTGCCCCCCCCCCCCGGAGCTGTCCTCAGGGCCAGGCAGACCTGGTGCGAGGGCCCCCCGGGGGTGCCCTCTGCCCCAGCAGTCGTCTCCCAATCACCCTGGACTCCTTGTTCCTGCTGCCTGCAATCGAACAGGCAGGAGCCCAAAGCTGCCCTTTCCGAACGTCCCTCCCCTGCAAAGAAGTGGACTCTTTGAAGGCTTGGAAGGTTGCTGGCCAAGGATCTCCCCAGGTTGCTCTCACCCGGGGCATCGGCACCTAAACTGATGCTCTTGACGTCACGGCAGGCTATTCAGGGCCAATACTGCGTCTCATATCTGGAGGCTGAGGGCACCATCTGTGGCTGCTGCCAAATTCGGGGGCAAGGACTAGTGCGGGTCAAGGCAAACCCGGGAGAAAGCCTGCAGGACGCGGGGCTTGTTGCCAGACAACAGCTCTCCCTCCCTCCTGAGTGCTTCAGCAGGAAGGTCACCTACCTGAGTGTCTGCCCCCCCCCCCAGTCTGCTCATTCTACAAACTGCTTGGCCAACCCAGCGTTCCCAGAATGGCACCGTTCAGCCTTGCGCAACCTCTGCAGCACCAGAGAGGTCGTGTTCAGCCGTAGAGACTGAGTACCGTACCCCATGTGGCCTGGCCCCAGACTCCCAGGTGACGTGATGAGCTCTTGCACTGGGGGCTGCAAGCCCAGCAGAGCAGCTGGGGTGGTAAGAACTGCTTGGCAGTGGAATGGTCTGCCTTGGAAGGCAGCCCGCTCTCCGTGGTTGGAGGCCTTGAAGCCGGAGAACCTCCTTTCAGGGATGTTGCAGCTGTGGACAACCCCCACTGGTTTGCAGGCAGTCTTCCCTGCAAGGGGTCCGTGCTGGTGAGCGGACCCCTTCTGTAGCTGCATGGCGTCGCAACTGTGTCACAACACCACTTCTGGAAATTCGGAGCCACACACCATAGAGGGAACAGTGCTGTCGGTCCAGCTTGACGGTTCTATGTTCTCTGAGCGCGCAGTTGCAGGAAGGGGAAGGGGGCGCACTTATATACCTTCTCCTTTCCTTGCAAAGCCTCCATCCCCAATAAAAGCCAGGACATGCTGCTAGGAGGGTGATGCTAAACAAGCTAGACCCTGCCCACCTTACCTTGGATTCATCCACCTGGGATAGCTAACCCCCGATTCTGTTAGACTCCACCCATGATAAGTAGCCCCCGAGAGGAGCGATCACCAAGACCAGGAAGTCTAGTGCCAAATTATAACTATGAGCAGAAGATCATGGGCCCAACGAGGCGGTGAGCCTGCTCAGACTTGGGCTGGCCGCATTCGGTGAGCAGCTGCTGACAGCCAGAGAGAGCAGCACTCCCAGGCCCAGCGCAGGCAGGAATGGATTCATGGCTCCTTCTGTTACGCACTAGAGGCCTGCCGGCCAGCCAGCCAACCAGCCGGCCAAAGGTTCTCTCAGCTCCTTGTGTCTGGGATCCCGCCGCAACATCTGGTCCTGCCAAGCCTGACTCCCTGGGACTGGCCTGCTGCTGCCCACGGGTCTCCTGCATCCGCAGCAGCAGCAGCAGCAGCAGCTTCCCTCCTTGGACACAGGAGCTGGGCTGGGCTGGGAGACACCCCAAAGGCACTGAGCCCAGCTGTGGCCAGCAAGTGCCGGCTTGTTTGCCAGAGCTGCTGCTGTTGCTGCTGCCATTGACTTGCTGACAGGAGGTGGTGATGGCACCTGGCCTGGATGCCTTTAAAAGGGGATTGGACGGATTGATGGAGGAAAAGACCATCACAGGCTATGAGCCATGACGGGGGGATATGCAACCTCCTGGTTTTAGTAGTAGGTTTTCTCTGTGCCAGGTGCAAGGGAGTGGCGACAGGATACAGGTATCTTGTTGTCTTGTGTGCCCCCTGAGGCATCTGGTGGGGCCACTGTGTGATACAGGAAGAAGCTGGACTAGGTGGGCCCTGAGCCTGATCCAGCAAACAGGCTCTTCTTATGTTCTTATGTTCTTAGATGGAAGGACAGCGTGACTTAAGATCCAATTATTAAGTATCTGGGAGAACAAGACTTCTTATGTTCTTATGACTCCCCCTGTCGTCATCATGGCTCTTCACAAGTGGGAGAGGGTGGCTAAACTCTCCACTGACACCTTTCTTCTCCCCCCCCCCCCAATCAGACAGGAAAGGGCAGCCCCAGGTCACAATGCAAGAGGAAGCATTGCCTTCGGGAAGCTGTGGCTTTGTGGTGAATAATGAACTGTAACTGTCAGCCCAATCCTAACTACCCCCCCCCCCATAGCCTCACTGGTGCATCTGTGGGGTGCCAGTTGCAGAGATCTCCTCAAGGTAAGGAAACATTTGTTCCCTTCCCCGGGGCAAGCCTCCACTGCCCCAATGGGTCTCCTCCTTGGATCCGTGCCAGTCATTTTGCTGGCGCAGAACAGAACCAAGGAGAGGGAACGGGGGAAGGAACAGGGATAGGATCCTGATCGGTGCCTCTGGGATGGGACCCACCCCCTTCCTCCCCCCACCCTCCGCTGCCAACTTACCAGTGCTGGCGGTGGTGGATGGCTTCTTCGTAGGCACGCATGCACAGCTGCCAGCCATGTACGCTGGCAGCCGCATTGCATACACTGACGTTGCATCACTTACGCCGCCGGGCCGGCACGTCATTAGGATTGGGCCCTTGAACCTTTCAGGGTCTGGCTTGGCCAGCCAGAGTCACCCCCAGGCTGCCAGGTGTTGCCATAGCCGGCTGTGTGGAATGCAGAGGATGGGGCTGCCTCAGTGGGGCTGCTCCATGGGGCACACGGAGGGGGTCAGTGAGAGCCTGGCTTGACACACAGAACCGAAACAGAGTCTGGCCCCTCCTGGGACCTTCGTCCAGCTGGCTGATTAAGCCCCCCGCCCACTCCTGCTGGGCATCCACTGGTCGGAGGCATCTGGCCTCGCTTTCCGCCCATGGGCACCGTGAACCAGGCCCTGCTTGCACCAGTCCTGACTCCAGCAAGCAAGCAGGATATTACCAACCCAGCCGTGTGGGTGGGTGCTGAGGCCCTCTGAGCACCTGGGCAGGTGACGGCTGCTGTGCATGGTGGGGTGTGGCGGGGCAGGGAGAGGAGAGGGCCGAACCTCCATCTCCGTAACGGATCACGTTGGGGAACCTGGTCCTCCTCTTGCTTGCCCAACGTGCCCGTTGTCCCATCACTGCTGCTGCCCGCAGCGCTGCTTCCCAGACCAGACACAGCAGCAGCACCTGGGTCAGTGCTACTCACCAGCCATGATCTCTCTCTCGCGGGGTCGTCTGGAGCTCCGCTGGGCTGCTGTGTTGTGCGGTGATAGGATGAAGCGCTGAGGGCTGGGGAAGCATCTTATATAGAGAGCCGAAAGGAGGCTGGGCAGCCCAGGGAGGTGGGCGCGGCTCACAGGTCACCCTGGTGATGACGGGAGCGCAACCTCTGCTGTCAGGCTGCTGCTGCTGCTGCTGCTGCTGCTGTCATGCTGGCTGGGCCCTTCTTACGCAAGAGAAGGAGAGGTGGCTGGCTGAGGAGCGTCTGCTGCTGCTGCTGCTGCAAGACAGAGGAGCCGTCTCCAGTGGCACTCAGGGCAGGGGGGGCGCATTTCTAGGGAAGGAGGGAGGCAGAAATCAGGGGCTGGCCTCAGCAGGGAGCACCCAGAACCCTTCCCCATTCTGTGCAGGCAGAACAGAGACAGGCAAGAGGGCTGCCTGCCAGAGCCCTTCACCCGGCCCTCTGGGGCAGGCAGGGGACTGGTTGAAAGCCTGCGGCCCCCACCCCGCCCACCCCGGTTTGTAACTGAAGGAGGCTTCCCAGCCATGCAGTCAGAAAGGCAGCAGCATATTTCCCAATGGGGACTTGCTGGGTTGTGCAACCGAACGAAGAAGCATTCCTCCTCCGACGGCATATCGTCTTCCCCTCTCACCGCTTGACCGGCTGCCTTGCTGTGCTCCGTTCAGACGCGCACGTGTAGCGATGCTGTTTGCCATGTTTGCTTGCCGGAGAACTCAAAGGCAGAGGGGAGGGGCACCTCTCTCTGACAAACCACTGAAAACAGCCCCAGCCAGCTGCACTTCGCAGGGCAGGCCAGGAGGAAGACGGGGCGGATGGGAAGAAGGCACGCTGGGCGTGGGAGGGGTCTTTGGCCGCGGTGGCGTTCTCAGGTCAGTGAAATGCGCAGGAAGCTCAGCCCTCCCTGGATGTCGTTGCCTGTGCCTCGTGCATCACTGAGGCTGCAGCAGAGTCCCCCACCCACACACCACACCTGCCTCTGTTCCGCTCTGCACACAAGAAGCGGCCTGTGCGGCGCAGGTGTCCAAGAATGGATGCTGCTGCCTACTGGCTTGCTGGAGCCTCGGCTGGCTGGCGGTGGAAAAAAACCGGCGCTGCTTCCAGCTAACTAGGTGCCGTTCTCTGGGCTGATTCTGCCTGGGATGGAGGCTGCCAAGCGCTGGGGGCGTTGGTGGGGCAGAGCTGGGGGGTCTGAGGATGGCGGCTGCCTCGGCTGAGGCCTCCCTAACCCTGCTGCGGCCCTGGCCTTGCTGGTCCCCAGCAGCAGTGCCCACCGTCGCCTTCCTGACCAGTCTGGCCACATCATCCCAGGCTGCCACCTCGTTCTGCGCCTGGCCGGCAGATCTTCCCGATGGCCCAGTAGTCACCCATGTGCGTGTGGTTGTCACGGAGGTGACTAAGGAAACACTTCCTCCAGTCACGCCCCGGAGTGAAACCACTATAATGTGGAAACAACTTGTCCGTGTGTGTGTGTGCCTGCTACTCATGAGTCAGGCACAGCTGTGCTGAGCCGCTCCTGGGTTCCTGGCAAGAAGCCTCATGTGTCACCCCTGGGGAGAGACGTCTGACACTCTTCCATCCTTGGTTGCCATCATGGGGCTTCCACCAGCCCTGCTGCTGCTGCTGCTGCTCCACCAGGGCCCCCCTTGGACAGGCTTCTGCCTCCCCTCTTCCTCTCCTCCCCAGGCATCCAGGTTGTCTCTCAGCTGTGCTTTGTGTGCCCAAGTCCCACAGACTCCTTGTCCTGACCAAGTGGGCCTTACTACAGGGCGCTACAATTCAGCGACAGACTCACTCCTGCCGGCTGTCTCCAGGACGGTGGGTTCTGCACAGCCTTTTCCTAGAACCCCCAAAGCCTGCCGACCGGAGCCAGTCACCACCTTCGTAGCTTGGGAAACGGGTGGTGGTGGTGGATGGGCTTCCACCTGCAATTAGGCACTGCTGCATACATGCCTGCCTGCTCCACAAAATCCCACTCCCAGGTCCTCCTCCTCACCCCCTGCTTCTTTTCTGCCTAGAGAGCATTTGAGTGGTTGCTACAGCTCAGCACCTGGGAACTGGACATCCTTCCTGACCAGCAGCGGACCACCCAGAGATCTACCAGCAGAGTCCACCTCACCTCCATCCAACACCGATGCTCCCAGCTGATGGTGGTGTTCAAAGGGCCACAACTACTCCCTGGTAACACTCTGTTGTGGGTGCAACCCAGCCCCTCCCCCCCAGCAGTGCAAGCTTTCTCTTCAGGACCGCTCTGCTGCCCAATTCCATCCCCTTGCTCTTTGAGACACCCCTGGGGTGTGCTGCCTCGGCCCCGGGCAGGGGGCGCACAGCACCAAAGGGGTTATTCTGAGACATCCTCTGCACACCCACCCACCCCACCGCCTCCAGAAAGCAGGCTCAGACCCACAGGTGATGCTCTCAGGGAAGTGGTTTGTTTACACGTGTCCCGTGGTCCAGTCCTGCCAGGTCTAATCCCAATACAGTTTTATCCCTTGGGGCAACCTGGTTCTCACGGCCTGCCCTCCTCTTGCTCCGAGCTGGCTGGCTCCGCCACCCCCAGGGCCTCTCCAGGCCACGGCGCCTGTGCCACCACTTCTGGCTCCACTCCTGAAAGCAGCCCACCTGCAAAAGAGGCAGCAGGGCGCCAGCTGTTCTGTGCTGGAGCCCTTCCCTGCTGCGCTCAGCCACAAAAGGTGTGTTGTTTCTCAGGCACCGCAGCATGAAGACCCTCACCCAACACATCCCCCGTTCGGACTTGGAAGTCCCGGAACTGGGCAGCTCAGATGCGCACGGCCACACCCGGACTCCAGAGCGGATTCTGCCAGCCGCCTCCCTCCGAGGCACCTGGAGCTCTGCTTCCAGCAGCTGCTCTTCCCTCCAAGCCGCGTAGGGATGCTGCTTGCCTGCCAAGGGTGCAAGACTGCCTTCCTGGGTGCCCTGACATGCTGCGGGGGGGGGGGGGGGTTGGCCTCTTCCTGAAGCCCTGCCATGGCATAGCAGAACCGTTGCAGGATGGCCTTGCCCAGGACCACAACTTTGCAGGCAGTGGGGCTGCCCTACTGGCCCCTGGGTCTCCCTCAGAGGTCCCTCCCTGGCCTGCCTGCAATCCCTGACCCTGCCCAACCAGGCCAGCAGCAACGTAATCTCAGGACATCTCCGACACCCAATCGCCATGTCAGGTTTGATGCCCAGGAAAGTGAGGTTTGTCCTGTGGCCATTTTGTCACAGGCCAGGAGCCCCCAATCCTCCATAAGGGCTGCCAACGCCCCTGGTTTTTCCAGGGCTGACAAACAAGAAATGGTCCGAGCGGAATGTGCAACGGTTGCCACAGCAGAGGAAGTTCGGTGTGCTAAAGGTTTCGAACATTGGAAAACCAAGCCAGTCAAGGCTGTTGCAATGCAACTGCTTCTTCTGACCCAGCACACCGCAGAAGGGTATGCCTGCCACCGTTTTTTGAAGCCCCCTTAGGAAAGGACAAGAGGCAAATAGGCCTAAACTGACCCAGACTCTTCTTGGGGACCATGTCAGTCTAAGGGAGCTACTTGTACGTTCGGAAGGGGGGGGGGTTTGCCTCCCTCCCTGCCAGCTGCCGCTGCCTGGCTTCTTCCCTTGTAAGCTGCCTGGTCTACGCCTTGCCCGAGTTTGTCACCAGGGGTACCCTAAAGCCCCCCAAACACCCCGCCACAAGTATTCTGCCTCTCCTGGAAAAGGATATTCCTGAAAGAGGATCCAATGTAATTGGGCTGGACTCTTCCCCAGTCAGGGCGGGGGACCCAGTTTCTCCCTTCTGTGATTCTTGTTGCCAGCCATACCGACTCCCCCCCCCCCGGAATGCGTGATTGAACTGACGCATGATGAACGGGCGTATTTGAGCCCATTGCCCCAGCAGGCTGCTCTAGTACATTTCCAGTGTTGCATTCCCAACAGGCGAGCTGAGATTGAACCCACTGCCCAACATCTGGGCTGGTCTTGGGTTGAAGCTGTCAAGTCCATTCTTGGGCTGGTTCCCTTGAATTGGGATCTGAAGGCACAACTCTCCCTGCTGCTTGTCCCATTCTGGAGTGGGGCCAAGGTAACTCTCATGCAAAATTGTTCAGCCTAGTACAACCAAGCAACCCCCACCAACTCTCTAAAGCAGAGATCTTCAACCTTTACCCAAAGGTAAAGGTCGCTGTAAGTCTTTGTAACTCTGCTGTGATGGCGGCAATGGCACTTCCGGATTCGCACCGCCGCCAACTAAGTAAAAAAAGGGGGTTTGGGGACATACCTGTCTGTGGCGGCAGCGAGAACCCGAGTTGTGCGGTGTCTTCAGCCACCACCAACAGGTAAGTCCACCCCCCCCTTTTTACTTATTCAGCGGCAGCAGCACAAACTCAGCAGTGATGTAGCCGTCATCCTGATGTCACCATAGAGTCACCACCCCCCTTAAGGGCAAAGACGTTGTCTGCCACAAGACCTTGGGGTCCCGACTCCAGGGTTGAAGATCACTGCTCTAAAGGCCCGGGGAATGGGGTCCAGGTCTTTCACTAGGGCTGGACCTGCATAAAAGCTGCAGATGCGGAGAGCCAAAGGGCTGGATTCCAACTGATCTGTCTTTTCTCCAGTTTTTCAGTATTTCCATTCTCTTCCCCCTCGTCTTTGGGCTTACCCTTCAATTCCTGGAACAAGAACCCAAATACATCCACGGATTTGCCCCACCCTACTTCTTCTTTAGTTGCTGGGAGCAAATGATCATCACCCAACAAGAGGGACAATTCTCCATGTGGGTAAATCTGTGAGGTTCTACCCCTCCAAGGCTTGCTGCCCCCAGTGTGCAGGAGCTGCAAACATGCCGGAGCTGCCGAGGGGGGAGGGATAGCCTGCTGCTGAGTCCGCTCAATGCCTGTGGCTGCCTGCATTCCCAGGCAGCCGCAATCGGTCCCACCCCGAGCCCCGCCAGGGAGCAAACATAGCTCCTTCCTGCCTTGCTCTGCTGGCATGCACCCCCAGGCCCCCCTTTCTCCCCTCCTTTTTTATTTGCTTAGCTGCCACTTGAACTGTGCTCTGCTGTCCTCCTGTCCTCCCAAAGCCCCCCCCTCCACACCCTCAGGTCTGCTGCCGCCGCCACCGCCACCACTCCCCCCTCATGCTACCAGAGCTCTCCCTGTTGTGATGGTGCCCCAAACTGCGCCAAAACTCACCCAAGGTGGTGCAATGGCAGCTTCACCTCTTCCCCACAACCCCCCAGACCCCTCACCCCCAAAGCCTTGCGCTTTCCACCATCCAGGGGTGGGGCAATCCTGCTTCCACCTGCTGTTTAGGGGAAGGGCTCTGTCCTGGGAAGGGGCAGTAGGGTAGATGATCATTTCCTATATTTTATTTATTTATTTATTTACAATATTTATATCCCGCCTTTCTCCCCGAAGGGACCCAAGGCGGCTTGGGTGATCAATATGGAGATCAATCACCAATTAGAAACCATGTGCATTTTGCAACATGAAACAACATTATGTTTCGTTTATGAAGCATTTCCATACTTTCAACATACATAGGGATTGAGCAGCTGATCCATAAATCTCCTACTTGCAGGGAATGATTAATATATGAAGCAAGCCTTGTTTTGAAACAGACTGCAGCAGGGTACAATAAATGATCTAGAAATGCTGCCCCCCCCCCCACATGCAAAAACCACCTTCTGTTAAAGCCGTTTAAATAGTTATGGGATGTGCGCTCTCTCTCTCTCTCTCTCTCTCTCTCTCTCTCTCTCTCTCTCTCTCTCTCTCTGCTTCATTGTTTCAAGTCCAGGTCACAGCAGCAAAGCAACTTCTCAACGCATCATGACTGATTCATCCAGGTTTCCTTTGAGTAGCTCCACTGTCTCAACTCTGAGTGCGTTGAAAGGCTGACAGTAATTGGACACACCCAGACCTGATGGTTTTCCTGACCAGGAAATCTTGCTACATCCAGTTTTGGGTGTTTGCAAGCGGCAGCATTTAAAAAGAAAAAAAAAGTGTCTGGGAAATTGGGGCCGATCATCGTCTTCCAGAAACTGCACTTCGGATTTAACTGGCTTTTTGGCGAGAGCCGGGGCAGCAAAAAGGACACGGTGAGCTACGGAGGAGGAGGAGGAGGAGGGCCGGCTCCCCACTGCCCACCAGAACAGGTCTGATCGGGCAGCTGCTGGCCGCCCTCTGGCTGCTGCTGCGCTGATTCCTGTCCCTCCTCCATGGATGGTGTTTGTCCTCCACAGCAACACCCTTCTGAGCCTGATGATGTCAGCAGCTCGCTGGAGTTACTGGGCTTGCGCTGTGCCCATTGGCTTGGCAGGCTGGATGTGGCGCCGTAAACCCGGTGGGCTGAGCTCCAGTGTGCAGTTTCTGGGCGCTCAGAAAGGTCTTTCCACCAGCCCTGAGCCTCTTACCAGCACTTTCGGAGCGTCTTCACGGTCTCCAACCCAGAAGTAACTGGCGATGGCATCATCGCCGTTACTTCTGGGGGCCCTCAGGAGGCCTGGACCGGTGGAGGTGGCGCATCAGGTCCCAAGGGTTGAGAACCCCTGGTGTAAAGGAAAACAAGATTTCCCTTTGCTTCCCAACTCATCAGGAGGAGGAATCCTCCTGGCCCCCAGGGGTTTACCCAGACGGCATTTGCACTGCCCACCAGCGAGGCTTCGAGGGGAGGTGGCTGCAGCCCCTGCCCTCCCCCTCCTCTGTCGTGTGCCCCCTGCTTTGACTGATGACCACAGCCGCCCTTCCAATTGCATAGCCTGTGTGGGCAGCAGAACCAGCCTGCCAGGAGGAGGACTTGGGCCCTCCTGCCTGCCTGCCTGGAGCAGCTCTTTGCTGAGTGTGCAGAAAGGCGGTTGCTGCTGCTGCTGCTGCTTCCAGCTCTGGAGGAGGAAGGAAGGGATCTTTCCGTCTCCCGCTGAGCCGTGGCAGCAGGATGTCCCTCAGCCTGTCACTCTGCTTCTCGGCAACTCTTCACGACACCAAGAATTGGGAAAGGGTAAGGGAAACGCTGCAGAAATATGGCAGGAAGCTTGAGCAAGAACCTGAAGAAGGAAGGTCTTGGCCAACTGGGCAGCTCTTCTCCCTTTCCGTTGAGGCCCCTTCGGTGGCTGCTTGTCACTGGGAGACCTTTCGACAGGAAGTTTAGGGGCTCGGGATTTTACCCTGGGATATTTGCAGCGTGTTGTAACTACTGTTGACGAAATCTTTCGCCACCTAGTGCATTCAGTTTCAATGGTGAAGCAGGCGGCAGAAAGGCCGTGTTCCAAGGCGCTGGCTGTCAGCTTGCTGCTGCATGGGCACAAGATCAGATCTCCCCTGGAGATGAACACTAGCTGAAAAGTCATGGAGGAGGAGGAGGAGGAGGAGGGAAGGTCGACGACCAGTGTTTGTTGCCTGTGGTGGCCAGATGACTCTCCATGTTCAGAGGCACCATGGCCCTGAGCACCAGTCGCTGAGCGAGCCACAGGCGGAGGGGGGCTGCTTGCCTTGGGGGCTTCCGGGTGAGCCTGGCGTCTGGGCCAGCAGGGCACTTCTTACGCACTGACTGACCAGCCTCCACATGTGCAGCATGTCTGTACTGGAAGATGTGCCCCCAACGCGCCTGAAGGTCAAATCAGCAGCTGAAGGGTCCCATCCGGTAGGCCTCACGCTGTGTGTCTGGCTAACATCACAGCTGTCCGTTCAAGGGAGGAGGGCGGCCCTCACACGTCTCCCCACAGCCCCTTTGTTCTGCCTTCCTTCCACTGTGGAGGGGCCACGTGTGTGTGTGTGGTGGCGGCGGCGGCGGCTGAGCATGCAGACCTCCCATCTCATCTGCTTTGAACCAGCTTGTGCCCCTGCAGGTGACCCGTTGCTCATGATGAATAAGGAGTCTGCGCTTCTGGGAAATGGACAGAGAGGCTTGGAGCTGAGAAGCAAAGCTGCAGACAAATGCACTGCAAGGATGCAAGTGGCAGAGAAGTGCTGCCCCCCCCCCCTGCACGGGGTGCGCCGGCCTGGCTTCCAAGTTCAGAGCAAGGCGAACGACAGCTGTCGTCCTCAGCCACACAACAGCCACTGGTGATGAGCCCCATCTCTGGGCTTCAGGCTGCTTATCCTCATCTCTCCGAGGATTCCACACTTCTGCTCTAGCTGCTGAACCAGAGGCCCCCTGGCTAGTCACCATCTTTCCCCTTTCACTTGCTGAGCTCCTGAGGGTAGGACCTCCATCCCCAAACCATCCAGCTGGGCAGAAGGACTGACCCTGCCTGCAGACATCCAAGACAAAGGAGGAGGCCAACGCTTCTGAGTCAGGCAGGCTTCTGAGAACCGTAGCAGTGCTGGGATAAGAGGGTGGACCAACCAGCCCATCTGACCCAGAATAAAGGCAGATGTCCGTCCCGGAGTAACAAATTCAGAGAACCTTTTTTCTTAAAGGAGGGACCAGGGGAGACCTGCAGCAAGGGCCTTGTATTGTGCCAGCTCCAAATCCCCCCCCCCCCACACACACCAACCATCCCAAGCACCATCATCGCACCAAAGCCTCTAGGCTGGAGTCGACCACTTGGCCAATTGCTTTGGCTGCTCAGCCTGGCCACAACTCCTTGAAGCCGGTACACGCCAGCAGGGGATGGCTGCCAGCGGTCTGTGTGTGTGTGAGTGTGTGAGTGGGCGGGGACATGCTCCCGATCCTCCTTGCAAAGCAGGGATGACTGCGCCAGGCTGCGGCGCAAGGGGAACTTGAAACCCCAAACCTGCCTGCTGGAATCTGGTCAGGCAGCCCTCAGGCCTCCTTCCGCCTGGGACCTGGACAGGCATCTGCTGTGGCATGCAGGGAGGGGGGCGCTTCTCCTTCGGGCCCTGCCACTCTCCCAGCAGGCGTGGAGGTGTGTACAAGGCCGGCAGCTGGAGATGTTGTCGTAGGCAGAAGAAGGGGTGGGTATTTTCTCATGGGAGTGTTGTTGGTGTCTTTGGCAACATATGGGTGCCCAGAGAGTCGGTGCCCCGCTGCAGGCTACCCAGCAAAATGAACTGTGCCACTCCTGGTAAAAACCAGCCACAACAAGACAAATGTTGCCGGCTGCTGACTAGCTGGAAACCGTCCTGGGCCTTTGGAAGTGGACTGGGCAGCAATGCCTCCGAGGCTTCGCTGGCTCCTCCTGCCCCTCCGGGCCAAGGAAATGCCGTTTCTCCAGAATTACCAGCAGCAGGCAGGGCGGGTTGCTGTCACCTCTGCTCAGTCACTCACAGGATTGCAGGCAGTGGGAATTCCTCTCTTCCTGGAGATCATTTGCCTGAGAAACCGACCAGACCAGTCTGGCCAAGGCTCTGCAGCATTCCAGCACCACACAGCCCCTGCTGGCAGACGGGGGGGGGGGGGCTCTTAGCACCTTGTTTCAGGGTGAAGCCACGGCTCAGGAACAAGGCGAGGCTGAAACCAAGCGGAGCCAGTTCAGCACATGTGCTGCTGCCCCAAGTAGCTGGACCGCCTTGAGCCCCTCAGACCACTGGCTGAGAGGTGTGGGGGCTCAACCCTCTGCCAACAATTATTTTCCCAAGCGACCACAGGGGCTGGGAACAGTGAGTGGGAGTCAATGGGCAATTTTCACAATGGCGAGAGGTGAAAAGCGGTGTGCCCCAAGGATCGGTCTTGGGACCGGTGCTTTTCAACTTATTCATAAATGACCTGGAGTTGGGGATAGGCAGTGAGGTGGCCAAGTTTGCGGATGACACTAAACTTTTCCGGGTGGTAAAGACCAGCAGGGATTGTGAAGAGCTCCAGAAGGATCTCTCCAAACTGGGAGAATGGGCAGCAAAATGGCAGATGCACTTCAATGTAAGTAAGTGCAAAGTGATGCACATTGGGGCAAGAAACCAAAATTTCACATAATTGCTGATGGGTTCTGAGCTGTCTGTGACAGATCAGGAAAGAGATCTTGAGGGGCCGGTGATGAAAGTGTCGCCCCAGTGTGCAGCGGCTGTGAAGAAGGCCAATTCCATGCTTGGGGTCATTAAAAAAGGGATTGAGAATAAAACGGCCAATATCATTATGCCCTTGTACAAGTCGATGGTTTGGCCACATCTGGAGTATTGTGTCCAGTTCCGGTCACCGCACTTCAAAAAGGATATAGTGGAACTGGGAAAGGTGCAGAAAAGAGCGACCAGAATGATTCATGGGCTGGAGCACCTCCCTTAGGAGGAAAGGCAGGAAAGGCGTTTGGGGCTTTTCAGTCTAGAAAAAAAGGCCCCTGAGGGGGGACATGATTGAGACGTATAAAATTATGCACGGGATGGAGAGAGTGGATAGCGGGAAATTCTTTTCCCTCTCGCACACCAGAACCAGGGGACATCCACTAAAATTGACTGGCAGGAGAGTTGGAACAGACAAAAGGAAATCATTCCTTATTTTCTTTATATAGCCCTGGGGGCAACGAGGGTGGGAAAGTGGGCACAAGAGGGTGTTGGGGTGGGGAATGGGACGTCATGGGGTGAGACTCACAGGTGTGTCAGGAGAACCTGGTTGCCCCCCTCGTGCCCCGGAGCTGCTCCACGGGAGTGGTGACCTCTGCTGCCATCCCCTGCCGTTGCCACCCACAGGGCCTGGTGCTCACCCATGAGTGGCCATCCAGGTGGAGGAGGCGGTCAACAATGACCTGGAGTGGCGTGCTTGTGTCGAACTGCCTCTCCATCTGCTGCAACCGTCTGATGAGACGGGGGGGAGTGCTGCACCTGCAAACAGAAGGGGGGTGCAGCTGAGTCCCCTTCCTGTCCCCATCGCCCTGGCTGCTCTGCACTGGCTGACCACGCAGGCTGACTCCCGGGGGGGGGGGGGGCTGCAGCGGCACCAAGGGCAGATGATGAGCCTCTGGCAGTGCCCTCCGTCCCTCCCTCTGCTGTGGCTGGCACCCCTCCTGCTCTACCTCTGAAACCTCAGACAGGGGCCACCTCCCGAAGGAGGGGCGGCTGCTGTGGTGACTGTCCACTCCGCAGCAGCCTCTGCAAGCTGTGTTTTTCAGCTCCACATGCTCAGCCGATATCCCTTTCCTGGGCCTGGCCAGCTTTACACAGCCTCCCTGGGATGTGAGCCAGCAAAATAGCTGGCACACATCCAAGGAGGAGGCCCACTGGGGCTTACACCGTCCCTCCCCCCCCCCCCGAGGTGTGCCCCAGCCCCAATGGCACAGCCCTGATCCTGGCCGGTGCCTCCTATGCAGGACTGCACTTCGAGACGTAGAACATTATTGCATGGGAGAGAGGGGAGTTCTTCTCCCTCTCGCACAACACCAGAACCAGGGGACAGCCACTAGCCATTAGCCATTAGCATTGAGTGGTGGGAGTGAGTTAGAATGGACAAAAGGAAATACTTTTTCACCCAGCACGTAATTAATCTTGGCTCATTGGAAAAACACTCGTGGATACCTAAGGAAAGCCAGGT
The DNA here is from genome assembly GCA_026170595.1 of Plestiodon gilberti rubricaudatus. Lineage (NCBI taxonomy): Eukaryota > Metazoa > Chordata > Lepidosauria > Squamata > Scincidae > Plestiodon > Plestiodon gilberti. Next base: position 912,389 of record JANXHW010000014.1, on the reverse strand, counting down.
GGGTTCTGTGGGAAGAAGTGCTCCTTTCCATGTGGGTTTCTGCACGTCTGGGGCAGGCCTCGGTCCTTGGCGGGACATTCCTCCAGACAGAGGCTGCTGGCCTCTTGAATGTGGGCTGTCTCCCTCCTGGGTGGAAACCTGCGAGTTCTCCAGCACTTCTAGAAGAGCTTCCTCCACATTCTCCCTGGTAAGTGGAAGGGTGGCTAGACGTGTCTCCAGGCTGCACAGGACTGCATGTAGATCTCTATCCTCCGTCTAGATCTGCTGGCAGGAACAAGAACAACGTGCCACACCCACCCTGTGCAGAACGCGGCTGCTGCCATTTCCTTGCAGGCCATGTTGCTTGCAGTCCGCAGAGTGTCTGGTGTTGCTGCCAGACCTTCTGCTCAATCACACGCTCCCCCGTCTGCAAGCTCCCGAGCGCCGGCTGCCTTCTAGAAAGTGAGCTGGAACCGGTTCTGAAGCTGTCCGGCTGCGATACTCCTGCCCATCACCTGCACTCCTGCAGCTCCCTCCAGCCACTCTCCACTGTCCAAAGGTCTCCAGCTCTCCATTAACGCTTGGAGCAGAATCTTCTGGAGAGGCCCTTCGTCCCTTGCAGCCATTGATGGAAACACCACGTGTGCCAGTGGCAGATGGGAGGGCTGCCTCTGCTGCAGTTCCCACGTGGACCTAGCAGAGGGAGCGCTGCACGGGCCAATCCCTGGGCCGGCATGTGACACAGGGCACCTCCTGCAGCAGCCCTCCCAGTGAGCCACAGAGGCCATGTTCACCCCATGCATGCTCTTTGCTTCATCTCTGTCACGTGGCCATCAGTATGCTGCCCTTCCTGCCCACCGTATCCCCTGGCAGCAAAGAACGGGGGGGGGGCCTCAGGATCACCCAAGAGCATCCCCCCAATCTGAGTGAGGATACTGCAGGTGCAGAGTCTGACCCTGAGGCCAGCTGAGGTAAGAAACAACTTGGCTGGGAAGCAGGGATCTCTAGCTGCTAACGAAGAGGCAAAAACTTCAAGTCAAAGTTTTTATTACACAGACTCAGAGCTGGAGCAGCATCTGAAAGAGAAACACACACTTGGAATTACCTTTTGTCACCATCTTCCAGCAGGGCTGTTGTGCCATTGCAAATTAACCCACAGATAGCTAAGTAACAGCTACCAGCGAGGCCTGGCTGCACCAGTTGATTCACTGTCTGTCTTGGAGGTTGCAAAGCCACAGGGGTCTGACTGGAAGGAGGAGGTCAGCACCCTCACTGAGCAGCAGCTGGTCACTGCAGGCAGGCAGGCAGGCAGGCAGCTTCTCTTGGGATCTGCAGTGTCTTTGCCTGTGGGACAGCTGCCTGTGGGGAGCAAGGAGAAACACAGAGAGTAACAAGGAGTAGACAACAGCATCAGCCACCGCTGTTCTCTGGCTCAAGAGGCAGGTTTGGTGTTTTGGGGGGGGGGGGAGCAGACACTCCATGCCCTTATCTCAGGGAGGGCCAACCTCCCACCATTAGGGTCTCTGCATTCTTGTGTAGAACAGGGGGCTCTCATCCAGTGGTACGTGGGCCCCTGGCCACCAAGATGGCAGCTGTCAGGGCGGCCACGCCACGCTGGGGTCCTGGAAACAGCAGCTACACAGTTTGTAGCAGACACCTGTGATCATCCTGAAGGGTCAGAACGGGGGAACAGGCCTCCTGCCCCTTGGGTAGTAGGGCAACTGGGGCGGCTGCCCTGGGCCCCAGGCATGGGCTGCATTTTGAGGCTGGCTCAGGTGTTGGCATCACTCAGGTGTTCCAGCCTCGGGGCATCTCCATCCCCTGAAGAGGGGTTAGGATATGGCATCTGTCAATTTCTCATCCCTCTTCTGACATGACGGTCCAATCTCATCCCTACTTTGGCCTCTCCTCTGGCAGAGTTGCACAGGCACCCGAGTGACACCTGAGCTACTTTGGCACAGTGTTTTTCTGGTGTTGCACTGGCATCCGTGGTGTGCAGCAGGACTGTCATTGCACCAGTGTACGCAGAGAGAAGCTGGCATACAGGGAACTCTCCTCAAATGAAAAGGGTTAGAAACTCCTGTTTCCTGTCTCCAGTTTTGGAGATGCAGACTACCAGCAGCCTAAGCGCCTGCGGCCTGCTGCAGTAAAGGCCTCTCTACTAGCCAGGGCTCAGGGATCTTATTCCTTGGGCTTGTGGGGGGAGGGAGGGGGGCAGGGTCCTCACACTGCTGCTGAACCCATAAGAACCCGAGAAGAGCCTGGCTGCTGCTGGATCCGGCCAACGGGGGCCCCTCTAGGCCAGCGTTTTCCTGTATCTCACTGTAGTGGCCCCACCAGGTGCCTCAGGGAGCACAGAAGACAACAGATCCACCGTGCCAGCCCTGTCTTTCCCTGTTCATATCATAGTTGCTTTTCCATACCCCTGCTGCTGCCAGGCAAGAGGAGGCAGGAAAATAGCCCTACTAGGCATCCAGGGCCCTGTGTGGCAGTGAAAGGGGGGGGGGCTGGTGGCAAGCCACCCCAGGGGAATGTAGGAGATGTACCAGTGTGGGGAAGATGCGGTGAAGCAGGGTGATGGAGCAGCAGGAGAGCAGGGCCAGCCAACCAACAGGAGACCCTGCAGTCACGCAAACGGATTACTGTACAGTATTTTTAATTAGAAACATGGCGGGGGGGGGGCATACAAACAGGGGAGGGAGACTCTGGACCCAGAGGTGGCGGCACATACAGGATTGGAAGGGAGATGTGATGGTGTGCAAGGAGGGGGGGCAGACAGTGGCCACCCGCTGCAGGCCAAGCGCCCACAGGATGGTCAGGTCAGGTGGCCGATCTCGACTGGAGCACGGAAGCGGCGGCTGGCAGCTGAGCACATCCTGGACCTGGAGGAGATGTCCTCAGGGCCCGGGAGCCTCGCCATCGCCTGCAGTCTCTGCAGCAGCCCCCTGGCACAAAGGGTCTCGACGGGCCAGAAGCTGCGCTTGGCGCAAACCGACGCCGGTGGCCCAGCAGGAGCCAAGCAGGCTTCGCTCGCCGAACTCCCGCAGCAACGCGCTTCCCCGCGGCCGGCCGGCCTGCCTGCGCGGGACCCGCTGCGTGGCGCCTGGAGCGGGCGACCTCCGCGCACGGCAATGCCCCCGCGGCCGCGGGCCTCCCGTCTCTCTCGCCCCGCATGTGTTTTCACGGGCATGCGAAGGGCTCGGTGTCCAAGGACCGCCCCGTCCCGCCGGTTGCGCCTCTCCGGGGGATGAGGAGAGCTGCCGGGCAGCGGCAGCACCGCCTTTATCTAGTTCCTCCGGCCACGGCGCCTATAGAGTGCAGCTGGGCAGACCCTGCCCCGAGGGGGTCACGCACTCTGCACAGCAGAGGGAGAGCGCTCCGTGCGCGCCTGTAGCAACCCGTCTCTAGCTACCAGGGAGCCGGCAAACTCCCGCGCTCCGACCGGCCCGCAGTGGTTCTTCTGAAGCTCTTCCGCTGGGAATTGTAGTTCTCCAGCGGAGCCGCTGCTATAGGCAAGAGACTCCCGCAGGACTACATTTCCCAGGCATCCTCGAGAAAAATCAGGCGCCAGTTCTTCTAGGCACGCGGGCAGAGCAAGCGGGAGTCGCGGTTCTTGAAGAGCCTCAAGCACGAAATCGTGATGGGCGAGCGCGCACGCGCAGTGTCGTCGGCAGCCGCGTGCCGGGCAGGTGCGGCGCGCGCGGCTTCAGTCCCGGGCCTAGTCGCAGCAGGAGACGCCCGTGTCACGTGACCTGGGCGCTGCTGCTGACCTGCGAAGGCGGAGTCCGGTGGTCCCCTCAGCTCAGGCGGCTCCGCTCTCCCGCCATGGCGATGACGAGGCTGAGGCGAAGCGGCTGCCCGCCGCCCTCCCCCAGGTCGGTCTCCCTCCCCCGAAGTGGCCATGCGGTGCCCGGAGCCCGGGCGGGCGGGCAGGCCGCGATTCCCTGCGCGCGACCGGTGCTTTTCTCCCCCTAGGGACCCGGGCAGCTCGGAGCAGGAGGCGGCCTCCGACTCGGGTAGCGACTTCGAGGAGACCCTCATCATCGGCAAGCGCAGCAGGCGACGGGCCCCCGCGGGCCGCGGCCGACCAGCCTCCCAGGTGGCGCTCGTGCTGGGGGCGGGCCGGGGGGGGTTCTGCAGTAGGGGGCAGCGGCTCACCCCCTTCTTCTCCCCCCCCCGCGCAGGCGACTGAGCAGCCCCGGAAAGGGGCCTGGAGCAAGGCCGACGCCCAGAGGCGCCCGGAGCGCAGCAGCCTCTTCGAAGCAGTGAAGCTGGGTAAAAGCGCCATGGAGGTGAGCACGTGCGGCCAGGGCAGGAGTCCCGGGGCGGGGCCTCCCCTGCTGCAGCACTCCCCTGCTTTTCCACTCCCACCCCCTCTGTGCATCATTCCCGGCAGCAGGAGTGGGACCAGGAGTGCTGCCTCGCTCGCTCCCCTCCTCCTCCTTTGCTTCTCTGCTTCTGGTTCCAGGTTCTGTGTGTGTCCCTGAGAGACAGTAGAACCTCTTATGCTACTATAAATATGGCAGCAGAGGTACGGTCAATGTTGTTGGAACCATGGCAGGTGCAAGCATCCCACCTCAGTTTCACTCTGCAGTGCACCTCTCCTGTGTGCCACGTGTATCAAAAGCCAAGTGTTTAATGAGTAGGTTTGCCCTGAAAAACGCTTAAAGTTAGATGTTTAACTTTAACATACGTTAGATTTTCTTCCTGCAAAAAAGCAGCTGCGGGGGAGCTTTGCAGGCTGAGATTACAACATGCGGAGGAGTGCTTAACATTTTTTCCCTGCACTGTTTTCCCACCAGAAATCTTTCTCAAAGCTGCAGTTTGCTGCAAGTAGCTGCTTGTCAGTTCAGATCCTCTGCGTGTGTGTGTGTGTGGGGGGTTCAGCAGAAAAAAAAAAACCAATTCGCTCCATTTGTCAGCTTTCCTTAAATATCTGCATGGCCAGTGATGAGAAAAACACTGAACTAGGTGGCATGAGCGAGGAAAACTGTTCTCATCTGCTCTGTTTCATTCGTTGTGCTTCTTTGCTTCAAATGCTACTTGGAGAATAGTCAGAAACGTTTGGTGAGAAGGAATTTTCAACAAGAAAATCATAGAGTTGGAAAGAGTCTTCAAGGCTTTCTAGTCCACCCGCCCCCTTTGAAGCATGAAAATCCTAGATCCTCTCCAAAAGATGCCTGTCAAGCCAGCACCATGAAGTCTTCCAGCAAGGGGGAACCCCACCCCTTCCCTCGGTTTTGAGACAGGGAGCCATTTAATAATTTGATTTTGTCTGTAAACTGCTTTGTGAACTTTTTGTTGAAAAGCGGTATATAAATACTGCTAATAATACTTTCCATTGTAGAACCACATTTTTCCTGATAGCGAGTCAAATTAAGCAAGCCCTACTCTCTGGAGCAGCAGAGAACAAATCTTTGCCCCCTTCCATGTGATAGCCCATCGTTTATTTGAAGGGTATTATCGTGTCCCCCCAGGCTTTCTTTTCTCCAGGCTAAACGTTAGAGGTGTTCCTACGGTGGGGGCGGTACTGTAAGTTGTGCCCCGTCCTAGTCCCCGTTTACAGGCTGGCATGAGGCGGCCCCGCCCCCTCACCGTCGGAGCCATTCCATGCGGAGAAGGCAATGGGCAGGAGACCTCCACACAGAATGGCTCCGGCGGCGAGGGGGCTCTTGCCTGTAAATGGGGACTAGGACGGGGTGCAACGTACAGTACCACCCCCACTGTAGGAACGCCTCTGCTAAAAGTATTGAGTTTGCTTAGCCTTTCCTCATGGAACTTGTGTTCTAGAACCCTGACTATTATTGTTGCCTTTCTCTGAACCTGCTCCAGTTTGGCTTCATCCTTCTTAAATTGTGACACCCAGAATTGGACATAGTGCTCTCCTCTCAATGTGGTCTGAGTAGCTCAGAATAAAGTCGAGGGCAACTGACTGCCACTACTTCTCACAACTTGCACGCTGTGGTTCTACAGATACAACCTAAAATCACACTAGTTGTCTTTGCAGCTGCATCACACTGCTGGCTCTTGTTCAGCTTGTGATCCACTGCAACAGCAAGATTCCTTTCACATGTTGTGCTGCCAACCAGGTATTGCCCGTTCTATATACCCCTGCCTTTGATTTTTTTTCCCCAAGTGCAGAAGCTTGAATTTGTCCCTGTTGAACTTAGTGTCAGCCCACTGTTCCATGCTGTCGGGGTCCTCCGGAATGCTTCTACTGTCTTCTGTGGTGTTAACTACTCCCTTGACCCCCCATCTACCATATACACTTGTGTACAGGTCGATCTTGTGGATAAGTCGAGGGCAACTTTTCATGTGCCAGAAATCATGAAATTTGCTGACTTGTGGATAAGTTAAGTGTAAAACTTAGGGGTTTATGAAATTCTTTGAATTAGACACTGAACTAAGGAGGCTGCAAACTGACTGCAGACAAGGAGGGTGCAAATTGCAAACAAGGCTGATAGCAGAGCAAACAACTAAAGGAGCTAACTAACGAGGCTGGTCTGAAAACAACAGGGCTGCAAACAGCCAGGAGAAGGAGGAACAAGACTTGCCGGTGGCTGGGGGATAGCCCAGACTTCAGCTGTGGGGCTCCAAGAGCTAGTGAAACTGACTAGAACATTTACAGCGCAATCCGACTTAACTTTTTTGCTGTTGTGATCAGCGGCGCAGCGAGAACGGGAGGCCCCAGAACAGAAAAGGGATTCAAATCCCCTTTGAATTCCTCGTTGGGAGGGGATTTGAATCCCTTTTCCGTTCTGGGGCCTCCCATTCTTGCTGCGCCGCTGGTTACACAAGCAAAAAAGTTAAGTTGGATTGCGCTGTTAGAATGGCTGCTAAGAGCTGTGGATGCCGTGATTTCCCTTCTGGACGTATTGTAAGTCAATAAAGGTGTCCCCCGCATAACGACGGGATCACTTAATGACAATTCGCATATACGACAGAGGTCCCCTAAGGTTAAAGAAGTTTTTAAAACCACCTTGCTTAACTTCGCTGAAACTGCTCTCCGCAGGGGCCACACTGTCCGTTCTTATGGATTTCTGTGCAGCTGTTTCACACATGTTTCACATACAACACTATCCTTTATTTATTCACATTTTTATACTGCCCTTCCTCCAAGGAGCTCAGAGTGGTGTACATATTTCCTCCCCTCCTTTTTGTCCTCACAACAACCCTGTGAGGTAGGTGGGGCTGAGAGATAGTGACTGGCCCAAGGTCACCCAGGAAGCTTCGTGGCTGAGTGGGGATTTGAACCTGGATCTTCCAGGTCTAAGTCCGACTCCCAAACCACTACACCATTTGTTTCTCAAAGTCCTACAAAGTCTTTGCGAGGGCAGGGTGATGTTGGCGGTGGCGCTCCAGGATTGTGCTTGCCCCTGACCCAAAAAGGCTTTTTTCAACGTACCTGATTTGTCCTGCTAGGTCCCTTAAGGGTCCGGGGGCTGTGGCTGCCTCCGCAGACCTCCCCAAGGCTCTAAACCATAGGGATCGTGTCCTGAAGCCCACTTCTGGTTTTCTGACGAAACTGAAAGTGGGTCGTGATTGTGATCTGGAGCTGTTTTGAGGTGTGGGGAGGCCTGCAGAGGGGTCCGCTGGCTCCCTGCACCCCTGGAGGACCGGCAAGACCCCCAGGCAGGGCTAGAAAACCACTTTTTTCATTGCAGTACGAACCCGGAAGCACTGGTGCCGTCACCACAGATCCCCACTCCCCCCTTAAGGGGGACCCATTTTCCCAGCTGGGGTGTTGCAACGCCCCAGTTAGGGAACCTCTGCCTTAAGGGGAAAGTCATTGTCTTCCTCTGGACCTTCGGGTCACGACCCTGAGACTGAAGATCACTGACCTGGAGTATTTCTCTCTATCTCTACCATGGTAGTCCTCTGCTTATCACTGGGAGAACAGAGTTGCCTCCTGGACCCCAAGATCTTAACACCTTCCTACCCACAGCCTCATAGTCGGAAATGACACCCACCCACCCCTTCTTACAGGTCCCTTCTTCCGTAGAGGCCTCTTCCCATTGTAGCCTCTGGAACAGTTCTGCCTGTGTAGTGTCAAGGCACGTAATGCAGTGAAGGGGGGGAGACTTGCTTTTCCAGCGCTCTGAGTGGCCCCACCAGTGCTCAGGGAGCACACTGCCTGTTAACAAGATAACCCGTTTCCTGCTGCCACTCCCCTGCGGAAGCTGGACTAGATGGGCCTTTGGCCTGATCCAGCAGCCGGGCTCTTCTTATGTTCTTATGATCTTCTCTCCCAGTAGGCAGGGCAATCAGTTTGCACTTACTACAAGTGTAGCCCTCGATACCAGCGGGCAAGAAAACAAGCATAGCACACGCATTGCACATCACCGCTGCAGAAGTGGGGGGGATAACGGGCACAATAGAGAACGGGTGAAGTGGTTTAAGAGTACCGTGAAGTTTGGGGCCAAGTTAAAAAAGCAAAGTCACAAGCTGGGAGAGGTTTGGAAATGAGGGCAGAGTAGGGTTGCTAAGGGGGTTAGCAAAACAAAAATTCCCAAGCTTGCTCGTGCTCTTGAGTGACCGTTGCTCTTTTGCTTTCATGCGCATGTCCCCCGCTCCTAATCTTTCCTCAATTGCTGCAGCCTCTAGTTGATGATTGGCTTGAGACGTACAGGCAAGACCGAGAGTCTGGTTTCCTTGAGCTGTTCAACTTTCTTGTCCGCTCCTGTGGCTGCAGAAGTAAGTTCATGTAGGGTGTGTCTGGGCGTTTCCAGGGAGGGTGTCTAGTCTGGGGTTGTCGCTTTTAGCTTACGTTTGGGGCCTGAAGGGTGGGTTGTGTTATGTCGTCTTTTTCCCATGCTTCAATCATCATCACGTCTATTGTTGCGGAAAACAGAGAGCAGCACGGCAGCACGTGGTCTGTTCTTGGTGCTTCCTGGTCTCTCTTTGAGAGGCATCTGCCCAGAGACAGCGGACTACAACCCAAATGGGAGGGGTAAAAGGGGGAGCCAGCCTACTATGTTCCCAACAGGTGGCGCAACCGCTGCAGTGTGGAGCAAACATTGCTGCTGTTCCGCATGTGCCTACAAGTGGAAAAGCAACGCCTGGCTGATGGTCCGAGGAGCGTTTCTGGAAGACCTCTTGGTTCGCATGTGTCTGGACGCTTTCATTGTGGGATATCTTGTCCAGCCTCCTTCCAGTTGCAGCCTTGACCCCTGTTCTGGGGCAGCTGCTGTACCTTGCCTTTAAAAAGAAGCATTTTAGAGTTTGTAGCAGGGAGCGGAGGGCAGGCAGTTCTGGGAGTGAGTGCAGAATTAGAGCTGAGCAGGAGATGGTGTCTGGGCCCCTGTTTTTTTTGGGGGGGGGGTTGGGGTGAACCTCTTAGTTCCCCTGTGTTGTAGTCTGTTGCTGGTGTCTTCCAGGGACCACTTGTCAGGGCTTGACTTTATCTCTAGGTTGCGTGAGACTGTTCTCTCTTTCTGACAGGTGTCGTCACCCTGGAGAACCTCAAAAATCTCCAGAATTCTGAGATCATCCAGCGCCTGACAGAATCCTTTGCTGAGGTGAAAGGAGATGGGTCCTAGGGAGGCCAAATCCAAATGTCGTGGTTTTGCTGGAAGTGGGGGGATAGCAGAGACACCCTAGTAGACTCGCCCAAATCTCTTCTCTCCTCGTCCTGCTAGGACTCGGCAGATTACCCGCTATCGCTGAGCACCCTGGTCTGGCGAAGGTTCCGTGTGGGGTTCTGTGAGCTGATGGCAGTTCTTGTGCATCGGGCTCAGCATGGCGTTGTCTACGATGAGTACCTGATGGATAATCTCGTTGCCCTGCTGACGGGCATGTCTGACTCTCAAGTGCGTGCCTTCCGCCACACTGGCACTCTGGCAGGTAGGTAGGAGAGCAGTGGGGACCCAACCCAAGAGGGAGACACTGCCGTTCTCCCTGAGAGGGCCTCGAAAGAAGGAAGGCCCATGCTGTGCCCCTGTCTTCCGCTCCAGCCATGAAGTTGATGACGGGCTTGGTGTGCGTGGCTCAGAGCGTCAGCTTGCAGAAGGACAACAGTCAGCGGCAATATGAGGCTGAGCGAGCCAAGGGACCAAGTCGCCGAGCCCCTGCAAAGCTGGAAGGGCTGCTGGAGCAATGCCAGGAGGTGAGTGGAGGGCAGGCAGGCAGGCAGGCAGGCTGCAGCAAAAGGCTCTTGGAAGAGGAGAAGGGGCTGGCTGGCTCAGGCTGCAGCTTGTTGAGTTTGGCACCTGGTCTCCAGCGGTGCTTCCAGGAAGCTGACAAGCGGAGCAGGGCGGGGAGAGTCGTCCCTGCTGCACAGGCCCCTTCATGGATTCCCCCAGCAGCATGGAAGTCCTGTTCCCATGGTGCAACCCCACACTGCTGCCAAGTGTGAGTCCCTTCCTCTCGGCAGGGTGGGGAAAACATGTGATGGGAGCGTTTGGCTGTGCTGTGGGATAGCAGCATGGGGGAGTGGGCTGCATCCCTTGAAGAAGGAAGTTCTGTTTTGATAATTGCTTGAGCAGTCTCTGCTTGAAATGATCCAATCCTCTTTAAAAGGCTTCTTGTTACCAATCAATAAAAGGATCTTCTTATTCTGGTATCCAGTGCCTGCTGAGTCGTCTTGGGGGCCTGTGACGTGAGACGTAGCGCAAAGCTTTCTGGAAATCCCACTGTACAGAGTTGGTTATGTTCGACTTGTTTCCGTGAGGAGTGACCCTCTCATCGGAGTGAAAACCCCTTTGCGCACTTACTGAGCAGCACTAAATTGTTCATTCCCCATTTGGTAGACTTTGTGGCCAAGTGCTAGTCACAAGGCCTCCCTAGCCCAAGGCTAGATTGCCCTTCTAACACGAGGACTTAATAATCCGAAATCAGGTTATCCAAAATAAACTGGTTATTCAAAGCAGAAACTAGGTCACACGTAGAAAATCAGTGGCGTACTTATTTATTTACTTATTTTATTTCATACCCAGCCTCTGCCCCAATTACCAGAGTGCCCAAGATGGCTTTCAAAATTCAGAAAATTGCAGTTGCAGTACAATTTTTTTAAACAAAACTCCCCAGCAATTATAAAATGTAATACTTACCTATTATAAAGCCAGCAATTAATAAACACATTTAACATCTCGCACCACAGCCAGTTGTTGGCTAAACTGTTGCAACAACGGCAACGTTTCCTTCCCTGTAAAGGTTGTTGGCATCTCATTTTACAAGACAAGGCAGACACCACCACCCCTGCAAGTACAGTAAGCCTGGTAGATGGTACAATCCAGTGATGGTGGTCTGCCCAGAGTAGGAAAATACAAACTACTGTTCTGGCCTCTCAACCCCAAATGCCTCCCGTTCCCCCATAGTATCCCCATTCACTCACACCCCCAACAGTGAAAGGGGTGAGGAAGAAACACCCTTGCACACATCCATATATAGAGGAGAGTCGTCTGTCACAGTTGACTGTCCCAAACGTCACTGTCATGTGTATCGTGTCTCCAAATGAATTTAGGAGAGAGCTTCTTGGAGAGAGTACCATCGTAGAATGGAGAGCCACAGGCCTCTCAGAATACACACCAACTGTGTATATGTGGGATTGTATAGAACTGTAAGCTTTTATGCGTACAGTGGGCCCTTGGTATCTGCAGGGGTTCCGTTCCCGGAACCCCCGAAGATACTGAAATCCATATATAGTGAATACGAGGGCCTGCATATTTAAAAAGGTTTAACCTTTTCAAAAGGGGGGAAAGGTTAAAAATAAAGTTTCTTACCTTTTCACTGGCAAACTACTCTGTTTGTATTGCGCACCGGAAGCCTCTTCTGGGTCATGTGACTTCCCCCTCCCTTCCCCAGGCTTGCCCTAGAATGCATTGCGCAATGCATTCTGGGACAAGCCTGGGCAAAGGGAGGGGGTCACGCGACCCAGAAGAGGCTTCTGGTGTGCAATTTCCCTTTCTAAAGCCTTGCAGACAGTGGTTTGCCAGTGAAAAAGTAAGAAACGCTATTTTTACCTCCCCCCCCATTTTAAAAAGGTTTTTACAGTGGCCCTCCTATTCGCGATAGTGGACTTCACTATACAGTGGAACCTTGGATTGCGAGTAACTTGGTTTGCGAGTGCTTTGCAAGACGAGCAAAATTGTTTTCTAAATTTTGACTTGATAAACGAGCAAGGTTTTGCAAGGTCTTGCAATACGAGTATACTGTGTTCTCTGAGCGAGGAAGGGGGGCCATTCGGAACAGAATGGGTTAACCCCCTGCAGGTCTTGAGGCAGGATCGGTAGCAGCTCGTTGACTCCTCCCCTCCGGGTGCTGCTCTCCCCCAGTCCGATCCTGCCTCGCTCTGAGAAAGGACGGTAGTTTGTGCTTAGCGCAATTTAGGTCTACTTAGAAAGTTTTTCTCCACGACCAGAGCTCTTTCCTTTCCTTTTGTGACCTCCAGCCTTTCCCCTCTGCCCCTCCCGACCCGACCCTGCTTCCCTAGCAAGGCGCTGGTTCGTCGTGGGACTCTGTTTAGCGGGCCTATCGTCGCCTCACGGCGAGCGAAGGTCCCGCGCTACTTTTACCTCAGCCGAGGTTGTTGGCGGCCTAGCAGTCGAGCGCGCTCTCTCAGGCGGCGCCGCTGCTATTCTTCGCCCTTGGGGCACGTCGCACAGCCAGCCCGTGATTGACCCGGTCACCGAAGAACTACACCGCGCTACTACGGACCCTTTGGGGCCGAGCGTGTTGTTTTGGCCACACGCAACAGCTCCGCACGGACGCATCCTCCTCGTACTGACTTGTTGTCCGTCGCCTCAGCCCGCTTTCCTGGTGCGGTAAGACTAGAATGGGGGACTCCGAGGAGGGTGGTGAGAGCGGGAACGCTCCGATCAGCGCCCCTCGCCTTGACCCTGCCTTTCAAGCTCATCTCCTCAGCATGGTTAAAGCGGCTGTTGCGGAGGCGGTTGGGTCCACAGGGGGTCATAGGAACCGTCGGAAGCATCGCAGACAGAGTCGCTCCAGGTCGCGAGATTCCAACTCTCCCTCTGGCCATAGGGGCTCTAGTCATGACTCGCCCCCCCCAAGAGGCGTAAATCTAGCCGTTCTTCTAAAGACCGTAAGGCCTCTGTAGCCAAACATAAGTTATCTGCGCCTGAGGCCTCTTATCTGAGCTCCACTCCGTCCTCCGGTGCAGACTCGGACAGGGAGGACGGTGAGCTCTCTGATACTGGCAAGGAGGGGGAAAAGGATGCCAATCCCAGTAGGCTTTTCCCTTCTGATTTATTTCAGCGTATGGTGTCCAAGGTTGCTATCGCTCTTAACCTCGCTCCGACGGAGAGCGCTCCGACGCCTCAGAACGATATGGGGGCGCCCAAGGGCATTTTTCCTCAGGGACCGACCCTACCAGCCACTATCCCTTTTCCTCCTTCCTGTCAGGCCGCCTTGGACCTGGAATGGAAGACTCCCATTAGGACTAAACATGGTTCTAAATTGGTTGACAAATTTTACTCTTTACCGGAACAAACCATGGCATTACTTAAGGTTCCTTCTGTTGATGCGCCTGTGGCCTCGCTGTCCTCCTCAGCTGTTATCCCTTCGGAGGGGGAGGGGGGGCCAAAAGACACGTGTGACAGAAAGGTGGACATGTCTCTCAAGAAGAACTTTGAAACCGTGTCCCACTCCCTGAGGGCGTCCGCCGCTAATTCCTTATTTTCTCGAGCTGCCTATCTCTGGGTAGAGGATCTCATTAAGACCGAGCCGGGTTTATCTAAGAGGGGCAAGAATACCCTGAAGAAGATCTCCTTGGCTACGGCCTTCTCGGCCGACTCTTCTTATGATTCTCTTCTGTTCGACGCACGCGCACTCGCTTCCAACGTTGTCGCTAGAAGAAACATCTGGCTTCGCAATTGGGACGTGGATTCGGCCTCCCAAAACCGTCTCGTAGCTGTTCCCTTCCAGGGAGTTAAGCTTTTTGGCGAGGCCCTCGATCCTTTACTGATTGAGAACAAAGATAAACGGAGGGTTCTTCCCTCTTCCAGTAAGGAGCCCCCGAAGCCTAAGACCCCTTCTTTTCGGACCTTTCGACCACCTGCGCGACCGCGAGAGTCTGGGCGCGGACCCGCTAAGTGGAACAAGACACGGTTTTTTCCCAAGGGTAGAACTGGGAATAGCCAGGGGGAGGCCCCCCGTAAGCCTTTTCGTGCCCAACGGAATGCGTGATGCCAACTTCGAAGGCGGCTCCACACCTATCAGAGGACGGCTGCTGGACTTCGCAGATCTATGGCGTGCAACTACCTCGGACAAGTGGATCCTGGACACGGTCTCTAAGGGTTACGCCTTGGAGCTGATTCGGACTCCAAGATCCCGGTTTTGGAAGGTTCCTCCGTCCCAGGACAAGATCAAGCACGAACATCTACTCGCCTCGATTGCCCATCTCTCGGTTATCCGCGCCACGGAACCGGTTCCTGTGGCTCAACGGGGGACAGGAGTGTATTCCCTCCTTTTTCTGGTGGAAAAGAAGAACGGGGACTACAGACCCATACTGGACCTCAAGTGGCTGAATCTCTTCATGGCTCACAAGAGGTTCAAGATGGAGACATGGCGATCCATTGCGACATCGCTGAGACGGGGATTTCCTCACCTCGATCGACCTGTCCGAGGCCTATTTGCACGTCCCCATTCGCCCGAGGCACCGTCGCTTTCTCCGCTTTTCTTATGGGAACATTCACCAGCAGTTCCGGGCCTTTGGCCTCAAAACGGCCCCCCGGGTCTTCACCAAGACACTAGCGGGTCCTCTAGCCTGGTTGCGGCTTCGCGGTCTGACACTCATTCCTTACCTCGACGACATCTTGGTCCGCTCCGAGTCCGAAGAAGCGGCGTCGCGGGATGTTCGCACGACGATCCTTTGTCTGCAACAACACGGTTTCATGATCAACATGAGCAAGAGTTCGTTGGTTCCGGCTCAGGTCATGGAACACCTGGGCCTGGTGTTCAACACCAGGAATATGTCGGTTTCCTTGTCCCTCGATCGACAACGCAAGTTGACGTCCCTTCTCTTAGACGTCAGGTCGTTGACATCGATGGACTTGCTCCTGCTGGCCAGACTTCAGGGTCATGGTCTCCTGTCAGGGCATTGTCAGTTGGGCCAGACTCCACACTCGTCCCATCCAGAGACTTCTTCGTCCTTAAGCGCGACAAATAGAACGGAAACAACACCGGACTATTGTGCTGTCGTCGGAATTTCTCCGCAGTTTGGATTGGTGGTTGAGTCCGGGCCGCCTGTCAGCAGAGTCCAGTCTGGAGATGCCGGAGCCGGTGATTCTCACCACCGACGCCAGCCTTCTGGGATGGGGAGCACACCTAGACCGTCTGTTCACGCAAGGCCGCTGGTTGGCTTCGGAGTCGAATCGCAGCATCAATTTCTTGGAGCTGCGGGCGATCAGGCTGGCCCTGCTCCATTTTCAGGCTCAGGTTCGACTCAAACCAGTGCTGGTCCGGACGGACAATACGACCGCCAAGGCATATATCAACCGTCAAGGGGGCACCAGGTCCAACAGCCTGGCCAGGGAAGCAGAGACTCTACTGGTATGGGCGGAGCAGACTCTTCTGTCTCTTCGGGCGGAACACCTGGCCGGGGCCGCCAACGTCATGGCAGACTGGCTAAACAGAGAAAGTCTATGGGAGACGGAGTGGCAATTACATCCGGCAGTCTTCGAGCAGATCACCTGGAGGTTCGGAATGCCTCTCCTGGACCTGTTTGCATCTCGGTGCAACACTCAGCTTCCGAGGTTCTTCGCAAGACACGGCGGTCAAGGGGAAGAGAGTGTGGACGCTCTGCGAAGCGTCTGGCCGGAGGGGCTACTTTACGCATTCCCTCCCATTGCACTTCTACCTCGAGTATTACGGAGAATCAGGTCTCTCCGAGCCTCCGTGATTCTGATCGCCCCCAGGTGGCCCAGGAGGGTGTGGTTTTCGGAGCTGATTCTGTTGTCCACGGGCAAGCCTTGGACTCTGCCTCTCCGGGAGGACCTGCTTTGTCAGGGCCCAGTATATCATCCACAGCCTCAGACCTTCCATCTGACAGCTTGGCTGTTGAGAGGCAGGAGTTAACTAGGTGTGGCTACTCGAATCAGGTCCTCGACACACTGCTGGCGTCCCGGCGCCCGTCCACTAAGAAGGTTTATGGCTCCGCTTGGAGGCGGTTTTCCTTTTGGTGTGCACAACGGGGTGTCACACCATTGCGGCCTAGATTGACTCAGGTTTTGGATTTCCTACAAGACGGTTTGTCCCTTGGCCTCAGCACCAACACTATCCGGCGTCAGGTTGCGGCTCTTAAAAGCGTTTTGGGGGCCTCTGGTAGGTCTTGTGTTTTGGACCACCTTCACGTCCATCGGTTCATGAAGGGGGTGGCATCTTTGAATCCCCCAGTGATACATAGATTTCCTACCTGGGACCTTGGTCTAGTTCTTCGGGCTCTCATGCGGGGTCCTTTTGAACCGTTGGCCAAGGCTTCGTTACAGGATCTTACCTTGAAAACCGTATTCTTGGTTGCTGTCACTTCTGCCAGGAGGGTGTCTGAGCTGGGGGCGCTCTCCGTCAATGAGAAGTTATTGATCTTTCATAAGGATAAGGTCATCCTCCGTCTCGACCCTTCCTTCGTTCCCAAGGTCAATTCCCTTTTTCATCGGGCTCAAGATATTGTTCTACCTACCTTTTGTCCGAACCCTTCTCATCCCCGAGAACGAGAATGGCATTCCTTAGACGTACGCAGAGCCCTGCGTTTTTATATCAACCGTACAGAGTCGTTTAGGAAGACCGAGGCTCTTTTTCTGGTGTTTCACGGCTCCTCTATTGGTAAACGGGCCTCCTCGTCCCTCATCGCCCGTTGGCTGCGTCTGACGATCCAGACATCATATAGAGCACAGGGCCGGGATCCGCCGGAGGGCATTCTACCCCATTCCGTCAGAGCGGCGGCCACCTCGGCAGCCTTCGACGGGGTTTCATCTTTGGTCGATATTTGTCTGTCGGCTACCTGGGCCTCACCTAACACTTTCTTGACTCATTATAAGATTGATAAGTTGGCTTCGGCTGATGCTCGCTTCGGGAGGCGGGTACTGCAGCAAGTACTGAGCACTGGAGACAAGCCCACCCTGGGATGCTACGGCTCTGGCATATCCCATTCTGTTCCGAATGGCCCCCCTTCCTCGCTCAGAGAAAAAAGGAATTCCCTACCTGTGAATCTCCTGTTCTGGGAGAGGAAGGGGGGACATTCGGTCCCACCCAGTTCCTTTTATGTCTCTCTCCAGTGCTGGTTTTTCCCTTTTTTACGAACTTTACGAACTTCGACGTTATTGTTCTCGTTATTGTTCGGTGTTAGTTAGCTTATCCGGTGGGTGTTAATTACCTCTCTTTACTTGTTGTCGTTTCCATTTCACGCTCTGGTCTGTGTTTTGCCGTAGTAGTTGATTCCTCTCCAGTTTCCGTGAAGGCTGGTGGTGTCCGTGCCAGGACGGTATCGGGTGTCCTGTGTCGACGGTCCTGAATTTCCTTTCTTCAGAATCGGACTGGGGGAGAGCAGCACCCGGAGGGGAGGAGTCAACGAGCTGCTACCGATCCTGCCTCAAGACCTGCAGGGGGTTAACCCATTCTGTTCCGAATGTCCCCCCTTCCTCTCCCAGAACAGGAGATTCACAGGTAGGGAATTCCTTTTTTCTCCAAGAGATCTCTCTGTGTGTTTGCAGAGGGAACAATAGCGTCTCCTGAGCAACAAACTGCCCTCTCCTTGGTCGTTAACAATCTGTTCTCTCCTTGTGCAGATAAGAGCTCAGAGGTTTGCTTTGCAACTTCTGTAGACTGGCTGCCCTTGTTGCAGACCTCATTAACAAGCTGTTCTCTCCCTCCCCCATCTGCCTCTTTGCAAAGACTTTTACTCTGCAGAACAAGGTTCAGGTTAGGGTTTGCAGACGTTGCGGAGGGGAGGAGGAAGGGGGAGAATAGCTTAATGAGCTAGTTTGCCAGAGCAAAGGAGGAGCCCAGGAGATAATGCAGACACACACAAAGATCTCTTGCAGAATAACGAATCATCTGAGTTTCCATTATGTCTTATGGGAAAATTTGCTTTGATATACGAGTGCTTTGGATTACAAGCAGGTTCTGGAACCAATTATGCTCGCAATCCAAGGTTCCACTGTATATGGATTTCAGTATCTGCGGGGGTTCTGGGCACAGAAACCCCGCCAATACCAAGGGCCCACTGTATTAAGCTGGAGACACAACGCACACGTCAAGCAACATCCACATGCGGCTCAAAAATCTCGGTGTGTCTTCTCTTTTACAAGCTCGCAACACACTAGAGCTGCATTCTGGTGCAAGCAGAGTTCAACAAATTGAACTTGCGTTCAGCCAATGAGAGGCAGCGTTTGGAGCTGTGAGGGTGGGATGCAGAGTAACGTGTTGACCAATCAGAATAGAGTCTGAAAAGACTTCTCTGATTGGCCAACAGCTCTGTAACAGAGTAGGGGGCTGGGCTCTCCTCTCTGTTGTCCTTCAGTGTAGACAGGCTGCGTCTTGGTGCCGTGTTGACCAGGGCTTCACCAACAGCTCCTCATCTAGTGAACCTGCTACCTTCTTGCCAAAGTATTTTTAAAATACAGTAGGGCCCCCGTACCTGCGGATTCACCTATCCGTGGTTGAAAAATGTCCCCCCCCCCCCCATCGCACCAATGACTTATCAGCTTGTGATTGCAGCCTTCTTGGATCTTAAGGACTTGTTGCTGCTTACAAAATGGAGGCAGGAAGCTGAAAAGAGTTCATCCCTCTGCCTCGCTTCCTCCATTTTGTAATCAGCAATGAGCTCCCAAGACCCGGAAACGCTGCAATTGCAAGCTGGTAAGTCATTGGTGCGATGGGGGGGGGGGATTTTGTTTTTGCTCCCGAGAAGCTCCTGCCTTTGGGTGAGTCTCTTGGGAGCGCTGAGAAGGACCCTCCCAGAGCCGCCTACTTGCGTTTTCTGGCCTCTGAAAAACCAGGGGTAACTGGTAATGGATGTCATCATCCAGTGATGTGCAGCAGGAGAGTGGCGCCGGAGGTGGTACTCGGCCGGAAAGGGGTTGAGAACCGCTGTCTTAGATCTCTTCCTTCTGGACAAAAAGTCCTTGGTTGGGGGCTTACTCATCTGGCATCTTGCTTTGTGTTCTCCCAGTTCCAGGAGAAGCAGGAGGAGCTTGAGAATTTGATGAATGCGATCTTCAAGGGAGTCTTTGTTCACCGCTACCGGTGAGTTCAGTGGGGATCGGAGGTGGCAGGGAGCAGAGAGCTGCGCTGTCTATTGTAACGCCCTCCCCGTTCATTGGCTTGCTTATCAAGGGACCTCGTGCCTGACATTCGTGCCATTTGCATTGAAGAAATGGGCCAGTGGATCCAGTGTTACAGCGCTTCTTTCCTGGCGGACGGCTACCTCAAGTACATTGGCTGGACGTTGCATGATAAGGTGAGCACCTGTGGACCTCAAGGAAGCATGTGGCATTCAGAGGTGGTTGGCCATCCAGGTTGCTTTGCTTCAGCAAAGTGTAGTTCTGTGAAGCCCTGTGACCGGGGGGGGGGGGGGGAGGGGGAGAAGCAAAGGACTCTGGGAGATGCAACAGCAAAACAGACGTGCACTTGGTAGCTTCTTGTTAGAGGAGGTAGCTGGAGAAGGCCACGGGCTGAGGGGAGTAGCGCCTTCTGGTTAGCCCTATAGTAGTCAGCAGCTGAATGGGGTGGGGGATTGGTAGTTCTCTCCACTGCACCAAATGAAGGAGACCAGGCAGGGAGGCCATCTGGGACAATCAGCCTTCCCAGGAAGAGCACAGTTCTAGGAGTTATGGCTCTAGGAGGCTCTCCTGCAGTGGAGGTCTTGAGTCGTTGGCTCACCGGGCACACGCCTTGAAGTCTCCTTTGCCAGACCGCTGCAGGAGTAGACCGGTTCTCTCTTGCTCCTCCAGGGCTTTGTCAGTCTTGAGCATTGACATGGCCTTCTGTTCTCTGCTTGTCTGCCCTCACCCTTCCTGCCCTTTCCAACTCCCGGATTAGCTGACTAGGAAGCGAAGGGAACCAGAGAAGTAAAGAGGGGGAGAGGGAGGGTGTGCCGAGTGAGCAGTATGGCCGCCAATGGGGATGAACCTGTCAGACCAAGGAAGAGCTCTCTGTCGGAGGAGGGGGTCCACGTGCCCAGGAGGCAAACACCCCCCCCCCCCCCCATACAGGCTACAGCTTGACGTTGGGTGGAAGGAAGGCAAAAGACAGTGGCAGAAAGATGGAGAGGCTCGGGTAGAGAGCCAGGCTCTCCAAACTGTCAGACTGCCCTGCATTGCCTCAGGTTGTGGTGCTGAAGCAAACTCGGGGAACACCGATTCCTCTTGGTGCTTGGGCAGGAAGAGCCACAATTCCCAGCCAGAGCGCAAAGTGCAGCAGTTGAGCAGCAGCCAAGCAAGACTCGCCTTGCTCCTCTTGCCTTCCCCTTCTCCAGCAGGAACTCTTCATGGGGGGGGGGGGACTGCAGGGAAGGGGTTTTCACAGCCTTTATAGGGAAGGCTGCCTAAATCCCACGGCAGCCTGTTTTCACTGTGGAAAACTGCAGACCTGCGTACCTGAACAGCAGTAGGCAGCCATAATCTAATAAGCATGGAATATCGGCTCAGTGAGCTGTGTCTCCCGTCCACGGTGGATTATGGTCATGTGATTTTTGCGTGGGACATCTTTTAAAGACAGCCCAGAAGCGACTATTGGTGCAAAGCACTGCTGCTAAATTTTGGGTGCAAGTGACCTGCTCGGCCCATGTCACCACCCTCACTGTGGTCAACTGTGTTGGCTGCCAGGTCACTTTCAGTGGAATTTAAAGTGCTGGTTTTGACTTCTTGAGGCCCTCGCTGGCCTGGGACTGGATTCCCTTGCGGGAGGACTGCACTCTCTGGGTGGGAGCCAGGGACAGGGCTGTCTTGGCGGCGGCGGCAGCAGCAGCAGCAGCAGCAGCATCTCTTCAGAACTCTCCCTAGGGGAGGGGTGACGGGGTCTCTGTCTTCCCATTTTCATGTGGTGACTAAAGGCATTCTTTTTTTCTGTAAAGCTTTTGGTGAAATTGGTTTATTGGGTCATTCCATGTCAAATCAACCAATGAAAAATCCATTTTGGAACTTGATGTCACGGATTTTGTTCATTTTTGGTACATTTGTACCTTACCATGAGATGTTTAAAAAAAAATTTTTTTTTCAGATTTTTTTGCCCACCCATTTTTTGAGATATTGAACTTTCAAAATTGCCTAAAACCGCCAAAATTCACTTGTCACTATACCTTCAAATGCCGTTTACAAGAACACTATGAAAGCTACAGACGTGGGACAGGTGTCATTTTAAAGCTAATGCCTAGGGCATTTTTTCTACAATTTACATTGATAAAATTATGTGGAATTAACTGAAATGAATCCAAACATTTATAATAGGATTTTTATAGAGTAGGAATTCACTTTCTGTTCTTCTACAGGACCAGTTTTTTGGTAAAACTATCAAAATCATGAGCTTTTTACTTCTGTTCGTAGTTTTAAAAAAATTCCTTTAGTTGCTGAATAATTTCTGAATCAGCACAGTGACATTCTTCCTCATCTAAATCATCTTCAGAAGTAAAAAATAACTCTTTGTAGGTCCTTTTAATCTTCCCCATCTTTTCTTTGCAATATGTCTTCGACCTATTTAATACTTTCTTCTTATACAACAGAGACTCACTAACGGTGGTCAAAGAGGCATTTAAGTGGCACACAGCGCAGTCCCATCCAACTTACACCACCGGTGTAACCAGCGGTGCAGCGAGAACGGGAGGCCCCAGAACAGAAAGGGGGATTTCCATTCTGGGGCCTCCTGTTCTCACTGCACAGCTGGTTACAACGGTGGTGTAAGTTGGATGGGGCTGCGCTGTTAAAGCTGTATCAGGGTCCAAATACTCAGACTCCTTAACATGACTAGGACCAGGAATTTCATAATTCTCAGGAGGAATTTCCTTTTCAAGTATATTGTTTTCCATCTGACAAGGCTTCTCTTTTCCTAACTGCAATCTGCATGAAGTGCGTACTTTCATGTGTGGTTCGATTTCAATATTTAGTGAAACCATCCAATCAGTTACTTTCCTCAAGACTTTATTAACCCAGTGCCCCCTTTTTTAAAAAAAGGGTTGCAACAGTTTTTCGACCACTAATTCTCCTCCATATTTCAAATCATGTACTTATCAAACAGAATATTTTTGAATTTCTTGAAAATTTACAATTGTGTCGTGTTGCTTCTCAAATGAAAGCCCTATTCATTGGCTTTAAAATGACACCTGTCCCACGTCTGTAGCTTTCATAGTGTTCTTGTAAACGGCATTTGAAGGTATGGTGACAAGTGAATTTTGGCGTTTTAGGCAATTTTGAAAATTCAATATCTCAGAAACGGGTGGACAAAAAAATCTGAAAAAAATAATTTTTAAACATCTCATGGTAAGGTACAAATGTACCAAAAATGAACAAAATCCATGACATCAAGGTTTCATGCATTGGTTGATTTCACATGGAATGACCCTATTGTGAAGTTACTTTATTGCTGGTATTTTGTGTTGTATTTGCATGTGCGACCACTTTTGAGGTTCCCCGCGCATTTCCCTTGCTCTCAAAATCTGGTCATGCCTTTCCTGCTTGACGTTATTCTGGGAGTGGAGGAGTTGACTGGCTGGGAGCTGCCCCTCTCTGACCTGGCGTCTCCCTCTTGCAGCAAAAGGAGGTCCGTCTCAAGTGCCTGTGTACCCTGCAAGGGCTGTATCGCCGCCGGGAGATGGCTGCCCAGATGGAACTCTTCACCAGCCGCTTTAAGGTAAGCGGCCTGCTCCTCAGGGCGGCTACTGCTTTTAACTGGAATGCGCTGATTCTCCCTCTGCAGGTAACCAAAAAACCAACCTGCTTTCTCCCTGTCATCTCACAACTGACGTGTCCTCTGACTGCAGAGGAAAGAGGTGTCCTGAGAGGCCTCTGGTGCCCCAGGCTCAGGTGAGCAGATTTCTGCTTGGCCTCTCCTAAGCACTGGACCCCTCGTAAAATATTTCCTGGCATGCTGGAAGGTCGTTGTGAGTGGCATAGATGGAGACAAGCCCAGGTGTCTGCCTCGCAAAACCGGCTTCTCGCTGACCATGAGGGGTACATCCTGATTGGCAGCAGCTTTTCAGGACTTCAAACGGTGAAGCTGCCAAGGATTGGACTTGGGGAGGCCACGGGCAAGCCAGGCAGGTGCTCCACCTGGTGACTGTCTGGACTGGCAGGTAGATGGGAGCAGCCAGTGCAGTCGTCGCGAAGCACCATCGATAAGAACCAGCAAACGACAGCAAAAAGAAAGGGCTGGGTTGTATAAGCAGCAGCAGCAGCCTCTCCTAGCGCACACGCTTCGTTAACGCGGGTCAGTCCTTGTGACCAAGACACAGTCCGCTTAGCAGCAGAGCAGATGTTGTAGGGAAATGGCTGGGAGTGTATGAGAGAGAAATGGAGCGGTGTGCAAAAAGGCCAAAGGGGAAAATTGCTGGCGTAAGTATTGAAGGTTGGAGCAGCACCCACAACGATCCTGTTGTATGTGCTTGCGTGGCATCGTCTTTACAGAAACAATTAACCCACCAGGAAATGCACACCCAGCGGAATGCTGACAAGAAATGGGGGTAGAAGCTGCAGCAAACTGAGAAAACATCTAAATGTCTCTAGTATGAGATAATGCTGAAAACATAATCAAGATGAGGCAAAATCGGAAGGAACCGAAGAGAATCCCAAGCTAATAACAGGTGGCTGCGGTGCTCATTTGATGCACCTCTTTGCCACCAGACTTCAGAAAAGACTCGCGTTGTTGACGTTGCAAAATACTTCGGTAACAACGGCTTTGCGGCTGCTGCTCTGAAGAAGGTGGGTGGAGCGAAGCTGTCTCTCCTACTGGATGTGCGATGGAACTCGCAGTGGACTGTTTGGAGCGCCACATCAAGAACTGGCCTACCTAATGTGGTGACCATTTGTGAACAGAGTCATGAAAAAACGGATGGCACTATCACAGCCCAGGTTTTTCAGTATTGGGGGCTTTAGTTAGAGAAATGTGGAACTCTTGTTGACCATCTGAATCCTATTTCCATAGTCTTACCTAAAGTGCAGGGAAACACAGTCTGGTTGCATCTTACAGAAGTCGGCGTGCAGGGTGAAAATTGCTTGTAGTGAAAATTAGCCTTACTTGCATAAGAACATGAGAAGAGCCCGACTGCTGGATCAGGCCAAAGGCTCCTCTAGTCCAGCTTCCTGTATCTCACTGTAGTGGCCCCAGCAGATGCCTCAGGGAGCACACAACCTGTTGCCACTCCCTTGTACCTGGCATACAGAGAAAACCGACTTCTAAAGCCAGGAGGTTGCTTATGGTTTGTAACCTGTGATGGACTTTTCTCCATGAATGTATCCAAACCACCTTTAAAGGCATCTAGGCCAGGTGCCATCATCACATCCTGTGGCAAGAAGTTCCACAGATGAATTACACACTGGGTGAAGAAATATTTTCTTTTCATGCCAAAATGAAAAGACCATTTTGAAGCACATTCCTCAGTAGAAACATCTTTAGCTGACAGGTGTGCTTTTTCAAGCTTGTACTAAGAAAAAGGTCACCCACAGATTATATGGATTTTATAAAAAGTTTTTAAAAAGCTTGTAGTATACCGTATACATTTATGCCTGCCGCCTCAGGCATAGAACGTGACCATCTCAGGTCACCAAGGGTCACAAGGCTATTCTGGGCCTCAGTTTCTCTGACAGAAGGGCAAGAGCTCATTTTTGTTGTGAGAAAATTGCAGAAGAAATAGAGTTGAGTAGCCATTTAAATCTACCCTGGACAGAACGTGTCCTAAAGCTCTGGCAGCTGCTGAGGTGGCCTCTGTGCCTGCCGCGCTTTGCTCTGTTCCGTGCGTTTGCACAGATGACCTGCTCGAGTTCCAGAGGAGCCCCCTGTCTTTCCTGCAGGAGCGGATGCTGTCCATGGTGCTGGATAGGGAGCCCCAGGTGGCAGTGGAAGCGGTCAGGCTCCTCACGCTCATCCTCCAGTGAGTACCGGTAGGGCCGGGGTGCTGCCAGCCAGGGCTTTGGCGAGGCGAGCGACACACTGACTGAGCCTGGTTTCTGCAGAAACACCGAGGCTGTGCTCACAGACGCAGACTGCGAACGCGTCTTTCCGCTGGTGTATGCCTCCAGCCGTCCTCTCGCTGCTGCCGCCGGTGACTTTCTGTACAAAAAGTGAGTGGTCTCCCGTCGCGTCCGGAGCAGAGCCTGCCCTCGTTCCCCACCCTTCTTTGCTGCCTTGCGGCTTGGCTCCTGTGGCCCTTTCCTAACGACCGACCTCCGTGGTTTGCCCTGTAGGCTGTTTGTGCTGGACGCAGAGGCACGCCACCGGGGGAGCAGAGGCTTCCTTCAGTTGCTACTTGCCTTCTTCATTGAGAGCAAGGTGAGGCAGGGTGTGGGAGCAGGCGGCGTCCCCTGGCAGGGAGGGAGGCCTGCCAGCCAAGGTGGGAGTCATGGCCCTGCTCTCCGCCTGCAGTTCCACGACCATGCAGCCTATTTGGTGGATAGCCTGTGGGACTCGGCAGCTGCCCTGCTGAAGGACTGGCCGGTGCTGACCAGGCTGCTGCTGGAGGAGGAGGAGGCCACTGCGGAGGGTGAGTGACAGGCAGGTGGCAGGGTGTGTGTGCGCAAAACATTTGAGGCTAGAAGAACATTTGTGCTCAGTATGTTTTGCTAATAAAGCATATTTGGATATGTGGGAGAAATGGGTTTGGAGTGGTCTGAGCCCTGCCCCCAATGGCAGCAATCAGGTTACAGTTGTGGCAGGGGAGGGAGCGACCTGGGTGTCTGGCCTGGCGCTTGCTGCAGAGCCTTCAGGTTTTCTTGGCAGGCCCTTGTCCGGCCTGTCCTTGACCACACCCCCAAACATGGGTGGTGGAGGGCCACCTGTGATGCGGCAGGCACCTTACTGGCAAAGCAGGCCTTGGTCTGATCCGTGCTTGAATGGATGGCCACCTGTCCCCCCCCTCGTGTTTTGCACCGCTGTACAGAGCCCTTCCAGGACTACGCAGCAGTGATGTCTCCAGGGTTGCTCGGTGATGATATCATTGCCAACGACGCCTGGGTCACCAAGCTGGGCGGAGCTCTGTTTGGAGCTGCACAGCTTAACGGGAGCCCTGGTGACCAGCTGGGAGCCTCGTGTCTGATGCCCTGAGTTCCACAAAGGAAGATGGGTGGGGCAGAAATGGAGAAGGAAGCGCTCTTGGGAGGAGTGGGGATTGCTGGTCTGTGAGGCAGCAGGCAATGCTGAGGGCCCTGAACGGGCAGCATTCAGGCAGAAATTCGATCACCTCCCTTCCGCCTTTTCTGATCATATGAAGTCAAACCAGTGCGACGTACTGTGCCAGAGCTGATGGGACTCCAGAGACTCGGGAAAGTGGGGAATCGACACCTAGACTTCCCACAAGATGCCTTCGAAAGGGTGTGTGGAAGTTGTCACGTGGACCCTTCTGGGCTCCTGGCCTGGAAGATGCAGTGTTCCCTACCTGTGGGGAGAGGGTCTGTGCCGAGGAGCACCAGTCGAAACCTGGACGATGGGGGGAGGGGGACGTATGGGGGCGGGGAGAAGAGACCCGGGTGCCTCAGCTCCTCTCCTGCTTCCCAGGCTTGGATGACCAACAGGAAAGCGGCCTCGTCATGATCCTGGTGGCCAGTCTTCGGCAGGCCGCGGAAGGGCAGCCGCCTGTTGGCAGGTGCACCGGGAAGAAGGTAATGCCAGGCTGGGGGCTGGTCTCTCCTCTTTTCTGTGCCCCGCTTCTGCCTTGCTCTCCCCATGCCTCTGTTTCTGCTTGGGCAGGTGTTTTCTGCACGGGAGCGCAAGGCGCAGGCTGAGGACCGCCTGAGACTCACCCAGCACCTAATCCCGCTGCTGCCCCAACTGCTGGCTAAGGTGCGCCACATTTTGGGTAATGGTAGTGGAATAGATCCCTGCAAAACGATACCACCTGGAATGTAGCAGTTCACGAAAGTGGACATTTATATATTGCAAAAAAACCCAAGGGGGGTTAGGACAGCCTGTCCATGTACACCGCCTTGGATTAAAGTCGGAGGAGAAATCCAATGACCAAGAAAGGCGGTATATAAAGACTGTATGTTGTTATATTTTCTGAAGGGGGGGGGGCTTTCGGATCCTGCTCTCTCCAGGGGTGGGGTTTCAGGCAGGTGACATTGCTGGCCCCCCTGCCAGTAGAAATGAGGCCGTTTTCTGGAAAGGGGCACTGCAGCCTCTTTCTGCCCAGCCTGAAGGTCTCCCTTCTCTTTGGGCAGTTCTCGGCTGACACTGAAAAGGTGGTCCTTCTCCTGGAGACCCCCCGCTATTTTGACTTGCCTCTTTATAGCACTGGCCGCCTGGAGAAGGTAGGGGACCCGTCCATCCGTTCCCCTCCCAGCCATAATGCGCTTCTCCTGGAGATTCCAGCGGACTGATTGGGGTGTGGGGCTGTGTCCAGTCAGGCTGAGCAAGCTGGCTCGGATCTGTCACCCCAAAGACGGCCTCTTGACCCTGCTGCTATGTCTCCTCCCCCCTCCCCCACCTGTCTCCCAAGTATTTGGAGCTGCTGCTGGCCCAGTTGTGCGAGGTGGTGGAAAAGCACACTGACCGTGAAGTGCTGGATATGGCTTCCCAGACTCTCCACCTGCTCTGCTGTCCGGAACTTGCTTTCCATAGCCGTGCGGATTTTGCCCGCAGCCGCCTAGTGGACCACCTGGCGGACAAGTTCCAGCACGAGGCAGCGGAACTGCTCCAGGTACCAGGCTCGGAAGAAGTGCTCCCTGAACCGGAAGCGGTCAGCCGTGGCTGCGTGTGCCATGGCCGCCCTGGGCCGGAGGAGTGAAACGGTCTTGGGATGGACTTCCAGCACAGAGCACGAGTGGGGGGGGGGGGGGAAGACCTGCCCAGGAACGAGAGGCCGGTGGGTCGACTTGCCTGGCAGCACAGAGACAGTGTGTGCAGTGTGGCTTCCCTCTCTCTTCCTTTTCCTCCTGGGCAGTCCTCGTTTTGGGAGAAAGAGGAAGCCTACAGTGTGGCCGCCACCCTCAGGCGCATCGCCGTCTTGCACAAGTGAGTCAGGGCTAGGGAGGGGCGTCCTGGGCACTAGTGCCGTCTCTGCTCATCTCCTGTGCTTGGCAGGAAGTCCTGCGCTTCCCCCCCCCCCCCGGGACTGGCCACCTGCAGGTGCACGCGTGGCGGTCTGTGCATTCCAGGAATTTGGCCTGCCTTGTCTCATATTTGCGCTTATTCTGATCACCCTTTCCCTTTTGGCATGCAGTGCTCATGATCTGACCCCGTGGCGCTTCTTCACGCCGTGCCTGCGCCTCCTACGTCACACGGTGGACACAGGCGAGGTTCCCACGCAGGTACTGACTGGGGTGGGGCAGTGTGGTCTGAACGTGGGTCTGAGTAGGGGGAGCCTGTGGTGGCTGCGGTGTCCCTTTGCCGTGTTGGGGGAAGGAGAACGTTGCAGAGCAGGAGTCCCTCTCGCTGTGTCCAGGGGCTGCAGGAGGGGTGAGGGTGACGGCCTGCTTTGCACCTGCCCGCCTTTCTTGTAGGTAGTTCTCTCCGCTGCGACCTGTGCACACTTCTCGCTGCTCTGGGAACTGGCCCACCTCTCAAATGCGACCTCCTCTGGATCCCAGCCCAGCCAGGTAAGCAGTCTTGGGGGGGGGGGAGGGAAATGTAGGTGGGTCCCTCTGGCCCCGAACCTTCCTGACTTCTCTCTCTCCCCCCAAGGATCAGGTGCTGAGCCTCAAGGAGAAAGTGTCGTCTTTTTGTTCCCTTTGTCAGAGCTGCCTTGTTGACATGGATGCTGACATCCAGGAACAGGTGAGAGCGATGGTGGACCTGAGCCGGGTGTGTGTGTGTGAGTGAAGGGCTTGCGGCTTCTCTAGGAAGAAGCCACTTTATGGTTCCCACTTGCCTTCTGCTGCTGTTGGCCACAGGGAGGGAGGAATGCCTCTTGGCTCTTCCAGGATGATTGTCTGCCTTCTACAACAGAAACAACAAAGAGCCTTCCAGCACCTTAAGGGCCAACAACTGGGTTGTGGTGGCAGAAGCTTTTTTTGGGGGGGGGGGGGGGTGAGTGAAGGAAGAAGCTCAAGCTGTGCAGGAATCGTGATGCAAAGCAGCTTCTGTCAAAGAGATTAAAAGACCCACCTGGGTGTGGCCCGTTCTCTCCTGGCAAGGATGGGCTTCGTAAGTACTGTACTGCTGCTGCCAAACCAGCAGCAGGCCCTATCCTCTACTTGTGCATTTGCCTTTTTGTTGAACTGAAATGCATAACTTTGCATTTGTTTATGTTGAATTCCATTTTGTGCGCTTCAATTCAGTTTTCCATTCTGCCAATACTTTTTAGCTTATGCTTGAACTCCTGTGATGTGATTGCAAGATGTGCAGTTTGGATGCGGCTAGTGTAGTACTTGCCAGAGAGAGAGAGTTCCAGTGAACCTGTGTGGTTCTTTCTTGTCAGTTGATGTGCATCGGCTTGTGCTGTAGAGCAGGGGTGGGGAACCTATTTGCAGTGGGGGGCCATTTTCCCATAGGGAAAATTTGCTGTGGGCCGGCCGCTAGGTCGGCCAATTCCCCCCCACACAAATTTGACCCCCCCCCCCGCGAATTTACCTCCCACCCACCGCTCACCCACCCACCGCTCGCTCGCTCGCTCTCCGACCCACCCACCCACTGCTCGCTCGCTCTCCCTCCCACCCACCCACCCGGCAAGCGCCCACCCAAATCACTCTCCTCCTTACCTTCTCTTCAGCCTCCAGGCCGCCGCCACCGTCACTGACATGCGCAGAAATATGTCGCGCAACCCCTTCTCAACCCGGCTGTTTCTGTGCATGTCTATAACAGCTGGCTTTGAAAAGGAGTCGGGTGAGGTGAGCGCGGCCTCCGGTCCAAGCCCGTGCGGGCAGGACCCGATGGAATCGGGTCCTGGCTTGCGCAGGCCAGACCGGATTGCTCCGGGGGCCGGATCCAGCCCGTGGGCCGCCGGTTCCCCACCCTTGCTGTAGAGGAATGAAGCTGGGTGCAGTGACATTCCATTACCCTAAAGTAGACAGACTCCTTTGTGCTGGTGATTTCAATAACTGCCCTTAAGCGATGGCAATGCAGAGTTTAGCTCAGTTCATTGATGCTTACTTTGATTCAACACTGTTGTCGTAACAATGGTAGATACATGAAGAAGCATACTGTAGACACAAGCAGAATGTTCTACCCATAAGGCTTCCGAGTCCTCAGTTTTGCATTTGGGTGAATCTTGAGTGTTGGAGAAGGCG
Organism: Plestiodon gilberti rubricaudatus; assembly: GCA_026170595.1. NCBI lineage: Eukaryota > Metazoa > Chordata > Lepidosauria > Squamata > Scincidae > Plestiodon > Plestiodon gilberti. The sequence continues at coordinate 882,090 of JANXHW010000014.1, read as the reverse complement.
GCTGCCTTGGCAGAGGCATGGGAGTGCAAGAACTTTACCGAAACGCACCTGGAGTACATGGTTCCATACCCCAGGATTTAATAAACACAGAGCGGCATAGCCTGTTATCCACAAGGGGATCAGTGAGCACAAAAATAATTCTGTACACTGCCAAGCACTGTCTAGTTTCTAGTGCTATCTTGGCGAAGGCCGGGGACAGGCTCTTTAAGAGATCTGGGGATAGAATGAGTTGGCTCATGAAATCTCAGGGCATTCAGCCGCACTTCTGTGACGAACGGATAAGGAACAGCGACCATAGTGCTGCCTAGCTCAGAGGTGCCCAACCTTGGTCGCCTAGTGTACCACCTGTGCCAATCAATCAATTTTTGAAGTGACACCTGTGCCAGTCAATCAATCAATTGGATTCTTTAAGTTAGGGTTACTTTTGTATTAGGGTTGCTTACGTGCTACTAATGAGATGGTTGAGGCTGCATCATGGACACAAGTTTTTTTATTATTAATAATTTCTTCTCCTGCAGGCAGAGGCATCGTAAGGGGGGTTGCCTTGGTGCCCAGGGCACCAAGTGGTGCCCAGGGCCCCCGGGCGCAGACCTAAAGGGATGGAGTCGCGGGCTGGAGGGCGAAAACGTACCTTCTTCGTAGCCGGGTCGGCTGCGTTTCGGCCCTCCCGCCCGCCCATGCGTCCGAACGCCTCCAAATGGAAGTGAAAATAGCGGAGGGGGGTGTTCGGAGGCGGGGCGTGACGTCATGCGCCCGCCCATGTGGGGGCGGTGATGTGGGGGTGGGGCAGTGGGCCCCCCATGGGGGCATAGCGATGCTGCTGCCTGCAGGGAAAATATCAGGTGGGCATTGACCCAAGTGTGTCTCCTTACTTTGTGCGTCCTAACACAGCCGTTGCGCTGAAAACAGGTGTTGGGTTCAAATGTTGCCTTTTCCTTTGGGGTGGTAGTTGCATGGGGGAGAGAGAGACTGAGAAGATCAGAAAGGCAGAGTTTCCAAGGAGGTCCAACACAGACAACCTTGGATTTCAAAAGAGGGGGCTTAAAAATGAAGCTGAGAGGGAAAGTGGGGAGGGTCAGAGTGCTGCATGGAGGTGATTTAAAGCTCAACGGTAATATGTACCACAAAGTAGAAATGGCTCCAGGTCCACGAGGAGGAGACAGCGCCTGGGTCAGGAGTGGAGTTGCGGAAACCAGAAAAGGAAGGCGGCTTCTTCAGAAAGTGGAAAGGATCCAGTGGGATTTTTCTTAGACTTGACATACAAAGCCAGATAGTACACTTGGGTCCAGTGGTGTAGAAGAAGTCTGCCGGGCTCCTCTGCATGCAAGCCTTACTCAGCCCTGCTGAGATCAAGGATGACAGTCTTTGGAGGAGAAGGTTTGCGCTAAAGCCACAGCTCTGCCTGCAGGCTACTGTTGCTCTCTTCCAGATTACCCGCACCTTCAGGAGGGTCACCTGCTCCTCCTGAAAGGAGCCTCGGACCTTTTCCAGTGCAGAGATTCCCCACCTGGGAACTGAAAAATTGCCAGCAGCACTCAGGAAACCTCCCTTGGAGGAGATGGTCTTTCTGGCAGCGTCGCATCAAATACGCAGGATAGCGGAGCAGGGGCCCTCTCGACATGAGCGCCACCGTCCTGAGGCCAGGCCCGATTTCAGCCCCTAGCCACATCAGTGCTATGTTCCAGGGGTCTCTAGAAGTAGTCCTCCGGCTTTCTGCTCCAAGCTACGTTTGTGACCTGGGCCCCCGTGGCAGAGCCGTCGGTAGAGCAGCAGCCTGATTCTCAGTCTGTGTATTTGCCCCAAGAGTTCCTTTGTTCCTAGGCCACATCTTCAGGTGCAGCCTTCAAGCAAAGGTACCATGGTAGATGGTCAGATCACAGGGACAACTCAGACGAGAGTCCTCCCTATAAGAAAGGCACAGCTGAGGTTTGCCACCCTCCACTGTTGGAGAGCAAACTCTGGGCTTAACATGGCACATTTCCTATTTCAGGCTCTTTGGGAAGGCAGAAGGGCTCCCTGGTGTTGCCATTTATCCTCCCCGCACCTCTATTTCTGTACCTGAGTGCCCCAGGAGAGGACTCGGATGGTCCTGTCCAGCGTTCCCGCTAAGCTGTGCGACTGCGTAGCTCTTGGCTGAAGTGAAAGTCGGCAAAGATGTGATGTCATCCCCAAACGCTGGGAAGACCTTGCCGTGCGACCGTGGGAGGGCTCCACGCAGCAACATTGTGGATTTTTAGGGGGAATCCTGGTGAGGATTGGAAGGGGGGAGCTGCCCATGCAAAGAGACCTTCCATCTCTTGCTCAGAAGGAACACATCATCATGGCAGTAGGACCAGTGATCCTCTTCCTTGCATTGTCAACACAGTCCCAAGATTGCTGTTTTGTTGTCCATTCAGCAAATGCTCCCTCCCTCCTACATGCATGCAAATGGGGCTGCTCTGCCCAGGCCCATGGCTGAGCGCTAGAGCTGCTGCTAAACTGCTCTGGTGATGCCAAATGTGTCTCTGTGACCTTTGTTTCTTGACAGAATTTGGTCTCGAAGGTTTTCTGACAGGGCAATCCTAGGCACGTCTGCTCAAAAGTAAGTCCCGTTTAGCAAGCGTGTTTAGGATTGCAGCCCAAGTGCGCAGCTGCTAAAGAATTCTTGGCTGGACATTCCAGCCACCACGCTAAGACCCTGAGAGGTGGCATTCAAGAAGAGGCGGGGAAAGTGGCAATGGAGCAAGAAGGTGCCCTGGTGGCTGGGCTGGGAAGCTGAGGCCCTGCAGGCCTGGCAGCCCTCAGGGTGGCAGGGAGGGAAATGCTGAGCTGTTCCGATGTCTCTGCTCATCCTCCCCACCCTCCTTGGGTGAGCCTCGGGTAGATGGTGTTGCCTGTTCAGCCCCTTCGCTTTTCTTTGGTTCCTTTCCAGGCCTTTGTGCTTCTGAGCAACCTGCTCATCGTCTTTGGGCCCGAGCTGCCCCAAGGGGGACTGGAGCCATTGCAGGAGTTGGTGTACCAAGCAGAGGCCTCCCTGCAGTCTCAGCTCGCTGGCTTCCTCGTGGATCGCGTCTTCAACCATGCCGAAGGTAGTGGTGCTGGGGAGCCGGTGGCTGGGTGGGGCTGCAGGGAGAGCTTGTTCCCTTGGGTGGAGCTGTGGAGGGGGCAGCCTCACTCTTCCCATTCCTGGCCTCTGACCTCAGACACTGAGGATGAGGAGCAGCAGATTGAAGAGCTGCACCGGCGCCGTAACCTGCTGGCCGGCTTCTGCAAGCTCATCGTGTATGGAGTCCTGGAACTGAGCGCTGCCTCGGACGTCTTCAAGCATTATGCCAAGGTGCGTGAGGCACGGCGGGCCCTGACTTGGCTCCCTTCCTGGATCTGCCTGCAGCACCAGGCAGCCCCTGGCGGAGGAGCTGTGCAGCCTGCTCCTTGGGTGGCTGGCCGGCCTGCCTGGGCAGCTCCCTCCCCTCAGCTTTCCAGGGCTTCTCCTTCATGGGGGTGGGCAGGCAGCCTCCTCACTGAGGCTGTGAGCTCTGGTTGGGAAGGGGCTGGCTGGGCCTGGGTCAACCCTGGGGGGGGGCGTCTCCCTAGAGGTGAGAGCGGAGTGGTTTCTGCCCTCTCCCCGAGGTGCTGGTCTTGCTCACCCGCGTATCTTCTCTCCTCCAGTTCTACAATGACTACGGGGACATTATCAAGGAGACCCTGAATCGGACCCGCCAGATTGATAGGCTGGAGTGGGCTCACACGCTGCTCCTCAGCCTGCAGCAGGTATGTATTCCTCCAGAGGAGGGTCGTGGGGGGCCCTTGTCCTGCCTGCCAGGGACTGCTGTCTCTCTTCCTCCTAGTTGCTGACGCAGCTGCTGCTGGAGCAGGGACCGGCGAGTGTGGACTCTGCTGCCTTCCTGGAGATCCGGGACTTGGCCCGACGGTTCTCGCTCCTCTTTGGCCTGCACCAGCTGCAGAACCGGTCGGCTCTGGTTGCTCTGCACAAGTGAGGGTGATATCGCCTCCTCCCCGTCGTGGTTCCAGGGCTGATGGGGTGTGGGCAGACAGGGCTGCTAAACCCTTGCCAATCTCTCTTTCCGATTCAGGAACGGGATAAAGTTTGCATTCCAGGAACCAGCCTCCCCTGGCACTGAGTTGGGGCTCGTCAACCTGCCTTTCCTGGAGCTGCTGAGTGAATTCTCTCCGCGGCTCCTGCAGCCTGACAAAGCCCTGCTGTGAGTGACCTGAGGAGGAGGAAGGGGGCTTTTGGAAGTCATAGTCCTGTGTCGTCATCCCCCGCCCCCCCCCCCCGTTGATGTAAGATCTCATGGACGCTTCTTCTTCCTCCCCTCCCCCTCCCGTAGCCTCTCCTATCTAAAGAAGATTTGCCAAGCACGCCTCGCCTCCAGGCACAGAGAGGAGCCCTACTGGGCCTCATTCGTAGTGTATCAGTGTTCTTTGAGTCTCCCAGAGGATTCGCACCCCCAGCCCCATTCATCTGCCAAGAGGAGACACCTGGAGAGTAAGTTGGGGGTGGGTGGGATGGGGGCTGCAGAACTTAACTAGAGAAGGGAACGGCTGGGAGTCGTGAGAGAAGAGGTGCGAATAGGATAGGCTGGGACCTGACACAGTTGGTCGGGAGGTGCACCTGGTGGGACCTTGCTGGCCCTGGGAAGGAGCCGGCTTTACAGCAAGAATGCTGCGGGCGGAAACCAGCCATTTTGGTCTGTCTCCTTTGCTAGAGTCCTCTGAGCAGGACAGCTCGAGCCTCGCCTCTGGCAGCCTCCTGCAGACCCCCTTGCTAACTTCCACCGCCCTGAAGGGAATGCGTCCGCTGCCTGACATTGCACTGGGACAGGAGGATTCAGGCTCTGAATCGGAATTTGTGCCCAGGTGAGTGCTGGCCCTGGGGCTTACCTATATAATGTATAAGTCTAAACACCTATGCCTTAAAATTGACCCTGAAAACCTGGGTCGAATTATACACAGAGCTTTTAAGAACGGCTGCTTGGTGGGTGGGAGGGAACTGGGCTAAGGAGCAGGGCGCATGGCAGGGGGTAAAAAAAACTTTTACCTTGTTTTGAAGCAGCTCAGAAACGGAACTATTCTTCAAACAGGAAGAAAGATGAAGGAGCTTATGGGAGTTGTACTCTTTGTAAGGGCTGATGCTATGGAAGTACAGAAGTGTACTCCTCACAAAGCCTACAACTCCCATAAGCGCCTTCACCTCTCTTCCTATTTTGAGAATAGCTCCGTTTCTGTGCTGCTTCAGAACAAGGTAAAATAGCTTGCTTTCTTCCTGTTTGGAGAATTTCTATTGCTGCCTCAGAACAATCACTGGTCACTTTCAAATTCCAAGCAATTCATACACCCCAACGTTTTACCCTTGACTTATCCATAGGTTATAGTAGCACATTCCATTATTTTTGGCTTAAAAATTGCCCTTGACTTATCCATGAGATTGACTTATACTTAAGTATATACAGTATTTTGCCACTCTTTTGGCCTTTTCAGTCCTTCTTGCCTGGGATCCCAGCATCATTGCCAGGTTCTTCTCAGGTGGTAGCTGCAGGCAAGCAGACCTGGAGCAATAAGGAGGGCTGGGCTGGGCTGGGCCTTCCTTTGGGGGTGTGGCCAGGGTTCCTGAGTTACTGCATGCGGCAAAAACACTTTGCTGGTGCCCAGGTGCAGGGCTGGGTGTCCCTTGTGCTAAACGGGTGCAGATTTTGCAGCCTCTGTCACTTAGGCAAGTGCAGCCAATTTGCATCACTCCAGTTCTGCTAGTTGTAATGAATGGGTCTAGAGACCTGCCCTTTTACCCCACCCCCGGGCGGTTTTATGCTGCCAACCAATGGCCACATGCTGACAGGTATTGCTTTTGCAGTGGTAGTAGTAGAGATGGAAATTTTCCAGAAATGTTGAAGCCATGGAAGAAGGAAACGTGGGGCTTCCCTTGTTTGTGTATATGAGAGAGAAATATTTGACCAGATGCAAGAATATACATTGCGTATCACTTCATTGCCACATAAAGAGAAGCAGTGGTACCTCTGTGTTCTGCTTTAGTCAGACCTCACCTGGAACATGGTGTCCAGTTCTGGGCACTTCAGCTTAAAAGGGCTATTGAGAAACTGGCAGGGGTCCAGAGGAGGACGACTAGGCCAGAGACGGTGTCTTTCGAGGACAAGTTGAAGGAGTTGGGCATGTTTGGAGAAGAAACGGTTGAGAAGGGAACATGGTAACTATGGAGCGGATTTGTTTTGGGCTGCTTTGGAGGGTAGGAGCAGGGCAAACAACTTAGAACAAGGGATATTTCAAGTAAAGGTTAGGAAGAACTTGGCAGTGGAAGGTGGCATCTTACAGGTCTCTTGTTGTCTTGTGTGCTCCCTGAGGCACCTGGTGGGACCACTTTGAGGTCCAGGAAGCTGGACTAGGTGGGCTTGATCCAGCAGCTGGGCTCTTCTGAGGTTCTTAGGTGGTAGACTCTCCCTCCCTGGAAGTAGAGGCTGAGAGCCTCTGCTGGTGATGATGTCGCCGTGGCCAGCTGGCACTGGCAGGGAGTTGGACTGCATGGCCTTGAAGATCCCTCAAAGGCTGCTGCTTGTTGTTGACTTTACAAGTATCAAAGTTTTATTCAACCTGTCATTTGAAATGCAGTCTTGGAGATGGAGCAGCATCTGGTGGTTCTGCCAGTTTTAAAATGGGGACGGGACAGAAGTTGAAATGAGGCACCATCAACATCCTAGTCCAGCAAGGAAGTCTTTTATCACCCGAAGCAGCAAAGACGGTCTTCCGTTCAGACTGGTTAAAGTCTGGAAAGAGGAGGCAGCAGTGGGGATATGGCCAGACTCCTGGCTGCTGCTGGGGTGATGGACTTCCTGCTGCCTCACGGCGAGAGTCGCGTTTGGAGGTGGTCCTCAAGGAGCCTTTGGCTGGCTGGGCCAGGACCTTGACTGCCAATGGCTGCTGGAGGCCCGCTCCTATTCTGAGGCCCTGGCTGGGGTCCACCACCACCCCAGGGCACAGCTGGTCGGCCCTCAACCCCCTGGCTATTTTTTTGTCCTACCAAAGTGGGCACTTCCTCTTGCTGGAGGGGGATGAGTTAGCCAGGAGTGGCAAAGTGGGAACCACGTCCCTCCAGAGGAGACTGGAGTTGCAGGTGACCAGGGGCTGATGGCCACGGGAAGGTAGGTGTTTTGTGCGGAGAACATTGGCCGTGCCACCGAAGCGTGCGTATGTGCTTGCAACGGAGAGCAGCCACCAGAGCCAAGAAGAAAAGTGTCGCTGCTGAAGACGCTCTGATGCAGGCACGAGTCTCCAGCCTGAAGGATTCGTCTTTGAAGTGCACTTTGGGAGCTGAAAGTCCCCTTTATTTATTCCGTTAAATCCAAGGCTGCTGACAGCAGGAGCTAAAAGGGTGCTAGCAATCTCAAACCAAACCTTATTAGCAGCAATCACCCCAAAGGTGAAGGACAATGCCATAATCCCCAAGCACCAGGTGTTACATCAGAGGAAATCAGGAGGCGAAGGGGCGACCCTCAAGACAGACCCCAGAGCCTCCCCTGAAGATCTTGGGGCATGGGCAGACTCCATGGAGAGAGAGAGAGGAGGTCCTTCAGGCATCTTGGTTCCAAGCTATTGAGGGCTTTCAAGGACATAATCAGCACGTTGAATCACATCTGGAAATCTAGCAGCCAATACAGTTGGAACAGCAATGCCACAGCATTGTACAAACTAGTGCTTGTCAGCAGTCTTGCGCTGCAGCTGGAGTTTCCAGAAGGCCTTCAAGGGCTGCCCCACGTACAGCACATGGCAATGACCTACATGAGAATTGACTATGGGTCTGGACAACAACTGAGACCAGTCTGTCTTAGACACTAGCTGAAGCTGGGCAAAAGGGCACCCTTGGCCACAGCTAGGAATTCAGAGCAAGGCTGGGTCCAGCAGTACCCCCAAACTGCAAACCTGGCCCTTAACCCTGTTGCTGAATCAGAAGGTTTCTTAATGGAAAGCTGGGAATCATCTGCGTATTGGTAACACCTGAGCCAAACCCTGGATGGGTGACAAAATTGGGCCTCGCGGAGGTCCAAGGTGAAGACTGGGTGTCCCCTAGCACCATCTTCTGGAGCTGACAGAACGGGCCTTAGCGTTGGGGAGCGTGAGAGAAGCCGCCAGGTGCCCATGGCTGCTTGTTTTGAGAGCTGAGCATGCGGCACAAGTTCAGCCTGCAGCGCAGAAACGGCGCTGCCTTTCCATGGCTGCCTGTTTTGGGGCCACTGCAGTTCGGCTCTTGTTCATCATACGTGCAGAAGTTGCTGGGAGGGGGACCTGGCTGGCGTCTCTTCTGTTGGCCTTTTGGGGAAGGGTGCTGAAGGTGGGGGCTGTCATGGCTACCCCCTCTGGGGTGAGGGAGTTATGATTCTGTAGCACCTGTACATCGGTTCCCCCGTGGCCCTTTCTCCCAGCAAATCTACATGAAGGCACGGAAGCAGCCCTATGTATTGGTGGGGCAAGTGAGGAGGCGCTGGAGGCCGTAGTTCAACAGGCAGAGGAAGAGCCGCTGAAAAGCATGCCATGGGGGGCTTGTGGCAGGCAACCACTGGCAGGGGCTGAGATGAGAAAAATGGGTCGTGTCCATCTCTTCCCCCCCCCTTTACTATGGCAAGGCCGGAGAGCTCAGACCCATCACTCTGCTCAGACCCTGCAGGCTGCGTGCGCTGGAGGCTGGCGAGGTGGTGATGGAGGAGCCCGAGACGAGTGAGGAAGAGGAAGAGCTCTCTGGCTCTCTGTGCAAGAAGGTAGTGTCGACGGTGCCAAGACCCTCCTGGACCTGGGACTGGGATGGAGCTGTGGGGCAGCCCAGAGGACCCTCCAAGTGCTTTTGCCGTCCTCTTTGAGGAGGGGCTGCATTGGGGCCTCCAGCCTCTGCCTGTCCAGTGCTGGGGAGTCACAGCCAGCGAGTCTCGCAGTGCAGGACCAGGATGCAGCAGTCACCCTCCCCTGCTCTAGTCCCAGCCTCTTGTGTAAGTCTCTCTCTCTCCCCCCCCCCCCCCATTTCCATTGCTCTTTCCAATTCTGCCAAGCAAGCACATCATTCGTGTCCTAAGAGAAGCAGCTGCAGGGCTCTGGGAGCTTATTGGGAAGCCATGAAGGTAACGGCCGCTTTGTGTGTGTTTGGAATTATCAGGTACACAGCCTCTGTACATGGAGGTTCTGTTTAGCTATCATACCTGAGAGCTGTCAACCACATTGCTAAGTTTCAATGGGGATCACTTAGGGCACTGGCGTGCGCAGCGAAACCAAAGCTGCTCCGCCTATTGCCTACTCAGTGTGCGCTCTCTCTCTCTCTGCAGGATTTCTGAGGTAGGAGGAGATGTGCCCCCTTGCCTGCTCAAGTGGGTCTTCGTTGCCTGTGGCCTCTGCTTGTGCCCCCCCCCCACGTGTTGGTGGGTGTTCCAGGATGTGTTCAGTTGAGCTTTCCAGTGGCCAGCTGCTTTGGCATTCATTGGTTAAGCAATAAAAGAGTGTTCTGTTGACGGCATCTGCTGTGTTTACCCGGCGTTCAGACGGATGACGTAGGAGTCGCTGTGGGTCACGTACCGCACCCAGCGGTGAGGAAGACTTGGCTGAGGCCCCACAAAACGCAGGAAGCGGATCTGTAGCCCTGAGCAGCTGTATGCTGGCACCTCAAAAGAGAGGTTGACAGGGCCCAGCTCTAGCAGCTCTGCCCGGCTCAGCCCTGGCACCTCCAGCTGGCAAGGAAAGGAAAAGTGGGTCAGGCAATGGCTGCTGCCGGGCAACAAGCACAGCAGCCCCTTTGTACGCCAGGGTCAGTTTTTGCCCCTTACCTTGAAGAGGGCAGAGAGCTGGGACCCTCCTTGGACTCTGGGGACCACCCACTCCACGGATTTGGTGCTGGGCCGCCAGGCTGCTGTCTGTTCGGGGCTGCTTAGCTCCTGGGAGAGGCTGGGGAGGGAAAGAAAAGGGAGCGCCTGGCAGTTCACCGGGGGGGGGGGCACCGCATGCAGCAAGAGAAAGGGGCAGGGCCAGGACTTACCTCAGCACAGCCTTGGGAACGGGGAGGTGGACGTGGACATGGACAGCGTGGCTGCAAGAGAGGGAGCGATTAAGGGGGGGGGGTGGCGGCTAAATGGCATGTCCTGTTCTCTCCCTCCCCGTAATCGCACCGGAGAGCGTCTTACCTCTTGGGAGGTAGGTCACAGCGGAGCTTGAGGTAAACCTGCAGCCTGGGAGGAAGGAAAAGACATGCAAAATGGGGCAGAGAGGAGATGGTACCTGCCTACTCTGCCCCCCCCCCCCCGCGTAGCACTCACCTGCCCCTGGGGTCGTGGGTGACGGTGGGGAAGAGGTGGAAGGGCAGGGCGGTGGGGATGTCGTCCGCCAACTGGTACTGCATCAGGCTCAGCTGTGCAAAGGAGAGAGGCGGTCAGGCCCAGGGAGCCCCCCACCCCACCCCCGCTGCGCTTCCCCTCGCCTTTTACCTCGCCTTGGCTGGGGCTCACTCGCAGAATGCGACTGCGCTCAAATTCATCCAGCTTGACGGAGCTGTGGAAAGAGCATTCATCCACCCGGACTGCCGTGCCATAGCCTGGGGGAGAGGAGGTGTCAAGGAGGAGAAAAAGGTGCCTTGGAGGGCAGAGTGGGCGGGGGGGGCGGCGGTGTGCACTCACCTCGCAGCTCTGTCTTGCCGACACAAAACTCCTCCGTGAGGCCGACCCGCATCTCTGCAAGGGAAGGCACAGCCTTGGTTAAGCAGGACTCCTCAGGTACCCCCTTCCCCATAGCCACGACCCATTTACCTTCTCAAGGCCACCCCCACGGTCTTGTTTTTATTTTATCTGTTTAAAAATGTATATACCTCGCCTTATCAATGCCAAAGCAAATGCCCAAGGCGGCTTACAGAAATCAAAAAATGAAAAGTTCACAACATAAAACAAATAAAATCCCTGGGGGGACGCTATTCGAAACAAACGTTTTGAACCCTCACCGCAAAGCCACATGGGAGGGAGTAGTTAATTTCCCTGGCAAGGAGTTCCACACTTGTGGCACCATAACAGAGAAGGCTCACCCACGTGCTGCCATTCCTCTAACTTGAGATAGAGGTGGCACTCGTAGGAGAGCCCCTTCAGATGACCTAAGAGGGCGGGCCACAATATATGGGAGAAGGTGGTCCCTCATATCCTGGACCCAAATCGAGAAGGGCTTTAAAAGGTCATTACCAGCACCTTGAATTGGGCCCAGAAACAAATGGGTAGCCAGTGCAGCCACTGAAGCAGCGGTTCAACAGAGTCCAACTGCCTAGCTCCAGTGACCACCTGGGCTGCCACATTCTGCACTAATTGCAGCTTCCGAACCATCTTCAAGGGCAGCCCCACATCAAGCATGTTACAGTAATCTAGTCTTGAAGTCACTAAGGCATGGACCACCGTGGTCAGGTCCGATTGACTCAAGTACAGGCGCAGCTGGCGCACCAGCCGAAGCTGGGCAAATGCACCCCTGGCCACAGCTGCCACCTGGCTTTCTAGGGAGAGCTGTGAATCCAGAAGTACTCCCAAACTGCGCACCCGTTCCTGCAGGGGGAGTGCAGCCCCATTCAGAGTGGGCGGATGACTCAGTACTTGCATCGAGGCTTTCCTGACCAGTAGGACCTCTGTCTTTTCTGGATTCAGTCTCGGCCTGTTGGCCCGCCTCCAGACAGCGCTTCAGGATTTCCACAGCCTCCCCAGCACAGCTTACAAAATATAGTTAAAAAAAAATAGGAACAATAAAAGAGAGTACTAAAATAATACACAGTGGCAGCAATAGGGTGGGTAGAAAAAGGACATACAAGAAACAATGAAAAACCCAACCAAAGCAAAACCAAATACATGTGTCCCCTGGTTAACCATGGTTCATTTGACGATCCGCATATACGACGGCGTCAGTCCCCCAGTACAGTACCTAACAAAAAGTTGCTGCCACTCTAAAAGCATAATTAAGTCAATGTAACACAGTGCAGTTGTAATGTAGAGAATGAATGACAAGTACTCCAGGTCTTCTTTTTAAATCCCCATCAGCCCATCAGCTGTTTGGCGCTAATCAAAGCACTAGTCTAGCGCCAAACAGCTGATGGGCTGATGGGGATTTGAAAGGACTCCTCTGGAGCACTTGCCATTCATTCCCTGTTACAACTGCACTGTTTTGCTTACATTGTTGGCTATAAATGCTATACCAAAACTAGATGGTGCTGAAGACAATGACGGATTCACTTTACAACTGAGTTTCAAGAACCTGGCCCCTCGTTAACTGGGGGACACCTCTAAAGATCAAAAGCAAGAAGTGGACACCAGTAAACCTCGGGTGGTAAACCACTCTGAAGCCCCCACTGGGAGGCCAACAGGGAGGATACAGATGTTGATTCCAGTGGGAGTCCCAGCGTTATGATGCAGACACAGAAGGCCCCAGCCCTTGCACTTGCCAACCTGACTGCAGACAAAAGTGGCACATGTACAAGGGCCCCATCAGGGACAGGGTGGCGGATACAGAAGGAGGCAGTCACAGGGGACTAAGCACTGCAAATAAGGGGGGGGTGTATTGGGGGTGGCGCAACTCCGTCTGCCAAAAGGAGGTGTGAAGTCCAAACATCTAGGACACATCACAGAGTCTTGTGGATGAAAACACAAGGCCCAAGGAATACGTGGATGTTGGCAACAAGGTAACATTCTGCTCAAAATGGTAACGGTGAACGTAATCGGGGAGGGAGGAAGGGATCCAAAAGAAAGTGTTGCAGTCATGGATACCTTCAGTTATGTCCACCTAAAGGGAGCCACTTCAGACCACGACAAAGAGAGGGAACGGCCAGAGATGAGATGCTTACGGTCCAATCCTAGGCAGGTGCTGCAGCAACAGTGCAGCAACGCCAGTGCAGCTACCAGCCTCTCCTAAGCCCGCCCACCCAGGCATTGTCACGCCAGCACAGCCCTTCCCAGTAATGCTGACCGGATCCGTGGAAATCCTGACCCAGCCCATCCTCCACAGAGCTGGCACGTGGGTATGCTAGTTCTCCTTGTAGTGGTGCGTCAGTCAGGGGCACATCCTCCACAGAGCCAATTACTACAGCTACCTAGCGACCAGCAAAGCACAGGTAGGCTGCACCGAGCAGGGGGCAGGGCAGGCGCAGGCCAATGAGCAGCCACGACTTTCTTGGACCTTTCCAATGACAAGACATCCGACTTCACAGGAAGGGGCTGCTCCATCCCACCCCTTTACTTGGACTGTAGGCACCTGCCACTCTCAGTGGGAGGCTTGCCCACACTCCACATGGACGGGGGCCATCCATACACACGACTGGCATTTTCAAACCAAGACTGCTTCCGGAGGACGTCCCAGCAGCTTTTATGCTGCTGAACCAGCAGAGAAGCTTCTGCAGGGTTTGAAGTGTCCAAAAATAAGGGGAAATGGGAAAAAAAATAAGGAGAAAGACGGGGCTTTCATCACCCCACTCCGAGCAGTGTCTCGTTTCCTCTGTCATTCCAATTTCTTGATTTTAGCATCCAGAATCCATCGCTCTTCTTCTCTCTCCAGGGCCAGCGACCCTTCTGTCCGTTTCACTTGTCTTTTGTGTGCTCTCCGAGGTGTATTTCCCTCCTCCCTCCCCCCCCCCCAGCCTCACTGCTTAGCCATCCTGCAGGTTGGTGGGTCGCTCCTGTGCAACAGCACGTTATAGCGCTGCCTTCCAGCCAGGTCTCAAGGCCAAGACCGGCCCCATCTGGGGATACGCTCCTGGCCACAAGAAGAGCAGAAGTTCACGAGGCAAGAGCTGGCATTTCAATTGGTTTCCACATTCAAGGGGTGGGATCAGCTGGAAGCAAACGGGCAGGATTGTTCCTAAAGGGCTGGCAGCAGATGAAGCGAGGAGGCCGATTCCAGAAGGCTGTGTCAGCCCAGCCTGGTTCAGCTGTCCTGCAGTCCTTTGATAGCATCGATACATCCACTCAGGGCCTCCGAGTGCGGAAGATGCCACTCCTCCATCCCGGTCCCAGAATCTGAACCCACAGACAAGCAGTGCTCGGTTGCCGGGGGACACCATTTCCCCGCCCCTGCCACACAGGCACGGGTCAGTCCTGCTCACCGAGGCTTCTACTCACCAGAGCAGCCAGGAAAGAAGCTCTTGAGGCGGATCTCGCCCTGGATGTCGGCTTTCATGGCAGTGCCCTGGGGCAGGAAGAGACAGGAGGGTCAGGTCCGCTGCCATCTCTAGGGAGAACTGGGCAAGTGAGATCCCCTCCCGCCCCCGCCCCCCACTCACATTAGCAGCAATGATGACTGTGAGCCTCTCCATCACATCCAGGAACACCTCGGCGCGGGCGCCCTGGAAAACGAGGAAGAAGCAGGAGAAGCTGGGCCGGTGGGCGCAAGTGGGGCTGTTCCCTGGGGCACAGCCTGCCAAGGAAGGAGCAGCGCTCCAATTCAGCTGGCAGCTGGGGAGCCCCTCCTGGCAGCAGCCTCCCACCCCGCGTGGCCTGGAGCAGGGCCCTGGCAAGGTCTCTCTCACCTGTTCCCCCCGCAGGGGCAGGACGGGGCGGGCAGCGGCACAGCTGGGGGCCACTCGGCTCTGTTGCGTGTCGGCTCCAAACTGAAACCACATGAAAACACCACTCTGGGAAGGGGAAAAATCCGCCTTCCCAAGAGTGCGCCTGGGGCGAGCGGAAGGCCAGGCCAAGGCTGCTGCTACTCCCTCCTGGCCGGGAAGGGGGAGCTGGCCTATTGGGCAGGGGAGCAAAGGCCGATTCAAAGCATAGCAGAAGGCGCAGTGGGGCGTTCTTGGTGAAGAAAAGACCCATCGTCGGGTCCTCACTGCTGCTTTGAGTCAGTGCGACAAAAGCAGGCTCTGTGTTTCGAATTTAAACTGGTCTCTCAGCAAACACACACCCTCTGCAGGTGCCCTCGGCACACACCGCCAAAGGCAGCGCTCGCCAGAGGAACCAACTTGCACTGCAGGCGCCCAGGGCTACTAGGGTGGGATCGGGACCACTCCGTTTCAGGCTCTGCGCCCTGCCTGGAGGGTGAGCCCACCACTCTCCTCCCTGAGCCAAGAGCCAGGCAGCCTCCCACTGCCTGACGGGCTGCGCTGGGTCCAGACCCTCTTCCTCTGTGGGGAGCCTTTGGAGAAGCTCCATAGCCTCAGCCCCACGTCTGCTGGGCTGGGTCAGAGCCCCCAGCTTACCAGTCAGGGCCGGCCAGGAACGTTGCTCCCCTGCAGCGAGTGGCCTGCAGAGGCTGAACCAGGAGGCAACGTGCAGCCAGCGTGACAAGTAGCCATCGACACCCTTCACAAATCTGTCCAACCCACTTTTAAAGCCACCCCAGGCAGTGGCAAGAAGTCCCACAGACCAGGGGTTCTCAACCGGTGCTACTTTGCACGATCACTGGTGGTACACAGCAGGCTGGTCCTTATCGATCTGCTTTTCCGATCAGAAGTTAAGAAGCCCCCCCGCCATGACCTTTCTTGTGTTGTTTCTAGCCTGTGTCTTGCTCTAACCAAAGTTCTGCTGCTTCTGTGCTTTAACTAGCACAGAAGCAGACAGGCCGACTGGATGGAAGAGAGGCTCGGCTGAATATTAACAGGAAGCAGTTCCAATTCCTGCTACGTGGGGTGTGTGTGTGTGTGTGTGTGTGTGTGTGTGTGTGTGTGTTAAAAGCCCCTTTGCTGCCCTGCCCGTTGTCTCCCCTTCTCCTTCAATAATTAACTAACTAACTACATCCCTACATAAGGAACGTTTGGGCTTTTGCATTATCGTTAAAAGGATTGTTGTGACTGCATTATACTTTGAGGGATTGTTGGGGCTTTGGGGGGGTTTCTTTAAAAATCTGCAAGGCTACATTATACATTTGTTGGGTGCTGGGGAGGGGGCTCTTAAAAAGCAGTGCTTCAAAGTGTACTGCTCCTTTCAGGGAAATGAGTACGTTTCTGAAAGTGTAGCAGCATGAGGCATCTGGGGGGGGGGCCACTGTGAGATACAAACCCCTTTTAAAGGCATCATCCAAACCCCTTTTAAAAGCATCTAGGCCAGGTGCCATCACCACATCCTGTGGCAAGGAGTTCCACAGATGAATTACACGCTGGGTAAAGAAATATTTTCTTTTGTCTGTTCTAACTCTCCCTCCACTCAATTTTAGTGCATGTCCCCTGGTTCTGGTGTTGTGCGAGAGGGAGAAGAATTTCCCTCTATCCACTCTCTCCATCCCATGCATAATTTTATAGGTCTCAATCATGTCCCCCCTCAGGCGCCTTTTTTCTAGACTGAAAAGCCCCAGACGCTATAGCCTTTCCTCATAAGGGAGGTGTTCCAGCCCACGAATCATTCTGGTCGCTCTTTCCTGCACCTTTTCCAATTCAACTATATCCTTTTTGAGGTGTGGTGACCAGAACTGGACACAATACTCCAGATTTTGTACAAAGGCATAATGATATTGACCATTTTATTCTCAATCCCTTTTTTAATGATCCCGAGCATGGAATTGGCCTTCTTCACAGCCGCCGCACACTGGGTCAACACTTTCATTGACTTGTCCGTGAAGACAGATGCAAAGAACTCATTTAATTTCTCTGCAGTCTCCAAGTCCCCTTTTATCACCCCTTTCTCTCCCTCACCATCCAGCAGACCAACCGTTTCCCTGGCAGGTTTCCTGCTTCTAACATATTGAAGAAGCTTTTATTATTCCCTTTTATGTTGCCTGCCATACGTTCCTCAAAGTCTTGCTTGGCCTCCCGTATCATCTTTTTACATTTCTTTTGCCAGTTTGTGCTCCTGTTTATGTTCCTCATTAGGGCAAGACTTCCATTTGCGAAAAGAAGCTTCCTTGCCCTTTATAGCCTCTTTCTGTGCTTGTCAGCCATGCCGGTACCCTCCTGGACTTAGTCGAGCCCTTCCTCCTTTGTGGGATAAACTCCTGCTGGGCCTCTATGACTGTTGTTTTAAACAGCCTCCATGCACTTTGCAGAGATTGGACTCTTTTTACCTTCCCTTTCAGCTTTTTTTTAACTAGTCTCCTCATTTTGGGGAAGTCTGCCCTTCGGAAGTCAAGGGTTTTTGTGTCAGATTTGCTCTGCACTCTCCCCCCAACAGTCAGGCTGGTGTCCCTCACCTGAGCTTTTTCCAGCTCTGAGATCCTTCTGGAGGGTGGCAACCAGAACCGGACACGGCCTTCCAAACGTGGCTGCGCCAGTGACTTGTACGGAGCATAACAACATGTGCAGTCTTGTTCTCTGCCCTTTCCTAACAACCCCAGCAAGGAATTGGCCTTCGTCACGGCAGCTATGCACTGGGGCACAGTTTCATTGGCCCGTCCACTTCAGCCTCAGCTCTTTTGCCTGGTGTCACTTTTCACTTATTGACACTGGCTGCATTCACCCTATCTGTACAGAGCCCTGCACAACCTGCTTTGGTATCTAACACACCGAGAAGTCTGCTATCCTCAGTCAACCTGGCCCCCTCACCTGTGTACCCCTAGCTCCAGATCAGTTATGGGAGTGCGGCCTGTTCTTGTCACTGGCCAAGGCCAGATTGGTATGCACAGGCGACAGGGTCACATCATGTGTGGGCCAGACCCCCCCCACACACACACTCTCTCACTCACCAAACCCACGGTGCTGAGATCCAGGAGGCTGAAGTGTTGGCTGACCACAGGTTCCATCTGGATAAAATTCTTCAACACATCCGGTGTGGTTGTCTGGATGTAGCCGTAATCCTGGAGGTGGAGAGAAGACACAGAACGTCACAGCTGGAAGGGACCCTGAGGTCACCTAGTCCAGCCCCCTACTCAGGGCAGGCAATGGCAGCATCCCTGACAGGTGGGCACCTGGCCTCTGCTTGAAACCCTCCAACACGGGGGAGCCACCCACTGCAGCAGGCAGGCTGTCCCAGTGTCAGGCAGCCCTCCGGGAGGTACCCGGAGGGGGTACCCGGGCCTCCAATGGTTGAGAAGCCCTGATGTAGATGTTAAATAGCATGGGGGACAGGACTGAGCCCCTGCAGCACCCCATACCTCAAGGGCCAGGGTATCGAACAGGCGTCTCCCAGCACCAGCATCTGGGACCCATCTGCCAAGTAAGAGTGGAACCACTGCATAACAGTGTCCCCAACACCCAACTGGCCCAGAAGGACACCATGAAAGCTGCCGAGAGATCTGGCAGGACCAACAGAGACATACTCCTCCTGTCCACTCCCCGGTGCAGGTCATCCACGAAGGCGGCCAAGACTGTTTCCATCCCAAGGCCTGGCCTGAAACCAGACTGAAAGGGATCCAGATAATCTGCTCTATCCAAGACCTCCTGGAGCTCAGACGCCACCACCTGCTAGACCACTTTGCCCAGAAACAGGAAGACACTGGCCGGTAATTATCCAGCACAGTGGAGTCCAGGGAGAGCTTTTTCAGAAGGGGGCGAACCACCGGCCACTTCAAAGCTAACAGCATCCCTCTCTCCCTCAGAGAGGAATTCCACCCTCCCTGCCTGCTCAGCCAGACATAATAAGCCATGCTGGGCATGGATCAAGCAGGCCAGCTGATGACCTCACACTCCAAAAGGAGCCTGTCCACATCCTCAGGCTGTACAAACGAAAAAGAATCCCACACAACAGGTCTAGCAGACCCCAAGAGGTCATCGCCAGAACTAGAATGCACATGGTTTTATCTGCAAAGCACTTCCCCCACAAACACACAGTTGCATACCAGCAGTTCATCCAGCACTTCGTAGATGAGGGCAAAATTGAGGCTGACTGTCTTCTCGTTTAGAGAGCCACAGTAGTCTCGCAGCAAAGTCACCAGCCTGCAAGAAATGGGGGGGGGGGGGAGAGATGAGAAGCACATCTGCTGCCTCGGCCACAACACTCAAACTCTGCCTGAGCTGCAGCCTCACCTGTTGAGGAACTCCACTGCAGCGAATGGAGAGGTGCTGGGCAGGGCGGTTGCCACAAAGTAGAGGCCGGCATGCCGCACGTGAACGAAGTGTAGCCCTTCATGCGCCTACATGATGGGGAGGGGGAGAATGTCAGCCAGATCCTGCAACCGCCCCCCTCATTGAGCAACAGGCCCTGCTCGCAAGCCCCTCCCCCATACCATGAAGATGGGCGCCTGGTCCCCAGGCAGGGCTGTGATCTTCCGGTAGAAGCTCTCCACGAAGTCGGAGCCTCCATCGCCGCGGACTGAGAAGGCCACAGTTAAGGAGAAAAGGGAGAAGGGGGAAAGCGGGCGCCTAGCTGGGGGAATTCGCTGGCCCCACCCCGCAGGAGCAGCATCGCGGCGCTGAGTGAGCCCCGCGGGCGGGCGACCCTCTGCCACTGCCTCCCGGGCCGGCCCGGCTCGAGGGGGAGGCGCCTTCCCAACCCGGGGACCGGCAGAAGGATCCAGTCCTTGTAGAGCAGGCGGTCGCCCTTGGAGGAGAGCACGAAGACCTGCGGCAGCATCGCACTCTGCACATGCCCCGCAGCGCGCTTCACGTCCTCCTAGGAGCGGCGGAGCTTCAGGCTCTTCCGCATCCGCGGCCTTTCCGGTTCCGCCGCTCTCGCGCTTGCCTCGGCGGGGGCGGAGCTTCTTTGCGGCCGCCGATTGGATGGAGAGAAGCGGGGCCGGACAGCGACTCGTCCCGGCGGCGGGATTGGTCACGTGGGGCGCGCTGCGGGGCGGGGCTTCTCCGAGCGCGGGAGTCGGGTTCGCGCCACTTTTGCCAGCCGAGACAGTGACAGAGAGATGGCGGCGCGGCGGGCGGCAGATTACGCGGAGGAGTGCGGTGAGTGAGGAGGGGGCTGGGGCTGGGGCTGCGGCCGAGGGAGGGGGCGGGCGGGCGGACAGACACTCGCTCTCTCTCTCCCCCCATCCTCCGCCGCCCTCCTGACCTCTCCTCTCCCCCCGCAGATAAGGCCAAGGCCGTCCTGGAGGGCTTCCAGCGCCTCCCCCGACACAAGAAGCAGCAGCAGCAGGACGACTTTCCCTATCGCCAGAGCCTGGTCAGTCGGGAGCCGGCGGGCTGCCAGGGTCCCCGTCCTGTGGCGGGGCGGGCGACTGCCTGCCTTGCACCGCCGCCCCTTGGAGGCAGTCGGGCTCCCCGCGCGCCTTGGCGGACGGAGGCCTGCGCGTGCTCGCTCCGATGAGCAGCGGTGCCTCCAAGCATGTGCAGAGCTCCCCAGTAGACCTTCTCCCTGGCCCACTAGGGAGGCGGCGAGCGCCCCCACCCGCAATCCTCTGCCCAGAGAGGCTGCGAGCAGGCATGTGGAGGGCAGCGCCTCGCCTTCCGGCAGCAGCAGAGCTGCCTGGGTGGGCAGCTGGACCCGTATGGGCCTTCCCGCCTGCCGGCTGCTCCCCTGCAAACCGCACAGTGCTTATGGCTGACTACCCACCCACCCACAGGAGGCCCTGGCTCATCGGGAACAGGTGGCCTTGTACGTGGACCTGGATGACATTGCTGAAGAGGATCCAGAGCTGGTGGACGCCGTGTGCGAGAACACAAAGCGTTACGAGCGCATCTTTGCAGACGCTGTCTGGCAGCTGCTGCCCCAGTACAGGCAGAGGGAGGTGAGGAGGACGGGGAGAGGCTGAGCCAAAATTCGGAGTGGCGGTAGGAAGGGGTCCTCTTCATTTGTCGCTCTCCTCCCTCCCTGAGCAGGTGGCACACAAGGATGCTCTGGATGTCTACATCGAGCACCGTCTTCTGCTGGAGGGGCGCAGCCGGGATCCTGGTCAGGCCCGGGACCCCCAGAACCAGTTCCCACCAGAGCTCATGCGCCGATTGTAAGTAGCCCCTTGCTGCCCCTTGCAATGCAGCCACACTGAGGCACCTGATTGCCTGGGCGTGAAAAATCCAAAGGAGGATGAGATGGTTGCCTCTTGTTGGATCCCAGTAAGTCTGCATCCGATGGACATCATGATGGCCCCAGAGAAAAGCCCTTTTGCGGATGAGTGTGGTGGTCTGAGGGTCTTGTACAAAAGATGTCCTGACTGCCTAAAGCTAAACAGAGGAATCCTGGAGGCTGGATGGAAGGGCAGAGTGACTGAGCTGAGTTGTGTGGCGGCAGGACGTCCTCACTTTGAATCTTGCCTCTGCTCTAAACGCGCTCTGGCCTTAGGCAGCAAGTGGCTCCCTCTCCGCCTGTCCAACTGCAACATGGGAATTTGCCTTACAAATAAAGGTGGTGAAGACCTTGGTTGCTCAGAGCGCTACACAAATGTAAAGGACTTCTGTTGTAGAAGTTTCTAGTGGTTGCTCTCTTAAAATGAAGTTTGCGTTAAAGCAGGAAGAGCTCTTTGGCCAGGGGAGGCTCGGCGATGGCTAGCGGGAGTCCCTTCTCTTCCTTTTGGGGAGGGCTGCTTTGTCTTCTGCTAATTGTGTTGGGGCAAAGTGTGAATGGCTGCAACGTTTCCGTGTTGGGATGTTGTCGTCACGAGTACCTTGGCTACAGCCCCTTAGGAGCTCTTCCCAGGTTCCAGGGCCCCCCTGTCAAACACGTCCCCTTCTCACAGTTTTCAGTCTGTGACCCCCATCAAGTATGCCAGGGCTCTCCAGGGGGCCATATGGCTTCCGTTGAGAATGGCTGGATGGTCCTCGGGGCAGAATTTTTTTAGCCCGTGATACTGACAGTTGCACATGGGGTGAACAAAAAATGCTCTGCTTATATCTCTTTGCACTCCAGATAACCCTGAGAAATGCAAATAACTGCCATTAGTGATCAGAGAGACTTTGCCAAGTTGTAATAAGTGCTCTAAGAACCTTGGATGGGGCTGAACCCCCCCCCTCAATGCTTTTAATTTGCAAAACCCTTTACAGTTTGTTCTTTCGATAGCACTATGAGGCTTGTTCATTTTCTTCTGAGGTTTGACCAAGGCTGTGAGCGGGATGAGGGTTCAAGTTCTACTCTGTACTTTAGAAGCTTATTCTAAAGGCAAAGGAGAAATACAAAATGCCGTAACCTGTCTCTTGACTTTGGGTTGGCAAAACTACCTTGTCTGTTTAGGGTTCTTGCCCAGCGAGTGTCTTTTGCTCAGCTGCCAGGCCGACTGAGCAACCCCCTCCCTTTCTTTGCTCTTGCTCCCCTCAGCGAGCTGTACTTCAAGGCCCCCTCCAGCTGCAAGGCCCGCGTGATCCGGGAGGTGAAGGCCGATGCCATTGGGAAGCTGGTGACGGTCCGGGGCGTGGTCACGCGGGTCTCCGAGGTGAAGCCTCGCATGGTGGTAGCCACCTACAGTTGTGACCAGTGCGGGGCAGAGACCTACCAGCCTGTGAGTGGCCAGCTCTGCATGGGGCATTTATGGGGGGGGGCTGCCTCTTTCTTGTGCCTGACCCTCCCCCCTCTTCTCCCCTCCCCCCCCCAGATCCAGTCTCCCAGCTTCACCCCTCTGTTGATGTGCCCCAGTCGGGAGTGCCAGACCAACCAAGCTGGCGGCCGCCTCTACCTGCAAAGTCGTGGCTCCAAATTCATCAAGTCCCAGGAACTGAAGATCCAGGAACATGTACGTTTGGGGTCCGGGGGGGGGGGACACCTTTCAAGCGTGTTGCTCCGCCTCAGGCTTGGCTTGGCCCGAGGCCCCGTTTGGCGGCTCTCCACTAGGGGTCGAGGTTTGGCTCCGTGGTCGAGTTCTGCCTGCAGAAGCCCCCCGGTGGGCTAGAAAGGGTCTCGGGTAGCAGGCTTGAGACCGTGGTGTTGCCAGTCCTGGACGAGGCCAGCTGGACCGGTGGCTTGGTGTCAGGCAGGGGGCCGTGTTCGTGCAGAGCTGCTTTTCTTTGCTCCCCCACCCCAGAAGACGAGGTGGCGAAACCTGCTGCCTGAAGAGGGCTGGGAAACTTCTGTCCTGGCTCCTGCTTGGAGAACTGGCGCTCATCTTGCCAGCCCCACAGTAAAAAGGGTCATGAGATGGATCTGGGCAGCTTTCTAGCCCCGTGGGGCTGAACCAGCCCTTCTGCGCTCCAGCAGCAGTTGTCAAACGGGTCCCTTGACTGAGCATTGCTGCCGCAGCAGCTGAAGCCGCCCTTGGTCTTGTGCCCCCCCCCCCCCGTTCAAAGGAGTAGCGTCGTGGGGTGTTGCTCTTCGTGCCACCAAAGTAACGGGCCTGAAAGGGCTTCTTCCTCTGAGGCAGACTGTGTCGTAACTGGGAGGATGGCTTTGAGAGGGGAGCCCCAGCAGCGGTGTGGGTCTCGGTGGAGCCTTCACTGCTCTCCTCCTCCTCACCTCTGCCTTGCTTTGCAGAGCGACCAGGTGCCAGTTGGGAACTTGCCCCGCTCCATCAGTGTGAGCGTGCAAGGAGAGAACACGCGCCTGGTGCAGCCCGGGGACCACGTCAGCGTGACCGGCGTCTTCCTCCCTGTCAGGCAGACCGGCTTCCGTCAGCTCCTGCAGGTGAGCGCATGCTCGGCTGGAGAGGGACAGGGCCTTGGGAGTGGTTTGGGGTCTCCGAACTGACCCCACGGTGGCTTGCTGTGCCCCAGGGCCTTCTCTCCGACACCTACCTGGAAGCGCATCACATCGTCTGCATGAGCAAGAGTGAGCAGGAGCAGGAGGGAGATGGGGAGCTGACAGAGGAGGAGCTGCGCCAGATTGCAGGTGAGGAGACGCCACGAAGCCTGGAGCTCACGCGGTCTTCAGCCTGCCAAGCTGTGCAGGAAAGGTTGGGCCAGCCAACGTTGTACTTAGGTTTCAAAACGCTTTGGAGAAAGTCCTCGTCGAGAGAGCCTAGACGCCCATGCACTGTGAGAGGGAAGAGGGTCCTCTTGTGGGTCAGTAGCTGGCTTAAAAACAAAACCAGACACGGAAGAGAAGAACAAACTGATGGCTTTCTTAATAGTTGTAGCGTCTCTGAAGGATTCGTATGGGAACTGGTGTGAGTGAAAAGATGAACAGATTGCTTGGGGATGTGATGAGTTTGGAGGAGATCTCTCCCAAAACACGGCTGCGGTGCTACAGCAGGAAGTTGTGTGGGGCCCTAGTTCACAGAAGGTGACGTAACAGCCGAAGTCTTGAACGCGTCGTGATGAGGCTTGTTTGACCAGGGAAGAGAGCTTGAGCCTGTGGTGGGTTGCTCAGAGCAGCAAGGGACCCAGGAAGTGGGTGTGATGATGAGCCTCGTACTGACTCTTTGGAAAAGGGTTGCAACTAGAGTGGCAGATGGGGCTAGGCAGACCCCAAAAAGAGCCTCCCACTGCGTGTACTTGGTTTGTGGGATTCATTGCAGCCAGATGGGGCCCTCGTGCGTCCTCCGTGTCCCCAGTGGAAGCAAAGCAGACAGGTGCATCTGCTCTGCATCCATCCGAACAGCCGCTCTTCTAGCATGAAGACGAAGCGACGGACGACTGGCTGGCGCCCTTGCTGGCGTTTCATTCGACAAGCAGCCAGAAAGAGGTGTGGCTGTTGGCCGAGGGAGAGAGCAGGGAGCCTGTGAAGGGGTCCTCCTCCTCCTCCTCGTTCTGACTACAAGGGCTTTGCATTGCATGAGTGGGTGGAGTGGTCTGGCTGACGCACCAGAAGGGAAGCTCCCTTCTCATCTTAGGGCGACTTCCTCTGGTTGGCATCTTCTCCTTATTCAGCCTTTTACTTTTTAAAACTTTTCATTCTGTTTTCTCTCTAAAGACCCAAAGCAACTCACAAAAACAGTTAACATAATCTCAGAAGAGCCCGGCTGCTGGATCAGGCCAAAGGCCCATCTAGTCCAGCTTCCTGGATCTCACAGTGGCCCCACCAGATGCCTCAGGGAGCACACAGCCAACAAGATAACCTGTTTCCTGTTGCCACTCCCTTGCAGCTGGCATTCAGAGAGAGCCTATTACTAAGACCAGGAGGTTGCTTGTCCCCATCATGGCTTGTAACCTGTGGTGGACGTTTCCTCCATGAATCTGTCCAATCCCCTTTTAAAGGCATCCAGGCCAGGTGCCATCACTACCTCCTGTGGCAAGGAGTTCCACAGATTAATTACATGCTGGGTGAAGAAATCTTTTCTTTTTTCTTTCCAAAAACACAAAACGCATAACTAGATACCTACAAAAATCCAGCAGAGCAAGAGGGTGGCAGTCGCCACAGGTGCTCCCCCTCTGTATAGCGCCCTGGGTGTGTGCTCTCACATGCCCCCTTATGGCTTCTTGCAGAGGAAGACTTCTATGACAAGCTGGCGGCCTCCATCGCTCCTGAGATATACGGGCATGAGGATGTCAAGAAGGCTCTCTTGCTTTTGCTGGTGGGGGGAGTGGACCAGAACCCTCGGGGCATGAAGATACGGGGTGAGTCCCATGGGGTTCTTCCCCAGCTTCCTTCGTTGCTTTGGGGGTTGCCTGCCCTGCTGTGCTCCCCCAAGTCTAGTATTTGTCAGCAAAAAGCTGCATTCCCTTTTGGGGGCTGTGGCTAAATTTGGCCCTGGGGGGGCCCAGTGAAGCGTTCTTTGGAGGACAGGCCTGAACAGGGGCACCTCTCCCCCCCCCACCTAGGAAACATCAACATTTGTCTCATGGGGGATCCTGGTGTGGCCAAGTCTCAGCTGCTCTCTTACATCACTCGCCTGGCGCCACGCAGTGAGTACCAGACACGGGCGGCAGCAGCAGCAGCTCCCTGGGAACCGTTCACAGATCTGGCAAGTGGTGGGGGTGGGAATGCCACAGGCTGCCCTGCTCCCAAGCAAGCGCGCAGGAGCGTGGCCTGGGCTTCCCAAGCCTGGACAAGGCGCCCTGCTGGAGTGGACCAGGCTGGGTCCAACGCGGACGGTCAGCTGACCAGGACCTCTGGGAAGCTCACAAGCCGGGCATGGAAGCTGCAGCTGTCCTGGGCGGAGAGGAGACCACAAGCACCTCCTCTTCCTGTCCCCTGAGTGGGGCGGTGGGGTGGTCCTTCCTGGCAGTGACAGTGCCTGGAGGAGGAGGAGAAGGGGGTGGGACAGGACTTCATGGCAACACCCCTCCACCCCATCTCCGCAGGCCAGTACACAACGGGGCGCGGCTCCTCTGGTGTGGGGCTGACAGCCGCAGTGTTGCGTGACCCGCTGACAGGGGAGCTGACGCTGGAAGGAGGGGCTCTGGTGCTGGCCGACCAGGGCATCTGCTGCATCGACGAGTTCGATAAGATGCTGGAGTCGGATCGCACCGCCATCCACGAGGTGATGGAGCAGCAGACTCTCTCCATTGCCAAGGCAGGCATCCTGACCACGCTCAACGCTCGCTGTGCCATCCTGGCAGCTGCCAACCCTGCCTACGGGCGCTACAACCCCAAGCGTAGCCTGGAACAGAACATCCAGCTCCCGGCCGCCCTGCTCTCCCGCTTTGACCTGCTCTGGCTGATCCAGGACCGACCGGACCGCGACAATGATCTCCGGTGAGGGACAGGCGAGGAGGAGGAGCCTGGCTGCAGGATCAGGCCCAGGGCCTGTCTAGTCCAGCTTCCCGCATCCTGTTGTCACTCCCTTGCGTTCAGAGAGAGGCTTCCTCTAATGCCCAGAGGTTGCATACTGGCATCGTGGCTTGTAACCTATGATGGGCTTTTCCTCCATAAATCTGTCCAATCCCCTCTTAGAGGTACCCAGGCCAGGTGCCATCACCACATCCTGTGGCAAGGAGTGCCACAGGTTAATTACTCACTTGTGTGAAGAAATATTTCCTTTTGTCTGTTCTGACTCTCCCTCAACTCAATTTGAGTGCATGTCCTCTGGTTCTGGTGTTGTGCGAGAGGGAGAAGAACTTCCCTCTATCCGTCCCGTGCACCATTTATTATAATTGGATAAGGTGCCAGCCGCTGTTGGGGGAGGCCCACCTTCCTTCCCTCTTCCCCCCCCCTCCGCCGCTCTGCTGAAAGGTTGCTTGTGTGTTTTCCACAGCCTTGCCCAGCACATCACCTACGTGCACCAGCACAGTCGCCAGCCGCCCAGCCAGTTCCAGCAGCTCGACATGAGTCTTATGAGGTGAGATGCTTGCAAAAGGGGGGGGGGGGCTACAGGTTATTGCTGCTGCCAGTTTCAGCCAGGGGGCGGGAGGCAGGTTTTTGTGGGAGCTGCTGGGCAGCAGGGCTCGAGTCCTGTCTGTCTCCCGCCAGGCGCTACGTTGCGCTGTGCAAGCGGAAGCAGCCGACGGTGCCCGAATCGCTGGCAGACTACATCACAGCAGCCTACGTGGAGATGCGGAAAGAGGCCTGGGCCAGCAAGGACACCACTTACACCTCGGCCCGCACCTTGCTGGGGATCCTGCGCTTGGCCACTGCCCTGGTGAGCAAAGGAGGCTGGTCCTCCGCCATCTGGGGGGCTGGGCAGAGGCGGGTGTGTGTGTCTGGGGTGTCTTCTGCTTCAGGCACAGCCTACCACGGCTCCCTTCCTCCCTCTGCAGGCGCGGCTAAGGCGTGTGGACGTGGTTGAAAAGGAGGATGTCAATGAGGCCATGCGCCTGATGGAGATGTCGAAGGACTCTCTGGTGGCAGACAGAGGACAGCCCAGCAGGTGAGAGAAAGCGGCTCTACGTGGCCTGAACGTGGCTGGTGGGATCCTGGCTGGTGGCCGTGACGGCCGTCGACTCCTTACGCGCCACGCTAGTTGCTCTCGGCCATGAACGGGCATGTTCTCTTACCTGCCTGCTCAGCCACACTGAGTCGGGGTCTTAAGTCTAGGCTGAGGGTAGGGGGTGGGCCTAAGAGGGCAAGCGGAAGTGGCGAGTTGGTGAGGTTCATGGAGCTGCAGTAGCATCTGGCCAGGGGGCAGAGGAGGGTGCTCTGCTTGTGGGCGTAGCCGGACAGGCCTCACTTCTTCTCATGCTGCGTGAAGGAGGAAACCTCGTGCCCAGAGAGGCCAACGGCTTCCGCTCTGGATGCTTTGGGCCCGTCCTGCTAACGTCCGTTTGAGCCGACGTCGGTCCTGGAGGATTGGCCGGGGCTTCAGCAAACCGCGGAAGCTGCAGGAAGCGGAGTAGAGGTGGCGGGTTGTACGCAGCCTTGAAGGAGGAGGTGGTGTGGTGGCCGGATTGGGGGTCTTCTGCCACAACACAGAGAGAGAAGTCGGGCAGAACAATTCTTGGTGAACATAACATCAAGAGTGACCCTGGCAGTGTGTGGGGGAGGTGGAAGCAGCTGGGTTGGTGGGATTAGCCACGGAAATGTTGAAATCGCTACAGAACAAGGGAGTGGCAACAGGATACGGGCACCTGGTGGCCTTGCGTGCTCCCTGAGGCACCTGGTGGGGCCACTACAGTGAGATCCAGGAAGAAGCTGGACTAGAGTGGCCCCCTTTGGCCTGATCCAGCAGCAGCCAGGCTGCATGGGGGCACCAGTGGTGGCTGCCCCAGTCCCAGGGTGGGGAGCCAGGGCCTGGAGGGACCAAGGTAGGCAGAGACCTTGAACGGTGACAACTTTTTGGACAAGGAAGCGGCTGTTCCAGAGTGAATAGGAGGCGGGGCAGGAGAGTGCTGTGCTGTTTGAACCGCACCCTGACATGCTGAGGAAGCAGGTGCGGATGTGGGGAGATTGGAGAAGCCAGGAGTTGGAAGGAAAGGAGAGAGTGGGGCTCTGTTGGGGCCCTAAAGCAGCTGCCTGGCCCCGTCTGCATGTGAGGTGCAGGCTGGCCCCCCAGAAGTCCCAGCCCAGGACCCTGACCCTTTCCTCCTCCCCCCCCCCCGCAGGGCCCACCGTCCGTCTGATCTGATCTTTGCAGCTATCCGGGAGCTGGTTCCAGCGGGGACCAATGGCTCCATCCGCCTAACGGAGGCGGAGCAGCGCTGCCTTTCGAAGGGCTTCACGCGGACGCAGTTTGAGGCCGCTCTCTGCGAGTACGAAGAGCTCAACGTCTGGCAGGTGAACCAGCGAAGAACCTGCCTCACCTTTGTCTGAGCTCGGCTGTGTCTCCTGCTAAAGCCTCTTTTGAAAGTGGACCTGTTTTCTCTGTAATAAAGTTGTTGATGCTTTCTGCTGGCGTTGCCCTGGTTGGGCAGGGGGATTTGGGTCAGAATTACCCCTGCCAGGAGTGAGGCTTTGGCGGTTGTGACCTGGGCCTTGCTTGGCCTGCCGCTTGCTGCACAGCTCCAGGCCTGAAGCTCGTATGAGCGATCGTGTCCTCTGGATCAAAAACCTGAAGGGGATCTTGAAATGAGGAAGCAAATCAGGGAGGTGTCAACGAGAGACAGGGTTGTAGTGATGGGGGACTTCAATTATCCTCACATCAACTGGGTCAATTCATACTCAGGTCATGAAAGAGAGACTGGATTTCTGGATACGTTAAATGACTGTGCCTTAGAGCAGCTTGTCACGGAGCCGACCAGAGGACAGGTGACTCTGGACTTGATATTGTGTGGCACTCAAGATCTGGTCAGGGCGGTAAATGTTACCGAACCGTTGGGGAACAGTGACATGCTGCGATCTGTTTCGCCGTGCATGTCGGGGGGAGAGGGCCGAGCAAATCTGACACAAAAACCCTTCCGAAGGGTTTCCCAAAATGAGACTAGTTAGGAAAAAAAAGAAGGTAAAAAGAGTCCAATCTCTCTAGAGTGCATGGAGGCTGTTTAAAACAACAGTCATAGAGGCCCAGCAGGAGTGTATCCCACAAAGTGGGAAGGGCTCAACTAAGTCCAAGATGGTGCCTGCATGGCTAACAAGCACAGGTACTGTGTTTCCCCGAAAATAAGACAGTGTCTTGTATTAATTTTGGCTCAAAAAAAATGCAGTAGGTCTTATTTTCCCAACCTGTGGCGTACACACACACACACACACACACGGCATTTACTTTGATCAATTAAAGCTTCATTCTTTCCCGAGGGTGCAAGGCTCTGCAAGTCCTGCGCTTGAGTCCTCCACCATAGAGAAGATGTGCTAGAGAGGCCAGCAAGACCTGCAAGGAGGCTGCAACCTTGCAGAGTCTCTCTAGCACAGTGATGGTGAACCTTTTGGGCTTGGTGAAATTTTTGAAAATGGCCTCTACCTCTTTTCACGGGCTGTGCAGTGTTTGGGGCCTGGCTTCCTCACCCTGCCGCTGAACTCGCACAGCTGCTAAACTCGTGTCTTGGCTCTTCTTCCCAATATGGCACTGGCTCCCAGGAAGGCACTCACTGCTCGTGGAGTTGAGCCGAGAGCACCTGCCTTAGCAGCCCTATTTCCCTGTTGTGCAAGAGGGAAGCCGGATGGAGGTGTGGGGTGGAACCTGGACTTCTCCCTGTTTCGTCCCCCCCCCCCCGTGAAATCTCTGGGCCTTGTCTCCAGCCCCTGCTGCTGCTGCCACCTCAGATTTGCATGGATGGGCACGTGTGGGATCTTTCCCGCTTTCAAAGTGGGATAGATCTGGGCTGGTTGGGTCTGTGGTTGAATTCTGCTTGTTCAGTAGCTGTGTTGAGGAAAGCGGTGGAAAACCAGGTGCTGCTGCCGCCGCCGCCGCCATCTGTGAATGGGATCTGGCACAGGGGTGACTCTTGGAGCCCTTCTGCCTGGCTGGTGGCAGCACAAAGCAGTAAGAATTGCATTTCTCAGCAATCCAAAATAATGTGGCTGCTCTTACATGCGTAAAGTGGGACTAGTAGCACCTGCAAACCAAGTTCAAGAACAAAGGGGGGGGGTAGAACAGTTTGACTCCTCGTCCCTTGGTGTAGGGGCCACTCGCCAGTGGGCATCGGGGCCCCTGCTCCATGCAGGGCAACGCTGGAGTATCCCTGACGAAGTGGCCCTCCAGCCTTGGCTTGAAGGTCTCCAGGAGGAGGGAGCGTCCACACTGCCTGGCTGAGGGCCTGAGGAGGCAGCAGGCTGTTCCAGCTCTGCAATGAGAAGGGTCAACCCTGGGTTTTTGGAGGCCTCCTCCTCCTATTCTCCTTCAGGTACTTGGGGCCAGCTATCTAGACTAGTGTAGGTGCCAAGCAAGCTCGTCTAACCATTCCTGGTGGGAGGAGGACTTGGTTTCCAGATCCTCGCTATCTCAGGTGCCCTATCGAGGGCGATATTCGCACGTGCGGAGCGAGTCGGGAACGCGGCGCCGCCACCCCGCGAGTGTGGCACAGATGGGCCTGGCGTGTGCGTGTGAACAAGGCGTCACGCTACTGGTGTCGCGCTTTTCGGGGGAAGAGGCTGAGCCTTTCCCCGGGGACTCCCCGCCCCACTGGCCACTCCCCGCTCTCCAGATAGGGAAGGAAGAAGGGGGAAGTTTCTGCCCGGAGACCATGCGCGGCGGGGGTTTCCCGCAGCCGGCTCGCGGGAGGGCGAAGCTGCCCGGAATGTGCGCGGGGGGGGGGAGGGTTGTACAGCTGTGCGGGAGGTGTCCTCTCTCGCACTCTCGGCCACTTCCAGGAGCAGACGCCCCCAGCATGGACCTCCCAGAGGTACGGGGGGGGGGGGGGGAAGCAGCGGGACCCGCTGCGGGAGGGCGGGCTCTCCTCTCGGGACCACCGATCTCTGCTACGTTATGCTGGGGTAGGAGAAACCCTCTCTTGAGGGGAGGCTAGCAGGAGCCCCCTCCCAGAAGTGTCGTGGGCCCCCAGAATAGTCTAAGGCACCTCAGCGCCACCCCCCTCTCTTACCCCCCCCCCCCAGCTCTGGGCTCCTGACTCGTTCTCCTCTTGTTGGGGCTGTAGGCCTCCCCTCCCCTCCCAACAGGGCGCGCGCGGGGGGGGGGATCTGATTGGAGATCTCTGTAGTACAGTATTTTTCCCTGCTGGTCTGTGAACTCACTCCCACCCCCTGAGGCCTCCTCCAAAACTGGGACAGGCCACCTGTTGCTGAGGCCCCCAGGAGGGACACCCCACTTTCCGTCAATGCAGATGGACTCCACTGAGTGCAGAAGCGGGGGGGGGGGTAGGGTCTGGGAGAACTAGGTTGGGGAGGCAGCCGTCTGGCTTGGTGGCAGTGCCAGGGTCTCTCGACACAGCCGGCAGATGATGCTGGCATTGGCAGAGCCAGAGAGCCAGTGAGGAAGGGTGAGAATCGGAGTCTGAGTGTGGGCTGAGACTGAGACCACCCTGGCCGTGACCCAGGCCGCCTTGCCCCCCTGTGCACAGGTCCGCTCTGTGCCACGACCTGTCCACGATTCCTTGCATAGCCATAAAGCTATAAAGCCATAAAGTCCTCAGTAGGAGGATGGGCAAGCAAGGGGAGACACCATCTCTTCCCTCTTGCGATGTAGCGGCCTTGGGCAGTAGGAGCAAGCCCCTTTTCAGCCCCCCCCATCCCATGGTCCAGACACCGAGACAGACCAATGGCAGGAGGTCCTGTGGACTGAATGGACCTAGAAATAAAGACAAACCGGAGGGCCGCAGGCAGGAGCCTTGTCAGTGCTCAGCCAGCCCTGGAGCTGCAGGCTGGCAGTTCCTCCTCCTCTCCCCGCCTCAGGCTTTGCAGTCCTGGTCTTGTGACTTGGGCACTCTGCGCAGTATGCAGTGGGTCTCCACTTGCCAGACCCATGCGCCTACTGCTGCTGCCCTCCTGAGTCAGGCCCTTGATGCACTGGCACAGCATGGTCGACACGGAGTGGCAGCAGCTCTCCAGGGTTTCAAGCATGCGGACGGTTCTCCCAGCCCTCCCTGTAGTCTCCAGGGGTCCGAACTGGGACTCTGTGCATGCAGCCCACCTGCCTCCCTCCTCCCGCCACCGTTCCCTCAGTCCAAGGGCACATTTCAGCGGAGACTGACAGACTGTGAGCTTGATAGCAGCACCATCAGGTGTGTCTGCGTGTTGTGTGAGTTCCTCGGGGAGGACTGAGAACTGTCTGGGAGGGTTTCCTTGGCAGCCCTGGTGGTTGGCAATGCTGGCAAGGGGCATCATCACTCATGGATACGGTATGTCTCTCTCCTTAAGGCACTGGGGGGGGGGGGAGAGAAGCCTTTTAGTGTAACGCTCAGAGAGAGAAGACTTGGCAGTAAGAACATAAGAACATAAGAACATAAGAAGAGCCCTGCTGGATCAGGCCAAAAGCCCATCTAGTCCAGCTTCCTGTGTCACACAGTGGCCCCACCAGATGCCTCAGGGAGCACACGAGACAACAAGATACCTGTGTCCAGTCGCCACTCCCTTGCACCTGGCACAGAGAAAACCCACTTCTAAAACCAGGAGGTTGCTTATGGCTTGTAACCTGTGATGGTCTTTTCCTCCATGAATTTGTCCAAACCCCTTTTAAAGGCATCTAGGCCAGGTGCCATCACCACATCCTGTGGCAAGGAGTTCCACAGATGAATCACACGCTGGGTAAAGAAATATTTTCTTTTGTCTGTTCTAACTCTCCCTCCACTCAATTTTAGTGCGTGTCCCCTGGTTCTGGTGTTGTGCGAGAGGGAGAAGAATTTCCCTCTATCCACTCTCTCCATCCCATGCATAATTTTATAAGTCTCAATCATGTCCCCCCTCAGGCGCCTTTTTTCTAGGCTGAAAAGCCCCAGACGCTGTAGCCTTTCCTCGTAAGGGAGGTGCTCCAGCCCACTAATCATTCTGGTCGCTCTTTTCTGCACCTTTTCCAATTCAACTATATCCTTTTTGAGGTATGGTGACCAGAACTGGACACAATACTCCAGATGTGGCCTTACCATCGATTTGTACAAAGGCATAATGATATTGGCCGTTTTATTCTCAATCCCCTTTTTAATGATCCCGAGCATGGAATTGGCCTTCTTCACAGCCGCCGCACACTGGGTCGACACTTTCATCGACCTGTCCACCAGCACCCCAAGACCTCTCTCTTGATCCGTCACAGACAACTCAGAACCCATTAGCGTATATGTGAAATTTTGGTTTCTTGCCCCAATGTGCATCACTTTGCACTTACTTACATTGAAGCGCATCTGCCATTTTGCTGCCCATTCTCCCAGTTTGGAGAGATCCTTCTGGAGCTCTTCACAATCCCTGCTGGTCTTTACCACCCGGAAAAGTTTAGTGTCATCCGCAAACTTGGCCACCTCACTGCCTATCCCCAAGTCCAGGTCATTTATGAATAAGTACTAGCACAGCTCTCTTTGGCAGAGGGATCTTAGGCTGGGTTGCAGATCGGCATAATGCAGAGACTCCCCTCTAAGGGAGTGAGAGAGAACTTCCAAGGAAAGAGGATAGCTTTATTCAGAAAGAACCCAAAAATACCCGTTTCATCCAAAAAGAGTTACTATTATGTCCTAATCAAATGTAACGAGTTCCTATTGGTGATGGGTGTGTGGGAAAGAAAATGCCGTGCAGGGCCACCCAAGACGGACAGGTCATAGCGGAGAGTTCTGACTAAAAGTGATCCACTGGAGAAGGAAATGGCAACCCACTCCAGTAACCTTGCCAAGAAAATCCCATAAACAGTGAACAGTATTGGGTGCACCTGAGGATTAAAGGGGGGGGGATGTTTAGGGAAAGGATTCCAGAAGTCCCTGCTCTTCCACCCAACTAGAGATGGGGAGAGGGAGGGAGAGGCAGAGGGGACGGGTGGCTGAGAGGGAAGATGGGGGAGTGCAGCTACGTATATGTACCTGCCTTCTGGAGGAGGTTTGCCTTGCCAGGGTCCGTTTGACTGTCGTACCAGAGTAGAGTGACAACTTACTGGTCAAAATCCATTACTTTTTAAGGATTTTTGGGATTGTTACTACGTGCAGAACTGGGGGATAGGCTAATTCAGTGGTGACACTAGGGTTGGTGTTACCCAGTGCAGTAACTCATGGTGTCACCCCCATTAACTTTATTTTCTGTAATATATTGCAGTACAGGTCACCTACCAAAGAAATCAGTAATCAACAAAAAGCCAGTGGCCAACATGATGACACCCACACAACTGAATAAAAGTTCTAGTATTAGCTCTGATACATAGAGATGAGAGCTGACTCCTACTAACACCTTATTGGCTCCATGCTGTGTCATAATAACACCCCATTGGCTCTCAGAACAGTCAGTTTCATTGGTCAGTTTTGAATTAAGGAAATGCACTTTTTGTTACATAAGACAGTTGTGTTTTCTGTTTCCGGGTTTTTGGCCATAACGTTTGATAGAATACAGATAGTTCAAAACGGTTTGTTTCATTACATTCTGCATATGTATCCAATGATACATAACATGATGGTATTATTCCTAAATACAAAAGGTTTCCACAGTTTTGCACACTAGTGGTGTTGCACACCCCCAGAGTGTCGCCTGGTGCGGTCTGCACCCCCCTAGTGACGCCACTGGAATTAGTGTGTATATCAGAGTGATAAGGAGGACTTGATAAGGTTCTGCTTTACTGTGTAAATGTGTTAATGGTGTGTGAATGGGAGGGGAATTCTTTCTAATCAGGAGGTCAGTAAGCCGTGTTCCTTCAAAGGCTTAGCAGAGTCAGCTAAAATGCAGGTGTGCAATGGTCACCAAGCAGAGGTGCCAGGGAGTGCCTGGCATCTGGAAAGGAGGGTTACATAGGCTGTGTGCAGAATGCAGGCACACGGCAACAGGCAAAATGCCTGTGTTGGTGCACAATAGAGAGATTACTGGGAGGTTGCAATCACTGAGGGCAAATACAAAATGTAAATACAGACAGGAGATGCGTAGACAGGATTACAAAGTTGCATTCAATGGAAGCAGGAAATGAGATTGTCTTCTTCCCAGAATGCGTGATGGCGAGGGGGGGGGCGGGGGATGCACAAGAGTTTTCCTCGAGAAAAGTGGCGGCCTGCATGTAGGAGGAGCAGCGTCTTTCAAGTCCGTTTTGTGCGCAGTCGTTCAGGGGAAACAGTTCATCTTGCAGCACGTTGGCAGCACCCCTGGACGCCGCTGGCACATGAAGCTTGGTGTCTGAGTCTTTAATGATATGATTTTAAAGCATTGCTGGAAAGTGTTTTATTGGGGTGGGGGATCCACTGCAGGACCCCCAGTAAGACCGGGTGCCGTCTGCCTCAGACAGCAA
Source organism: Plestiodon gilberti rubricaudatus (assembly GCA_026170595.1). Classification (NCBI taxonomy): domain Eukaryota; kingdom Metazoa; phylum Chordata; class Lepidosauria; order Squamata; family Scincidae; genus Plestiodon; species Plestiodon gilberti. Next base: position 846,321 of record JANXHW010000014.1, on the reverse strand, counting down.
AATGTCTTGTGCCAGCCCTGACTATGGGCGCAACCAGCAATGGGCCAAAGCCAAAGGAAGAAATCCTGGGGGGTCCCCCCCCTCACCTGTGCATCTCGTCTTGTCTTTGCTCCCGCCAACAGGGCAAATTCAGAGCACCCAGGAATCAATCCCAGCTGCAGTCTTTGCAGTTTACATGAACAAGCGCCCCAATCCTGAGGACATGTTGCCCTAAGCAACCGCACTTTGCGTACACCGAGTCTGGCCTAGGAATCACCCCCCCACCCCCCATTCTGTCCAGCCCTCTTCTCCTGGAGATCATGGCACCAGCGCAGAGGAACAGGCTAGCTAAGGCAGCGGTTTTCAACCAGTGTGCCGCAAATGGTCTGCAAGTCTGCTGCTGCTGCAGGAGTTTTGGGGAGGGTCATTTATGAGCAGGGCCACCATTGGCGATGTGACCCCCCAGCCAGCAGTGCAGTGTGCCTTGTCAATTGTCCAAAACTGATGGTGTGCCTTGACACTTTGAGCGCCTTGTCAGTGTGCCGTGAGCTGAAAAAGGTTGAAGATCGCTGAGCGGTTGGGGGCGGCTCTCTGCCTCATGCCTTGCTGGCCTGGCAAGGTTCTTTGTGGGATCAGAGTGAGGTGGCCAGTTGTGGCGCAGCGTGAAGTGGCCAGAGTGTGAGAGAAGCTTGAGCCTCGCATAGTATGTGGGATGGGAGGAAGGACTGACGGCTGTAGGGAGACCTGAATGCTTTTTCCGCCTTCCCTTTCAGTTGCCATCCTGGAACTATTCAGCACTGCCCTCCGGGGGCTGGCTGTGGAATAGCAGCAACAGCAGCACTTCCAGCTGCTCCGAGAGTGCCGATTTCCAGTACCTCCTCTTCCCTGTGGTCTACAGCCTCGTCTTTGTCCTGGGCCTGGCCGGGAACCTTTTTGTGTTGGGCTACTTTCTTCGGACCAAGTCAGCGACTGCCCCAGCCAACGTCTTCCTGGTGAACCTGGCCACCATTGACCTGCTCTTTGTGCTGACTTTGCCCTTCCGCATTGCCTACCACGCGCTGCATAACGACTGGGTCTTTGGGGAGACCCTCTGCAAAATCACAGGCTGCCTTTTCTTTGCCAACCTGTACGGAAGCTCCCTGTTCCTGAGCTGCATCTGCCTAGAGCGCTACGTGGCCGTCGTGCACCCTCTGCGGCACCTGCAGTTCCGGCAGCTCCGCTACCGTGTGGTGGCGGCCCTGGTGGTGTGGGCAGTGCTCGTGGCAGCCATCCTGTACCTGGCGCTCCGTGGGCCCCTGACCAGCTCCTTCTCGGATGGCCGCACTGCCTGCCTGGAGAACTTCTCCTCCGGGTCCTGGAAGGGACGCATCTCTGCTGTCAGCATCTTTGCGGCGGTGGTTGGGTTCCTGCTGCCGCTTCTGGTGATTGGCATCTGCTACTCACTGATTGCCTGGCGACTGCTGGCATCCCCAGGGGTGCAGCCTGGGTCACGTGCTGTGAAGCGCAAGGCACTGCGGACAGTGCTGGTGGTCCTGGGGGTCTTCCTGGTCTGCTTTGCCCCCTACCACCTGGTGCAGCTTGTCCACACACTTGGCCGCGTGGGCATCCTGGGTGGCTGCCCTCTCATCCGTGCCACCTACGTTGCCCGGCGCATCACGATGGCACTCACCAGCCTCAACGCCTGTCTTGACCCTCTGGTCTACTACTTTGCTGCAGAGCGCTTTGCCTGGCAGCCAGGCTGGTGCAAAAGTCGCTGCTGCCGCCGCCGCCTGCCGCCGTTCAGGCGAGCTCCGTGGCTCAACATGCTGCCTCCCAGGAAGGGCTCCTCCTCTGGAGGAAACACTCTGCCTGGCACAGAGCAGTGAGCTGGCAGGGAACCCCAGACACCATCACCAGCACTGCAGGCCAGGACTGTAGCTATTCATTGCAGGGGTAGGGGTGTGTCCCTGACCCATGAAAATCTTCCTGCGCTTTTATGCCAGTGCCTTTCGTTCCTGGCACAGGGATTGCTCACGAGAGAAGATGGGGGTCGTACGTGGGAGCAGACGGGCCCTTCCTCCCCCTGCTGCGGGAGCAGTAGACACTGAGCGTGCAATGGTTGTTGAGGTGTGCAGCACGGGTGTCTTGGGGCCACACTGCTGGCATGTGGGGAGCATGGGGGACTTCAACAAGCACAATGGAACAACCTGACCCCCCCCCCCCCCCCGGGCACCAAGCTTTGCTCTGGACGCAGTCGTGATCCTTCCTCCTCGCTTGCTCTGATCACATGCAGAGCTCTTGGGAGACGTTCAGCTTCACGTACAGACTTAACCAGCTGAAGGTCCATGGAATGATTAGTAGACATGACAAATATATTAACTCGCAATTAAAGACATGCCAAACATTCTTAACGTCTCCTTTCCCAGTTGACTTTCTTCCTGGATGCGTTTGGCTGGCGATGGTCTCCACTCGTACCGTCAGGGAAGGAACCTGCTGCTCGGGCGATGCCCCCCCTCCCCTTGCACTTCTGGGGCTTTGTCCCAGGCAGCCTCCAGGAACCCTGCTTTCATGTCTGCCCAGTGATTCGTTTTTGGAAAGCAGCAGCCCTTGTTTAAGAACCATCTTCATGATGAAGCCGTGGAAATAAGGGGGGAAAAGGTGAATCAAGTAATATCAGTTTCCTTTCACAGGATGATAACGAAAAATCTGGGCAGGTCAGCCCCACCAGGCATGCTTGTTTTGGGGAAAGGGGTTATGGCAAAAGAAGCAGGACTCTAGACAACAGAACAGGATACAGGGGAACAATTTGAAACCAATCTCAGGCTGAAATCCTAAAAGACTTCCCTGGGAGTTAGCCCCACTGACCTCAATGGGACTTCTCAGTAGCCATTCATAGGATTGTGCTGCCAATGTCATTTTCCAGATGTAGACATAGACGTCCTTGAGTGAGGATGATGCCACAGCTGCGCCAACCCGACACATGAATCTGAAGATCACTGCAAAACAGCGATCCGAAGATCCGGGGGGGGGGGGGCTGCAGAGGGTCGCGCAGGCCTCCCCAATGCTCCCCCAAGTCCCGGTAAGTGCGCGGGGTGGTGGTGGTGGTGGTTTCGGCAGCAGCAGTGGCGATTCCCCGGATCGCTGCTGCTGCTGGCTCCGCCCCGCACACACTCAAGGTTCTACCCACCTTGCGGGGAGAACTTTGAGAAACTGTAGTCCAGCCCATTACCTGAGATCTTCTGAGGAGCCGTGTTATGTGTGGCACCCTGACTGTTTTTATGCTCCTGCTTTGATTGTAGCCATGATCTTTTTAATTGTTTTTTTAGACACTGTTTTTATTAATTTTCATTAATTGTTTTTACTGTTTTAAAATGTCATATTTTTATATTGTATTTTTTGTATGTTTTTTTCTGTTGTAAGCTGCCTTGGGTCCCTTCGGGGAGAAAGGCGGGATAAAAATACTGTAAATAAATAAATTCCTGGGCGAGCAGCTACCTTGGGAAAGGAGGAGCTGCGTCGCCTAAAGGAGAGACCCGGCAACGGTACCGACCCGATCCCGGAGGGCGTGTCGAGGGGCCCCAATCTGGGCCAACTGCAGTGGGGAGCCTGCAGCTGCCCCACTTAGCAGTGCTGTAGAGGTGGGGCCAGGAGAAATGGCCCCACCTCCGAGGCCGAAGTGCTGAGCCCCAGGATAGCACTCCCCAGCCTGAGTGGGGCACTGACCTCCCTGGAGGGGCTTACCTTCCTTCCACACGAGGGTCCATCTGGATCCAGGCTGCCTCATAACACTCCCGGAAGACTTGCAACAAGCAGGAGGCGACGTTTCTGTTCGGACGGGGTGGCGGCTTTGCCCTGTCAAGTAGCAGGGCAGCCAATGAAGGTGAAGGCACTGACCGGAATAACGGCGCAACCCTGCCTAGCTATAGACCAGTGGACCTAGCGCTCTGCCGGTCTAGAGTGTCGTAAACGTGCCACAAGGCCCATTTTCAACACCCAGAGAGTAAGTGGCACTGGCACAGAGGCTGGAGCTGCTTACTAGGCTGCGGAACTTACCTGTCTTCAGCCGCCGCAGGTAAGTCCCGTGTCAGTTGGTGGGAGGGTGGGACGGGGCAGCAAGGGAGGCCATTGGCTGACCTGGGCTGGGAGAAGGCGGGATATCGTCAGCAATATCCTAGGCCCCTTCCTGGCACGCGCCACCCTACCACCGCCTCTGCGAACGTATGCCAGATCTGGACTTGGCGTGCATTGGAGGAGGCCCGTAGGCTTACACCCAGGGAGGGGGACAAACGTCCCCTTCACCCAAGGTGCGCTCTAGCAGCCCCAGAACAGGCCACAATCCTGATAGGATACAGCGGTCGGCCCTTTTGGCCGGCTGTGTATACTTACACTGTGCTGCCCATCGTCGACAATGAGCCTTGAGTAGGTCCGTGTTACTACGTTGGGGGTGGGAACAATGGTGGGAGGGGTCAACCATGTCACCGAGATCCCCGTATGACACCCAAGGGGGCACGGACGTCACACGGGGGTCCTCCTCCGTTAGTCCTTAGCTGGTGCTTGGGGAGGGTGTCCTCCTCTCAACCAATACGCCGCCGCTGTAGGTGCTGCGGGAGTCCGTACATCACAGGGGCTAAAAGCCTTTTTATATTTGAGTGGGTTATTTGGGATTCTGGCTTGCTGGTGCTTAATATCTGAATGGTTTGTGTGTTACTCTTTCATATTATTGGAAGAGTTGATTTTACTGCTGCTATCACTGCCATTGTATTGTTGCTGGTTGTTGGGTTGTCCTGCTCTGGTCTGCTCTGCACCTGCCTGGGCTTCTGACCGACAGGATGGTTTTATCGTTGCTTTTATTGCTGCCTTTCATTACTCTCTCATTGCAGTTTTATGTGCGCTGGTGGCTTTGCTTTTCTGCTTCTGTTTTTTATAGACTTAGTTAGTTTGAATGTAGTTTTTGTATGTTTGTTAGCTGCCTTGAGTGCCCATGGAAGTACTGTAGGGGAAAGGCGGGATAAAAATGTATTAAATACGAAGGGGGAAATAGTGATGACGGCCATGTTGTAGTAGATCCTCCAGCAACCTGGTTTTGTATTTTTTCCACCAGACAATGGGTGGAAAGCCCTCCAGTACTAGGCATGCTCCCAATTTGGCTCCAGTTGCCTCTTAGCCTAGTGTCACACCTGAAATTCTCCTCCTGCTTTGAGAACCGACAGTCCGCCTTGCTGCTGGGCTTTCTTCTAGCTCTGCCTTGGAAGGAACCTGCCCTCTTATACGCTTTTCAAGGTCGTGCTGGGGACTGGCTGAGTTCACTGACAGACGGCATCTTTTCAGAACTGTCGTTGGCTTGCTGCCTTTGTCTGATCCAAGTCTGCAGGAAAACCCCCTGAACACCATTCTTTGGGTTGTCGTACAGATTGCAGGCCGGTGAGTGGTGAGTCCCAGAGCAGGATTTTGCAGGGAGCAGAACTGGGCACCCAAACGCCCCCCCCCCCGGACTTCTCTGGCTTGCCAGGTTCCCTTGCGACTCTGTCCAGATGCTGAGCGAGGGCCTCTTGTTCTGGAAGGGGCTTGGATCAGGGCCAATGCTGCAGACGTTGGCATCACGATGAGGCACCAGGCCTGCAGCTGATAGGGATCTGACTGGGGCACAGAACGCTCCGTCTCTGCCGGCCGGCCGGCCCTGGAGCGGTACATGGTGATCCGCAGCATGGGCCAAGACACACCTCTCAGAGAGGGAGGGGGAGGGAGGGGCCTCTCTTCTCTTTAGCCGGGGAGAAGAACCAACCCCTCCCTCCTCCTGGCGCTGCTGGGGTCCCCTTGGGATTCTTCCAGATGGTGCGAACCAGTTTCTCATGCCAGCATTTGCTATGTAAGCTGCTTTGTGAACTTGAACTGCAGTGTGGTGCGGATGGAACACATGTGCGTGTGTGCGCGTGAGACAAGCTAAAGACACATGTGCGCGTGAGAGAGAGAGAGCGCATAATGGCCTCTCTCTCCGCCCTCTCTTAATATGGTCCCTATCCTGTCCTCCCAGCAGTTAAGACAATGGTCCTGGAGAGGCAGGACGGGGCCTTCTCAGCAGCCGCCCCCCACTTCCAGAGCGCCCTGCCGCACGAAACGTGCCTTGGCCCCTCCGTGCTGTGTAGTTGCCTGTGAATAGGCTTACCAGATCTCCAACCGGGACAGAGTGCTAGACAGACCTTTAGGAGAAGGAATGTGGGCAGGTGTAGCTTGTTAAACCCTTAGAGCACAATCCTAGGCATGTCTACTCAGAACAAGCAAGCCCCACTGAACACAATGGGGCTTGCTTCTGAGTAGACATGCCTAGGATTGTGCTCTAAGGTTGTTGTGCTCCTAAAGGTCTAGCACTCTGTCCTGCTGGAGATCTGGTAAGCCTACTTTTGCCTTCTTCATGTTTATTCCTTGCCTTTTTCTGTCCCTGGTTCAATGTTTCAATCTTTTAATAGCCGTCTTGTAATGCAAGAATTTACAATTAAAAGGTCCAGGGTTTTGAGCCGTTTATTTTAGTTAAAACCGGACAAGTCCTGGCTTGACGTTTCGTCCCGATTCATCTCAGGCATCCTCAGAAAGAGCAGCAATCTCAGCAGTGGTGTCTTTTGATGGGGGGCCCTGTGGCCAAGGGCCCCGGGCGGCCCCTGGGTGCCAGCTTCCGGGGGACGCCTCTTCAGCAGACTCTGTGCCGCTGCTGCCGCCGGCCTCACGCTCTCGGCGCGACTCCTTTTCAAACTGGCTGTTCTATACATGCGCAGAACGCCTAAGAGGCCAAGAGATGGCAATTTTGCCCTCTCTTGGCCTCTTAGGCGTTCTGCACATGTACAGAACAGCAGGAGTCGCGCCGAGGTGAGCGTGGGGCCGGCGGCGGCTGAAGAAGGTAAGAAGAGTGGTGGGGGTGGGCGCGGGGGCCGGGTGGGAGCACCATCGCTCTCCTTACCTTCTTCAGCCGCCGCTGGCCCCGCGCTCACCTCGGTGCGACTCCTGCTGTTCTGTACATGCGCAGAACGCCTAAGAGGCCAAGAGAGGGCAAAATTGCCATCTCTTGGCCTCTTAGGCGTTCTGCGCATGTATAGAACAGCCAGTTTGAAAAGGAGTCAAGCCGAGGTGAGCGCGGGGCCGGCGGCTGAAAAAGGTAAGTGCGGGGGAGTGGCACCTGGGAGGGGGATTTCTGCCCAGGGGGAAAATAATTAAATAAATCCACCTGCCTGGTCTCAGTTTCACTTGCAAGGAAGTGGGTTGCCTTGCCACACCTCTCAAGCCATCACAGGCGCTAACACCTGGTCTTAAGTGATGTCTTGGATTTGGGGGTTCTGTGCTAATCTGGGAGGGAGTCTTTTTGCCCAAGAAGACTTCCTTCTGTCTAAGTTTTTTGAGGTTGGGTGGCGGCAGCGGCAGCAGCAATGCAGCAGCAGCAGCAGAAAAAAAGACTCCCATTCTCCCAATATATCCCACTTTATCCAGTACGGACAGTGAAGCAGAGAGGCGGCAACTCTTGCTAACCACTAGGTGCTGCTCCTGTTCTGCCCTCCAGCTTCTCTTACACCTGCTTTTTGCTTGTCTCTGGTTTTCAATTATTTTTATATTGCCCCCCCCAAGAAATCCTGTCTTTTGTCCATATATTTATTTATTATTTATTTATTTTAAAAAAAATTATATCCCGCCTCCTCCTATGCCGAAGACAAATGCCCAAGGCAGCTTACAACAAAAATTAAAATACATAATTTAAAATAATACATAAAATAAGTTTAAACAATACATAACTAAATTTAAAAACACTAAAATCCACTGGGGGGGGACAGTATGGAGCAGAGAAGCAGCATGGCAGAGCATCTTGAGACACAGGAGGCAGACCACGACCCATCACCCAAACGCTAGACGAAACAAAAACGTTTTGAGCCCTCGCCGAAAAGTCATGAGGGAACGGGTGGTTCTCAGATCCCCTGGCAGGGAGTTCCACAGTTGTGGTGCCACGGCAGAGAAGGCTCACCCACGTGTTGCCACTCCCCTAACTTGTGGTAGAGGTGGCACCCACAGGAGAGCCCCCTCAGATGACCTAAGAGAGCGTATACTATGTACCGTATACACACTTTTCTTGTTGTAACTTGTGAGCCACTGAAAGCATTTTTGTGGAAAGGTGAAATATCACAGACAGACCAAAATGTGCTATTGGAGGATTTTGGGCTCACCTAAATCCAGACTGGCTGATCGCAGGGCTACCGGAGTAAAAGTTGGTTTCAGCTGCTTCAGGCCTGGGCCGCTAAGAGGGTGGGGGGCCCAGGAGCTGCCAGGGCTGTTTTAATAGCCAAACGACACTCAGTGCCCTGGGCTGATTTGGGCTGGTTAAAATCCAGGGTGGTGGCAGCAGCAATACTGGCGACAGTATTATGAGCATAAGATTCTTAAATCCACACCGCTGGGTGTTTCTGTAGCCCGGAGCCCTGGTGTGTGTGTGTGACAAACGGCTCCTGTTCCGCTGAATTATCCACCATTGCTTTAGCCATGTCCCCAGTTGCTCTGATGCTTGTAGCTCAGTGGTAAACCGAGGAGTTTGGACTGTCCAAGGAGCAGGATATATATAGGGCCCTTGAGAGGACCTGTATCACTGATGCCCGGCGACCAGTGAACGGACTCCTCTCATTCAAGAGAGATGCCTGTGTCCTTATCCTGCAAGGGAATTGAGGATGTATTATGAACGCTCACCTGTTGGAAGAGAGACGGCATGCAAGCCACAATAACAGCGGGTGTGGGAATATGTGTTCCACCCCACCAGTATGGGGAGCAGCAGTCGCCTATTCAGCCCCCCTTTCAGGACTCGTGGGTTGCTCTCTCCTGCTTTGACTAGACTGCTCTCGAGTTTCTTTTCTTGTCTTGCTGTTTCCCCCCTCCCTGCCTGAGCGGCTGTGGCAAGCTGGCTCTCTTGCTCTTATTTTGCGGTATGTGCATCAACCCCCTTGTGTAACTCAGCTCCACGGTGAATGAGTCTGTTTTTTTAGCCCCCATCAAATGGCAACTGGAGAATGGGGCTGCTGTTGAGGTTGACGTCTTTGTCCCTCTCGGGAACATTTTGGCCTCTCTGTCACTCCATTGTTTGGGCCGGGCGGGGCTTCACATCCCTTCTGCTGAGCCTGCTGGAGGTATAAGAAGTTGCTTCTGGCGGCATAACAGACACGGCTCCGTCCTGGCCAGGCCATGCGCCCTTCCACCCGGCTCCTCCTCCTGCTTCTGGCACTCTCGGCTCCCTTGCCGCTGGCATCTGCCAGGTCTCATGTGGGTGAGTGACATCTCCCCTTCCTCCGACTGGTTCATCTTCTGCTTCGCCTTTTCTTGGCGTCTTCTTGCCGTCCGTCTTCCATCCTTGAAATGGATCCAAGAGCTGCAGAGAATATCCGGGTGCCAGTAATTGAGCAAGGAGGATCGTTTGGATGGCCTCTTTTCTCCGCTCGACTTTTCTCCGCTTTTCTCCATCTACAAAGGTCCAGCCGTTTGTCCCTCTCTGGTCTCTCCCAAAGCTGCCAGCTCTTCGGAGAACCCACCCACCCCAGTTCCGTTCATGCTGTATGTAGGGCAAGTCTGGCCATCGCTGCTGCGCCAGTCCAAGGCAGGGCTGTGCAGCCCCCAGACCACCTGCTGCCCGAAGCAGAGACCCCCCGCCAGCCCCTCCCTTTTCCTTCTGCGGAAACCACCCCTAAGCGCTCGCCTCCTTTCCCTTGTTGTTCAGAAGGGAAGGCGGAGGGCAGGGTGGGGCCGCTCCCCCTTCCTCCCCCTGTGGGCCAGGAGGGCGGGTTGGGGGGGCTGCTCATGTGCTGATCCCGTAACTGGCTCGCAGCCCGCTGTCTTGTGCGCCACGTGCAGCTTCTGCATGGCCGGGGCGGCTTGATTCACGGCACTTTGCCTGGGACTTCACTGGCAGGAAGACCATTGCGCCTCCGCTTCTCATGATGCACAAAAATAGGCCAAAGAGAGGGGCAGTTCTGAGGTTTTGGGTCCTGTGATAATTTCCCTTGCTGCTGCTCTGTTACAGTGCAAACCTAGGCAATGTCTACTCAGAAGCAAGCCCCATAGGGAGGGCTGAATGAAGCTTACTTCCAAGTAAGTGTGTATAGGATTGCACCCTAACAACCCAATCCTATCATTGGACTGCACTGCCGGAACTGGTGTTCCGGCAGCGCAGCCTGGCTTATGGCATTGCAAAATGCAACGCTGCATTGTGCACGACTAAGCCGTTGCCGGAAACGGCGAGTGGTGCTGGCTGCGTGGCTGCAGCCTCCCTGGAGCCCCTGGTGCCAGTAAGTCAGCGCCAGTGGGGGGTGGACCAGGGTGGGGAGGGGGAAGACTGGCTGTGTTTCTGGACAGGGAAGGGGGAGGGACCAGGGGTGAGGAGGTGGGAGGGAGGAGGGTTTTGAAATGATGTCATCAGCTGACTTGGGCCACCAAGAGGAAGAAAGATGATGAGGTATACAGGTTCCAAGGGATAAGTACCATATTGTTCCGAGTATAAGACGCACCTGATTATAAGACACACCCTTAAAGTTTGGTGCTATTGATTTTTTTAATTAAATCACTGGCATTAAATTGCAACAGCCTGATTATAAGACGCACCCCTAGTTTAAAAACTTAAATTAGGAGAAAAAGTGAGTCTTATACTCAGACCAGTACGGTAAATAGATGGCTTCTCTTTTATTTCCTTTCCTCGAAAAGAGTTCTAGCTCACTTCATTTGGGCCGAGGTGAGGTTTCTCGAATGACAGTATATGAAATCAAATCAACATTGAAACACCTACAGAGAATCACAACCTGCAGCCCCAGTAAAAACAAGGCAGCAGACCAAACTGGCACGTTCAGCCTGCTGGGAGGGGACGGTGCTTCTCAGCCCCCCCCCCCCAAGAATCTGGTGTGCCTGCATCCTCGTGGCTCCAGCCAGGGGCAGGGTGCTCCACCTGATAACCGAAAGTTCCCCATTTGGAACCAGGGACATGTGGTGCCGCCTGCTGGGCTTTTGTGATCAGGCAGGAGAAATGCTTGCAGCTCCGTCCTACGCAGGCTTACACAGAAGTAAGCCCACTAGGTCCACAGTGAGGTCTGCAGCGCTGTCTCCTTCCAACAGATTGAGCCTTGCTTGCATTGCCTTATTTCTACTGCAGGAGCAGGGGGTGACTGTTTCAGCTATTTACTACCTTCCAGAAGGACGCATTTATTTATTGTTTTAAAAATGGGGCGACTTGTGAAAGGCAGGGTAAAGCAGAATGCATGGATGGAAGTCGGGGTGAATGTGCAGCCCTGGAAGCCAGAGGAGGGATGTGCTTCTGAGTAAAGGTCTGTTCACCTGCGATACACTTGAACATCATGTCAACAGTGAATGTGGCCCACGGTTTCTGGGACTCGTGATACCTGTCAGGGAGCCAGGACTGGCTGCTTCTCCTCGCTGCTGGGGCTCGGGCTCCCTCCAGGGCAAACCCAGGTTGCTGCTGCTGGTTGACCTCCCCAAAGAAGGGGGTCAGCCGCCATCAGATCTGCCAAGGGAGCCAGGTCATGAGCCCAGGTTGGGAATGGGCTTGCAAGAGCAGAGCCTGCTCTCGTGGTGGAACACCTGGCTTCTTGAGGAGGTGCCTCTCTTCCACAGACTAGTGCCAGAAGGCCGCCGTCTGAAGCACCGTCTGTGTGGCCCGGAGCCAGAAACCGGCAGCAGCCAAGCCGGAGCAGGGCCTGGACGGCGTCGGCATCCTGCCTAGTAACCTGGCTTCCGGGACAACGGCCCAGCTACACTTCCCAGTGTCACTGGTACCGACATGCCCCAGCCCAGCATGACCTACCAGCCTCTGTAAGCTGCACATCATGCCTGCACCCTTCATTATATATTCTTCTATTGTCTTTATGGTTGCTTAGACTTTGCTCCTTGTGTTCTTTGCCCAGATCTTTGCAGCCTCCCTCCGGAGGCAGGCCCTTGTCTTGCCTTGTTTCAGCGCTGGTACTACAGCCCCCAGGCCAGGAGATGTCAGCAGTTCACCTATGGTGGTTGTAAAGGGAATGCAAACAATTTCAGGACATGGGAAGAGTGTCAACGCAAATGTGCCCTTCGAGGTGAGGCCCAAAGACAAACATCCAAGTTGAGCCAAACATTTTCAGACGCACCATTTCCATAACCGGGGGGGTGGGGTGGGGGAGAAAGGAGGTATAATTGGGGAGGTTTTTCTCTTGGCGGCAAAAGAGTTCCCCAAACCTCCTTGAGGTCACCTTCTTCTCCATTGCTGCACGGTCCGAGGTCCTGACTCGACTGCAGGTCTGCCAGGTGTCTTGGTGACTCCCTGCTTTTCTTTGCAATAGGCAGAATGTCAGGTGGACTCTCCCATGCAGTGCAATGAAATGCCCTCTCCCCGACTTTGCCACCAGTGACTAGATGGCTAGATTGGGGGTGCGTTTCAGCTCAGCCATATCAAGTGAGGGCCAGGAGTCCTCTCCCAGCCTCGCAGCTACACAGCTTCAATCACACTCTCTAAATGTATTGCCGGTGAATACTGTAGGAGCTGCTCAGTATGTTTTGATTTGGGGTAGCTGTGTGACACCCTTGTTGCACCCCAGTATCTATCTTCACAGATTTCCCTCCCCATTGGGAAAAAGCCTCCACTTAGTGGCCAAGAGTCCAAACCAGCTTCTCAGTAGCTGAGTTTATCTTATCTGTTGAGCTTTCCAGCAAGCTCAGAGAAGAGAGAACGGTCTGGAGTTTGCACGATGCTTCATGGGCTACTGCTGCTACCCAGTTATTGACTCGCTCAGCCTGAACACAACACCAGGACAAAGAGGTTTCATTCGGCACCTATTGACTGGCTGTTCAGACGCCGGTTTCTGGCACTCTTAAGAACATAAGAACATAAGACAAGCCCTGCTGGATCAGGCCAAAGGCCCATCTAGTCCAGCATCCTGTATCACACAGTGGCCCCACCAGATGCCTCAGGGAGCACAAGACAACAAGATAACCTGTTTCCCGTTGACACTCCCTTGCACCTGGCACAGAGAAAACCCACTTCTAAAACCAGGAGGTTGCTTATGGCTTGTAACCTGTGATGGTCTTTTCCTCCATGAATCTGTCCAAACCCCTTTTAAAGGCATCCAGGCCAGGTGCCATCACCACATCCTGTGGCAAGGAGTTCCACAGATGAATTACACACTGGGTAAAGAAATATTTTCTTTTGTCTGTTCTAACTCTCCCTCCACTCAATTTTAGTGCATGGTTCTGGTGTTGTGCGAGAGGGAGAAGAATTTCCCTCTATCCACTCTCTCCATCCCATGCATAATTTTATACGTCTCAATCATGTCCCCCCTCAGGCGCCTTTTTTCTAGACTGAAAAGCCCCAGACGCTGTAGCCTTTCCTCATAAGGGAGGTGCTCCAGCCCACGAATCAATCTGGTCGCTCTTTTCTGCACCTTTTCCAATTCTACTATATCCTTTTTGAGGTGTGGTGACCAGAACTGGACGCAATACTCCAGATGTGGCCTTACCATTGATTTGTACAAGGGCATAATGATATTGGCCATTTTATTCTCAATCCCTTTTTTAATGATCCCGATCATGGAATTGGCCTTCTTCACAGCCGCTGCACACTGGGTCGACACTTTCATCGACCTGTCCACCAGCACCCCAAGATCTCTCTCTTGATCCTTCACAGACAGCTCAGAACCCATTTGCGTATATGTGAAATGTTGGTTTCTTGCCCCAATGTGCATCACTTTGCACTTACTTACATTGAAGCGCATCTGCCATTGTGCTGCCCATTCTCCCAGTTTGGAGAGGTCCTTCTGGAGCTCTTCACAATCCCTGCTGGTCTTCACCACCCGGGAAAGTTTAGAGTCATCCGCAAACTTAGCCACCTCGCTGCTTATCCCTGACTCCAGGTCATTGATGAATAAGTTGAAAAGCACCGGTCCCAAGACCGATCCTTGGAGCACACCGCTTTTCACCTCTCGCCATTCTGAAAATTGCCCATTGACTCTTCCAGAAGAGCCGTCCAAGCCTGATGCCAGCGGGTTCGCTGGAAAGAGGACCCCCTTCCCGGCTCCCATGCTGAGCGTGGTGCAGAAGATGAGGACACGAGGGGGGCAGCCGCTGCCCCTGGGAGTTGTGCAGCGTTGCTGACTGAGTGAGCACCATGGAACTAAAAGTTCCACAAAAGACTTGCATATCACAACAGACATGAAAGAGAAACATTTTTTAAAATGATCCCTACCATTTGTGCGGCTCTTCCTGAGCTCCCAGAGCACCTCAGAATTCACATGGATTCTGGATGCCATCCTTACAGCAACTCGGTCAGGGGAGTACTATTGTTCCCATGCTGCAGATGAAAAGGCTGAGGCTGAGAGAGTGGCTTGCCAGGGTCACCCAATGGGTTTATGGCAGAGGCAAGACTCAAAGCAGGGAGGTCCCGACATGGAGTTCTGTCTCTTACTCACTACTCTACACCAGCTCTCTAAAAGTGTACTGTATATAACAATGGGTGATGGGGGGGGGGAGCCTGTTAGCTCAGTCACCAACAGCTCAGTCGAACAATGACTTCCATGGACTTCAAAAGAGGCTCAAGCTTTGGCAGGTCTCCAGCGAACAGAGTGCCACAATGGGGCGGCAGCCACCAGCACGTTGTGGCCCCGTTGAGCACAATGTCCTTGCTTGGTGCACAGAAACTCAGAATCACTCAGGGGAGACATTTAGTGCTGGTTGCAAAAGTTCCTGACCTGCAGAATGTGGTCAAAACGTAACACAGCAGTTCACTGAATAAGGGCCCGCTCCTATCCCCTGCCAGTGCATAGCATCCAGCGTGGCCGATGGAGTGCGCACTGCAAGCTAGGGTGGGGAGCAACCAATCCAGGAGAGCCAGGGGGCGTGTCGGGCCAAGATTGCAACGTGCACTGCCACTGGCGCCAGGATCCACCCCTCCCGCCCCGCTCCCCATCCTGATCCTCCCCAGTCCTCCCCTTCCTGCCCCCACACTGCCCCCCTCCGCCCCCTTACCTGCTTCAGCATCGAACCGACTGCAAGAGGCTGTCAGCCATAAGTGTCCAATGGGACTGGGCCATAAGACAAATCCTGCAAGCTGCTTTGGCTATTTTCGTCACCTGTTTTGTTTGAGCAGGAGGTGCCAGAAACTTGCCACCTGCCACATGGACAGCAGCTGAGATGATGTCTCTTTTCTGCACCACCAGCACACAGGGGCTCTCAAGTGCCTCTCTCTCTCTCTCTCTCTCTCTCTCTCTCTCTCTCTCTGTCTCCCCACTACAGTCCCGGATGGGGAATGTCCCGCTCCATTCCAAGGCCCCGACGTGATGTGTGGCGACTTCTGCTCCACAGACACCAGCTGCCCAGGCAGCCAGCGCTGCTGCAAGACAGCGTGTGGGCAACGCTGCCAACTCCCATTGGAAGGTAAGGGCAGACGCGGGGCAGCCGCCTTCTTTGCCTTAGTGCCCCACAGCCTGGAGGTGCCGGGAGCGAGCCCGTCTCAGCCACCCTTGATGACCCACCTCCACAGCACCCTCTCCCTTGATAGACCTGCTCTTAGGCAAGTACCTGCTCCGAAAGGAGTTTACCGGTTCACTCCTTGTTTGATAGTCCTGGCAAGAGGGTGGGCCGTGAACAACAAAATGCATAAGCAAACAGAAACAGATCCCGCAAACGACCTATAAGCATAAAAGGCCCCCAAATCAATCTGGTGCTATGAGCAGCCAGGGAAGGCAGAGCCCGTCAGTGTTGGCCCAGGAGTCGCAACACACGTGTCTGAAGGAAGGGTCTCTGCTGCCGGCTTGGCAGAATGCCCCCCTCCAGTCTTCCCACCCTGTGTCCTCTTTTCACCCCTAGCCATCCACGGATACTGCCCGAAAGTGACTCTCCCACCTGGCTCGGCAACGATCTGTTTGGCAAGCTGCACGACTGACCTAAACTGCGTATCGGGCGTCAGCTTACCCAGGAGAAAGTGCTGCAATTCTGGATGCCAGCGGCTGTGCCTGGCAGCTGAGGACGGTACAGCTTGTCGGGGGTGCAGTGGGGCGTGACAGCAGAGTGTGCTGCCTGGCTGGGGGGTGCACGTGTGGGTGTGGGGCCTCAAGGGGAGGTGCCAGGGCTCAAACCTCTCCAGAGGCCATTCTTGGAATGCCCAGCCACTCCTGGAGTCCAGATGTGTGTGACGAGCAGTGACCAGCTGTGGTTATTATTATGCCAGGATGCTGACGAGGGGAATGAACTCCACTTAACAATGAACAACCTAATATTTGAATTATTCCTGCATGCATTCTAGCGCTGGTTGTGGTTCAGATTAACACTGTGCTCATTGCAAAAATGGTAGATCTGGTGCCTGCAAGTGTGGGCAAATAAGATCATTAGGAGGAGTGGCTAGGATGGGAAGCAGGGTGGCCTGCGACTGTCCGGGCACCAGGTGGGAGAAAAGAGCAGAACCAGCTTGGAAGGCTAAACAGAAGGACACCTGGCCTTATCTGGTTGGAGGTCGGCCACGGCAACGGCGTTGCGTCACTGAGCACATATGGAGACCTCTCCCCCCCACTCTCGTTTCAGAGCACCCTGGCGTGTGTCCCATCAGGAGAGTCGTGCTGACCTTTGCCCCGTGCAATGACACCTGCGCAGACGACCGAGACTGTCCCCTCAGCAAGAAGTGCTGCTTCACTGGCTGTAGCCGTGGCTGCCTGGACCCAGGTACTGGCAAAACTGGTGGCATCCAGCCACAGCACACAGCCCGATATTGAGACTCAGCAGTATATGAGTGCTTACTCCGCGGGTACCGCAAACGTGCTGTACGGCACTTTCGCGACACCCTAGACCAGCTGAGCGCTCGCTCTGCTGACCTTTACTTTCTTCTCCCTCTCGCACAACACCAGAACCAGGGGACATGCACTAAAATTGAGTGGAGGGAGAGTTAGAACAGACAAAAGAAAATATTTCTTTACCCAGCGTGTAATTCATCTGTGGAACTCCTTGCCACAGGATGTGGTGATGGCACCTGGCCTGGATGCCTTTAAAAGGGGTTTGGACAGATTCATGGAGGAAAAGACCATCACAGGTTACAAGCCATAAGCAACCTCCTGGTTTTAGAAGTGGGTTTTCTCTGTGCCAGGTGCAAGGGAGTGACAACGGGAAACAGGTTATCTTGTTGACTTGTGCTCCCTGAGGCATCTGGTGGGGCCACTGTGTGATACAGGAAGCTGGACTAGATGGGCTTTTGGCCTGATCCAGCAGGGCTCTTCTTATGTTCTGATGTACTTGCGCAGGATTGCGCTGTGAGGAAAAGCCATTCAAACGTCGTACAAGTTATTAGAAGAGGCTTTCACAGAGTTCACAGGCTGGCAGGTAGTGACCACCATTCTACCCCCAAATGCTCTGCTTACTCAGGAAATGGATGCAGGGGTGCAAATGTGTGGGGTATACAAAGGAAAATAGGGAAGTCGAGAGAGGGAACAAAGGGGGGATTTGAGGAAACCCTGCGCTTTCCCCCTGATCTCTTAGCTCAGACAGGGTAAGAAGGGGAGAGGCTTGTAGAGAGGGGTGGGAGAGATGGGCTGATGAGGGAGAACTAGGCTGGGTTTGAAAGCACTGAATCCAGCGACTTGTACGAAGTCTTGCATTGTTGGGAGACCCAGCGTGAGACACTGACCTGCAGACTGCAGAGTCTTTGCTTCAGGTAAGTCACAAAATGCAACCTGAAGCTTCCCAATATTTATGTGGTTAGAGGAAAAATGTGTACAGTTATCTTCTGTTATCCAAGCCACTAGGTAGTTCCAGAAAACTGCTTGCTCATAAGGCAAAAACGTGAATCGCAAAAATATTTCCCCATAGGATTCTCTGTTATAATTTCTGATTGGTTCCTGACTCTGAGCCCAAACATTCAACCCCCCCAATCCAAAAATTAACCCAAACAGAGCACAGAATGATACTTAGCTATGAAAACAATACAATTCCAACTCAGCTGTTTATGTAATTACCTTTGAATACCACAGCGTAACAATGGAACTACTACTAGTTAACACTCACCCAAGGATTGATACCGTCATTGACTACATAGGTATGGTGGCCAGCCGGCAGTGTTGTGAAGACAGTGGGGATGTTGGTGGCTCATCTGGATCTGTCATCTCCAAATGAAGGGAGATCAACCCCAGCACCAACCTTCATAGCCGAGGATTCAGAAGTAGTGGGTGGAAGATAGCCAGAAGTGGTTGGTTGAGGATCAGAAGGAGACGGCTCAGTAAAAACCGTGCCTGTTTTTGTTTTGCTGCTGCTTTTTTTATCCGATAGAGTTCTTGGTAGTAGCCAATGCTGTTGTACAAAGGCCTGCTTGAAACGACTAGAACTTCGAGTCGGGTCTGGATCATGATCTGCCACCATATTGCACACCCCTTTAGCCACACGGAGGAATTCTGACCATCTTCTGTGTCAAATGACTTGACTTGGGCAACGTTGTCTCCCTCCTTCCCCAAATGCCAACCATGCCTCTTAGTTAAAGGTGGCTGGCCTGCCCAGAAAGGCTCTGCCCCCTGGCACCACATGGGTGCGATCATAACCCCCTCTCCAATGCTGCATGCAGCCTGCGTGCCCCTTACATTGCAGTTGTGTCTTCGTTGTTATCCGACCCTGTAACAATGTACCAAATCACCTGTTCCATGTCATAGGCACTGAAAGTAAGGGCAACGGCATCTTGATGCACGGGTTCGAGGGTGGGGATGGTATTAGGAGGCAAGGAACCCCTCATGTTTGGTGCTACCTCTTTGATAATCCTAGGATGACCAGGTGCATTATCCAAAAACCAAATTGCCTTGTTATTGTACATTGTGCCTTGGCACAACGTTCAGCTATGAAAGGAGACAGGCAGCCTGTGATGTAAGGTTGGAAAATTGCCATGGTTACCCAAGAAGCCTTCTTGTTCTGATACCAATAATTTGGTTCTCAAAAAGTCTGTGAGTGCTCAAGGATTTTGTGAGCGGTACTACCAAGAGTGCCTTCAAGATTGGCACTGAGAAGAAGAGAGATGTGTTCCTTTGATACTTTAAACCCAGGGGTCTGTATTTCATCACGAGAAATAAAGTACGGCAAGACAGCATTTTCTTCGGGAAAGGCCTCTTTCATCATCGGCATTGTAGATGTGCTGGAGTGAACAGCATCTTTCCTGGGTGAGTTTTTGAACGTCAGCCCTGGCCTTTTCACCCATCTATCACTGCCAGGCGGTGTTCTTTGGCCTGCTGCTTCCTGTACTGTTCAAACCGACCATGGCTTGCTTTGGATTCCATGCCAGGAACTTCTTGGCCTCCTGCTGCTGCCGCCGCCGCCGCCTTCTTCAAATCTTGAAACAAAGAAATGGCCTCGTCTTGGACAGGTGTCAGAAGCTTCTCTGTCTGCTCTAACATGGAGTCCCTTGATCGTTTCACAGGCTCCAAGCATACAGCTCCAACACTTGATTGTGCAATGTGGTGCTTTAGTTTATCTCATTGCAGAAAACTTGTTGTGACCTTCGAAGAAGACAGGTTCATGGCAAGACAGATATCCTCTGAACGGTTGTCTTGTTCCAACCTTTTTATGATATCCAACTTCCGCACAACACATACGGCCCAATCCTGTTCGGGTCTTGTGTCGCCGGAATGTTTGATCCAGCAGCGTAAAGCCCTTTATGGCTGTTGTAAAACGTAACAAAAGCCATTTTACGTAGCCTGGCTGCTGCTGCTGCTACAAGTGGCGAGTGGCTGGTTCTGCACATCAATGGACCAGGGATGCCTACCAGCACCAGTAATTTGCCGCAGGGGGTTGGAGGGAGGCAGAGGATGCGAAACAAGGGTGGAGCGGAGGCAAGTAGTTCTGCAAGACTCCGTTACACTGGAGTCAGCGGCCCCTCCCCCTTACTTTTGGAGCCATTCCAGCAGCGACAGGGGAGTGTCCTGCGTGTTGCCTTTCCCGCCAGAATGGCTCCAACATCAAGGGGGAGGGGCCGCTGACTCCAGTGTAACAGAGTTTTGCAGTACTTGCCTTCGCTCCACCCTTGTTACGCCTCCGCGGAGGAATCGGGGGGAGATGGAGTGGGGAGGAGAGCAGATCGGAGCCAGGAAGGGGCGGTATTTGGGGCAGTGGTATGTGTCAAAATCCTACCCCCGTTCCCAGGCTCGATCCCCCAACCTGAGGCCACATGAGCTTGTGCCAACTATAGAGCTGGCGCAGGTCTGAGTAGACCCAGCAGGCCGGTGTGGGTTTACCCTGGGGCAAAGGAACAAACATTCCCTGACTCCAAGGAGGCTTCCAGAGGCTGAAACTGCCCCATGAGATACAGCGGGCGCCACATTGGTGCAGCTGCATCGCTGAGCGGAGTTAAGTAGGGTTGGGCCATTAATGGCCTTGTCACTTTCTCCATCACCCCCAGCAATGGGAAAATGTTTAGGGGTCTTGGCACTCACAGATGTGGCACACAGAACTGGCAGCATCTGGTGGTGCTATGAGGGAAGATGTGCTGTGCATGCTGGGAACTCACTCGGACACTCGAGAAGATAAGAGAATCACAGGAAGCTTCTCATACCTTCTCCAGTTCCAGCATGAGCTTGACAAACGGAAATCTCATATAAGCTAAATTGTATTTAGATGCTTTTGAAAGGGGTTTGGACAGATTCATGGAGGAAAAGACCATCACAGGGTACAAGCCATAAGCAACCTGCTGGCTTTAGAAGTAGGTTTTCTCTGTGCCAGGTGCAAAAGAGTGACGATAGGAAGCAGGTCTCTTGTTGTCTGTGTGCTCCCTGAGGCATCTGGTGCGGCCACTGAGATACAGGAAGCTGGACTAGATGGGCCTTTGGTCTGATCCAGCAGCCGGGCTCTTCTGAGGTTCTTATGCTTGTATACTGAATTTACAGGCATGAATTTGTACATCTTGTTATAGTGAAATCTTGTAAAGCAATTGCTGACGTACTGTTGTTGTTGTTGTTGTTGTTGTTGTTGTTGTTGTTGTTGTTGTTGTTGTTGTTGTTGTTGTTGTTGTTAATAATAATAATAATAACAATAATAATAGTTCACAAAGTGGTTTAAATAGCTAAACCAATAAATAGTGTAACAAAGGATAACTGAACATGCGCTCCTAGGTGGTGCCTTCCCTGGGATTAAGGGAAGAAAAACAATTAAGTAAAACAATTAAGTAATTAACAAGTAATTAAATACTGCTTGATGATGATAAGGGGCAGTCTCTGGCGTACCCCCTGCTGTTGGTCCGCATACCCCTAGGGGTACGCATACCACAGGTTGAGAACCTCTGCCATAGGTCATCCCCTTATTCATTGTGTTAGCAGAATGCTAATTGTTCTCGGTTTAGTAGTGTGTTAATGTTGCGTCCCTTGGGTG